>CM057815.1:92830635-94030635 GCA_030067965.1 Latrodectus elegans
ATATTATTAGTGTAAACTAATAAACAATTCCTTGCACCCATAAAACTAGTCTCATGAAGAGAGAGCTTTATTTTTAAAAAAATTATAACTAACAATTTTTGTAATAACCAAAATTTAAACAACTAGCACTTAAAAATTAAAATAACATGCATTTACTAAACAGGCCTCATTCTTTCATTATAAGAACTATTATTACTTCAACACATTATTTCCTGATTTGAGGACCGATTTTTCATACTGCTTACGTAATTTAAGAATACTTTCTTCCATATATAAATCTGGAATGAAGTTTCCATGAATATCATAATCTATATTTTTATTATAAATGTTGTTCTTTTATTCATTTTTTAAAAAATTATAATGGATCACTCTTTTATCTAAAATAAAATTATCGTGTGCCCAAGATTATGTGTAAAAACTTTACTTATGCGTATTATAAGCCGGCGATAAGTTGATAAAAAACGTTCTCCATCAATAAAGTTTGGAAATAAATGTGGCTTATATTTCCTAAAATAAAAAACAGATGGGGTCACTAGGCTGACTTATTATAGATATTATTAGTTTTGTCCAAGAACGAATTCGGTTCCTCGGAAAAATATTGCAGTTGTTGTAAACTGTAGTCACATTTCGGATTTGAAAGCATATACGTTACACAACAGATTTTAAACTAAAAGCTGTAGAGAAGGCAAATAAAAAACTGCGGCAAACGTGTTGATGTAAGGTGAAAAACAAAGCATGCAAAACGACAAAATGTATCCAATACGCAGTTCCAAAATAATCCATTTTTTAATTTACATTTATCTTAATTAAAAAATATCTTTTAACAAAAATAATTAATCATTTAACATTTAAAAAATTTTTCAATAAAAGAAATATAAATTTATATATATTCACAGAAGCAACCCAAATAAGCCCTTGAAACATCGCGATAAATAATAAAAAGAAAAGAAAATACATGTACCACCCTCCCCGCCTTGGCTGTGTATGATTGAATTCCATTCACATAAATTTTGCTATATTGAATTTAATAACTTTAACGGATCCAATACTTAACTGCATTTGATTTTTTTTTTGTTTATTGTTATAAATAATGAAAAAATCAAAACAGAAAAAAATCTATTCGTCATCATAATAAGAAGTCTGCTCTCATCAAAATAAAAAAATATGCACTAAGTTGCAATTTTTGAAGAGTACTATTAATAAGGATATAAAATAATAAACGTTCATCCCTTTAAATCTTCATTCAGCTGCTCGAAATGCGAGCACAAAAAAAAGAAAAGGCCATATTTTAATTTGTGAAAACACTGAGTGCCATTGCTGTTGGAAATATATCGAATATTTTTGGTCAGAAACATTTTTCTTGAAAGCGTAAAATAAAAAGAATTACACAATGCAAGTATTATTCACACAATTCATTCAGAATCCTACTTAGTTAAGAACTCTCAGTAACAATTTTTATGGGGAATTTAGAACATTTTTTCTTGGGTTCATGGAAAACCTCAAGAGGAGGATTTCAGTCATAAATGAAACAAATACTTTAATTCATTTCGGATGAGCTAAGAATTTACATGAGTATGAATAGAGAATTCAGTTAAAAATAAACTGTATTTCATTCTTAATAAAATTATAGAACACATTTAAGATTGTTGTCAAAAAGAAATTATTAATTAAACATCATTTTTAAACATACTTTAAAATGTTTTTCTTTTTTTTAAATTTTTCGCCAGGTCTCTCTGCTATTAATCGAAGAGCAGCCCAATAAAAAAATGAACAAGTATAAAAACAAGAGCCTCCCAAGAGTTATCAGTCATAAACTTTAAAACTTCAGCTCAGTTCTTCAGGAGAGCGGCATCCATTATACCAGTTCGATGCAGATAAGGTCACCCGGAAACAAGCGACACCAACAGGAGGAGCCTGGGATTTTATTGTTCCCATCAAGTAGAGTTGCCGGCCGCATCTGTGGATTTTGAGCCTGTTAACAATGGGCTGCAATTTCATAGTAAAAATCTAAGATTCTTTCAACAGGAATCATAGTATTTCTATCACTCAAGGGTACCAATTCAGTCTGTAGCAACTCATTTTATATAAATTTCAATATTATTTTTAACTTTTCTTTTTTTCACATCTCTTAAAACAAGTCACTACTTTTTTTAAACATTAAAATGTTAACTTATCTTTATATTTGCAGACTTTTTCAGAACTTTAGTACCATTATTTTCTATTTTATTTTACTACTCGAAAAATAACTAATCACGTGACAAAAAAGAATCACTTTTAAGTACAAGGAAAAGAATATCAATAAGGAAATGAAAATAATGTATTCAGAACAGTTAACTTAAAACGGTACACAAATGCTGAAATGAAATTCAAATTCATACACTTTTCAAGCAACGGCTTGACGAATGCAACAAGTTAAAATCGCTTCTTTAACATCATTGTCATGTGCAGCGAATATAATGCTTATTGTTAAAGTATTCTAAAAAGTCAAATCGAAAAAAAAAAAAAAAACATTTATTTAATAAGTAAATAATTGAATCCATTTATATAATTAGTAAATAATTTTAAGTAAATAACAGAAAATATACCAATACTGTAATTTTGGTTGGAAAGAAAAAATATCCCGTAATTTACGCGTACGAAATTTTAAATGTTTTTAAAAATTAATCAATTTAGCTTACAGAACAAAATTGAACATATAAAAAATTCCTCAGTAAATTTATTTATTTATTTTTGGTAGGGATAAGTGATCACACAGAGAGAAATTATTGCACCTTTATAAATAGCTCAAATTGAAAACTATATTTTAAATACTAAATTCTGAAACTGAAAATAGTAATATTAAACAAACATACAGTAAGTTATACAAATTGCTTCTTGAATATTAATTTCCGGGGTAACTGCAAAGAATCACCACACCATAGTCATATTCCCAATTTGGATATTTGAACATTAAAATATTTCTTTCATTTAGATATTATAACGGATATACTTATTCTTATATATTTTCATGGATTATTTAATTTAATATTTATTCACATGTAGAGAGATTTAAATTATTTTCCCAATAAATGAGAATATTTTACAAAAATGTTTGGCGAAAGAAAATCATGTCCACCTATGACCAAGTGAGCGATGCTTCTGTTTAACACACCCTTCAGATTGCACAGACATCCAATAGAATGTTATTTTACATTTCACATAAAGTATCGCAACCATTTGAATAAAATATAGGAAAAGAAAATTCATGTAACTAAAAATATTTTATAACAATCAAATTGAACGATATTTTCATCCCCAGCAAATACGGCAATAAAAATGTAATTGTGACAAGAGAATTATTGTTCATTAAATTGATTTTTATATTTTGAACTAATGGTGACTGAAGGTTTGTTTTGGACTCAAATTAAAAATGAACAAAAATATTTTCACATATTGATATTCCTTAATTATGCAAAAGAAAACCTGTATTAGTAGGATAATGCTATTATTCAGAGCCATCACTTATTGCACACGCATGGTGAAGTAAAATCATCTGAAACTATAACCGCATTCCCAACACAGCAATAATACATTTAATTTATTGAAATAAGTTCCATCGAAAAGAAGAAAGAATTCTTATTTTCGTACAATTAGAAACAATCAAATCAATCAATGAATATTGATAGTTTTGTAAAACACGATAAGTGCTCGGTTTTATGACCCTCTCATTTACGAACACTCACGAGTTTATTTTTTATGAAAATTATTGTGTGTGTGTGTATAGTGTTCCCTAATAACATACATGCAATAATTTTCATTCCCATTTACGAAATAAATTTTTGAAAAATTTCCTTTTTACGAACTTGTTTTCATGCATTTTTCGTTTAGCTTTATTTTTGATCATGTTTTTTTTCTTTTCTATTTGAGAAACTTGGCTTTACTTATTTATCGGAGGACAACTAACTGCAACATCAAGTGTTGATTAATCAGTGCAACGAATCAAAAGACTCGATTGTAAAACTCAAATCGTTTTAAATAGAAATTAAAGGAAAAATAATTCTAGCATGATTTATGTTTGAAGAATTTCAGCCATTAATTATTCACAACTATCATTCACCCCAGACTTTTTGAAGTTTCTGCCGTCCAATCTGATTGCATGCATTTGAATGGTTTCTTTATGCCTTGGAATCGCCTCCGGATATTTGACATTTTAGGCGCAATGCTCTTGTGTCCTAGGAATGTTGTTGTTGAAACAACGATTTCCAAGTCATTTTAATGGGCGAGCGTTAATCAATTGACCACTGTCGCTAAAGACAAAAATAATTCTAACGACTTAAGAAAGACAAGTTATTCATCGTCACTCTCGAAATTTCACTTCAGGACTCTATGAAGCTGGATTCAGATGCAATTTGCTCGTAAGAATTATAAGAGCATGCGTTTCTACATTGAAAAAAGTAAGTGATTACTTTATCTGATTTTTCTTCAGTAAAAAGAAAGTATTGTTTTTAACTATGAATTTTATTTACAATTTGTTTATATAAAATATACACTAAATTTTTTCTAATAGTACTTTATTTATAAAGAGAGCACAATGTCCATAAAAAGTTTTAAGATTCAACAGATTTCTCCTTTACGAACTGTCGAACATAAGAACTATTTTGCCGATACTTTCGCGTTTGTAAAAACAAGCGGGTCTACAGTATCGTATTTAAAATGTAATTTTATTTATGGTAATCGTAATTTAGGTTTCTATACCATTTCACATTATAAATTTAGAGTTCTGCTATTGCAATACAAAACTTGCTCCTTATAGTTTATTTCTCTTGAACAAGTCATTTTACTTTACTAACTAACACTCACATACAAAAGAAAATAAATAAAATAATCCTATCCTTTGATGGAGATTCTGACTTGCCACAAACTGCCAGGTTTGGTGCGGAAATCATATTGACATACTGGTAGAATTTAAAAGCCTATATGGATGGATCTTCAGAAACGCATCAGAATAAACTTCGACATAAACTGAATCCGTATACGAAGAAACAGCATTTTTCCAGACAGGAATTTTTTCAAATAAACGAATTTAATATTGACTTATAAAAAAAAAAATGCACTTCTTTGATGACACAGTGGAAACTTTGCTGGCAGAGCACGGCTATTTATTCTGATCATTTTCAAACATACAAAAGAAGTCACATACGACAAACAAGTACATTCTCCCTTTTTTTCAAACACCGATGACACTAAGAATCGATTCTAACTATTATGAAATCGATGTTCGTGGTTTCTACCACATTTCTACAGTTAAATATGAGTTAAATTTTTACTGACATGTGACCACTTGTCACGAAATTCGCAGAATGTCCAAAAAATTAAAGCAACGAAATGTCTGTGTGTCTGAGCTGTCAAACAGCGACTCTCTGAATTTCAGTTAGCTCAAGAAAGTTTTACAGTTAACAACTCAATCAAAATTATAAAAAATTATTCTGAGTATATATTTCAAGATTCGCATCTCCCCATTTATCGGATAGAGTACTACAGGAAGATTTATAGCTTCTTAAAATATTAATGATAGTTGGTTAGGCCTTTCGGTACTAGCTCCGAAAAGGGAACCAGCTAAGTCAAAATGCCAGTGCATTCAAAATTTTGAATATTGTTATTTTGATGCTATATTTCAAAAGAAATACAAATGAGAAAATGAAAAATCTCGAACATAGTTAGAAACTTCTGCCATTTTGACCTTGTGTCTTTACCAGCCAGCCACACGTACTAATAGAGGTTGAAGTGTCATTATTTCATCTCAAGATTCCCGAAAACTATAGAATAAATACTTAATAAGCTTCGTTGATTTTTTTTTCTCTCTACAGCAACAAATGGTTCGCGTACCTACAAATGACGTTTAAGAACCCAAGGAGTGCTTCAGATTCACCCACTGCTTCAGATATTTCATGAAACAGACTTGTACGCTGATTCCATTCGCATATAAAGCTATTTTGCAGAATCTAATTTGGAGCTTATTTCATTCTCATCAGATTAGATTTTAACAGAATAAATGAAAAAAAAAAAAAGAAAAAAAAAACCTGAAAAGACTTTTAAGAAATTCGGAAAACGTTTCTAATAAGAACAAGATTAAGAAAATTAGATAAGTAAAAATGAAATAAATAAAAAAAAACAGGAAAACTACCAACAATAAATAATAATAAAATACAATTGTGAAAAATATTGAAAAAAAAATTGTTTCTTCCCATCAGATAAGAAAGGAAAGAGGCAACTGATATTCTCTAAAGAAACAAATAATAAGCAAATATATGTCAACTATTCTGACATCATACAATAAAAAAATAAGTTGAAACATTAATATCGATTAAAAACAGAAAGAACAAAATAGAAATATAACCATAATTGCGGGGGTAAAAATTTCAAAAAAAGTATACAAGATCATGTCTTTGATACTGAAAAAAATGTTCCAAAAGTAGATAAATACAAAAACATAAATACAATTAAAATGAGAATTTTCAAATAAAAATTCTATTAATGCAAAACTTCTAAGAAAATTTTAAATGTCAAAGGCACACCTAACTACTGCCTTTCGGAAAGGATACCGCAGGAATTCGCTTTTCCATCTGGCAACGATTTTTGAAAAGCGAAAGAACCGATAAATCGATTTCCCCTTCTTATAGAATGCGTTTCCAAGAGCTTGCTTTGATATCGCACTTCTTCATTTTTACCGTCTTGGTTCTGTGAAGGAGCTCGAAAGTTTTTCTGACCTCATGATCTGTAAATAACATGAAACAACAAAACTCGTGATTCAATATCATATAAGGTTGAAATACATTCCAACTGATAATAATATACAGTATCCGGCAACCTCGGAACCGAGCCTATTTTGGCTTCTGGAATTTTCCGGTTTTCTGATCGCTGCCGAAAATTTCAATAACCATTTGTAGAAAATCGCGACACCCCTTCTCCATCCATGAAATAATTTGTGGGAGGAAAAATAATAACTATATCGTTAATATTTTTAATGAAATATACACAAATATATGTATAATAAAATAACCTAAAGTTTGCAAAGTAAGATTATTTTTTGCTTATTGATGCAAATATATCGCTAATTTTTTTGTTTTAAATGATTTGTTTTTTCTGACAGTAAAGTTTCTTGTATTTTATATACAGACGTAACATCGTGTTCCTTAAAAAATAATTTTGGTTCCATTCCGCTGATAAGTTATTTCGTTAGTTCTAGACAATGGTCAATGGAAATGTTTTCCGTATTTTCTGTTTCCCTTTACATCGGTATCCTCAGAATTTCAAGAATCGGCGTCTTTTCTATTGAGCACTTCACTGACGATCTCGTCATCAGTTAACTGAAGTAGAGTCGGAGCATTTAAGGAATCTTGTATAGTTTTTTCATCGATTCTGGAAAAAATGCTTTTTGGACCATCCAATCAGGTCTGTAACATTCAATCTGCTAGTCATCCTATCCTTTGACCTTGAAATGCAGGACGACTCCCCCGTTCTGTTTCTCCGAATGAAGTAGAGGTTACTAGGAAGCTAGATAGACAACAATGAGACAAAGCTTCCTCACATGGTTTTCAAAATTCTTGGAATTTTGTTTATATATATATACATATATATATATAGTGATATAATATTATATTTCTTACAATAGGACGGGCTGACAAATAGAAAGAAAGAACTAAGTTTTAAGTCCGAAATATTTTTTAAATTTAAAAAAAAAAAAAAAAAAAAAAAAAAACAATCTGAATAATGCCGGTTTTTAGGAAGCCGAATAATGGATCCTATACTGTATAAGAAAAGCATTTCGCGAATAAGAACAAAACGAAAAATCAAGAAAACAGAGGAGAATAGTTTGAATAGTAAAGATCAAAGTTAAAAACAGGGGAATTGCGAAAAAAGAAAAGAAAATGCTGAGAAATGAAAGAATTAAAACTTGTACCTTTTCATCAAGGGATTTAGAAAAAGGTATGGCATTTCGAAACCATGTTAAAAAAATTCATCAGATTCTAAAAAATAAACAATGCGCTAATGAAATGTTCCCAAATGCCTTCAAATGGAGAACTATTAATATTTTAAAAGTTGAAAGTAAAAGTTACACAAACGAAATGTATAAAATATAAACCGTACGCACCGATGCAAATGTTTAAAGTATACAATGATAATATTAATAAATAAAATTATTAAGACAAGGAGTTAGAAATAAAAATATTTTTCTAAAAAGAAAAGGGGGGGCTAAATTTACCAGAAAATGCTGACAACACAAAGTTAGTTATTTGTAGAAGATAACGAACAGAATAAAAATGTATGTCAAAAACTGTTGCACGAAGATAGAAGTATTATAAGTGAAGTTATAGATAAAAGTGAAAAAGATTTCATATTGTTAAGATATCGAGGAAAACTGATAAAAAAAAAAGTAACTGAAATACAAAAATTTATAGAAATGGAGAAATGGAATATTCTGTTATAACAGTAAAATATGAATCGTATTAAAATATGAATTTAGCAACAAAATTCTGATTTTTTGGCGGATTTTTTTCTTTCAAATTAGTATAGAAATTTGGAAATAATTTAGTGAGAAATAAAATTCGGGAGAAAGATTTTCACTTAATTTTTAGATAAAAATTTTAAAATTAACTGCTGTGTTAAATTTATATATATATATATATAACATTGGCAAATTCTCTACTTTGAGTTGCGAGATGCAAGTTTGAATTCAGTGTGTTTCCTTTTAAAAAATAAAATTCGTAACATACATAGATTAAGATAATACTCAAATTAATTATTTTTAAGCTAAGTTGCACATTTATCTTTTCTAAAATTATTGCTATAAATTCCCGGAAATGTTTTTTTTTTTTAAATATTTAAAAAAAATTAAAATCAATTTATGAGAAACAATATTCCTTTGACAATAAAAAAGAAAGCAGACACATAAGATTTTATGTGTGTGTGTGAGAGAAATGACAATAATAACAATTAAACTGTGAAATAGTTAATGGATTAAAATGATCCCAACCGCATAAATCGATTTTCTTTAATTTCGTTCGCAAGCATATTATTTAGTAAATAACTTTTATTTTTCACATAAATCCCATCAGATTTTAAAAATAATTCTATTTGTATTGTTTACAGAATATATATCATGAGAGCGATAAATATGTCCGATAACATTCTTCCCCTGGGTAGCATGCAAGCTATGATTGGCAACACCGGAAAACAAATTTAAGGTTTTAAAAATAAAATGTAACTATACAATAAATAGAGGGAAACACATCATTTACGAATTTACTAAATTATGATTTTTGAACTGGGAGTTCTAAAATGATTTTTAAAATAAGAAAAGTGAGAGAGAATTCACTTCCGTACTTAATACAATTCATGTATTTCACTGACAAAATTAACTTGATTTAAACCGTAAGTGCTGCTAAACATATCCAAGTTAAAAGAAATTGCCGCCAAAGTTTAGTCAATCCAAAAGAACTTTAATATATGAACAATGGATATATAAATATAGAGCTGAATAAAAAATCATAAATTATGTGATTCATTACTTGATATAAAACTTGTTAAGAACTCTGAGAACTTCATAAGTTGGGCCGCTCTCTTCTGAATGAAAAGTCTCAAGTTCGATCTTGTTTTCCGAGGGAAGACTTTTCAATAGATAGTGAGCTGCATTCAAAAGTCTCAAGAGAAGATGGAAAATTCGCTAGCATCAACCCCGACAGAAGTATAAAAAGGGAAATATCCCCTGTCACCCTTATTGCTTGCAAACCCCCGATATGATTCCAGAATTTTAATGGAATTTAACATCCTTTGCACCGGTGAAGGGGATTGATTCTTCCCTGTTTGAACTGCGCAGTACCAAAGGCAGTTGTGATGGGGGACATTGTTTAGTGGAGGACCTTCATGACATATATAATCACCTGCGGTAGGGCCAGGGGCATTCGAAGAATTTATTGCCTCTTTACTCATTCCGATTCGAATCAGTGGAGTGCAGGCCGGCCGGAAATGCAGAAGTCGAAGAATGACCTCAGAAGAAGGATCTGGAGTTCCGAATGTTGGGGGGGGGGAAGCTTGTATATAAATAGCAGGCCCTGATGGGGGCAGAGATATCTCCGACCTAGAGTGAGCACCTTTAACTTCTGATTAACCTCCAGTACTCTCCGGAGCGGACATCCCGAGAGCGAAGTCCGGTTCCCAGTACCTGTATAGCAGTCTCCCCCCCCCTACCACCACCACCACCGAAAGTGCAAAGAACCTTCCAGAACTCGAACTGATCAGTTTTCCTGGAGTCTACAATTTATGAAAGTTCATGGTAAATTATCCTGTACATTTGTAGATAAATATTTAGGGTCAAGAATATTGAATTACGTGAGCCTGATTACTTAGCGGCCCTAACCTCCCTATAGTTCAGCTTACCCAGACTGAGTACGGATACGCTACAGAATACACACACACAGACACACATTGTCTATAAGCGAATGCTGAAGAGCAGAGTTACAATGTTAGCCCACGGGTAAGTGCTTAACTCATTATAAAAACCTACCTGGATTCTGGCTGGGTTAGTTAAGACAGCCCACTTTATATGAAAGGATCTTTTTTTTTTTTTTTTAAAAAAAAGTCATACGGTGCAGATCGAAACAAGTATAATAATTTTAAGCTACTCTCAACACGGAATCACATACAGTCAACTTTACGTTTTGTTTAATCTGGTAGCTCAAAAGATCTAACGAAAACAGTATAATCATATATTACGTATACCGAAACAGAAATTTAAATTATGTACTTGATCACATTTATATCGAGTAAAAAATAATAATAATTTAATTTGCGAACAACATGCATTTTGTTAAGAATTCCACTTTAGGTATACAAAATAATACAGAAATTTTAATTAATTCATACACTCACATTTATGCTTCTATAAAAAATTAAATCAATTTTTTTAAATACTTTGAATATGATTAAAAACATTAATAGAAAGATATAATTGAGAATTGAAAAATCCTACAAATGTGCGCGGGAATACGCTTTTCTGGATGGAAATGTTTGTCTTCAATTTTTTTGTTTTCTTTCTTCGCAATTCTCTCTCTCCTTTTTTAAAATTTCCATTTTTACTTATTCCATTATCTCTAATTTTTTTTTATATCGGAATAAATAAATAAAAAAACATCTTAAATTTTTTTTTTCACCACTGCAAGTGGATGCAATACACAGCATTTCCCTATCTTTTTTCTCCTTTGGTGAAGGTAAGCGTTTTTATATATCGAAAATATTGGGTTGTTCAGAAAGTCATTTCGTTTTTCCAACACGGATCAGCTTTTTGCAAGTAAAAACCTTTATGACTGTAGAATCGTGCTACTACCAAAAAGATGGTAAAAGCTATTGAACTAGAATACACAATGCGCAAGGCAATACGATATTTATTTGCTGAACGTTTTTCATTTTCATGAAAAACGAAATGACTTTTAGAACAACCCAATATTTAAGTTAGTATTAAAGATGCTCAAATTTTTCCAATAGATATCGTTGCCTGTTACTAAAAAGCGTATCTCGGACTCCTAACGTTTTATAATGCAATGTAATTATTTATGATATTTTGCAATACAAAATAAATAAAAATTTACAGTATATGAATAAAAATTAAAATTTTGGAGCATGACAATTAAAAAAAAGTTGCAGCACAGATTAATTGACAACGATAATGATTTAAATGAAAACCTGAACCAGATATCGCACTGGTGGCTAAAAGAAGCGCACTTTGTTTTGAAATAGATAACAGTCATCCATCATCTTAGAGAGTAAAAGTAGAGAAATGCCTATTAGAACTCTTGAGCAAGAGGCGTAAATTATTTATGAAATTAACATCCCATAATTGATATGTAATTTTCTTCTGTTGGCTAAGAATCATGTTTCTGAAGCCTAGTCCCGAATTCCCCAAATGTCCAGTGGACAAATGATGGAAGGATCCTTTTACGCAAAGAGAATGAAGGGCCCGGAATAAAGAATAATAAAAATCCACTCCATAAATTAAAGCACTCTAGAAAAGGATAGTCATCTACTTCACCCATTGGGCGAATTTAAAGGAGACATTAAATACTCTAGCCAAGTGTAGGGTCACATCGATCTCGAATGCTCCAGATCACTGCGCACTTCCCCCAGCCTTTTACCGAAGGTTTGTTTGCTCTTCTGCCATTAAATAAAACATCAAAATTCACGCAACAAAAATAAATAAGGTAGAAGGAAAGAACAGAAAAGGCGAGAGAGAGGGGTAAAAAAAAAAAAAAAAATGCTAAAGAGCCGAGAAAAGTGAGAGCAAAGCGTGCTCTGGAGCTCCATCCTCTCGCAGGCACAATCAATAGACCGGGGCAGCCCATTTCCCTTCAGAGGGGAGATTTGACCCTGAAGGTGGACATTTTTGGAAATGTTACGTGTTACATAAATTTCTGTCGGATAATTTCATTCACAGAAAAGAAAAAAGTCGAAATGATGACAGAAGCCCCCTCGTGCTCTTTTTAAAACAAGAATCTCCACATTTCCCCCATTCATTTAATAGGAGAAAATACAGATTTCGACATTGAAAAAATGTCAAGAAAGGTTAAAATACAAGTCAAAATTGTATTAAAAGGATACAGTTTAAAAATGTATTGCTTTGTGAAAAGAAGAAAATCTGAAACAAAACTAAAATGAATAAATTAAATCCATTTTTAGCACAGTTATCATTATTCAAAAACACATCTACTACTGTGCTGTCACTCGATACGATACGTCGCATCTGATGTTGGCCATTTCATAACTGTTTTTAATATTAGAATTTATTTCTTAATAGCATATATCGATATATTATAATCACTATTACTGATTGATAGTTAGAATTGTTCTTAATCAAAAGTGTGTTTAAAATTAAATCACACATACATAAATTCAAAATAAACGTAATTTTGCAAAATACTCATCGTATTTATATTCAAACGACACTTCCGGGTGATAGCAGAATGGTTATCGCTTTGGTTTAAAATCCAAAAGCAATGAGTTCGATTCCCATCTCGGGAGCTGATGACTACAGCAATTCGATCCCACTTCAAATTGTAAATTCAAGTTGAATAAGTTCTCGTCAACAAGAAGCGAAAGATTAAATTAACCAACCTATTTTAACAGAAGAAATTTCTTGCTTAGAAATAAATTAAATCATGAATGATCACTTCAAAGAATTGGGGGAAGGGGGAATATTTCAATTACGCCATTCCCATAAAGAAGCAAGTTATCTCAGTCTGAGGTACTTTTTGGATTTCATTTTTCTCAATATTTTAAAAGAATTCAAAAAATGGGTCATCACATACTTCTACTCTCATATAGAAGTATTTTTCCTACATGAAAATAATTGCTTCAACTAAATGAAATTGTGGAATTGCAAATATAGTTGAAAAAATAAACATAAAACAATAATAGAAATAAGAAAAAAATTTTGAAGGCCTTTTAAAATTTCAAATATTAAAACGCACAATTTAGTAACTAACATGAACTTTTAAAAGAAAAAAAAATCCATATTCCCATATTTATGTATACACTTGAATTCAAAGAATAAAGAAAAAACTTTATATTGCATATATTTGACTTACAATTCATATAAAGATCAATTATTCCACATCATTTAAATTCAAGTGGTTCTGAATAAATCGATATAAATATCAAGACACGTGACTGTGTTGTTTAAACTGTCTTAGGAGTGAAGATTATGGAGCAGCTCTGTAAAAAAAATGAACAAATCCTTATACTTGTCCTTAAAAAACAGTTCACAGTTTCCCCTTCTTTTTACCACATAAAATTGGAAATTACTTCAAAAACAATGAACATGCATTTATTTCAGAAATCCATAATTGAATTCCCTTTTTCTTTTCAGGAAGCACATATATAAGAGTCCCCTGAACATTTTCCTGTAATAATTTTGCATATACGCTCTTGAACAAATTCGTTTACTTTAAATAAACAGTAGTTTTAAGCACACACTCTTCAAGCAGAATCCAATAACAATAATACCAAAAGCGAACATTTTACACCTTTGGTTTTTTTAATTATATTTCCTTTTACGCAAGAAATAATTTTAGCCAATTTCATTTCTTCGTTCATAACCCACAAGTTCTGTAATAGATTTGTTTAATTTCTCCGATTCTTCTTTATCTTGTTGTTATTGATTCTTTTATTTCCTACAAAGTAAAGACACCGATAGCTAAAGGTTTTCCACCAATTCCTAAAGAAAATTTATTTGATTCGAAACTTTTTTTCAATACGTAATTTGCACTTTGGACCATTCAGAAAGCTATTTGCACTGAAAAAACCGTCGCGACGTGCACTTCCTTTCGCTCTATTCCACGCAAGGCTTCCACAGATTTTCAAGAATAAAAAAATTATGTATAAGCAACATTCTTCAATTATATTTGTAAAACACAGAAATAAATAATAGCAAAAATTAATAAGAATATTTTATTTAAGTTAGAATTATATTTAATGATTATTTCAAAAGACTTCAACAAATTCGCAGCTATAAAAATAAACATTTTTATTTAACTAATTAATATTCTTTACATTACTTAATTATACAGCATAAAAAATAATGGGTAATTTTAGAGTTTTTAAACATCTTCCTTAGATTTCTATCTATTAATTTATTCGATGTTTCGAGATGTGCAGAACAATCACTTTTCAAATGAAAATACTTATTTGAAATAAAATACAATGGTGGTTAAAATTGTGGACACTTGAAAATTTTTATGTTTTTGAACTTTGTATGCTTATAGAAAATGTTACATTTCGCAAAATGCAAACTTGTATATATCATTTTAAAGAGAATTTGTTACTGAATTCAATGCAAAACACAAAATTCAATTATTAGCAATATAAAAAAAAGTTAAACGATAATAGTTATCGATATGCATTAGATAGTGATGATTGCAGTGAGTTATTAGTACTTAGTAGAGTACCCTTTAATTTCGATTACAGCTTTACATCGACGTTTCATTGAGTTGACAAAAGTTTTAAGTTCTTCTTTCGTTATTACATGATGCCAGGAAACAATTATAGCCTCAATTAGTTCCCTTTTATTTGATGGGCGCCTCATTCGGACAAGAGTTTTCAAACGGTACCACAAATTTTCGATAGGATTGAGTCAGGACTTTTTCCTGGCCATGACAACAATTTAATGCTCTTTGTACGGAACCACTCTTTCGATATTTTGGCCGTGTGGCAAGGAGCAAAATCGTGCTGAAAAATAAACGAAGCATTGTTGGGAAAGAGATTTCTAGAATAGTGTTTATGTATTTTCTGGCAGCGTCCCATCGATGACATGAAGGCAACCAATGCCATCTGCTGACATGCTTAATCAAATCATAACACTAACTCGGTTCTTCACAATTGCTTGAATGCAGTCAGAATGTAGCTCTTCTCCTATTCTACGTCTTACATATTTTCATCCATCAATACAGAATAACGATAGCTTAGTTTCATCACTCCATATAACTTGTGACCACTGATCATCTGTTCAATTAATGTGTTCCTTTGCCCACTGTAGTCCTTTTTTTTCGTTGCTGCAAATTAAGATAAGACTTTTTTCGTGGAATTCTACCCCTCAGTCCAACATCTGTTAATCTTCTTCTGATTGTTCTTGAACTGACAGAAACACCAGCATCATTCAGATCACTTCTGATGGCCGCTGATGACATTTTTCTATCTTGGAGACATAGACTTTTTATTCTTCTGTCATCAATAGATGTGGTGCACCTTTTTTGGCCTTTTCTTTCTTTGTTTTTATTGAATTTGTTTCTTGATATCGTAAACAAAACTTTCAGACTGCAGATGTAGTCACTTGTCTTGCAATTTCAGCATAGGAAAGACCACTTTACATCTCTTTCTAGGTGTCCAATATACTCTTTTATTTGATGTCATTGCTTCTTGACTAAATATTAAAATTTTTTACAAAAATTCCTACTTGTAATTGCAGTGTATAAGAAACAGGTTTGAAAACTCTTGTCCGAATGAGGCGCTCGTCAAATCAAAGGGAACTAATTGAGGCTATAATTGTTTCCTGGAATCATGTAATAACGAAAGAAGAGCTTAAACTCTCGTCAGCTCAATGAAACGTCGATGTGAAGATGTAATAAAAAATAAAGGGTACTCTATTAAGTACCGATAACTCACTGCAATCATCACTATCTAATGCATATCGATAACTATTATAGTTTAACTTTTTTTGTATAGCAAATAATTGAATTTTGTGTTTTGTATTGAATTTAGTAATAAATTCTCTTTAAAATGATATATACAAGTTTTCATTTTGCGAAACGTAACATTTTCTATAAGCATACTAAATTCAAAAAACATAAAAAATTCCATAAGTGTCCACAAATTTGGCCACCACTGTAAATACAACTATCAGATATAAGTTACCAAGATGTGACACTTTTTCTACAAATATTATTAAAAAAAATAAATGAATAATTTCACATCCATATTCTAGACTTCTGTATTTCTTTAATAAATAAATGTAGATTTCCACATTTATTGATTATTTATACACAATAATATTATTAGAAAATGATAACATTCCATCTCTAAAGCTTCTAATTCATTATTAATACGGAGTGATGACCGTTGCTTCTCTGATTTTGCAGCGGATGTTCATTGGCCAGTCATCTTCCAAGCATTTAGTTTTGATTTTCAGTCCATTAATTCTTTTAAAAGGAGTGCCTTTTGCTTTTCTTCTGCTAACGGCTACTTTATTTGCTGTTCTAATTCATCGAAATACAATTTGTATTTGTGGCAGCAGCAGCAAAACTATGTCGATTGTTGGCTCTTGTGGTTCGGATGCACTCAGCCACAAGTGATCCATCATTTTCTACCATCAAAGCATGAGAAAATAGTAAAAGCAAATTAATTACTTCCCATAAGTGAGATAATTTTGTCCATTTAAGAGTAAATTAAAATAAAAAATATGTCTTATATTTTCAATGGGATTAAATTTCTCATTATTACTATCTTGAAGTCTTACAGTCGGTTGCAATAATATACACTTCTCTACAGAATTACGAGATTCTTTCTATGAACCACGCAAAGGGCAATCTTTGCATGGCTTCACTGCAGTCATTGGAAAGACACTTTCCGCCAACCATATCATTCCTGCTTTGATTTCACTGACAAACAAACAAATTCATCCCTTTTCACCAAGAAATATACATAGAAAGTATATTTTAACTAAAAAAATGTTTATATTCAGTTATTATTTTAACTAAAAAAATATTCAGAGAATTTCCTACACTAAAAAGATGTTAAAAACCACATGACGTGGTGATTACTCTTCACTCCACACACACATAAATCTAAATATGGTTCCGACTGAAATGGATCAACTATTGTACTTGAATTAGATCTTCATTTTAGTGAAAAATTATAAACACTGTCGAATAACAATCACGCCGCCATCTAGTGGTAACATCAAGACCTATAATACTCAATTTGTTTTTAAATAATTTCATTACAAATTTTAAAATATTAAAGCAAAAAAACTTTAAAAATTATAACATTTTCTAACCAAAAAAAAAAAAAAAAGCATTAAAGTAAGTAAAAATTCCAGGAGTAAATCATGATTTTCAAGGAGTCAAGTCAGAGAAATACAGGAGTCGTCTGAACGCCGTTCATGGTATGTTTGTCTGCCACCAGATCATAAACTGCATTGAAGACCAACAGAATGGATTCTCCAGGAAAATGAGACAGTTTTCCTGGGAGAATCTTGAGGAAATTCTAGGTATCTTTATCTTTCACCTAACTGGTCAATAAAACGTTTCGGAAGTGGCAGAATGTGATGGCAATTTCGTTTTGTGAGCTATTTTAGTTCATAAATCGTTAGCTGTGGACTGCAGAAATGAATTACTTTAAAATTTAGAAATTTGTTGACAAACTTTGATTGGTTGACGGTCTACAGCTCCTTTTTTTTTGCCACACAGCCGAAGTGGAATCAAACCCAGGAACACTTGAATAGTAGGCCAGGGCGCTAACCATTTGGTTATCGACAGCAAAATTCATTTCAACAAGATACAGCAAATATTTTAATGTAAGAAACAAATAAGCAGAAAAAAGAATATTTTAGCATGTAACATTTTTTTTATTCTAGTAAATTTATTTTCTTTCGTTCTGGATAACTCTGTTTTTTATCAATACAAGAATTTAATGAAGCTAAGTTAGAATACTAGGAACGCGGCCTGAAGTCATACATCATTTTAATACCTATCGCTTACATTTTTCCTCGGAAGACTTGTGGGCACTTGTCGCATGGGATGTAACTCGAAAAAAACATGAGGCAACAGATAAAACGCTACATCCATTTCTTGTGGCTAGGATCGAACTCGGGACCTTTTGCTCTACCACTAGGCCACGAAAGTATTTTTAGTATATACAACAATATGTAATAAAGAAACAAACATTTGAGCTGAAAAATGGTACCAATGTGACTTTATAATATGCGACAGTTTATGTTTTTGTCCTCCATTTTTAGCATAGTATTACTCAAAACACATATATTTACATAAATCACCATTCTATATTTGGTGGTGAGTGTTCTTACTTTATTTGCAAAAGAAAATTTAAGCTCATAGACTTCAAATAAATTACATTCAACATTTAGATTAGATTCAAATATTTTCAACAGATAATAATGCGATGTGTGTATGCATTTTGTAAATAATGAAGTATGTAACGACCTAGCCTCGGGTTCACTCGTTGCAGGGAGATCTGTGGTAGCGTGAACCTCCGAGTGAAACAATACCTCCTAGTGGAGACCTCAGCCGAATGCTTTGCAGGCAGTATTCACGGTTTTCCGAAGCTGCATGCGTGCAACAAAGCCATCAGAATATGCTTACCATTTTGTCAACCTTTACCTGCAATCAGAGTTTTGAGATTCAAAGAAACTGCACTTTCCATTCAGAAAAATGATATTGAGACGAGCACGGTGCATCAATCCTTCATTATTAATTTCAAGCACGAGAAAAGAATGTAAAATTCAATCGACCTATTCTCCAAGTTTTTTACTGAAATTTATAAAAACAATCTATCTAATTACTTGATGACATTACACTATTACTGGTTTGAATAACTTCGGAAAGCAGGCACATCACTGGAATGTTTTTTAAAAGCAATTGGAAAAAATTAAATTTGTGAATCACTAATTAAAAACTGTTTCTATAGCACATTGTTATACCTACTTAAGTACAAACTTTTAAAGGCACCTCTAGTAATTAGAAACAAAGTCTTCTAAAATGACGAAATGAAATGAAGCAAATCTTTCATACCATCATTGAATGGATAAAAAAGTTTCATAAATAAGAAGACCGGAGCAAACGAGGAATGTTTCGTAAAATAAAGTGATCCTAACAATTCAAATCTATTCCTAAAAAGTTTCTAAAGCACTTTTAAACACACACACACAGCGTATTTTTAATAATATTTATCACTGACAAAATTCTTGTTACAGAAATTATCTTTCCAATATATCGAATGAATGGAAAGCAATATTCAATGTTTATATTAAAACAGACGTGCCTGTAAGCACTTTTACTATGGGTTTTGAATAATACAAATTCAAGAGTACATGCAAAAATTTATGGGGGGGGGGATCACAGGAAATGATAATAAATTTAAATTAAAAATTGTAAATTTATTTCAGAGCTCATCCTTATGATTCTAATTTATTACAACATTTACAGAAAAAGATCAAAATTGTAAAACAAATTTTTTCTGTAATCGAAATGAGTACACTGGTGGAAATGCAATTAAAGAGACTCAACAATTCACTTATTTTTCATATAAAAGTGCATGATATTTTTTTGAATTACCTTTATTTGAATCACATTTTTAGTTTTCAGTTATTCAGTGTAAAATAAAACTTAATTTAGTGAGAATTTAGACCATTTAGTCAAAAAATCAGAAATTTCGAGTGGAAATGCAATTAAAGACACTTGTTGTTTTTCGAACAAATTTATTAATTAATAATGAGCGACAACCACCATTGTTTACAATTACTTCATGCATTCTATTTGGCATCGATTTCACAATATTTTGAAAGTAATTTAATGGCAAATTTGACCATAAACCACGAATTTTGTCTTTTAAGTCAATTGCTGTCTTAAAGTGGCCTTTTTCGTAAACTTTTTGTGTTATCAATCCCCAGATACTTTCAATAGGATTCAAATCGGGACTTCTAGCTGGCCAGTCCATATGCTTGGATGCATATATGCACCTTGATGCTTCGCTCCATGAAAAAGGCTTTTGTTGCTTTAGAGTTGTGAATGTTTTAATTGTCTTGTTGAAATAACCTGGAATCTTCATCCATATCTTCGGCATAATTTAACAGAACGTTATCTAGGAGTTCAATATAATCCAAGGAATTCATTTTAGGTGTGATCCAACAGATGGGGGTTGTTCCATAGCTCCAAAAAGCTCCCCCCCCCCCATCAATGTGCCTCCAAAATTGCGGCTAATTGAAATCTCCTTTTCGGTTCCTATGAAATGCTAGTAATACTTGTTTCGATCTGGTACATCTAAATTGAACATTTTGTCATCACTAAACACCACATTGTTCCGTTCAGAATCTCAATTTGCATGTTTTGTTTGCAAATTATAAATGAGTCTTCTTATGCAGAATACTTAAGAGAGGTTTGCGATGTTTTCCGCTCATTTAACAACTCCAAATTGACTGATTCTTCGAGTTGTATAACAGATAGGCATAAATCTTTTCTAAATTTATGACGTTAGGTCTTATTGCTCCGCGAATTATCGGCCGCTTTTGACTGTCACTTTATTTACTACAAACACATTGACGCCTCTTAACTCAGAAAATGTCACCTAAGATTTGAAAAATAGCACACAACAGTTGGAGAGCGATTCATTTTCTTTTCAGTTGACATATGTGAATAGTCTTCTTCCTTTAAAATTCGAAATTTTGATCACTCTTCCATCGAAAGCCCGATGTTACGTTCCATTCTGTCAAGATGTTTTTAAATATTTAGTATTTAACACACCAGAGACAACAAACTGCTCCTTTTAAACACTTTAGAAACAAAAATGAAGAGGTAGATAGCTAAAATTCTAGATTTAAAGTAAGTTTCTTTAATAGCATTTCCACTCTACATGTCGGAGTTTTTAAACTAAATGACGTAAATACTCATTAAATTAGTTTTTCTTTGCAAGTATTTTGCACAAAATGATGGAAGACAAAAAATTTAATTCAAATAAAATTAGTACAAAAAAGAAAAAAAAAAATAGCACGGGCATTTATATGAAAAATAAGTGAATTTCTGAATGTCTTTAATTGCGTTTCCACCAGTGTATAAGGTTGGATTTTATGGCGCAAAGTCCAAACATGGACACGCTGCGCCAAGATATAAATAAAATACGTAAAAATGTTCGCACGTATTATTTTCTAAATCAGATACCAAGTAAGCCTTGATTTCGTATAAAAAAGCAAACTATTTTTAAGGTTTCGAGTCATTTTCGAAGAATTTTTTATGCTATCCTAACTCACCGCATAAAAAGACTGAAACTGTGTTGCAAAAACTATTTTCTATAGTTACTCGTGAAGTTTTTTGTGTTTACACAAAAATGGCTGAACAAAGCTAAGTTTGAATGTATTGAAAATTTAGGACAAAATATGAATTATCACAGAAAATTAAGTAATTTGAAAACTAACTTTTGGTCACAATAAGATAAAACTGTTGAAGACGATGCTTTATGATGATATCGCTTCAACCAAATTGAGCACAAAAGACAGTCTGTCCTTGAGGTGGAAGCGAGACTACTCAATCATATTTGTCAGGTGATAAATTGACACACATTAATAATTGAAAAGAAATCAATTAAACAAATGATGTTTTCAATGAATTTCAAGCAAAACATCCAATCAAACAAGATTGTAGGTGAAAATAGAAATCATTGATGAAAAATGAAAAAAGCGCTCACTTCGTGAGGCATTTATGAATATCTCAGCGCTCCTATTTCTCACAGAACAACGTGCAATATTATTTCAGTCTGATTTCCTTGACCTGGAAACTTCTAAGGGCTACAGTCAACTGGAATTGGAATGATGTTGTTATTTCCAAGTCATTTTAATGGGCGACCGCTAATCAATTGACCACTGTCACTAAAGACAAAAATAATTCTAACGACAAGTTATTCATCCTCACTCAAGAAATTTCACTTCAGGACTCTATGAAGCTGGATTCAGATGCGATTTGCTCCTAGGAATTATAAGAGCGTTGAATAATTGAGAATGAACTTTCAGATAAGAAACATAAAGACTGGTGTATTCAGATCGTCTGTAAAACAAGTTGAAAGGTTAACTAAAATAAGATACTTTTTGGAGAGAGAAAAAAAAAGCATTTTTTTACATAGAAAAATATAGGTTTTAAAATAAGAAAAAGTGTGTGATTGATTTTATTGCGGAAAAATAAAATCAAAGTAAATCCATTTTTAGATATGAATTTTTTCTTGCATGTTTAAATGATGCACACTATTTTTTTTTTTTTTTTTTTTTTTTTTGTTATTGTTTATAAAGAGAGAACAAGCCAGCAATTATTTTTCTAAAATTTCGATTTTAAGAACTATTTTAGTGGTCTCTACTTTAAAAACATCTGGGACTTGACTAATTGATTATTCCTTTCTCGTCAATATATTTATGTATCTATTAGAACATTTATATTAACACAAATTTAAACATTTATATCACAAATAAAATAGTGCAGTTGTGGAAATTTTAGTGGGCTGTTTTTAACAAAACAACAGGATGCAATGTAGTGGCACTGCTACACCACTCTTTCTCAAAAAAGAAACTTGAGATTCAGAAGAAGAATATATTTGGAAATAAGATGGCCGCACTTAGAACGGAAGCACGATGTTAAAACTTTGTTGGCCGCATATTTACGGAATTTATTGTAAATAGTTTCATTACAATTTGAATTAAACATCAGTCTTGAGACATTTAAATGACTTGAAAAGAAAATTTGAACAAAGAATAATTGTTATCACATGGACGATAATTGCTCCGTTCCCATATATTACTGATCAAAAATTATTTCTGACTGCAAACCAATCTTTAGACTAAGTGAAAGGAATCACTCAGTGTGGGTCATGCAAAGTATTCAAATTTAGGTGAGGCGTTTCGAAAGACCTTTGTCTTTGGTACTCTTTTCACACAGTGTTGTCCAGTTGGAAAACAGACTTCGTAGAAATGGACTTTAAAGATGATATAATGCAGATGATGTTTCTCGCGTTAACCACTGAGCAATCGTCATCCATATTTAAATTCAGTCCCAATGCTTAGGAAATCCACCTCCACAATCTCTGGGCGTGAACAGGATCGATCCTACGTATTTCGCATCTGCAACGACCTGTATCGCGAGTTCAGTCGATCACTCCTACTTGTCTGATGTTTCCCTGAGAGGGCGAGCCATTTTCCAAATTTTCAAGTTTTCTCCCAGACGCAATTAAAGACGTATTTTAAAGGTACGCACAAAAAGCATACAAAATTTTCTTTCTACAGAAATTATATTTATTGAAAACATATACAAAATACGTGTGTTGAATTTAAACTGTAAAATTAAACTTGTACGAACTGTTGAGTTGAAGGACAAAGTACTAATCATTCGGCTACAAGCTCAATAGTGTGAGAAGAACATCCCTGTTGCCATGTGTTGCCTTTAAAGGTACTGCTTCCGAAGCCATTTATCATAAAGAGCAGATGTTAAAGGTCACATGAATGACTGAAACAAGTTGTGATCCTTCCATGACTAGCATGGGAAGAAATTTTACTTAATACTTGAATTATAAAATTGAAAATTCAAGTGTTAGGCTGATCTAAAAACCTATTTTATACAATTTATAACCAGGAATAGCTCTGAATCTTAGTAGATAGAAATTGACAGCATTACCCCATTGGCATAGTAAGAATACTGCATTTGCGTAATAAAATTCTGGAATCAGTATTTTATTTTTTAAAGTTTCAACAATAAATTCTTCTTTTGGTTTGTGAAATCTCTCTTAATTTACACTGATATTTCAACTTCCTAATAAACTCTCTTTATTTTACTTCTCTTGATAAATCTTTAAAATTTGGTAGCCAATGGGTGACAGTATTTCTCAGTAATTCTTTGAGATGCTGGTTAGTTAATAGTGACCAGTGTTTGAGCTTCACGAATTTTGAAGTGAAATAAAATTATTCACATGAGTACTTTGCTCCGAATATTGAAATAATTCGACAAGCAGTCTTTTTCATTAAAAATTCTGGGACAAATTTCCAAAGTTCAGTCATCGACTTATATTTTAGTTGTAGAGCTTGATCTTCTTGATTCTCTTTTAATTCTAAGCTTCCAGATGATTTTTGGGTCATAATTACATTAGAAATAGAAAACTCTCACCATGAATTATGTTAATTTCAAGTCGATTCAGAAAAACATCAAGAGACGATTTAAAATATTTCAAGTCTTGATCTATTTTGGAAATCCGTCACCACTTCTAGCTTTTTCATATAGTCGTTGAGTTTTTCTTGTTTAGAATTGAAATAAATTTCTTTAATTCGAGGAAAATGACAAAATATTTTATTTTTAATGTCCTTTTGTAAAATTAATTCAGTTTGAAAACATAATATACACTGTGAGAGGTCAGATATTAGCATACTATTAATTACCCATTAATTGTAAATTCTATGTTTGCAAATGTTTAATGACATCAATCAAAAACATCAAGTCTTGTAACCACTCGTCTCATCTCTAATTCTGAATAGATTTTTTTTCCCCTTTTCTTTTGGAAATGCCGTTACCTGATGAAACAAATCTATAAATTAATTTAATGCTTTGTAGCTAGATAACCATCTAACAATGCAAGCAAAATTTAATGTCATTTGGAAGTTCTTCATCCTTTAATTCTTGAATATTAGTTTTTGAATAGTCGATCTTTTTTGTATAAGTGCAAATGTAATTTACAACTCATAACATTTTTTCATAACATTAGGATATTTTAAATATTTTGTAACGAGATGTTCTCTCAGTGAATCGGTATGCATTGTGGAATTTCAGAATCATCTCTTAAAATCAAAACATGACCGATTTGTTTTACCGCGCATTGCCGGAGCAGCTCCATCAGTTGCAATGCTTACAAGTTAATCAAGAGGCACATCAAAAGCTTTCACTAGGGAATCTAATGCATTTTTGATATCGACACTACGGGTGTTGACTCTTGGCGTGATACTAAATATAATAATTCTTCTTTAACAACGAAGTCAGGTGAAAGATTGCGCAAGATTTGTGTTATCTGTCGGTTCGTCAAGGGCTAAGCTGATTGCTATACAATTCTTCAAATCCTATTCAAGAGGTGTATTGATTGCAGCTATGTGTAGTTCGGTTGTATGTCTCGAGATGAGTGTTTGGGAAACAACTCTGTGCAATGCTGCATTATTTGGATCTAAAACTTTGTGTACATCTTCCAAGTTTTCCTAATAAACTCTCCTCCGCTCCATACGGATGTTTTACACGATCAATATTCCAGGCAGTAACAAAACTGGCTTCAGCCACATCATTAGCTAAGGGCTATCAAAACTGACTTTTATTTATTTAAATTTGATTTTAAAGTAGCAAAAGTTTATATGATTTTAATGTGGAATTTGGTGAAAACGGATTAGAAAACTGAAGATGATTGATTTCATTGTCGACGTAACTTTATAAATTTTGACCGTAGAATAACAAATAGCGCATAATGTGTTTTTCCGTTATTGTCAATAAAAAAGAGATTCTCCTCCCACTCATAATTAAAACTTGTATTTATTTTCCTTCTGTCATTAAATTTTTAAAAGAGCTGGAAATAAATAAAGACATTTAAAAAATAAAAGTTTTGTGTTATTAAAACACTGACTACACGTGTTACATGCTAAGATATAAATTATAGTTAACAAAACTTTCAGATTAGAAAATATATTCGTAGTATACATTTGAAGTCGGGTGCAAAGTGAGACGGGACACGATGTATTTTCCTGTTTTCTTACATTCCTCTTCCGTTTAGTCTCACATGTTTATCATTACTGAGTTACCAACAAAAAAGATATTTATGTACAGAGGTTCTATAAGAAGAGCCCACATGAACCGGTAAATGATTCAAAAAGAAAGCACAGCAGTAACGGCCAGTTAAAAAATGCTACATTCAATATATACTTTTTGTAAAATATAGTATTTTTAGTAGAAATTTTATCAAAAAGTAAATAAGTAAAATAGTAATTTTATAATAGAATCTTAAAGAAACAGCGTTACATGCAATTACCACATCTTATTAATCAAAAATCATTACGATTTTATATACTTTCACTGTTGACATAACGTAACTAAAATTAAGTGCATAATTTTTCGTAAATATACCGAACAAGCACAATCTTTGAATGGATATCAACTTGCGATAGTTAAAGATGCATCATTTATATGTGAGTGCGACATTTTCTGAACAGCTGTACACGATTCTCTCATTTCCGGAGTTAAATTAGATTCTATCCATTGGCCTGAAGTTTATAAGATCAATAAAGGAGATTCGAACCGGTCGTCAAGGAAACTCTTAAATGAAAATCGTACAAAAAGATAGTGTTATGATACTAATTCAATGCGTTTCAGGAAACAGTGGCTGAGATCGAACCCGGGAACTTCCGCTCAGAAGAGTACTGCCTTACCACTTGACTAAGGCGGATTGACAAGTTTGCAATTCGTCGCTTGTTTGCTACTTCGGATGCCTAATAACACCTTCTTGATGATATCCACGTCAACACTGCTTTAACCTTCAAAAGTTGAATTAGAGTGAATTCCGAGTCATTACAAACATCCAAACCGGAGGTTGAGATCGAACTCACGATCTGCTAAATCCAAGTCTATTCGGCAGTTAGCTCGACAAGTAACGTAGTTGCCTTTACACAGGCTCCTCTCTAGACTATCTCCTCACACTGACAGAGAGATATTAAGTTATGACTTTAAAAGTAATAAATGCGATGCTCTTTCAGTAGTTCAAGATTGAATCTGCTTCCTTCAAATCGCAAAAAAAAAAAAAAAAAAAAACAGATTATCTCATCAGCCGCACTTTTTATCATTAATTAATTCCTTATGACCCTATTTTATAAATCCTACGTATCAAATAGAAAAGATGATACTAATTTTTATGAAGTATGGCTTAGAAATTTAAACAATAAAAAATAAATATAAACACAGAATATTTTGCGTTGGCAACTCAATGCTAGATATTTTTTTTAAAAAAAGCAAAAGAAAAAAGTAAACAAAGTTATTTAACGAAAATTATTTCCAGTTCAATTTATATCGGAAAAAATTTTTTATTTAACAATAAACTTGTGGTTCCCAGAATAAAAGACACGATTCCTGAAGCTTTTGATATAAAAAAATAAATAAAATAATGTACCGTATCACAACATCTGTATGATTCTAAAGCTATTTTCATACAGTTAATTATTAATTTTTTATTATTTAAATTAATTTTGACGCGACGTTTTAAATCTGAAAACGATAAAAATATAGAAAAAAAAACAAGCATCCACGGTTGATAAAAATAATCCATTAACACATGGCATTAAGGAAACAGAATTTGTAGCATTTTTTGTTGTTAATGACGTCATTGTCTGAATGCAACAGCGAAAACAACAATACAGGAAATTCACAACACTTTTAAATTGTAAGTTTAGCTATTCATGTTACGATATCCACAGGGAAAACGAAAATAAATGCATTTAAAATGTCTAAATGATAAAAAAATCTGAATTCTTAAGAACAAATTTCAGAATTTTTGGAGTTTTGATTCTTGATCGATGGATCTCAAACTATGGTGGCAACACTTCCGTCGCCCTTCACTCATTCTCATGGGAAAGGGGATTCACATTTCGAACAATACATTCACTCCGTTCGCCCATAGTTTCACTGATGAAGAGAAGAGCGTCTTCATCATAACAAATATTAATTATTCTTTAAAAAAAAAAATCTGAGAAAAAGGGAACTGAAATACATGAGTTAAGCGAATTTGACAATTGGAAGTGCTTGCTTGCCCTGCATTAGGCTAAAACAAAAGAAATCGAAGTCAAACCGAATTATCCGGAATGCCGGCTTATCAGAAATTAGAAATACAGAGATCCCACTGTTTTTAAAACTAAAGAACTTTCAAATCGAAAATACACTTGTGTGTATAAAATGTTACAGTCTGTAATATACTTACATAAAATATACGCAGCCCGATGTCTATTGTAAATGATAAGAAAAAACAAAACAATGAAAACTAAGGATCAACTAATTAATTGTACGACCACTTTCGAAAATATTTCCAGATGTGGCGCTGCAAAAACAAATCAACTCATTTAAGTAATTTTTGAGAGAGGCAGATCATTTTTCCTACTTACATTCCTTTGGAGATACATAATTGCGTGAATAGTTTTTAATTACTTTATGCAAAAATAACGAGCACGCGATTTATCTAATCAAAAAATATTCACAACTCCTATCTTAGAGCATTACAATACCCACAAGTCCGATTCATGAGTGCGTTTTTACTGCAGATTTTCACATCGTTATAATCATGTGCGTACTGTGATACATGTTCATTTTTATCTTTCATTTCTTGTACATCTTAGCCTGTACATTCTTCAGAAAACCTCAAAAGTGATAACGAAATCTGCATTTGACGCCCCCCCCCCTCTCTTTCTAAATTAAAAAAAAATCAAGCTTTTACATCACCAAGTTATTGCAGTGAAAAAACGAACGATAAGAAATGCAAAATGGATATCTAATGACGTTATACATCAACATAACTCCTAAAGAGTACAGTTATCCTTGTAAAAATCATAACGTCATCTAAAGAGACCAATAATATTTATAACAAATAAATCACAATGTAACAAATGCACTGATGCTTTTACCTCCTGCCGAAAGGTGGGGAGATTTCAGTTTTTTAACAGAAGACTATAATTTCACAGATGGAGAGCGCCAGTCACGTGTCCCAAGACCGGTGAATGTTCATCGTTGAACAGCAACTAAAAGCGAACGTCCCGCGGTCTAAGTTCGCGATAGCCTAAAAAATGTAAGCTTTCGAATTTTCATAACCCATCAGAGCTCTTTCTTAGAAAAGAAATTCCTAGGCCGTAATGGGAAGAGAGCTGGAAAAGTCCATCCTTTTTGCTCTTCAACAAAAATCGTGCTTTTCAAATTGGAAGAAGACTAAACAACAGCACACTAGGCAGTATAACATCAAAGACTCATCAATTCTTACCATCAAAATAAATAAGGAATGAAAACAGGTGGCGCATCCTTTAATCGCAAATTAAAAAGAAGGTCATTTATAATCTTAATTTTAGATCACAAAATTGCCAAGTGAATTACTTCTTTTAAATCTAGTACGCCCATCATTAAAGAAATCTATAAATAATCTCAATTTGCTCGCTCGTGAAGTATTATAATTTTTTCATCAAGTCATCGGAGACAGCGAAACTACGTAAATTAAAATGAAATTTTGTTTACCTAAAAACTGTGTTTGAATTATGGCAACTATTGGAATCAAAATACATAGTAATTTTTTTATATCTCTCTAACAATCACTTTCTTTCTGAAGCAATGTTTTTAAAAATACAGCCTTTTTCTTTATAACAGGTAGAAGCAGAGCCAGGAAATTTTATTACGCAAGAGAAATAATATTTTGTATGGTGTACTCACCTACCCAAAAGTGCATGCTTCGCCTTATAAGGAGATAGGAAAAAGAAACTGACAGCCCGTATTCCTCGAGATGCGTGGAATGCTTGGAGATATACGATAAAGAATAAAATATTTATCGCAAAGCACGCAGACCTTGCGCAAGAACCTTTTTTTTTTATGCGTTAAAAAGAAAAGACTTTAAAACACTGAAGCGAAAGATACACACACGCTGAAGTAGGAAAATGAACAGAAACTTTCATTTTTAACGCAGATAATAAAAATTTTTGGAAGGTACAAGGATCGATAAAATACTTATCTCGCTCGCTTTTCGCCTTCACTCGCATAAAAATAGGAAGTTTTAAAACGGGCGAAAATTATTTATTTAATAAAAACATTCGATGGTCGCGACCTGGGAGCAGAAGAGCGCTCTTCAGCGTCACTGGTTCGACTTCAGCCGCTTTTGATACGCTCGCATATGATACTCAGGGTTTCCTCTCCCCGCAGAGAGACAGCTCACAATCGATGGGACAACGGATGGAAAGTATCCAAATGCTTCCCTCATCCATTAACCTTAATAATAAGAATTATTATTTTATCCAAGTGGACCACAATTAACGGGGAGATTTTATTTAGCAGTCTGTTAGCGCGAAATGAGTTCTCAAGTATAAATTAAATAAACACAATTCGAAAGCGCCATTAAACGCTTGAAAAAAATCTCCTTTGCTAAAAGAATTATTGAATATTAACTGCTTGATTTATCACTCAAAGATCATTTTCTACGAATGCGAAAGCTAATTAAACAAGAACCGACAGTTAAAAGTGGATTCCAAACTGCTACAAACCCTGGGAAGGAATCGAATCTACGAATCACTGAACCGAGCAGATGCACTCTTAAAACATTGAATGCATGATCCCTTTCATCTGCTTTCCAATGCTTTTCCTAGTAGCACTGAACTGGAGAACGCGTACGCTCTTGTATATAAGAATGATAGCTTTTTTTTATAAATTAAAGAAATAATAATTATAAAACTTGTTAATATGCAATTTTTTTTATGAAAAAAAGGGAATCATTTGTCGACGATTACCGTGTTTTTTCGGAGAATAAATTCCCGAGTTCGATCACAGCCACAACTGAACAACAAGAGATGGATGCTGCACGTCTGTTACGGTGGTTGCTTAGGATTTGTCCCTTGCCGCAGCAATGGAAAGTTCTTCCCAAGAGCAATTGACGCTGATGACGTAATAACTTTAATCATTGAGACTGCACTGTTCCACAGTCGATTTTGTGAAGAGAAATAGATTTTTTAGTTTACAAGCATGTTTTTACGTCCATGATGAATTATTGTTAAATATGTCGATTTTAATTACGAGGAAAAGGGTTAAAAGCTTTATTTCCGGTCTTTTAAAGAGAGATGCAAAAATCCTGAAGAAGTTAAAACAACCGTAAGGGAAGAGTCTACATGAAGCGATTACTTCGCAGGATATAAGGAAATGATATTGATACTAAAAATTGTAAGAAGGACGGAGAAAGAACAGTACAATAACCTTCATTTGAGACAACCAAAATTTTTAATATTTTTTCTATTATATTAAAGGTAATATCTAAAAATGAGAAATAGAAATTTCCTAATATATGCTATTGATAAATCAGAAATGAAGCTGTCCATGTGCGCAGTTGACTTCCGTGGAACATCACTACGCAGCGTATTTTATTTCTGTAAGGAGTGATCTTCTGAGAATAATAACTGTTGGGGTCGACAGATGGCACCACTACACAAGAGTACATTTTGTAGATAAGAACGGACTCTCGTTTAAAAATATCACATCAACAGTAGAAGAGCGCCCTCTCTTGCGTGCGTCTGAACACCCCGTTCTGTTCCAGAGCAAAAGTGGATATCTTCTGGTTCTGATGTCAACCAGACATCCACTTTCGATCTTTAATGAGTCATTCGTTATTATTGGTTGTGTGTATATATATATATAATATTAATCGTTCAGAAAACCTCAAAAGTGATAACAAAATCTGCATTTCAAGTCCCTTCACCGAAAAACGACCGATAAGAAATACAAAATGGATATCTAATCACACGTAATATATATAGATAATATTGTGTTGGTCTTATATATATACATACATATATTACAATTAACTGATTCGTACTCCATTTTCTTTTTATTTAATTCTTGTTTTTGTGAATATGAAATGGTTTCATCAACAACCGAGCTTAAATTTCGTGAGCTAGATTTATTAGTAATATTTCACAAAAAGAATAAATTGTAGAACTTATTTCATTAAGTAAAAAATTATATAAGAATTACATTGAGCTTTTCTCTTTTCTTAATGGCACTTACAGTTGAGCTTTTCTCTTTTGTTGCATTGATCACAACGACGACATGATTCAACGCCATCTGCCTCGTACTTAAATTGCCAATCAAATTTATCATACTCTTGTAATGTAAATAGAATTGATCTTCGTACTAAGTGAAGTCCTGAAAACACCTAGGAGTCACTTTTAATGAGGTAATGGGCAACCCAAATGAAATTAAACAGAGCTGCACCTACAGCCACGATTCCAGTCTACAAAATCTTAAAGATTATTAAACACGTTGTTAAAGATCCCTGGTTTGACACAGGTGATAAAATTAGAAAAGAATTTAAAATAACAACGCTAAGAGAGAATATTTTTCAAAAATAATGTATAAAAAACATTGAAAAAAAAAATGATCAATCTGCCGTCTTTAATACAGGTCAGTACCAGCAATCGATTGGCGACGCTGAGGTCTTGAAAAGACTTGTGGTCTGGTAAAATTACTCTTGTGACGCTAATATAGTTAATATTTATTCAATATATTAAATAATAAATACAAAATATAACATACATGTGTATATATATTTAATTTGGCATGTTGTGACTGTTATTCGTGCTCTCAACTTCTAAGCACTATTTCATATACTTCCTCCATCAATTCATGTGTTTGATCTTCAAAATAAATCTCGACATCCTGGCATGGAGGTGGTTCATGGCTGCTCGGCAATGGCAACGAACTTTCCTCTCTTGTTCGTCAGCAGCCGTCAGTACGTGAACACGGCTTTGGTTGAATGCACCGTTCTGCACTCTGGCACCTACAGTCAAGGAATGAGACGAGTGTCGACAAGAATATTAGCTCTTCAACGATCCATTCAACAGTAAATGAACGGAAAACACATCGATAACGTATAAAAAATGATCACCCTTTCGTAAAATGTATCTTTGAAATTAACTCATTTAATGTAAGTTTCATCGGAAGCACTTTGTCCAGCTCGGTTACCTCACAACGGTTACGCTTAGACATGGAATGACACGAGAACCACTACAAACATGCAAGCTCATATTGGGTATCGAACTGCTGAACTTTGTGTTCAGCTTGAGCCCTGAGGCTGCCATTTTGCCATTTGAAGCTCGTGGTATACAAAAGAGCAAACCAAAATTTAAATATCAACAGCAAACTATCCATGATTTGAAAGGAAAGTAATAACATTAGCATGATTGGAAGAAGTGTTATTACTCCGGAATCAGAAGCTAGTACAGCCCACCCTGAAGGATGACGTCGGCAGATTCCATGGAAACTATTTTTATACGTCGCAGGTGACTTATCTGACCTCAACAACAACTCTGACACGTTAGGCGTCGACGTCTCTTTCTAAAATGCATTAATATATTTCTTGACAAGCAACCTCTAAGATATAAATGTTTGAGAAGTTAGCTGTAAATATCAATGTAATCAATAATCACAAACAATTTTGAAATGACTTAAATATTCAAAAACAATAGTATTGATATAACTTACTAATTTTACTCAGCCAACAATCAATGAAAGATATTTTTTTGGTAACAGAAAATATCAACATTATTTAGGGATGTAATTTCATAACGATAAAAAATATACATCTTAATTAAAACACTGAATTTCAAAAAAAGTACCGACAAGTGCAATAGTAATAATATAATATAATAAATATATAATTTACATAAAAAATGAATAATCTAGAGTTTTTCTATTTATTATAGATCTAATCATCGTCTAGAATTATTCATAATTTTTTAAATATCTAAAGAAATAAAAATATTTTAATCCAGTAAAACATTAACTTTCAATGTGTAAAAAAATTAATGAATTAAAATAAGTAGCAAGATTTTTTATTCATGTACTGTGACTGACGCGCGATCTATTGATAATGCATGTGTTGTTCGATACAAAAGGTCCCAGGTTCGATTCTACACAAAAGTGAGCCACATGTTCGGTTCTTCGTCGCACAACAGTTCGTTTCTGCACACGAGAACAAAAATTTCATTATTCGCCCACTAATCAAGCCCAGTAGTTTAAAGCGGATTCCAAACCCAAGTGGGATTCTAACCCACGAACAATTGAACGGAAGGCTAGAGTTCTAATCCTTCAGCTGCCAGCTACAGTATCCTTCATGGAGAAATGAGTTAAATCCTTAACCAATGGAAAATTGATATTAAATTTCACGTCCGTCGGCGTTTCAGTCTTTCAGGAAATCTCGTTATGGATGAAGAATTCTACTCTGGGGCGCAAAGTAAATAAAAATAATGGAATGTATCTTTATTCAGGAGAATAGTTAATATCTCACTAATATAACTCACGTTACTTCAACAGCAAAATCTAAAATTTACATGTATAAAAAAATATAAAGATTACATAAATAGAAATTCTTTATTTCTTTTGTTAATAAGGGTTTGGAATGACATTTTAAAGTAGGAACATATTATAGTATTATCAACCTCCTCACGCATAGAATTAAAAAATACAAAAAGCATTTATGCATTTTTTTTAAAATCTTAATTAATCATGAAATTCCATACTTTTGAGAAATTAAAATTCATTTCGCAGAGTGAGAAAAATTTAATTCATAAAAAAAGGGGAACAAAGGTTTTGGTATGTTTCAAGTACGATAAAAAAAAGTCAAGCAAATTTAGAAAAAAATGTTTAATGTTGGTGTAAACAAGGTATTAGTCTTAAGATTTAAAAGAGATTATTTATAAATATCGCAAATATTAATTTAAAATTCTATTTAATAAGTAAAATTTTAAAACTTTGGGACAGATGTTGTATAATCCAGGATAGCAAATTCTGAGTTTCGTGATTTTTTGATATATCTGGCAGTCTGGTTTTAATTACGTCATAGAGATGAAGACCTATAAGAATTATGCGAGAAATTCTATTTTGGCAACCCTAGTGTTTACATCATGCCCACATCGCAATACATCATCTTGCAGGATTTCTTCATCGTGAAAAAAAATTCAGAATTTGGAATCCTGGATTATACGGCATCTGTGCCAAAAATTTAAATCATCCTTGCCAATTTCAATTAATCTTAAAGTGGATGTTTTGTCTTTTTAATTTTGCTTTTTCTTCTGTTCTATTGTCAACGTGTTAATGGCTTGAATCCATGGGAAATGGCTTCTTAAGCCGTTGCATTTTGTCCTTGTATAAGAAATCATTTTTTGTTAACAAAATGAACTTCCACTCTATTTTCGGACATTTGAGGATGAACCTCACCTTATTTGCTGGGGCAGAAAGACACAGGTCGAATTTACGACGTCGTCTCAATACAATGTGACGTAGATGTTAAGTTATCTGACCTCATGGATATTTTAAACAAATAAGAATTGTAATAAAGTGATGTAGCCATGATCTCAATTGAAACGAAAGAAACAACCATTTCATGGTAAAAAAAAAAAAATATTTAAATGCCGCCCAACTTGTCCATTAGTCAGCGCGGCTGGGTTCGAATCCCGGTTCTAGTATAGATGTACTTCCTCTCTCTATCTATCATGTCTTTGTCCTTTCCTTGTCTGAATGGGTTGTGAATGGTTGTTTACCCTATAGACGGGTCCCTATAGCATGTGTATACTGAGGAGTCGGACTCCACACCTAAATATGGATTAGTTGGCAAAGTGGAGCAGCGCACCACATAATACCAGCCTGGCTGGCTCACGACAACAACAAAATTTTTAAATTTTATTCAATAATAGCTTTGTAGTGTCTTTAGTTCAAAATTTATGCATTCATTTTTTAATAAGTTTGAAAAAAAACTATACAAATAAATTATTTTTCGAAAGGAAGGAAAACAGTGACAGGGAAATGGTCTCCAATGATCATAAAAAATGATGAACCCCGGCATCCTTCGCTGCATACAAAGCGAGCAGAAAGAGTGTCACAACCGCACATTTATAGTTCCGCACTCTTTCATTCACAAACATACAAATCTGTTTAGTTAACTGCTGCGGAGAGGGAGCATTTCCAGTCAATCATCTTTTGCACAAGAGAGGTATACTTAGAGCAAGATATATAATCCCAAGTAGACGACGAACCCCAACAAACATTCACTCCCAACGTCGGACCAGCGAACTGCTAAGCACAGCACTAAGACAAGTTGGGTAATAAAAGCTTAAAAATCAAAACTTATTTCTCATTTTGCTTTTACATAAGATATTTAACTAAACAGGTTATGGCATAAGAATGAGAAGTAAGGCCATCATAAAGAGAGAGACGAGACTGAAAATGAAGGAAATGTTGATATGGGAAAGTTAATTGTTGTTCATTGAAGGCAACGAACAGAATAGAAATGCAAATTAAAAAGCAGTTGGCAAAAGATTTAAGTTTTATAACACTTAAAAATGAAAAAGCTCATTATATTATTACGATAACATAGGATTAAATGAAAACAATAGCAGTTAACATACAAATATTTTTTTAAATAATAACAGAATGGATATCCTATTCTAACAATTAGAATTTTTGGAATTCGTTAACATCAGTGTGAAAAATAAAATGGAATAAATAGTAAAAAAATAATTAAGCCTAATAGAAAATAAATAAATTAAAATAAAAATTAAAAACCATAATAACTAGACTTCCATTATTATTAGCGTTAACATTCAAAATTATGTGAGCGAATCACATTTTAAACTGTTAATTGCCAAATTTTGTTATTTTTCAATATTTACTTAAATCAAAATACATTGAGTGATCCAAAAATTTAAAAATAAATAAAGTTACAGTTAAGAAAATTAACAAAAAGTATTTATATCTAAAATCTTCATAAAAAAATGGGCATAAATGAACATGCAAACATTTTATAAATTATTTTAATAGATATAATTGAATAGGAAATCACAAATAATATACAAGAACACAATACGATAATTTAAAAATGCTCAATAATGCACGCACAGAAATCCGCTCAAAAACAGACTTACAGGAAAAGTAGAACATAACGAGAAAATCCGCATTTACAAAATTTCTTTCACTTCTCGCCAGAAAACAAAAAGAAGCAATAATTTTGCGAATATGTTAAAGAGCTCTCCGTAAAAGGAAACTCCCCAGATGGGGGGAGAGCAACCGGAAAACTTTCCCGCGATCCGACACGAGAAACAAAAAGTTTTCCGCCAGGAGCGGATGCTTCGGAGGGAGAAGGGTTGCTGCAGCGGCCACTTGGCGAGCTGATTTGGCGGCGAATCGAAAACAAGATAACCAAACGAAAAAATATTCACTTTGTCTCTCAAAAGACACAAAACAATTATATATTTAAATGCTTCATTCATTTGCTAAATCAATTAACTCTTTAAAACCACAGTTGAGGAAAATGACAAAATAGCATATATATATATATATATATATATATTAAAATTAAAACGTTATTTATATCAGTTATACACAGTTTTACTGATATTAATTTTTACTTCTGGAAAAATTTGTTCTGAATAAATACAAAAATATATTCGAATGAAGTATTTAATTACAGGAAAAATTAACATTTAAAAATAAATCCCTTTTCACCTTTGATTACTCTTTATATTTATTATTGAATAACCTGAAATGTGTCCAGTTGCAATTTTTTTGCAGATACAATTTTGGCAAACTTATCAATATTTTAGTGACGAGAAACTTATTACAAAACTAGGTATTTAAAATACATTTTTTTGATGCAGGAAAACATATTTCATCAAAAACGTAATCAATCTTGAGCGCCATTCATCAGTTAGTTTTGCAGAGCGATTTTCTTTTCCCTGATTTCCAATTCTCAATTATTAGGCCTGAAGGGAGTGACGAGTTATGACTCCGGTCCTGCGGTGTGAAGTCGAGAAAAAGAAATTCTGTGGCCTCTTATTACTTTTTTTATTTGGTGTGGAGGGATCTTCATTTTTTAAACCACGATTTTGTTGCTTGAGGTATTTTCGTTTAACTTTATAGTTGGTTTCTTTGCCGCTCACTTCTTGTCTTCGAAGGATAGTTGGCGGGGGTGAGAACTACAGTTTACAATGAACTTCTAAAAAGATCAAAAAATCGCCGTGGCCTAGTGTTAGGACATCCAGAGTTTCTGTCCCAGCCACTGCAGGACGATGGGAGACAGATGTCCCATCGTTCGAAGTGTTTTGGATGGTTGTTTGGGAATTTCTCGTTTTTTTTAAAACAATTCTGGTGTTACGACACTGCCTGTGAAATGTCCTTCCGCAAGGTAATTATACTGTGGACGTTAAAATGTCTTACAACAGCCTTTGGCCGTCCTGAACGCAGTGTCAAATATTGAAGTGGGAATCGAACAGATGAGCTGTTCAACCGAAAGCCAAAGTACTAACGATGCCAGCTGAGCTTTTGCATGCCTGAGAATTATGGTTTTAAGTAGATTCTAAATTATTACAAACACTACGTCCTGTTAGTATTCCAATTTACAAAGCTCTGACGAGTTTGGCTGTAAAGGTTTAGAATGATACATTAACGTAGAAACCATAAATACATAAGCGATTACACTAATTGAATTAGCAAATAAATTTTTAAAAACAATATAAAAATACAATTTCAGTGAATTATTCGGAGTTTGTATGCATATAAAAGAGTAATCATTTATATTCATTTGTCTTCAAAAGATATTTATAAGAAAATGCACGCGTCTAATGAGGATATGTCAGCAACACACATGATATATGCATTTCGAGGTGATTAATGTAAAGGATCGAAATCACATATTTCACTTTAAACACGATGCAAAATGTGAATTATTCAAAAAACCGATTAAAAAAAAATTGAATCACTCAAATATCATTTAACAGATGATTTGAAAACACGTTTTTCATTCGTAACAAAAATCAATGAAAATATTTTGAAAGAACTATTAATTTAAAATTTGTTAAAGCTTTAATAATTTTCCTTAAATATTAAATTATAAATATATCATAATTTTAAGGAATACTACAATTATTTTCCTTAAATATAATAATATTTAAGGAAAATAATTGTAATAAAATAATGGAAGTTAACTGCAGTAAAATGGCACACACAAATAATAGCAAGGTTACAGCATTCTAATTTTGCATTTCTTTTCAGAATTTAAATTCTTAATTCATCTTTCGAAGAGTCTATTTTCGTAAGGAATTCATTTTTACTTTTTGAAACTCTAAAAAAAAAATATAATCCATTTTTCTATTACTTTAGGTTTAGATTTTATTTCGATTAAAAGCTCCCCCATGTAATATGGTTCAACCAGGGCCGACCAATGGCTGAGTGGTTAGCATTACTGACTCCTGAACTGCGGGTGCGAATCCCGGCTGGGGTATGGATATTACTTTCTTTGTTTCTCTGTCCTTTCTTCTGTGACGATGTATGAATGTGGTCCATCCTATAAACGGGTTTGTGGTAGTAAGGCGTGGGTAATGTTTACGTGACTTGGTTCACAGGTGCCCACAGGGTAACAACAAATGAGTAGTAATTTCCGGCCTTGTTGTGGCGAAGGATTAGACACCCAGTGCCCGTCGGTGTAAAAAAAATTAATACTTCAACAAGGAGCTAGAGTTTAAAATACATTCCGAACTACTACTAACGTTTAATCGAATAGGAATCAAACGCCCAGACATCTGAATTGAAGAAGAGAAAGAACGATAGCTATTCAGCAGTTATGTCGATAAGACATTATCCAGTACAAACAAACCAACAATAAAATTGTAAATATTTATAGGGTCAATTTGTATTTTCTTTATCCTTTCTAAATAATATTTTAATAAAATGCATCTTAATATAAAGAATTCAATTAAAATTCGAAAATAATTTGCATAAAATCAATTCATATGGAAAAGCGCAAGTGAATCAATTTTATGTAGTATTTTTAATATTCTCTCTCTCAACAAATTTTTTGGGGAAAAAACTGATAGGAAATAAAAATTTATTCTAACCACAGAGATTTTATGATAACTATCACACATTTTAAGTAGCACTCCATTTTACTATTTTAACTACACATTTCGGAAAGAAAGAAGAAATCATAATTTGAAAAAAAGTGTAATCAAGACAATCAATTTTAATCAGTAACGAAATCAGAGCACTTTTTGCGTTTAATAATGCAACTAACCACGTAATAATTCACGAAAAAGTCCTTCCTACTATCTTGCACAAAAATAATAAATATAAAAAAAAAATCGCCGAACTATTTTATTCTAAAAGTTTGATGACCTAAATCTCAAAAAGAGAAAGATTAGCCAAGACCAAGGAGTTTATTTTTTTACCTAACATATAAATAGTTGCTGAAATTAGTTTTATTCACGGCGTCTTAATTTCCTATGATTTCCCACCACGACTTTAAAATCATTGGTGATACAAAATGTTTTATTCGTGCATGCAACTGTCTTTCATTTATTTACAAAATTTAACCAAATAATATTTTTAAACCTATATTAGTTTTTCTTTCATTTATGTCAAATGAATAAGAGTAAAATGTTAATAACAAAATAATGTGACGTCATTCCATTTTAATTACAGGTAAAATACTGGGTTGAGTAATGGCATGCAGGCTGGCATGTTGGGAGCTCACAATGAAAAAAAAAAAATGAAATGTAAAACAAAATATATTGATTAGTAAAATATTAAAACTAGCCCTAATATCGGAAAAAATTCGCGATTCGATCACATGACGAAATCGACACTACAGCTGGCACTCATTTCCTCCAAACTACATATCATTACCAGAAAGGCATTACATATGTAAATTTTTTCAATAAAAAGGAACGAAGAATTTGGCAGACGGTTTATGCTCACAGACAAGCTCATAGGTTTAAAAACTTAATAGTGAGTAATTTATTTTGTATAATACGGATTTGCGGATTTTTCAACATACACACACAAAAAAAAATAATAAGATAAAAAATAATATATATATATATATACTGACACGTTAGATTTTCTAAATATACTATTTAGTGTGCGTATAGAAGGGCTGGAAATTTCCGAGCGGCGGTTCTTAGTCAGGGAGAGCTTTTAATCGGCCGTTTGCAAGGTACGACTTTCAAGGTAAGGCTCCACAAAGACTTCTCGTCAACCGTCGGCATGGATGTTGGTAGTGGTTCGGAATCCACTCTAAACCGTAGACCTCGAGTGCAAAAAATGATCGTTGAGCGACACACAAAACGAAACCGTTGACAGTCGGCAACGTGTCGCAAAGGAGGAGATCCGGAAAATTCCCACAGGCGGCATAAAAGATAGGCGCAGGAGCACAACATCCAATGGTTACTAGCATTTCGAACCTGTGCGCTCTTCTATGCCACGGTGAGAACCTGGGGTGAGTGCTTGGAAGAGTTCCTTTCTGTTCTATTCGCAAATACACGGCAGTCTCTGAGAAGACCTTTTCAGAGGAGACTTTGTATGAAGCTCCCTTTACGCTGCTTTTAACAACGTAAATTAATGAAGACGAAACATGTATATCAATAAATGCATTGTTATACGACAAGAGGGATAAATGAATTCAATGTACAACTAAATAATCAATTAAAATTCCTCATATAAACTGGATATTTTTTTATTACAGCAATAAACATAAAAAAAAATAATTAATATATGAATACTGATCAAAAAAATTATATTTTAGTTTTTTCATAATAATAATTACAAAAAAGCAGCCCATCACTGAAGTGATGCTTGGAAAATAAATTTTGGATTTGTAAAACATGGCACTGATTGAGATCACCACAAAGTCAGTTCTCTAAACTCGACATTCTGCAAGTATTAAACATGGGTTGTCGACGAGATATCACAATGTTTTCAGGACTAAACATCTGAAAGCATTAAGTTCTTATCTCTGGCATACATTTTTTCCAACCTGCAACAAGTGTCATCAAAAATCAGCCTCTTCCGAGTAAGTCAAGAGCAAGTTCCACTCCTAGCGATCAGCTTTGCTAGGATACCTGCTGTTGCGAGATCATGACACGTGGTTTGCGCACGCAGTAAGGCATATAACGATTTCATGCCAAGTGTTCGTCTTCAGGCGCAAACTGGTAGTCCGTTATCATTCTTTTTTATTCCCCGACCCATTAGGAATCATTTCTACAGCTGAGATAAAGTCAAATTTCCTTTTCCTTGACACATGAATTTCGACATCTTCTAAGTATTTTTCTCATGATACAAAGTGATTTCTATGAAAGATAACACTTGAGATTCGAGGACTACTTAAAGGTGTTTAGATCCTAATCTAAAACTGCAGCAATGCATTTGCTGGTAATTCGCATAGCATGTTGAATAACCTAATATCAGCATCCTGGATAAAGAACCCTGCAACAAGGGTCGCGACAAACTTATACGTAGAATGCAAAGACACGACCTTCCCCTAGTATGGACCTTCGATATCTCCATTCAACCCCAAAGTTACGCCGAACGAAATGAAACGATAAAATCTAACTACAATAGAGGGAAGTTGAACACGTTCATAACCAGAGCTGTTGGAGTATGGCATGGCAAAACATATTGACAAAAGTCCAATACAAGATAGTGTTTGTAAATAAACGAAATTGTTGCAACAGCACACTTCCCTGCTAGGCTTTACCATTTGGGAGGAAGCAGCCTCTTCGCAGAAGCAGAAAACGCCAGAAATGCCTCATTTCACGCCGCGATCATGACCGACTTGCCCGCTGACACGGCTTCGCATTCAATTCTCTAGGGCCACATAACAAACTCCTTTCCGTGCTAGCCTGCAACTGAAAGCACTTCCTAGAGTCTAGAGCAGGGGTGGCTCTTGATAAATGCACCCGAATTCTCTTCTTCTCTCTCGAGACCAACAACCGAACTACACATAGCTGCAATTAATACATCTCTTGAGTATGATTTGAAGAATTGTATTGCAATCAGCTTAGCCCTTAAAGAATCGACAGATAACACAAATCTTGCGCAATTGGCAGTTCTCATGCGTTTTGTTTCATCTGACTTCGTTGTTAACGAAGAATTTTTAGATTTAGTTGCACTTCAAGAATTAACCCCCGCGATATCGACATTAAAAAATGTTATAAGATGTAAATTACATTCGCACCTATACAAAAAAGACCGACTATTCAAAAACTAGTATACAGGAATTAAAGGATGAAAAAGTTCCAAATAACATTCTCTCTCTCTCTCTCTCTCTTTTTTTTTTTTTTTTTTTTTTTTGCATTGTTAGATTGTTATTTACATTCGTGTCCACCAATTAAGGAAAATGCAAGTTGAGACTAAGAAAGAGACAAAAGCAAACAAATGTGACTCATTTGTAAAGTCTATTTATTAAACAAAATTTAAAGAGCAAAAAAAAAAAATGCTATATTTGACATCATTAATAAAAATTGCAATTTTTACTCCCTCGAGCAAATTTAAAAAAAAAGAGAACATATTTAAAAAAAGCCAATATAACATGATTGGTATGATGGTTATTACGTAGTATGCCTTCCACACGATGCAATACAACGCTTAGGCATGCTGATTATCATATTATTGATTAGATCTTGGAGAATATTACACCGGTCATCAAACAATGCTCTCCGAAGTTCCGGTACACGTGTGGGAGGGGGTTGACGGGCCCTTTCACTATGAAAGTCTGGCGAGAATCAGACTAAAAGCTAAACTAAGCTAAAACGTGGGAAAACATCACACAAGACCACTTTTGCAGGATCCATAATGCATGGTCTCTACTCCAGGCTAACCGCAGGCTACAGTAACTTACGGTAAGTGGAACACATCTGACAGGCCTACGAGCATATAGCCCAATGTGCCCTAAGCGTCTGTACACGGTCTGCCTTGAAAACCGGTAGCTGAAGAGACCTGGCGAGACAGGTCTGATGCAGTGCTCCATCTGTTTCTTTTGGCAGTAACTGCCAAATACCGGTCCTCATTCGACGTTGTAACTCGAGGGCGACCTGAGCCGTCTACTGACATTACCATCATGTCTTAACGGTTACGAAGCCTGGAGATGACACTCTGGGCGATTCCAAGTTCCTCGGATACTTCCAACTGGGTAGGTCCACATTCCAGACGGCCGCATCTTGAACATCTACACGTATCTACCACGTAAAACATCATCCAACTGCTTCCTTTGTACCATAACTATGCGGTTATTGCACTAAAAGGCTTTTTAAAGCGCTTGTGAACACTTTTACTTCTTTACAATCTTTCCTTATGTACCCCTCTCTTAACTCTCGTCACTGTGACGCACTATTGGCACCATCTGGTGGTTTCTTATAATTTGCATATTATTCTTCAAGATGTGTGCGATAATTCTACATGGGAATTTTAGAGTTCAATTTCTGTGTGATTCTGAATTATCCTTAACTTATGGACATGAGTGTAGTTACAAAGCATTAAATCGATTTACAGATTTGTTTAATACGGCATTTCTAAAAGAAAAGGAAAAAAAAAAAAAAAAAAAGAAAAAAAAAAACAATTCAGAATTAGAGACGACGAGTGGTTGCAAGACTTAATGTTTCTGACCGATGTCATGGAACATTTGCAAACACTGAATTTACAATTGCAGGGGAAAGTGGAGTACAAACACTGGTCACTATTAACTAACCAGCACCTTAAAGAATTACTGAGAAACACTGTCTCCCATTGGCCACCAAATTTTAAAGATTTATCAAGAGAAGTAAAATAAAAGTTTAATGTTTACTATTTAAATTCAACACACATATTTTGTATATGTTTTCAATAAATATAATTTCTGTAAAAAGAAAAATTTTAATTCTTTTTGTGCGTACCTTTAAAATACGTCTTTAATTGCGGCTTCAAGGAGCCTGGCTGTTCCTGATGTAGAGCGATCATTCCGGTGAAATGCCACTGGAAGAATAAACACCTGGTTCTTGATTATTCTGAAGTTCAATTGCTCTGACAATAATTCCCATTGGTTTTATTTCAGACACATGTCGGCACCACCATAACTTTACCAATCTCCCACGAACTAATACTAAATTATTGCACAGACAAACATTACTTAAAAAAATAAATGCAACTTTGAGAAAAACAAATGATAGGACTTTTTTCTTCCTTGGTTTCTACTGAAACATTTGATATTTCAGTGGCTAAAGCGCGATTTCTAATGATTGATGAATATAATATAAACACCCTAAATTCATAAAGAAACCTTTCCTCACATGGTGTATAGCTTTTGGAAATAGCAGCACGAAATGAAATCTTACAAGTATGTTTGATACCATGCAGAGAATGGCCAAACATTTCACACAAATTTCGCTGCGGGAGACATTTTCGTGTTCGCAAGAGGGCTCGAAAAACTAGCAGAAGTGCATATAGAAACGCAGCCTCGACAGGAGCACTTTGAAAGTCCTTTTGCTAGGCCATGGAATGTTTATTCGAAAAACTAAAATTTTATTTTATTTAAAAAATTAAATTTTTTTTTTATCAAAATCATTTAGGAGTTTCGCATAGCAAGACTTTGAAATTGAGTGTAATCGATTTGTAAAAATATAGCTTTAAAATATTTGCATATGCAAGTATTAATACAGTAAATGCATCGATGTTTTCCAGCTTTGGCTTTCGGTCAAGGCAGGACATCCAGACTTTTGTGCGGCACTCTGTGTGAGAGCTCTCCTTTCACAAAAGAAACAAAGTCACGTGTCGCGGGGTAGGGTACGAGGGAAAATTCCCAGCGCCTGCTGACGTATGCAGAAGCTCAACACCCGTCTCCCATTATTGAATAGTGGCTGGGACCGAACCTGTGATAAAATGCTCTGAAGATTGTTGTTCCACTTTTTGTTTTTAAAATTTAGTTACTTTCTGAGTATACTGAATGAATGCACTTAACACGAATAATCAAAAAAATGTTCAGTATGATTATTTCCTCTGTTAATATATCGCCGATCAACTGCACAGTGCGACAGCTCAGGCGAGTAAGGCAACTCTTTCACTGGGAATTACAAAACTTCCCACAGCCAAACATTTGATGAATGGTAAAAGTTAGGACGCTTCGATGGCATAATGTGCTTGTTAAAAAGGAAACATATTCCAGTTTATTTGAATTCGCTCTCGTCCCTTTCTATTATCATAAATATCTCATTGCAGAATGAAACCATGTCATAATGAAGAAATGTAACATTAAATTTGAAGCTAATCAGTTAATACATTTTATTCCACAAAGAACATAATTATTTTTTCCGAGGAAAACTACATTAATATAGAGTGTTACTGAATTGTGTCGGCAATATTGTGCGTTCACAACTATTTTCACTTCATGGTTTCATAACCACATTCATCGGAGATGGAGGTATGGATTCGATTCCAGCCATTGCTGTACAACAGAAGAAACGATTGTCCCATTTCTTTTTTCTGCATGGTCGTCTATCAAGAAAGTTTTCTGATTTTCCACTTTTGCGATACATACATCAGCTGTCTGTGAAAATCTTTCCGAAATAAGACGCTATGTATTTTTTTTTTTTTTTTTTTTTTTTTTTTTTACAAGTGTTAAGCATCTCTCATTTACACACAGAATTTATCATTCGTAAATCGCTTAAATATATTTTTGTACGCTTATGGTATCGTTAAAGTACACCTGGCTTTACTCAGCTGTCTCACAACAAGGGGAAAAATAGCTGTTGGTAGAGTTAAAAGTAGTAGAATATAAAGTTGAGTTGGTAGAATATAAAGGAATAGAGATATATAGGAATATAAAGTTGAGTTGGTAGAATATAAAGGAATAGAAATATATAGGAATATAAAGGAGAATATAGAGTTGGTAGAATATATAAAGGAATTACTTTTACCGACACCCTGATCACCATGAACAACTTTATCGGACGATAGTAAATCTGTATTTTACTTTGCTAGATGCTAATTGGGAGACTTGTTGTAATTATCGTGTTCAATATCAATGAATTTGTGTGCCGAAAAGACAGCAGAACAGGTAGTGCTGTTTTTTAAGTATAACAATTCGTGGTCTCGAATCCAAGCTAGGGGATGTCGTTTTATAATAGTTTGCTACCAATTTTCAATTGTAGGTTTAACTAAACCTCGCGTGCAAAGAGTGCCCATCATTTGAACTGCGCTGAGCAAATGGCCAGAACGGGTCACATGGACTTCGTCAATGTTAATTTGAAAAATAAGTAAATGAGGATTTTTGTTTCCTTTTTTGCAATGACAAAATTAGACGAGAGTGGCTCCAGTGGTAATGTGTCTTTCCATCTGAGCATCTACACACCACAAGAAATCGAATTGAAATTATGGATGAAGTCATCTAGTTTTCACCTGAAAATGATTGGCGAAGTTAAAAAATCGATTAAGTGGTTCCTTGTAAACTGAATTTGAATAAAATAAGTAAATAAATATACGTTTTGAAACATTTACATTTCTTTACAACAGAAACGATTTATTTCTTAACTGAATTCTGAAAAAAAAAAACATAATAACAACAAATCTTGGGAATTGAATTGGGGATGCTTAAGAAATTGTAAAAGAACGTTGTGAGTGTCAGGTGGTTGTTATAGATCGACCCTTGAAAAGTGGGAAATCACTAAGGGCAGAAGTACTACCACGAAATGCATAAACAGCCCAATATATCCCTCGCCAAATACGAAATTCTCTAAGCTTTACTCATAATATTCCCCGCACTTGCAAATCACCACTTTTTTATACATCTAAATACAGGACAAAATGCAGCAAAATTCAAAAGAACTACTCAACTTTATGAGACCGACATACATATGTACGCGCGCGCACATGTTACACAACCTAATATATATATATATATATATATATATATATATATATATATATATATATATTTTAACTTCATAATAATCACAATATATTACATCTTTTAATGAAACAGATATTTAAGGCCAAAAAAATAATAAAAAGAAAACAAAAAGATGAAGATGAACCTTTACCATGAGAATTGATTACTTTAATAAAAACAATTTGCACTTTCATGTTCTCGAGTTATAGAAAAAAAAATCAAAGTATTAAATGTAATAATGACAATTTTTTAAGGAAAACTTCGCGAATTTTGAGTGGTGCCTAATACACCTTTTCATTTAAAATACACACCAGTGGAAGAATTTTTTTTTTCTATTTTATAACTCATGCATTGCTATAGTTTTCTCTTTCCTCTTAAGTCCCTGTCTTTATTATTATTTTTTAAAATTAATCTCTTTAATCTCAAACCGGATTTTTTATTCCATTTATGTGAAACGGGAGCCATTCCATGTGCATTGCACATATGGACTGCACGCAAGCTTGATTTACCAATTGCTCTGCAATGCGCGCAATTATGTATATTCAACATTTTTCAATTATATTTTTAAGTAATAGAAATAAATTATCGCAAAAACTAACGAAAATATTTAGTATTTAATTTAGAATCATATTTATTGATTACTTCAAAAGCCGTCAACAAATTTACAACTATAAAAGAATTTTTTTTCTGCGTGTGAAAACTCATGAGTTGCCGCCAGAATTTTGTTTAGCAGAGCCTTTTTATTGAATGCGCACTTAATTGCTCAATTTCAACAACTTTCGCTTAACTAATCTTGTGCCAAAGATCTTCAAATTATGATAAACCAGAAGAGTACCCTGTCAAGATAGCATAGTCATCAAGTGGTCCGGACAACTGAACATCAAGAATCTAAGTTCGATCTAAAAGCAGGCTAGACCAGGTCCACGAGCCCTAAGATCATTAAATAAGCATAAGCCAGAAGAGTACCCGAGGGCTGCACGCAGCTACGTTTCGAACATATCACATTGACTTTTTTCCGTCATCACAAGAGGCATTTAATGTGTACACTTGCAAGAGTCTAGAAATAATGGACTGAACAGTGCGATCCGGCTTTATGGAAAGGGCATCACCTGGGGACTGCCCAATATACAAAGGGTGGATAGGGGGATTGCCCAATTAAGAATTTTTATTTTACAGTAAATCTCAGAGAAAGATTTTTTTTTTTTATTTTATTATTTTTTTTTTTAAAAAATTACACTTTTGGCAACAAAATATATGTGTTAGGAGCCCATATTCTTTGAGACGATAGTGAATTCGATTTAGAAATCTGAGGAGTTCTATTCAAACTTTCCAGAAGAGAAGCGTCAGCATGATTATCTCCTGTGCTTAACAATCTAGCTTAAACAATCAACAAAGAAAGTGGAATTAGTTCATAAGTTTAGAAAGCTTAATTATAGCTAAATATTCTCAAAATGAGAAATGTTTGGAATAGGACTTCACCAATTCGTTTCTAATATTGTTAAGTCAGCAATGCAAAAAATAAATTGGCATAAGATACTCGAAATGTATTATGTTTTTTTATGGACAAAGTATTTGTTTATTTCTGTATTCTTAGAAGTGTTTGTCACTGAATTAAATTTATTTAGATTTTTATGTAGTTTTATAAGTCTAATATTTATAAATAACACTAGTGAAGTAAAAATTGCCCTATAAATATTATGATATAAAGTTGATGTTTATTTATTATTATTTTTTTACATGTAGCATATTCTTTTATCTTTATGAGGTTGATGAATATTTTATTAAAATATATTATGATTAATACAAAATATGTTAAACATAACTCATTCTCAGAGTGTATAAGCAAAAGAATAAAATTGTCTTTTTGGGTTACAACAGTTTTATTCACTGTGTTTCAAGCAAAATGTCGCTAGTAGTGTCTCCTGATTTTTTTCTTCAAAATCAGAAGAATCTACTGATTTTTTTCCAACGTTGGCAGGTATGATGGTGTATTTCTGAAGATTCAAAAAAAAAAAAAAAAAAGCAATCTTGATTAAAAACACCCACTTTTAGAGTGGTTAGATAGAGTGAGGTTATAACAGGACGATTGTGTTATATGAAGATTGTGTTAGAAAAAGAGCAAATATAAACAATACACATTCATAGTCTATGCATGAATAAAACGCATACTCATTGTACTATATTGCAGTGCATAATTTCATCATATAAAAAATCTGCATTGTCTGTTCACAGTTTATAAAGGTTTACAATGATTAAGAAATATGATTCAAAACTTGGCATTACAATTGATAATAAACCATGCTATGATATCTAATATTGCACACTACATTGCGCTGAGTGAATCGATATTTTGCAGATCTTAACCTGTATATAATTATTATTTTCAAAATTACCAAAATTAGTCGCTAAACAAATGCAATACTTAAATAATACTTTATCACAAAAAAGTGAAAAAATACTTTACAATTATTTATGCCCTTTACCAAATTGTTCTTATGATGAAATACATTGCACAGTTATGGTATTATCCTTACAGTGTTCAGATCCTGTTTCATAGATAAAGGAGATTATGCTCTTTATCTTAAGCAGAAGAGAAGGAGTTTTGCCAGCATAGCGGTGAAATGGAGTAAGTTCCTCCGGGTTTTTAGGAGTCATTGTTTTGTGAAATCACATTCGAAAACGTAGTGTGCAATGGTCCCAACCTCGGGACCATTGCACTGGGGACCATTACTGCTAAATGCAGTAAAAACAAAACTTTTGTTTGTTTTTACTGCATTTAGCAGTAAAAACAAACAAAAGTTTTGTTTGTTTTTACTGCTAAAACCAAATCCTAATTAATTTCATAATAAATTCTCTCATTTAAAATTCTTTAAATTTTTAATTTGAATTCAATAGTTTAAAAAATAAATATGAAGTATTTTTAACCATAACTAGTTTTTACATATATGATGTTACTGAATAAACAAATATATGTTCTTTTTTTTTTCAGATAAAATGATTACAATTTGAAATGCCTAATGAAATTCATAAAGAAAAAATATTTGAACTTATGGAGAAAATGCCTAAAATTAAACAACATTTTGTTAGGAAAAATATAGCCCATCTATTATAGAATTTATTTCTCTAAGTATCCAAATATTGGCTACTTTCAATAGAGCATTGGTAGGTATATGTTTTGCATATTTGAGAATGAAATTTTAAAATAATCATGAAAGTACTAAACAATTATAACATTATTTTCTAACAATGCCACATTGACTTAAACATGCCAAACTTCACAATTTCTAACATAATTTGTATACCTGGATTTTTAGTGGTAGAACATGAAACATGCTGAGCATGCATATCCAAGCTTTTTTTATTGCATGTGAATAAGATGGTTTAAATTATATGTATGCAAAAAAAGATATATATCAGTTGAAATTTTGCAAAGAAATGTTTTGTTTTCCCCCAATAAAAATTTAGAACTTTTTTCACAAATTTAGAACTAGACACGCTCTGAGAATTAGAAAATTAGTTGAAGTGAATCAATGAAATAAAATTATTTTTCTTCTAGTATGAATCTTATTTTGCATGTTTCTCATAGTGGAACTTTAAATCATTCTTCCTAATCGAATTTTATTCATAAAGAGAATGTAGTTGGGGGGGGGGGATCAGATCTTAAGAATCTAATATTTTATTTTTCTATTTTACGAACTCCTTTAACAGTTCCTACATATTTACAAAAATAAGCGTAAAAGAAAAAAAAGCAACTCTTTTAGAATGACGGCGTTTCCATGGGAATTGAGTACCCGAAAGACAACCGCTCACAATACACTAAAACAATCACGAGGATAGAAATGTAAGAAAAACCGGCTAGTTAGAAATTCAGATTCTATTCAACACAACTATTTCAGAATATTTCCGATTTCCTAATTTATACATATCGTAATAACTTAGTAAACCCTTTAAAGAGAAAATTACATATTGAAAATTGTTTCCATTTAATAAACAACGATAAAAATTATTCTAAATACAAAAATAATATCACAAAATATTAAAAAGGAAAAATTATTTCATAGCTAAACAATTACATGTATCATAATTTATAAAACAAAAATTGAGGCATGTGTAGTCGCAACAAATCATTGTTACTCCAAAAATGAAAATGGCTCATTTCTAAATTATCTTTATTTAGAGACGAAAGTTTATTTATCAAGCATAAAATAACACTTGATATCAAATCATATTGATTTTTAGAAGCATCAAAGCTTATTTAAATTGCATACATAGCAAAAGAATCTGGAAAAAAATAAAAAAAACTGTTCATTACACGCTTTGCCAAATGTTTCGCCAAAGATAAGACAAGAGTGGCGCCAAAGCCCCACCGCATCCATGCACCTCAGAGGAAAGCAGGCGCAGTATTTCCAAAGTCAGGATTGGCAGGACGTGGACTGCCTTCGACCAATCGCGAACGATTACTCGCTAAACAGATTGAAAGCAGAGAAAGGGGGCATGGAATGGTGAGCATAATTTCTCCAATAAAAAATATGAGCATCGGAATGTAAACATATTGGAAAGAATTAAAAGAGCTCCATTGATTTGCACCTATAATGTTAATTAAATATGAATTAATTCTATTTACAGGGAAATTTGAGTAAAAAAAGGAAATGGTAGTGCTTTTTCATATGGTTTGGATTCCTTTACAATGTACTAATAAAATATTGAATAAAGAAATATCTTTATTTCCAATCTAAATGCTTGTTTATTATATAGGTTGCGATACGAATTTTCATTCAAATAAGAAATTTTATGAAAGCTAATCAAACATCAGTAACAAAATTTCCCGGTATAAACTTAGTCCTTAAAAAATATTTTTCGGAAATAAAATTTCACTTCAACGGAATAAAAATTCTTTTTTAACAACATCTAAAATCATTTTATTTCTTATGTGAACATCACACGCAAAGAAGCAAATTTGTAACACGTATTCAATATAAATAAAAAAATAGATGCGGTTTTTCTTTTTATTAATTATTGCCTTTAAATGATGAAAAACAAAAATAAGATTATTAGAATGGTATCTGGAAATTTGGACCAGAATACAGCTTTATTTTTCACAAAAATAAGTGATAAAAAAGAAAAATTTAGTTAAAAGTTTTATTAATCGGGAATTACATTATTTCTTAAAAAATAAACAAATAAATAAATGAAAATGCGCGAAAAAGTTTGTAAATAATTCAAGATTACTAAATTCATGCGATATCAATATCTTAAAAAAAATGTAGCTGCAGAGATGCGACGTCGTCAAATCATGGGATATCATTCCTTCGATTTCAAAGAAGAGAGAGAGAGAGAAAGCTTTGTTTCATTCAATAAATCTTTCAGGATAGTTGACAGTGATCTGAAATTCTTTATAAGCAGCGCTAAATGAAAGAGGACAAGAATTCTCAGAAGTATCGACAGCATTTTAAAGAGCTCACGTAATGGTCAATGCACATAACACAAAGGGAAGTGTAAAGAAATAAATTCAACACTGGATACTAAATAAAAGAGGACGATGTTTGTTTGGCGGCCTAGTAGAGAATGCAGCAAAGGAAAGAAAGAAGCATTTCGTATGATAATAGTTCAACTAAGCCCATTTCATCGCACTCAACAAGTCTGCAAGTGCACCGCTCAAATGACACGCGCAGGATTTTCATGAGCCATTTATTTCTGTAACATCCAAAGACAACAAAAAAAACTTTACTTTAAAGAGTTGAGAGCATGGGGCAGCTCTGGCAATTGTTATCCACACAAAAAGTACTCAGCTGATTTTTAAAGGCTGTTGAACGTAGCTCGGCAGAAAATATAAAAATAATTTGCTCCATTGTAAATTGAAGTGCAGCGTGGATAGCTGACACTTTGGAGGTGTCAGAAGGCAGTGAGTTTGCAAAACGAGAAATTTCTTCACGAGATGAACTGTTCAAAATAGTTACCGTGCAATTCTAAATGGATTAAACGCCGATTCAACAGCGCAGTTTGCAACTATTTTAGCCTGATTTTTTTTTCCCGCGTTATGTAACAGTGGATGAAGTAAGGATGCATTTCACTTCAAATCACAGCCAGTTGATTGATTATTTGAGTTTCATAAGCACAAGCTCCAAATAAAACATGCAATGAATTGAATGAATGGCAACAAACTAAATGACCCCAAAATGCAATCAGTTGGCATTTATGTTTTGGAATGCGAGTGATTCCTCGCGAAAGGGAAAAAATCACCCATAGTGAATATTAGTATGATATTACTGATGCATTCGAAGGGAGTAAAAACAACTACAAAAGAAAATTTCCTCCAACACCAAAACATTGCTGCATCCACCTCATTCTCCATATCTGGATCGCATGCCTTCAGGAAGGCTTTTATCGAAAAATGGCAGCTTTAATCCATTTCACGAAAACGTTAAAGAAGCATCTAGGAGAGGCGACAAATTCCACCAGCAAATCAGGTCTACAGATGATAAAACGCCGTTCTAGAAATTGATTCAAGCCCAAAGATTAGATTCGTTTTGCTTCATTTCAATCATATTTTTTTGAAAAAATATTACGACGTTTATATTCATCCTGTTTTTTTCCCCCTAATAAAATGCTATATTTCAAATGCCTGGCATCACACTGATAAGTGAACTAACGGCCCAGTCCACCGCTGCCGACACCTTTCACAGTGCGCCGAGATCGTGTGGAGGAAAAAAAAAAAGACAACAGCAGCTGGGATAGAGCACGTGACCTTTCAGTCTGAATCTTGCAAGTATTCATTAAATCAGACATGGCAACGGAAAGAGATTACTTTGCCATTCCTCGCCTCGATGGAAGAAGACTTGCAGTCAGCGTCATCGAGATCTCTATAACAAAGCAATGCCAATAATCGCACGTCCTCTGAGGATAACATTAAGAAACTAATATCTGTGTACGCATTTTCTCCACGGACGCATTCTTATTAATGCAATGCACAAAAGAAATCTGAGTGAAACTATAATTTCTCTTTCATATATATATATAACACGCACAATTCCAACTGTTCTAAATAGAGAAAAAAGACAATTTTTAAAAAATCAATAACGCAATAAGAATGTAACCTAGATAAGACTTTATGCGAAGAAAATTCTCCTCCATCTCGAGAAATTCGATATTTAAATTCATTCCATGGGAAAGCAAAAGAAAGTAATAAAAACATTTTTCAATATTACATCAGCGAGCACACAGGAGAGAAATCTTGGATAGATGATCAATGCGCTGGGAGAGGGAGTTGCCCTTTAAAAAATTTTCAATTTTTTTCTTTGGCAACAAAAGAAATTGAATTATGGATGCCATCTGCCGTCCAGCATTTCGTAAAAAGGAAATCTAAATTATTTTTTATCATTTTACATTTAAACAATGATTATAATAAAATTTTTGATTTTGCAAAAATATCAATAAAACTATTCGACAAAATAATACTAAAAAAGTCTGCATCATAAGCACAAGTTTTTTGAGAGACTCGCATATTCTGTGATATATTGAAGAATATTTTAGACTATTGTAAAGGATTTTTTAATCTCGTAAATTGCAGGTATCTTCCTAGTGAGCGATGCGTCTCACTAGGAAGATCGCATCTTTCCGGAAGACCTCGCGGTAGAAATGCTTAGTTTCACAGCAAATATATCAAATGTATAGATTTGATATGAATTTTACATCTACAGAATTCTATTCATCTGCCTAATTTCTGTCCTGTGGTGAAATCTAGAACAGTTGCGTCAGGTCTCCAGTTAACATTTAGAAACTTCGATTACAGCGCTAGGGATTCATTTAGAAAGTAATTGGCATTGATTTTAAATCCGTCACATTCCTAATGGTGCAATGGAAATTTTCTCGATTCAATAAAAGGAAGCGTATAGAGTTCCTTTCTTAAAAAAGTAGATCATCTGCAAGTAACTGTTGGAAATAAAGAAGAATTATCTACGATATCGGATCCCACTTTCTCTCCTTAATCACCCGAGGTAATATTTTTTATAAATCATAATGTTACTCTTTATTTTTGAGAAAGTGTTGCTGTTCTCAGCATTTTGCTAAGCGTCGCATCAATACACCGCTATGAAATACACTTTGGCAAGCCGATGAAAATAATCAATATTTCATCAGAAGACTTTCCCAAGATATACTACAATCGATTTGTTTTTAGTTTATACATAAAACTTCATTTTGAAATACCAAACATTCTTATGAGATGTTGTGAATTAAATTATTTTGCTGTCACGCAGTTACGCTTAAACGGAAATTTATAAAGTAAAATTTTTTTTGATACGGCGTACATAAAAAACAATGCAAGTTCTCTTTTTAGTTCATCATTGAATTAGCACCTAAAAATAGAGGATAGAAAGCTTTTTATTACACTTTTTAAGGCTGAAACTTTAGTCAAAGATCCTTTGAATTTCGGCACAGCACTTGGAAAAAGATCTTTTGTGAGTTTTATTTCCATTTGATTCATTCAATGTTTGTCCTTTGAGCTCATAACTACACTAGAATTTAAATTGTGTTTCGATAGATTCTTCCTTGTTATCCCTCCGCCCACATATTTTCTAATAACACAGCAACCAGCAATTTCTATTCATTCCGAACATGTAGCCATGTATAAGGATGTATCGTTCCGAAGGTTTAATTCCTCAAAAATTTAGTCATATCGTCTCATAGAACAAATAAATACTCCCCAAAACCTATCCCGCGATAAAAATCTAAATTAAATAAGCATGTGTAAACTATAAATTCATTGAATCAGATGTAAAATAATTTAAATGTTTTCTCCCAATGGGGAAGATAAAGGTGGGAAATTGAGTAACATTAAGTGCGACTCAAAAATTTTGCCAAAACCATTACTGAAAGCAACAAGATTAAGCTGCGAACCCTGGGCAACTTGCACCGCGCTCACTCGGCTGCTGGGAACTAAATTCACAATGGATTTCAAATCAATTAGTACCACTATTGCCAATAACTAAATCGAAATTCAATTATTAACCTGCAGGATTTCAAACAACCGTTAAACTGAATCCCAAAGTACTAACCATTCTGCTGCTATACTGCACTGGATGATCACTCTTACAAATACTTTTTCATTTCAAAAAGGTGCAATCATCCAGCAATTTGGAACTGTCTGCACTAATTTATCGATTTACGAATATCTAAAATGATAATATGCAAAACTTGCTGCATAAATAGGATTATCTGTTGAGTGCCTTTAATGATTTAAGGAGTGGAGTGCCTTAGGTCTATAACTACAAATAAGATAAAGCATCAAAATTCAGCAAACAGAAGTTAAAAAGTAAAATAATTTAAAATTTTATTCAAACAGACTGGATTGTATAACTGATTATTAATAAATACTGTTCGAAATCTTCCAATTACTTAATTTGCTATACAATATTCAAACTTTTATTATACAAATTATTTTGAATTTATATCTTGCTAGTGATTACAAAATCAAATATCTTTTTTTCAGTTAGAGCCAAACTTATTTCGCGAATTTTTAGCATTTAAAGCCTTTTTTAACATTTATTTCAATCAGAGCAAATATTTAAATAAGCAAAGAAATTAAAAATATCAATATTCAATATCTCATTTCATATTGTCACATTTGGGCACGATAAACAATAAGCGAATATTATATTTCTGCTGTATAGATATATATAGTCTGTCTTTAATCCTCAATTATAAATCTGTAGTATACAAGGATTAGCCTTAACAATATGTTTGAGTGAATAATTTCACTGGTTAATGTAAATTCACAGCACACACACAATTCATAAAATTCAAATTTATCCCTACAAATTCTATGTTTAGTTACTTTCCCCTACATTTTCTTACGAACTTTTTTTAGGAATTAAGAATTACATGAAATAATTTAGTGTTTTAATGTGCAGTTTGTTCTCATAAAATGCAAATTCAACTGCCAAAAAATATTAAAAATGAGATAAATAATAACCCCAGTAGATTTTTTATGTAACAATAAAGTTTTAAAAAAGTTTGTTTTATTCAACAACTAAGATATATATTTATAAATATTTAGATTTCATTTTGCTCAATAAAAAATGTAAACTTTTAAAACAGATCATCTTAAATTTGTAAGCAAATTAATGAATAAGCACACTTTAGAATTCCATATTAATATAACATTACATGCTTAGATTTATTGATCTTTGCATGATTAAAATTATGATTTTTCCAAATCATATATTAAGATATAATGAATTTCTTTGTTTTCATTGAAAAAGAATATATATTGAGAGCACAATTTGCAAGAAAATCCAGAAGCTAACTAAATAAAAATGGATATATATATATATTTCATAAGTTGTCTTGCAATCTTGATCAAATATTACCTTTGCAAGAATAAAAGAAATAGACCAAGTTACTGAGTTTGAAATTGGAAAATTTCAAACTCTAACTTGTCTATTTCTTTTTCTTTCCATTGCAATTTTATTTTCTATGAACATTTTCACTAGCTACTTTTTAGAATTTATTAAAAAGAAAAATTTTTTTTATCAACTACTTCATTATTTCTTATTAAAAAAACAATATTATCTACCAGTTGCCCAACAAATTTTGCATTGCAACTCACTAGCAGCCTTTTGTATTCTAATCACAGAGCAATTTAATTGGCTATGATTAGTAATGCAATTATGCAATGTATCTTACAAATAAAAATACATGAAGTTATCTAGCACAATCATATGCAGTAGGATGAAAATTTTTACAAATCTCTTGATGACATTTGAATAAATAACAATAAAGCATTTTTCATTAAAAGAAAATCTTTTCCTCTAAAACACGCAAGACAAAGAAAACTGTAATAGCATATGTAGGTTCAAAGTGGAAAAATATAGGTGCAAACAATGTTAAAGATAAAAATTAATAACAATTTTTGCACACACAAATAATCAAATTATTAGAAGAACAAGTAAATTTACTTTTTCTCTCTATCATCAGGAAAGAGAAGAAACAAAATAATGACACACATTATTTTTGCATTCAGTTCATTACAGGTTGATACCTGTGTTTTGCATTCTCGTGAGCTAAATGTGAAAGAACATTTTCACAGGGCTGCTAACTGTATAAGACAAAGCGTTTTAAAAACAGTTTATATAAAATGCAATGCTACAAATGGGCAAATCAAATATTATATCATCTAATACTTGGTAGCACCAATTACCTTCATCTCAAGACAATTTTTGAAAGAAAGTTATAATATACTGTTAATGATACATTTGCAGAACTGCATGGCATAAAAATATACATTTCTGATAATGATATAAAAAATAACAATTTTCATTCTCAAATTCAGTTAAAAGAAATTAATGATAATTGTATTCAAAATAAATTCTGGGTTAAAAAGCCTTTAAATAATTAATATTAAAGCAGTTAAAAATCAAACTTATATTGATATTAAATCCTTAATATATGGATATTATATCAAAATATTAAGGATTTGTATTTAACATTGTGTATATCAAAATACTATTCCCATAATTACATTACGCTATGATTGCTTTGTAGCAGACAAATTTGCAACAATTATACTATTACAATAATTAATTGCTCATTTAACAAGTGAGCTATTTGATTTTATGTAAATGTTTTGAGAATAAAAATTCAGAGTTATTTTTTAACTTCTTACAGTGTAAAAACTAACTTAACTTAAACAGTGTTAAAGTTTTCTGCCACTCTTTTATGATTCTAGATATTCCATCCATATTTCAAGAGACATGTACACCATATATGGAAAATCACTGTCTAAAATTAAAAATTGTATGGCATTTTGCACACATTATACAATTTAGCCAAAGACAACAACTTGTAAGAAAAACAATAATACTATTTATTCTATTTTGCCTTATTGACATTTTTGACAAAATTTTTGGAAACAAAAAAATTGCAACTGTTTGTTGAAAAAAAAAATTGTTTCGTGGACAACTATTTTTTCATTATTTAAAATTTTTATAAAAAGTAAGTAAAAACAATAATGATAAAAGCAGCAATTTGCAATACTTGTTTCACTTAGTAATAACATTTGGTGACATTACCACCTGCACCAGCAAAGTAAAACACCTATTTTAAATTGCAATAGCATTGGAGACTCAAAAAGTTAACTACATAAAATAAAAATATATATTTCTTAAAAAAATACTCTTCTTTTCCTCATGTTTTTGCTTTGAAGACATATTGCAGGAGAGCTTCCCCTAAAAATTGTTTGCATTTTTGTAAAATATATTTTGGCTTATGACTAGGTTCTAGTGTGTGCAATAAGATGCACCAAACTGGTTTGCTGCATTGCAGTGAGTAGTATGACATAAATTTTGTTTTATGACATACCCCGATAGTGTACTTGTGAGAAATTTCTTTTGTATGCAAGTAACCATTCAGACATTTGATTAGTAATTTGTTTTTATTTGATTACAATTTAAACTTATGAAGTCATTGATTTATTTTAAAAGTATCAATTTCATATTTGGATATATTTTGAATTAAATTTGAAATTTAAGTTTAAATAGAATATTTTATTTTAAAGTTTATTAATGAATATTTATTTTGAAAGGTTATTTTTTAAGTTTATAAGGTTAAATTTCGTTTCAAGTTGTTAAATTGCAAGATTTATATTTTAGTATTTGTGTATAGATTTACATTACAATTTATTAACAGTATTACAAATTTATAGATAATAATAAATTCAATCTGTTACTTTTTTCTTAATTCTCCAATGATGATTAGGTGAGTGCTTTTATTTTATTTGTTATTCAATTAAAATTGCTGTTGTTATTATTGAGTATTGTGTAAAATATTTGACACAAATTTAGGTTTACTGTGAATTTTATGGCTTAAAGCAAAGTTTTTATAAACAGGTATATTTTATAAAGTAATTAAAAACTCAATTTGTTTCATAAAAATGTATCTTATTTACATTATTAATTTAGCTTTATTGTCAAATGTTTCTGGCAACAGACTCCATTTTCACTGATATGTACTTTTTTATAAGTTGTCACCTCTGTCCAGTAAATTAAAATATGAGTTTCAATAAAAATACATTTTATTTCTGTCATAGATTTAGTTATATTGCCCAGTTCAACATGCAGCTCTAGATTCTGCAACAATGAAGTTGTTTTTTCCTTAAGGTGGGTGCCATTGCCTGGTTAATTATAATTAGATTTTTCCTAAAAATGCATTTTATTTATGTTATGGATTAAGCTTTATTTAAGTTATTTGTTTCTCATTCTGTAATCCTTGTGAAATTAGTTTCTAGTTATTAGCATTTTAATATTTCTCAAATAAATAGTTATTATGAAATATTTGACATTTTGATATTCAAAACAGCATGTGACTGACTGCACAGCTAAATATCAAGCATGATTGGTTTTTGGTAAATAAGATATTAAGTCTAGTGATATAAATTAGGTTATAAAAAAACCCTGCAGCACTTGGTGCAAAAAATTGGAAATAATACCAAGCCCCCGCAATTACCTAGGTTTTTATCTGTATTTTTTATAACAGTTCACAAGAACCTTTTATTTTACTGAATAAAATGACTCTGTTTTGTTCTAAAATAACAGCATCAACAAAAATATAAATTTTATCAGCAACTGAAGAATAATAAATTCCCACACATACAAAAGCCAATTTTCTTATGCATTTTAATATTACATAAGGAGAGTAATATGTCTTACATAAAAAGTAACTGTGCTTAACAAAAAAAAAAAAAAAAAAAAAAAAAAAAAAATTTTATAGAACAATTAGAAGAATGTACAGTTTATATATAAAAAAATTTTTGCGGATGTAAATAATACTATGCTCCCTATATAATTATTACATAAAAAATATAACTTACTCATTTCACGAACATGAATAATTAATCTTGCAACATAACCAAGATACTCTTCCTGCAAATCAAATTTAAAGATTAATAAAAATAAGTATTTTATAAACATACAAAAGAAATAAAGGTTAGTAAAATTATTCATTAGATAAAATTGTATTTTAGATTAATAAATATTTTTATTTCATTTATGAATAATATGAGAAGTATTTTATTTGTGAAATAGTTGATTTTTAAAAGTAACATGATAAAAAATCAATAAAGTAAATTCACATGAATTTAATTGTTTACTCTTAATCATTAATTTAAAATTATACTTTATAATTAATATTGATATAAAGCTATTGGCAAATACTTACAAGCAAAAAATTATGCATAAAGATTCTTTATATTTATGAGATATAATTATCAAATGATTTCAGTGATACCAAAAAATATAACAAAACATTCCTTTTCAAATTAAAACATAGAAAATTCATTTTAGTCATTTCAAATTATAGCTACAGAAACTAAATATTGAATTAAATTTCAGCTTTCAAAGCAACTTAATGCATGAATTTAAGACACTCAAATCATATAGAATGTTGTAGGGGGGAGCTACACTGCATCAAGAAATTTGAAAAATTACTGTGACAAATCATTCATTCTTTGATTCTAGCATTTTCATGAGGTGCAAGAAAAGCATTTTCTCATGTGGAAGAACATTTACCACCAAGAACGATGAGGTAATACATTAGTATTTACCATGATCTTCTGAGGGTAAATCCTTGTTTAATGTCTACAATAATTTTTGCAAAACATATTGGGTAACAACCAATAACCAGAGAAGAAGCAAGTGACATCACCACATCGAAGTTTTTGCTCCTGCTTCGGGTCATGTGTCTGCTCGCGTTAATGTGTAACTTTAAAACTATTTTCAGAATGCATCTGGCTCATGTCAAGTAATGTTTATGATTTTGATGGAATAAATGCTTCTTTTTTTCAAGATATTCCAGAGTCATTATTGATAATTTCGGTCTTCAATTTAAATGTCATGTAGACATTTCGATTCATAATTTTCTTATGTTACATTGAAGGAATTCCATTTTTTACCAGATCGAGAAATGGAATTAGGAATTATTTAAATTAAAAATGGAATGTAATATAAGTGGCACCTAATGTAGGGCATGAAGATTGAAGAATGGATTTGTTGAAACAGAAACGAAAAGGGCTACGGACATCCTTTACAGCCTGCGGGAATAAAATTCAAGAAGAAATGCTGAAACCAGAAGTAGATAAGAATGTTACTTCGGTTTTATCCTTGCAGTTATAAGACAAATTTCAAAGATTAGAAGTTTCTCAACAAAAAGTAGAGAATAGAATTTTAACTCCAAAAGATTCGGAGCGGTTATATGAAGAAGATTTCATTACAGCAGAAGAATATCATGAGATATATTGAACTTTTTGAAAATGCAGTAAAGTAACTATGACAATGGAAGTCTCTCAAGATACTACAAATAAGAAACAATTCAAGCTCCTGAAATTAGAATTAAAGCGATTTTCCGTTGAGGCTCGAGAATGGCTCGGTTTTTGGAGTCAGTTCTCCAAAATTGATTATGAGAAAATTGCACCAGAAGACAAGTTCAGTATTTGCTACAGGCAATAGTGTCATAATCGAAAGTGGCAAGATTAGTAGAAAGTTTCCTGCTAACAGCGGGTAACTATCCCAAAGTCGAAGAACAGTTACAGGATCACTTCGGGTGGAGTGATCTGCTTGTTCAGGTCTACGTCAAAGACTTGTTAACTTTGGTAATGCGAAATATCTTTTCAAACCGAACCAAAATGGATTTAGCTGTTCTTTATGATGAACAGAAATCAAAATTGCGCGCTCTGGACAGTCTAGGAAGAACTCAAGAAAAGTATGGGGACTTTTAACTCCTCTTTTGGAATCGTGCTTGCCTGAGATTGGTTTCTATCCCAAGCTATTAGGACAAAGTACACTTGACGGAGGAGTATGTTCATTAGAAGATTTGGTGTCCTTTCTGAGACAAGAAGTTCAAGGACAATAAATGGTTGCGCTCGCCTGTACCGGGTTTGAAGCTCCACGAATCAACAAACACAAGAAATCCCGTGAAGGGAATATTACTATGGTGGCCGCCCTTGTAAGTACATCCGAAACAGAAAATCAAGGTAATAGGAATTTTGATTGTCTTTTTTGCAGTAAGAAACACCTCAGCCAAGATTGTTTTTCTGCTAGAAAAATGCATTTAGAAAAATTCTTAGTTAGAAAGGGGCCTGTTACTCCTGTTTGAGAACAGGACATACCTCTAAAAATTGCAGGGCTAAGGTGAAGTGTTTCCATTGTAATAAAAATCACTGTACTCTTATGTGTTATTCAAATAAAGGGAACAGTCCTGCCAGTAAAAATGAAACTGTATCTACAAATGTTTTGTCAAATAATTCTAGAGTAGAAAATGTTTATTTAATGACTCTTGTTGTTAAAGTTATAAATCAAAAGAAACGGTGTTTAGTAAGAGCAGTCTTGGACAGAATCCCAACGTTCTTACCTCAGTTCAGGAATAGTTAAACAATTAAAGTTAAAACCCAAAAAGTTATTATCTTTAATACATGGACTTTTTGGTGGTCAAGAAACGAAACCCTATTCTCATGAAGTATACAATGTGAAAATTGCTAGTTTGAAAAATGATTTTTCTTGTGAAATAGAGGTTTTATCTAAAAACAAAATTTGTGGTTTTTTCCTAAACTGACTGATATGATGATTATTCATGAACTGAACAAAAAGGGGATTATATTGAGAGATTTTGAAATCATTTATTATGGTGTAGATCTTTTGACTGGATCCGATGTGGCAGGAAAGTTTTTAACTGGTCATTCTGTGAAGTTAGAATCAAGTCTAGTTGCTAATGAAACCCGGCTGAGGTATATTGTCGTTGGAAAGCATAAATTATGTGATAATTATGATGTAAATAATGATTCGGTTTTATGTGCTTTATCGTTGCATGCTAATAATTTATCTTAGTGCATTTTGGAATCTAGAAAATCTTGGTATATTAGATTCTTCTGAAAACAGAAATATAAGTATTGTACATTCTGAGTTATTAAAAGTTTTTCATGAGGGTTTGAAAATACTCCCTTCTGGGAGATACCAGTTAGGTTCGCCTTTTAAAACAGATACTTCAAGTTTACCCAATAACAAGGAACTAACTTGGAATAGACACCAAAAAATGTGTAAACGATCAAAAGATAAAAAAATTAATTAAGTATTACAAAATGGTGTTTAAGAAATGGAAGCGCCTTGGTGTAATTGAAAAGGTACCCCAAAATGAAATTATAAGTGATAGGCAGTGTCACTATTTACCCCATAGGCCTATAGTCAAAACTGAAAGCACTACTACAAAATTAAGACCAGTCTTTGATGCCTCTAGTGGCAAGCCGTCCTTGAATAATTTTTTATATAAAGGGCCAAATCTCATTGAATTAATCCCAGACCTGATTGATTGATTTCGTTCATATCCCATTGGCCTGTCTGCAGATATCGAGAAGGCTTTTTTGCAGTTGTCTATTGCTCCAAGGTGCAGAGACTTTATGCTACTTTTATCTGTGCGAAGATGAAATGGTCATTTATAGATATTGTAGAGTAGTTTTTGGGGTTACTTCCAGCTCTTTTCTTTTAGCAGCATCCATCTCCCATTTGCTTAACAACACTTTTGTAGAAAACAACAAAATAATTGAAAAATTAAGAAAATCATTTTTTGTAGACAACTGCCTTTCTGGTGTTTTCAACATCAAAGAACAAAAGCATTTTATTTTAACAACTATAGAAGTACTTTCACGTGGATGTTTCAATTTGCGAGGGTGGGAGAGCAATGTCAAGTGTAAATTAATTACAAAAAGTTCTGGCACCAACAATGTTTTGGGAATTTTATGGAATTTGGACCGTTATACTTTGAAATATAATTGTGATATTAATGTTGATCCTTTTGTTTTAGATGTAGGTGCGAAAATAACTAAGAGAGTAATTTTGGTTATGCTTCAGAAGATTTTTGATCCCATTGGTTTATTGTCAGCAGCCCATAAAAATTAAATTGCAAGACATGGAAATTGCCTGTCCTGGGACTCTCCTTTACTTACTGAAAATCAAAATAATAGTTTTAAAAGATGGATTAATGATTTATATTTACTAAATAATGTTGAAATAGCCCACTATACAGAAATTAATGATTCGACATAAATGCATATATTCATGGATTCTAGCAAAGTAGCTTATGCCGCTTGTGTTTTCCTTAGAATTATCACTTCCAATGGATATTTGTGTTTTAAGAGCTAAATCACAAGTAGCTCCTTTAAAACCCATCACCATCCCATGATTAGAGTTATTATCCTGTACCATTGGAGTAAGATTAACTCATTTGATCAAAATGGCCCTGAATTTAAGAAACTTAAAAACAATATTTTGGAGTGATTCAAAGGTATCACTGCGGTGGATTCTGGAACATGGAGATTGGACTGTCTTTGTCTTTAATTGAGTTAAAGAAATTAACCAATTGGCACCTAATGCCAAATGGAGATATATCCCTGGAGTTTCCAATCCGCCGACATTCTATCGCGAGGCTGCTCTATTTGTCAGTTTTTGGACTCCCGTTGGTGGGAGGGTACCGAGAGGCTCAAAAAAACCACCAGAAAATTGGCCTGAGAATAAATTAGTGTACGAACCAACCAAAGTCAAAGTGGAAAAAAGAATCGTTAAACTTTGTGACATTAATCTTAGTGACACAGAACCAGATTGGTATGCCCTCAGTTCTTCTAGTTTCAATTCTATTCCACGTATGACTAGTTGGATGCTACGTTTTATCAAAAAAAAAAAAGTGATATAAAGAATTATGGTAACTTTACGCCTGAAGAAATAGAATCGGCAGAAAAAGTATTCATTCATCTTGTACAGAGACATTTTTTCCCATCATCCAAATAATTAAAAAAAATCTTAATGCAGTTAAAGATGGTGAAGGTATATTACGAATTAAAACTCGAATAACAGAACAAATTGACAAACCTTCATTTCTATCCCCTATTTTACTCCCTGATAAAAGCATTTTTACTCAAAGATTGATAGAACAATATCATATTAATCACTGTCGTGCCGGTACCCAGATTTTATTAAATTTATTAAGTTCAAATTACCAGATAGTTAAAGGGAGAAAAACAGTAAGGGAATTAGTGAGAAAATATATTCCTTGCTGACACTTCAAATCGAAGCCTTTTGTTAGTGATCCAGTTATTCTACCAGCTGACAGAGTGAAAGATGCTTCTGTATTCGAAGTAACTGGACTTGATCTTGCTGGCCCCCTTTACATTAAACATAGAGACAAAGTATGGGTGGTATTATTCACCTGTGCCATATATAGAGCAGTACATCTTGAGTTGGTTTCCTCATTTTCCACAGAAGTATTTTTAATGTCTTTACGTAGGTTTATTGCCAGAAGAGGAAGACCACGTGTCATTTACTTCACAAACTCCATGGAACAAATTTTAATGGAACTAATGAAAATTTTTGATTGTTTAATTGGGAGAGAATTACTCGAGAAACAGCCCTCCAACGTATTTCTTGGAAATTCAACCCTCCAACCACAAGTTGGTGGGGTGGTTTTTGGGAAAGATTGATTAGAATGTGGTTAAAGATCTTCTTAAAAGTACCCTCAGAAAGGCTATACTTACTGTAGTGTCTGTTCTGTAGAATAAATCCCAACTCGAACAAATACAAACATTTATTTAAAAATTAACATTATTGGTATTAGTATTGTAATAGTATTGTATATTAAAATTATAATTAATAGAAATTTAATTATGGCCCTACACGGCCAACAGAACAAACACTCAAGGAGCGCCAGCTGAACCTCCTCGTTCGCTGGTCCAAGGCAATCTCTCCCCGCCTGAGCGGGCTCCCTCCCCTCCTCTCTCCTACTGACTACAGTGCCATCATATGAAGAGAATGAGGAGTATCCTAACACTACACTTACATATGAAGAATTACTTACTGTACTCTCAGATTGTGAATCTGTTATAAATGCACATCCACTCACATAACTTTCAGAGGATGTTGAAGATCTAAAGCCTATAATACCAGCCATGTTTATGTTAAACAATCCCAAGAAAAGCAGTGTAACAACAAATATTAATGAAGTTGAAGCCAAGCATTTTCGAATAAGAATTAAACATTGAGCCTAAGTAATTGAGCAGTTAAAGCTGCGCTTTCGAAAGGAATACCTTGGTCAACTTATACAGTGTCAAAACAGAAGGTGTTTGATTCCAACAATACAAGGAGAAATCGTGTTAATCGGAGACGACAATAAAAAATGTTTGAACTAGCCTCTTGCTAAAGTCATACAGTTGATTCTTGGCAAAGATAATATCGTCAGAACGGTGAAATTGAAAACACAATCTGGTATTTTAGTGTGACCTAAACAGAGGATTTTTCCCCTAGAGATTTCAGCAACAACTGCTAAAGGTGATGTCCCAACTACATCTAATGTGAGAAGAGATTCTTTCCAGATGCTGAAGGAAATGATTTGTCACCTGTATCAGAAAATGACATTTCCAGGGATTCTTTAAGAACAATTTTGCTCAGTGATGATAAGGACTTACCCAAAACAACCAGAACTGGACAAGTAGTGAAAATTCCTAAAAAACTAAATCTGTAATCTTTTAATTGTAACTAACTTTTTTCTTTTTCATTTAGGTTTTGTTTTCTCCCAAAACAAAAGGTGGGTGGATATGTAACATCCAATGACGTCACCACATAGAAGTTTTTGCTCCTTCTTTTACCAGATCAAGAAATTAAATTAGGAATTATTTAAATTAAAAACAAAACATAATATATTGGATAAATTTACCATTAATACTATGCTTATCACTAAACATTCAGATTTTTTCATATACAATAATTTGAAAATGTTAATAAAATTTTAAATAAAATCTTTTCTAAGAAATTCATAATATTTTTAAACTTTTAACAACTAAATCTAATAAATTTTTTTTACTTATCTCAATTAAAGAACTTGATTGTTTCTGATCAATATTTATTTAACATAATTTTCAAAAATATCTCTGATACTACAATATACTAATAGATATTTCTTATTATTGATCAAAAGCTTATATTTTTAAAATTTTAATTTTTGGTTTAGAATAAATTTGAACATTTCAACAAATTCTAATATGGCATATTTATTTATCACAGAAAAATATTCTGAAATTATTTATGAGAAGAAATAAATTAGGTAATTATATCAAGCTATAACAAAAGTTTTCCACTAAAATTTTTTTTAATTAAGTTAAAAAAAAAGGGACGAAAATAGAACTGTGTTCTTACAGAAAGGCAGTACTCACCAATTATTCAAAATCTATTATGGCAATGCTAAGGTATTTTTTTAAAGTATTTGGGTCAGAAACCTGGTCCACCAAGTTTCCGACTAACTTCACTGCAGATGTCCTCCATGGAATCATAGAGAGCACTAGCAAGATGTGAAAAAAGTCAGAAGGAGAGATGTCAGGGCTATATGGGGCAAACGATCCCATTTGAGTCCTTACTGACAGCTGATGAATGTAGACACAAGTGTTCTGAATGGAATAGTATTTTCCAGTGTAGGAACTCAGTTCAACATTAGGATTTGATAGATTAGCATCTGACTATTAATACAGTATAACCTTTTCACAGGTATTCTTAGTAGATAAAATTGAAGCCATTCCACCAGATATAAAATAAGATTATTTTTTGTCAGTCCAGTGGCACTTTGCAATGATATCAACAGTTAGTTCGATATAGACCAACCTGCTTTTTGGCTTATGTTGTTGAAGTAAACCCACTTTTCATCAAAAGTAATGATCCAATGCAGAAATTGTTCATAGCGTTGATATTCCAGCAAATTAGTACCAACCTGAACACATCTGTACTTATCTACTTCAAACAGATCCTGCAGGACACAGTGATTGAACTTATAAGTCAAGTTTATGTAATGCATAGCACGACTAATAAACCTAGTAATAATATTCAATTCCTTAGCTGTGGTTGAATACTGATTTTCTTCCATAAGTTATTGTAGGCAGAACTCATTGACATCAGTAGGCTAACCAGATTGTTCTGCTCTTTTTAATGTCTTGGTCCTTGTGTCTGAACTTACAGTACCGAAGCTCTTCACGATGTCTATGATACAACAGTAAAAAAAAATAGTACACGATTTGGTGACATTCTGTAGCTGAATTTTGCAAAAGAACTAGGGGTAAATGATGGCTCTAATATGATGATTTCATTTCAAACACCTTGTACTTAATGATAACGATATGTTTTTACAGATCTCATGACAGTATTCTAAAACACATTTTTTTCAAATACCAAAACTTCTCTGACAAAATATAAATGAACATAACATAATTATAACAACAATAAACTTTTTGAGCAGACAATATTAGCAGTAGTGGAAAACTTTTGGCACATACAAATATATATTTTTATTATTTCATATATAATTTCTGTTGATTTGAATGCAATTTCTGATAAGAATACGCAGTTTGGCTAATAAAAACATCATTTTCAAAATCAGAATATATGATGGTTTCCATGATGACTGGGACAATAATAATATTCATTGAGCTTACACATATTAAAATTTTAGTGGGAGTATCTCGCCTGGAGGATATCATTAACTTGAACAGCACTTATTATGTGCCAGATATCCCTTATACCATGAGTTCCCAAACTTTTTTTCTCATGGACCACTTTCAAAATTTTACTATTTTCAGTAGATCTCCTGCTACTACATTTCTCTACTCTAGTCCCAAAACTCCTAAAAAATATCACCCTAAATTGGGGGTGTTAAGAAAAAAATAGTACATTTTCTTTTGCCCTATTTATTAAAATAATACTTGTGGTTATACAAAATTATAAACGTTTATTATTACAAGCAATCAACAATGATTTTTGAAATGTAAATCAACAATAAAAATTAATCACATTTTTAATAAGACAGATGTACTTGATAAATTGACAGCAAATTATCAATATTTGGCTTCAGTTTTATAAGAAGTAATCTCAAATCTCCCTGTTTTATTATGTTCAATCTGCTCTTTTTTCTTTTTTTTAACAGGTTGGTAATAGTAAACATCTTTTGACAAGATATGACAAGGGAAACCCTATCAAAAATTTCCTTGCAATTTCCCACAGCACAAGATATTTTTCGGGGTAATTAATTCCACCTTCAGTTCCTCGTTGGTGCTGAGCTCAAGTAGCTCCTCTTGAAATACTACATTCGCCTCTTTCATTTCATCAAACGGAATTTTGATCCATGGTGGTATTTCCCTCATCAGAATATCTTCTAATTTATTTTTGAAGTCATTATGCAGGGTATTTAAATGTTGAGTATAAGTCTGAATATACTCATCAAGACATTCTATCTGTAACAAGCGCGGAAATTGGGAGAATTTGTGCCACCTAATATTTTGCTTCATTAATTTCAATTTTTTCAAGTACACTTGTACTATTATCTAGTATTCTATTCAATTCTATGTTTGAATTGAGTCTCGAATATTTTTGAATATCTACCTAGTGAATGATGCTATCTGCCTACGTTGATTGTAAATCCAAGCCAAAATTTTTGTTCTTCATTATGAAGACCAGAAAATGTTTCATGGAGCCCCACTTATAACTTGTGAACCTTGTTTTTCTGATCACAGCTACGTGGATCCCCATGTGGTCTCCTATGGACCTCTGGGGGTTCACCTAAGCCACTTTGGGAACCCATGCCCTATACACTTGTTAGGAAAATGTGAAACACTTGGACAAATATGTTGTATAAAAGACTCTCAGATTCTCAAATACTCTTTCAACTATTTGCTTCATTCAAGTTTGATATCAATGTAATAAAATTAAATTCTTATTTATGACTAAAATATTTTAGTACCCATAAAAATTAATGTTAAGATAATCATTGCATTTATTTTTAGTATACAAGATTTAAACATTGCAGATTAATAATACTTTATAATTATAAATAATTTTTTTTTAGAAAACTTTACAAATATATTACACTCCAATGTTTCTTTCTTTTTAGGAATATATTATTTAAATATCAAATTGTGAAAATAAATTTTATAATGACTACATCAATAGATAACTTTACAGAAGGATTAAAATTTTTAAAAACCTAACTTTAGAGTAAGATTTTTTTTTCTCAAATTGATAATTTATTATCATTTTTATCAAAATTTATAATACTTTTATCATAGTAAAATCTTACATCCATTAAAATTCTTATATGATTTTTTAACAATTTATTTTCCTAAAATTTAGTAATTTTATGAAATCAATCACTCTATATAACCTTTCAGAAAAAACAAATTCAATCAATCATTAAGCTTAATAATAGTCTTTATCAATCTGTCAAATAAGAATTTTAATTTATGTCTCTCAATATCAATCCATTTTGTTTTTTTTTTTTTTTTTTTTTTTTTTTTTTTTTTAAATTCTTGGGCTAAGTTAAAAGATCCTTTTGTTAGCAATGAAGTGAAGTGTAAAATATCCACACATATAACAAATAAAAAATGTAGTTACATATTTTATTCATACAGTGATATTTGAATTTTTTGTAAATTTAAAATTAATGAACTTGTTATTTACATTAGTACTATGTCAATTGAAATAAATTTTTTTAATAAATCATTATCTATATTGCGATCAAGAAAAATAAGATTTTAATTCAGGTTCATCACAAGAGTCAGACCTGTTATCCTTATTAAATTGACTTAATTTGTTATATTTTATTTTCTAAACTATCCAATTGCTTTTTGATTTCTTCATCACTCAAACCTTTACAATTTGAAGCCATTAAAAATATTGAGGAACTAGTAGGGTATCCTCCTCTATTGGCGATCATTGTGACTTTTTTCGTCACCACTTGGTGGCGAAAAATATCTCATCTAGAATAGGTACACATTGGCCTAAAAGACCAGGATTTTCCCCAATTTCAAATTACTAGGCCTAACACTACATAAGAAAACAATAATAACCATTCAAATAAAGCTGGGTATTTTCCCCCTGGCAATTTTAAATTCCTCAGTCTAATGGTATATAAAAAAACAATAATCATAATAAGAATTGATTAAAGATTCTATTTTAAAATATTGCAGAATTAAAATTAAAGGAAATAAAGAAACAAAAATAATGACATTTAATGATATCTAGTTAAAGGTACACAAAATAATGAATTTCAGTGATTTAAGATAGAATGTTACAAATCATTACTACATAGAAGTACACAAATATAGAATAATTAAAAAATAGAACGATTCTATAATTTATTTCCATTCGAAATTTAAATACTTAACATACAATTCTAGGAGTTCTAGGCCTCCAGAAAATAATTAAAATAAAATTCTTACTTTCATTTTTCTTCCGGCACTCTACATGAACAGCAAAATCCAAAATGAATATAAAAATCAGAGTTTAATTTAATTTATTTCTGGTTATCTTCTATTTAATTAATTTCTGGCATGATATCCACAGTAAAATGCAAAACAGATATAAAAGACAGGATTTAAATTCTGGTGCTATATCCACAGCAAAATACAAAGTAAATATAAAAGACAGTATTGAAATTCTGGCACTATATCCACAGCGAAATAAAAAATGTGAATATAAAAGACAATATTTATATTCCACCCTAGATCTGAAGTGAAAAAAAATAAATATGAAAAAACAGGATTTAAATTGCTCCACTTTATATCCAATAAAAAATATAAATTGTGCTTAAAAGTAAAACTAAACTTGAAGTAAATTTAAAAATGCTGTTAACACTGAAAAGAAACATATATATGATGAAAAAAATCATGTAGAATACAAGAAAAACAAAATCTGGCAACAAAAAAAAATCTGAGAAGTAGCAAAAACTGAATTTGGCAACATTATAATAAAAACAAAAACAAATTAGCATCACTACAATCAAAACAAAGGGTACTAGATTTGGTGAGAATTAATAAGTGGGAGATATCATACTTACACTAATATTAATCTAAACATTAAAAAAAAAATCTGTTGAATTGAAAACAAATTTGCATTTCCTTTTTTGAAAGAAATAAACCAACACACCTGTTTTTCGCCAAAATTTTCAGCCCTCACTACTTGCCGTTTTATGACCTTTAGACCAAAATGGACAACAATTCAGTGTTCCTCAACCACCCAATAGAAATTTTAACAAGTGAAAGTCAAGAACTTAAAAGGGAAAAGAAATCCATCCTTTAACTGCAGTACTACTCACTTTCATGGTACAATAGTTGTATTGCCAAAAGGAAATAGTTAATTTAATCAAATAGTTGACAGTTGAGATTAATATAAAATCAAATGCATGAAACAATTTTACAAACGTTAACTAGGAAATAAATATGAAAATGAAATTATTTTCATGGAATAACTGTCCCTACTCCTATTTATAAATTATTTTTAAACATATTAATTAAGTTATTAGTAAATAAATCAATCCAAATTACTTTTTAAATAATTTTTTAAGGATATTTGAAAATATTTCCTAACAATTCCTAGACATAACAGAATAAATATGAATAAATTCTGAAAAATCTGTAAAATATTATGTTATCATTTTAGCTATTTCATACAGGAATTATTGTCATTAAATAATTTTAAGTAAAAAGCACAATTGATTAGTAATAGTGAAAAAACTATATTTTCTCAGTTTTTATTAAAGAAAAATTAAAATATTTACTTAATTTTCAAATTCACCAATGTTTCATATTTTTTTAAGTAATAGTATATTTTAAAATTTTGAACATGTTTAACTGTTAAATAAATATATGACTAACAAAACAGGTGAAAAAATTGCACTTAACAAAGTATATTAGACCAAACAAATAAATATAACAAATAACTAAATATTCATTTTTTATTTATATAAATGTGTACTGCTATTTTAAAAAAACTTGTGAAAAGTTGGCACTATATTTTTAAAATATTTTAATATTTTAAATAATGTTTTTATGATGACTAGACAAACTACATATCACTTTAATGACTTTTATAAAAATATTTAGGGTTGACGGCTAAATTCTGTAATAACACATTGCTAGCACTTAACTGCAATAACATATTGTTAGCACTTAACTGTAATAACACATTGTTAGCACTTAACTGTAATAACACATTGTTAGCACTTAACTGTAATAACACATTGTAAGCACTTAACTGTAATAACACATTGTTAGCACTTAACTGTAATAACACAGAATTGTACTTAATTGTAACAACATATTACAGTATTAGAAATTTAAAAAAAATTTGTAACTAATTACCAACCTTAGATTTAGCCTTTAGGAAAACGTGATTTTCCATTTCTGGAACACTCTTCTGTGTTGGATTTCCTGATTGACGAATGGCCTCTTCACTAATATAGAAACAAAACTGTCTGTTAATATCTATAATCACAAAATACATTTGAGGATAAATTTATTTAAAAACTTATCAAATGATAAAAGGAACGTAAGTAATGAAAAGAATAAAACTCTGACAATTTTGTGATATATAATATAGCTAAAAAATATCTTACAAAACTTTAACAGATATGTGAAAGGAAAATTATAATAAAGAATTTTTTTTGATAAATTAATACTATATACAGATCAAAAAATAAAAATTAATTTGAAGTAAAATTGAAAGTCATTTGTAAAACACGGAAAATTTCTAGATAAAATAAGAATTTCTTAACAGAATTTTTAAAGTAAATTTAAAAAAAAAATAATTATAATTTCCTAAAGAAATTAAACTTAAACCTTAAACACATGGAAAATTCAAACTTAAAAAAACTAATTTTAGCACTAAGTTTATGGACATGTTTTTTCCCCAAACGAATACATGCCAATTTGACACATGAATAAATATATATTTCCAGAAAAAATACCTAAGAAAGGAATATAATTAAATGCTACAAGTGAATAAATGAAAATATGAAATACATATTTCTATTTTTATCATTCAAGAATATTTTAGTAACATCAATGCTAAAATACATTAGTACATCACTTTAGTACATAGATACTTAAAATTTTTAGTACTTCAATAGTCTGCATCTTTTCTATGCATCATTTACACAAAAGCTTTTTTCTGATAACAATTCCTATTCTGTGTTTCATTCTATCTACTGTTGTGTATCGGATTTATTTCATTTGTGATAACAAAGCAAACAATCTTAGAAACATACTGTTGTAATTTTGTATATGGATAAAACTGATCAAATCAAAATTTTAGGACAACTACATTCAATGGACATATATCTGTAGAGATATCTATACCACAGAAAGAATTTTAGTTTTAAAATCCTTGAAATAAACTTCAATATATATTTATCTCATATGATAGACAAAAGTCAATGTAAGCAATAATCTAAAAATGCGATTAGTTTCTTTTTAAAAATTTTCCTCATAAAAATTGAAATGCATCAAAATGATTTATCCTATAAACTTAGTGTTAAACTAAACTAAAATTTAAACAGTTTTTAATTTTAAAGCAAATTTTCATAAATAACATTCCATAACATTCAAGGGTCTGCAAATTCCTCATACATTGGAATTCATCATAGCATCCGCATTCAAAACTACTTATACAGAAGAATCTTTTTTCGGGCAGTGGTCTACAAGTTTAGCTCCTTTTTTCCCCTTACATCTTAATTTCTTATAAAAGAAAAAATGGTCGTTCCAAGTCAAGTAACAACACAGGTAAATTAAAATTTCATCTAAAAATATTTAGTCTAGAATTTTAATTGTTATCTGATCTCATTTCTGATATATAAATACTTAATGTCATAAAAGATTATTCATTTTAGTTCACAAAATGTATGAGCTTAATCTTATTCATGACATTTTAGTTTTGAAATTTATCAGCAGAAAAATAATTACATTTGAAAATCTTCCCAATTTTTTGACATTTTTCAAATTTTTCTCCTAGAAAGATTTAATTTTGGAATTATTTCTAGCGAGTATTTTTTATAATTAAACAATCTAAACTTAAATATTCAACATTTTATTTTCCAGTGAATGTAATTTACATTGCAATAAAATATATACATAAAAATAGAGTTTTTACTAAATTTCCCGATTTGTTTTGAAAAAATAATTTAAAAATCATTAAAATAATAAAGAAAAGAAAATTACATTGATCTTTATTATTTTAGTTAAGGAGAAAGGAAAAAAAGACAATTAATACATATTAAACTGAATATTATTTTTTACTCTTAGAAAATAATTATAATTATTTTTGTAAAAACAAACACGATTGTCATGTAACAAAAATTTATGGTATATAACATTTTAAGTTAAAAAAATAAGTGCAACAAGTTGCAGTCCATGGTTTAACAATTTTATTATAAATAAAGTATACACTGAAAGATAGAGAAACAAAAAAATTTTGAACTTGTGGGCATAAATGAATTGAAGCCTCTTTGTCATTTTGATAATTCACTAACAATACTTACATCAACAATATTTTTTATAGATTCTATTATCTAAATCACATTTTAAAATTCTTCAAAATAAAATCCAATACTTTTCTATTTTGCTGAACAAGTGATAATGATGCCAAATGGTATTATCATATAAAACAAAATATCACAAATTGCAGTTTTAGCCATTATTTTTTTACTTTTTACCTTTTATTAATATTTTGGCTAATGAAAAATATTTATACATTCAAAGTAATTTTTTTAAACTAGTGTTTAAATTTCTTTATCCATTTACTATAAATTTTCACTAAACATGGCAAGATTTGTGCTAATGAAATGAATTACCTTTTATTTTCATTGGACTATACAATATATCTGATCATATCTGATCAATTTAAAATTGATCTCAGAAAACAGAAAATTGTGTTTCCTTTAATCATATAAATTTGTCTAAATGATTGTTTGAAAAATACTTTTTCCCAATATATGAATAATAAGAATTTTTCTTTACTATCCATATATGCAATGAAATTCTTCATATTTAATATAAATCTGTTGGAAAAAACAATAGTAGTCTTGCTCATACAGTTCTGTAATTTAATAACAAATTTTACAATATCGATGAAATATCAAATTTCATTAAAAAAATAATACATAAAACCAATAGTAGAATTTAATATAAGCCAAGTTTTTATCAAATTCCAGTGCAGGTTTTATATTAATATTTTAAAAGTCTAGTATTGCATATAGTTCAAAAAAACATGCTAAATGTTACAAAAGTTAACATTCCATTTTGATATACCAAATTTCTTATTACATTTTCATTAATTTTCTGAATATTAAGCCCAAAATATTTAGCAAAAAAGAAAATATAAGAAAGAGAGTGAGAGAGTTCTAACAAAAATGAAACAAAATAATTTTTAAAGTTAATAAATTCTCTAAAAATGAAAATGTCCTTATACAAAGACTTTTTTTTACCTACTTTCAACATTTCTATTTTAAAATAAATTATATATTTTAGTTTATACCATTTTTTAAAAATCACTTGATTTCTTAATGTAAAATATTTCGCATTTGTATTAATTTTTAATGATAAAATCAGTTAATATACCTAGGCAATATATATAATTTCAAACAAAAAACATATATTTTAAAGACAACATATTTTCAACAAAATAAAAATGCTAATACTGCATTTGTTTTAAATTTAAATTATAATCCATATATTTGTTAAAATAATATATTTGACTTAGTAAGAATAATCACACTTATTAAAATTAACCAAATATTCTCAGATAACACACAATTGTTTTACGTAAGACATTTCTAAATAAATAAATCTAATAAATTACTCTTAAGAAATATGACATAAAATTTATTATTCTGAAACTAAACTGAATTGATATCACATCGAATATATCAATATTTCTTAATTAAAACAAACTAATATATATTTGTGACATCTGTGCAAAAAAATTGAATAGTCCAAAATTTTATAAATAGGTGAAATCACCGTTTCTAGCATTTTAAGTTGTAAGAAAACGGAACAAAATTATACGTTAAGACATCAACCTCCGAAATTAATTTATTTTAATTAAATTCTTTACTTAAATAAGAAGCAAACTGCCCTTTTTGTTTTAAATGAAAGGTAAAATACATTCTAGTAAATTTGAGAAGCTAACTAAGAGATCCTTAAAATTAAGATATTATTTAACAAAGTTCATATCACTTTTAAGAAAAATATACAAACATTAAATTTTAACTTGAAAGAAAAATAATTAATTTCAATAGAAAAGTAAGAATTATATTCATAGGAAATTAAACTGTGTATATACATTTTAGCTCTGACATTTTGCCGAAAGCTCTGTGATCGCCAAGAAACTTCTTGAGAATCATTCATGTTATCCATATAGAATATATATCAGGAACTTTAGATTCGAATTATATTGCTTAAAACACCTTGATTTAAATTAGCTGTCGCTCTACGGTTGCTGTACACGAATAAGAATAAATCACACGATGTTACATAAGCAATCTTTATTTACTTTCTTTTATTTAGTATGATGCAGGGATGGGAAGAAATACCTGTAACCAGTATTTTGTAATCGGTATTTGAATGTAGCATCCTGTAATCAGTACTTTTTTCCAAATACTCAGTACTTCCAGTAACAAAGTCAGCGCCAGTTCGAGTATCCTCAGACAGTTGTAAGCACAATGCACTTGACCAGTTTCAAAGACAGACCGAGTACGTAAGTGTGTTGTTACTAATCCCATCTCATATAGCGAAGCTATATCAAATATATAAGGCCGTAAAACTTCAAAAAATCGAGGAAAAGGAGAGGTCTCTCTAGAAACTCTTCCATAGTGAATTCCAGGCAATCAAGTAGGTGATGACGACTAACTTCGCTGGACTTGCACTTCTTACAGGTTGGGAAGACTTTAATTTGCCCCCTGAAAGTGAGACACCTAGTGTGACCATTGGCAAATCTACAGGTAGCGGTCTGTTCAGCATGAGACGCTTGCATGCCAAGGGCTCCACCAGGACGCTTGCATGCCAAGGGCTCCACCAGGACGCTTGCATGCCAAGGGCTCCACCAGGACGCTTGCATGCCAAGGGCTCCACCAGGACGCTTGCGGCGATACCATTTGTGACTTGGAGGGACAATCCAAACACACATCGTTGACATTAGTTTTGTGGAGAGAAAACAATTCTGAAAAAGTGAGGGTCAAATCTGGAGAGGCTGGAAGGGAAGTACCATCCTTAGCCAACTTGTCAGCACGTTCATTGCCAAATAGGCCCACGTGAGAACATATCCACTGAATATGGATGTCGTGGGAGGCAGATAGGGAAATTAGCATACGAAGAATACTAACAACAGCTTGGTCAGTTACTCTATCCCAATTACTCAAGTATTGACTACAGCTTCGACTGTCAGTGAAGATCCAGATTTTATCAAAGGTAGTTCCAAATTTGATATTTTCCAGACCCGTTTGAATGGCAAGAAGTTCAGTGCGAAACATAGAACAAAAAATCTGGGTTTCTATTGGATCTTGATTTATGAACTTCAGCAGGGTAAATAGTGTAAATTCCACTGCCGGCATAGTGATGATCGTCACCACTACCATCCGTGTAGATCTTTAGATCTTCAGCAGAAACATTGATAATTATCTCAAAAGCCAATTGTTCCAAATTGTTGGAGGGTGGTTGCTATTGGATATTTCAGAGAGAAGGGCTGAATGGAAAAACACTTTAGGCAGGCCCACATTTGGCTTAGAGTACGTAAGCACGTACTTGTTACAAAGTAATTAGTGAGAACCTGAGTACGTGCTTGTTACAAAGTAATCAGCTAGTACGTGAGTACGTGATTGTTATAAATTAATGAGTGTAATTACAGTGTACTTGTCTGAATGTATTAAATACAGAAGAGCCAATGATAGAGGGAGTACAAGTAACAATGTCATCGATACAGACGGATGTATTATGAGATTGTGGTAGCTTCTTATGATATGGACAGTTGGTACTCGTTGATTTAAGTTTTGAGAAAAAGTTGCAGATTCTTACCGGTACGTAAATACTACTTCGAAATTTATTAGCTTTGAGAAGAACTCAAGGAATTTATTTTCATTTATTTAAGTTTGTAGGAATTCGGGAATTCAAATAAGATTACTTTATTAATTAGTTTATTAGTTTGTTTCCTTAAGTGCGTACAAAATGTTATATTCAAAATGACAGACATACAAGATGATATACCATTTATTGAGTGTGAATATCGCATACCAAAACATGCATTGAACTCTATATTAGACTATGATGATAATGCACCCCTAGCTATACAACTAGCTTCTGAAGCTGGAATTTCAAATTTCACAATATTTTTGTGTCCTACATCAGCATATGCTTCTGTTCCTAAGAAGCCTTCACAGTTAAAATCTGAACTATTAAATGCTATTTCCAACAAGAATGGGATCGAAGAAGTTAGATATACAAGAAACGGGAAACTAATTATTTATAATTAATTATTTAATATTAATTAATTAATTAATTATAATTAATTATCTATAACTAATTAACTATAAATGATTATAAAACTGCAACCGAAATTTGTAAAATCGAAACAGTATTAAATGTCCCTGTGATTCCCCAAATACAAATTGAACAATACATTACGAAATTTATTATACCGGTCATATCAGTGGACGAAAGTCTAGAAAATCTAGCATTAGAAATTGAAAATAACGGCCTTATTGTATCTCAAATACTACGTTTTAATAAAAAGGGATCTTCAGAGCTTTCAGAAACTATCTTGATAAGAGTCTACGGACATAAAATCCCATCTCAAATTAAAGTGTTTGTATCTATTTTAAATGTAAAGATTTTTGTGGATAAAGTTCGTCAATGTGGAATTTGTTTTAAATTTACACATGCAACAAAAAATGTAAAGTACAATCAGCTTTATGCAGATTCTGTGGCGCACATCACAATAGTGATCCTTGTTCAACTAAAGTCCCATATTGTGTAAACTGAAAGGACCTCACGCTATAGATGATCCTTCTTGTTCATCTCGTGAAGAAGAAACTCGGATTTTAAAATTTAAGGCAATAAACCATCTATTTTTTATTGAAGCAAGAAGACACAATTTAAAAGCTCTGGCACCAATTTTACTACAATTGTAAAGTCTAATCAACCATCAGAAATTACTCATGCTAAAATAAATGATATAGTCACCTCAATACTTACGAAATTTGAAGAGTCAGTAGTCAAAAAAATCTTAGCTATTCAAACCGAAAAAGAAACCATTCTTAATACTATTTTCCAAAAATTTGAAGAAACTGTAACCAAAATTTTTGAATCTAGAAGTTTCTCATCATCCCCTGTCAGAAGGAAAACTCGAAAAAGCAGTCGAATCCAAAAACAACCATCAAACCCTAGAAATAATGACATTCATTTCAATCCAATTTTATCTGTGAATAGTGTATATAATTTTGGTAACTCTTCTGAAGAACAGTCAGGAATAATTGAAAATACGAAATTCAGAAAGGGAAGCAATAACATTTCCTAACAGATGGGACCAATTTCTATACTGGGCGCATCAGTCCTTAGAAGTCAAATTATAATCATAATAATTGTAACTTTTTTCATGTTCTTATTAATTTCGTAGAAAGCTAGAAGTGTTCTCAATAAGCACCTATACATGAAACTTCATTATTTTAAATCTGCAGACGTTATTGGAATACCAGAAACTTGGTTAAAAAAAATTGACAAAATATCTTTATTTAGTAAAATAATATTTCGTCAGGATAAAGAAGATAGCCGAGGTGGTGGCCTTCTCCTAGCAGTAAATAAAAACATTCCAACGAGGCAATATTCTCTTATCCGTCACTCAGATAATGGCAGAGAACTCTTAGCAGTCAAGATCACAGTAGCAACGACTACAATAACAACTATTAATGTGTACATTCCTCTTGGTAAATTTTCTTCAGAGTGGCTTCATATCATAATTCAAGGAATTCAGCCTCCATATATCATCATAGGAGATTTCAATATTAGACATACATCCTTAGGAAGCTGTTCCACTTCATCAAGGGCAAATGATCTTCTTGAATGGATTCAGGAAGAGGATTGGTGCCTCCTGAACTCTGAAATTCCAACACGTTACGGCCCACATCATAGACCTTCACTCATTGATTTCACCATTGTATCACCAGACATTTATCACCTTAGTCATATTGAAGTTCACCCAGATTGTTTTGGAAGTGATCATTTACCATCTAAAACTAGCATAGCTATTGGAAATATTGATCACCATATACAGAACAGATCACGTATCCTGTGGTCAGAACTCTTTGCTTGCATCAATACTGATCATGAAATTTCTAATCTTCACTCTATTGAACTATTCAATCATCTCTGGATAAATAAACTTCACTAATTTCGAAGATGGCAGAAAATGCCATGTAAACCTTATCCCCCATGGTAGTCTTCTGGGTGTGGTTATCTCCTTAGCAAATAAAGACGTCTTTGGCGTAAAGCTAAACTTACATGTGATAAGTACGTTTGGATGGCATATAAAAGAACTGTAGCAGAAGTACATCGACTACTCATATCTCTCTCTCGAAAATATTGAGACGAAATAATAATTTCAGCTAGAACATCAAAAAAATATTTTTAACTTATTAAAAAATCTCCAAAATAGAGTTACAGTATCTCCAACTTCACATAGGATCCTATTACATAATAATTTTCCAGTGACAGATCCTACTCATCAAGCTAATATGTTTACAGACTTCTACACTTGTTCACCAGTTTTAGAGGTTATTCCACTGTATTTAAGTACAAGTGAGGATTTCTCTTGCAATAAACCCTTTACTGCATCTGAACTGCAAGAAGCTTTGGCAAAATGCAAAAATTCATCTGTTGGTCCAAATAAGATATCTGCAAAAGTATTAAAAGGGATTACTACTACCAACCTAGACTACTTCCTCTCCCTGATGAATAAATCGTGGCTTACAGGTATTGTACCAGAAATATGGAAATCCTCCATTGTTATTCCAATCTTAAAGCAGGGAAAGATGGCCAATCTTGTGGCATCGTACCGTCTTATATCTCTGACTAGTGTCATGTGTAAATTAATGGAAAGAATGATTTTGAAGAGATTTATTGACCATATATCAACCATATCTTTCTTTCATCCCAACCACCACGTATTTCTGCCACATCAAGGTTGTGACAGTATTTTATCCATTATTCATCATCACATAATTTCTGCCAGATCCTCTAAGAAATTTGTTATTTTGGTTGCAGTGGATATATTCCCAGGCCTATCATTCAGTTTGGCCAGATGGCCTAGTTTATAAATTACTTCAAGCAGACATCCAAGGAAACGCTGCTTTGTGGATCAAACAGTTCATTACAGCTCGCCATTTTCAAGTAAAGTGGAGAAATAAGCTATCTTCATCAGCCCCTTCATATAGGGGAGTTCTACAGGGGAGCGTGTTATCACCTTCCCTGTTCTCAGTGCTTATGGCAGGCCTCTACGATATCCTTCCCCCTGACATCAAATGCTTCATGTACACTGATGATGTATTTCTACTATATGAATCTGTTAAATTGGGAAAACTTCAGCAGAAACTAACATCTTCACTTGGCATATTACAAAATTGGTGTCAAGACTAGAAGTTATTATTAGACCCACAAAAATGTTCTATGATTAACTTTTCTTCAAAACGACAACAACCTAATTTCAACTTGTTTCTCAACAATCATACTATTTCCTGGAGTAAAAATATTCAAATTTCGGGATTACATTTTTCACACAGTTTATCTTTCCGTCATCATTTTCAGGAAAAGAGAAAAGCTATATCAAAAAAATTGAATGCTTTAAAAGGTATCGCAGATAATAGATGGGGTGCTCGTACCGCTCATCTTCTTCAAATCATGAAATCCTTTATTGTATCCAGTCTGGATTATGGCTTTCATATATTTACTTTAGCATGCAGTACCGCAAAATCCTTGAAACTGTATATCAAACTGCCTAAGAATTGCCACAGGTCTTCCTATGTGGACCCCCATACCGACAGTTCTACAAGAAGCAGGAGAAACTTCTCTTCACTCTAGACATGATATGCTCTCCTTAAACTTTTACATTCGAAATTTAAGCAAGTCATCATTATCCCCCTGTGCTTCAGCTTGGGAAAAGCTAACTTACAATCGAGTCAATCGTAATCATCCTCTGGCCATTAAAGCCAAATTGTGGCTCGACCAACAAGGAATAAATACCTCGTGCATATTAAAAGTCCCAACTGGCTGGCCAGAAATGTCAAAAAAAAAATCTCCATTTGCTCCTCGAGTCTCCCTTTTCAGACTAAATCATTGCCAAAAGATATAACTTGTAAGCTATTTCACCAAGTTTGCGAGTCATCATGGCAGACAGATACGATGATGTTTACAGATGCTTCCAAGCGGGAATCAACTGTGGGCATTGCAATAGACAATTTTACAACTAGTTTATCAATGACAGGGAAAATTAGTTGCATAAACTCCATCTTCTCAGCAAACGCTATGGCACTGCTTATTGCAGTCTCTAAAATTTTCACTGAACCCAAAAAAATATGTCATTTTCACAGATTCACTTTCTTGCATCTCTGCTCTTTCAGATTGTTCCAGGATATCACCAACTATTATTCAACTGCTTCGATTCCAAATTATTCAATCTACTCAAAATTGTTTGTCAATACAGTTAGTTTGGGTTTCCGGACATTCAGGGATTGCAGGTAATGAAATTGCAAACTCATTGGTGAAAGCAGCAACTGTTAGTCATTATGCTATTCGATCTATTTCTCCTGCAGATCTGAAACAACACATCAAGAAACATTAATTTAAAGAAAGTTTCAATCAATGGAAAAATAGTAAATATGCTGAAGCCTTTACTCATCTCACATCTATTCGCAAAAATCATAGGCTGTTAACAAAATCGCGACTAGAAGACGTATGGCTGACCAGAGCAAGAACAAGATCTTTTCCTACCAATTCGATTCTATTTAGGTTTAATCTCTGGCATACAAACAGCTGTCAGTGCAGTGAACCTGAAACCATAGATCATATTCTCCTAGATTGTCCTTTATACGAACACCTGAGGAAATAAACTACGGAAAAAATTAGGAATAGGAGCATTATCATTCTCTTGGATATTTAAACTATCTACAAATCCGGAAATTAAAATTCTTGCATGCTGTGAATTTCTACGTCTGCCCAACAGATTCTAATTTTAATGAAAAAAGAAAGTTACAACTCAAAATCCACCTTCAACTATTTTCTAACACGAATTTATAAATTCGAATTTTTTCTTTACATATCAAGACGTCTTTGTTAATGATCACCGAATTCAACTGACTTTACTTACATAAGATTAGTCGATTGATTGCATAAATCCTCTCCAAATACCTCCTTCAATGAGAGCATCTTAGCATAAAGCTCCAAAAGTGCCCGCCATATCCTACATTATGGTAGGGAGGCTGGGTGGGAGAAGGGAAATGACAGTTGGTTTAACTGGAAAATGGAAGAGGGATACTTGGGAATCGAAAGATCTCTTTTGGTTGGAGAGGGAGACATTATGAATTTGCATTGCGAAATAAAATACGCATGTACATTTGTTTCGTTTCGGTTAATAAAATAAACGAGTTGAGAAAACCAATAACCGTGGCACATCTCCTTAGTGATTATCATTCTTTTTCAATTATATCAAGTTTTATTAAATATAAGAAAAGCACATGATATTCTTGTTATGTATTTAGCAATTTTTATTAACTTTTCTTTTTAATATTATTTTTTTAAAAATTAATTTTATTTTATAAACATATATAACATATTTATTTAAGCCTTAAATTAGGTCAGATTTCTTAAATTAAAAAAAATATATTTAAATTAAATCTGCTTACATATTTCCATTGTTATTTTTGCTATTCATACTTTTTATTATAATTACGTATAAATATGTTTATTTTTTATTCAACCATGTTTTAGTTTCACTATATTCTACTGTAAATATATAGAATTTAAACTTTTAGAAAAAAAATGTTCCTTTATATTTTTTACCATACTATTTATTTTGATTCAAATGTAATGAGAATGTTGATTTAAACCTAATAAAGGTAGTTTATTCATTTTAGTTTAAAGTTTCGAAATTAAAAAAAAGCTTTAATTATGTTAATTTTTACCTTATTTTTAGTTATACCATCATGTGTTACCGTCATGTTTATTTCTTAAATTATGGATTGATGTAAATAAAATATATATATTTCTGTTCCTCTATTATGTATTAAATATTATTTCTCAATATTTTACCTTAAAACATTATAACATTAAATTGTTGGTAAAACTGTTTTATATTTTTTTATAGTTATTGAAATTTTATGCAGCAATATCTAATATAAAATTATTATGTTTACTTAAACATTATTAATACAATTTTAATTGCGAAGCTACTTTATTTAATCATAAATTGATTAAATTTCAGGAAACTGAAATAAGATATGTGAGTTAATGCAATTTTTATTTTAGAAGAAACTGGTTTATTTACTACATAAAAATATAAACAAATAGACGTCTTTTATAATAAAAATTACTATCTTTTATATATAAAAATTTTTACCAGGTTTGTCTCTTTAATGTTTAATTATACAAAAATAAAGGACATTTAATTTAAATTGATTTTTTTGATTAAATGCTATATTTTTGTAAGCAAACTTAAAACAAAACCTCTTTGTAATTAATTAAACTTCTCACTTTAAAATTCTTCGCAAAATATTTACTAGTTAATTATAAATTTCATTTATATAATTGGAAAGTCTTACTAAATTCTAATAAAAAATTAAGTTGAGATTAGGTTTAAAAATTGAAATGATATTTTCTCATCTAATTTTATACTTTAATTAACACTGGAAGTCTTTTAAAATTACTATTGAGTAATTGGAAAATTTACTTGGAACAGATATAAATTCTGAAAACGAATGTAAATAACAAAATGTCATAATTTTTATATTGAATGAAATATGTTTAAGAAAATTTAGAAATTTACAATTTTTTACAAAAAAAAAAAAACGGTTTGTAGATAAATAACTTATATTTCTTTGCCTCATACTAAAAGTTGAAGCATTACAGGAAAAACAAAAACTTGCAATTAATGAAATGTTGCGTAAATAATAATTATTTTTATGGATCTTTTTTTTAATATTTAATTATTTATAAATGATAATAATTTAAATTAATATTAGTTATATTAATGAATTTTATGGAGTAATATAAAATATTATTGATTTACTTATTTAGTTAAATTATAATTAATTATTAATTTAGAGTTTTTATTCGATTTATTAATAAGATTTTGAAAACCCTGTCATATTTTAATCCGATAGATGGCACTACAAAAGAAATTGTAACAAGTACAAAATGTAATCGTTAAAATACTTGTTACTTTAAACGTAACTGTACTCAGTACATACCAAAAACAGGAAAAGTAACAAGGTACCATCCTTAGTATGTTGAAATCCTACAATATTGCCACAAACCGTACAATAAATTCTTGGAAATATTAAAAAAAGTGTTATCCTTTACAAAAGACATTTAAAGAAAATATTAAATTTTAGAGTACAGAACTAAAAAGTAGCCTACATATAATGAAAATAATGAAATGTACGAGCCTTTACATTTCTTACAAATTATTTCAAACCAGCATAATATGAATGTCGAGCCTGTTTGGCGAAACTTATAATGTATGTGCTGGCCAATAACACGCAGTCCAATTTTATTTGCATTTTAAAAAAATAACATTTTTTTACTGCTATTATAATGAGTTACAGTATCTTAAATACAAGGTAATACAAATGGAATAGTCTTAGGGAACATTTGGATGGTGAGGACATTGTTCTCATTAACGAAAAGTATTGAGTTCGAGACTCAACTGAACCAAAAATCTGTCGTGTTCATTAAATGAGGCTGAAAAACGTTGAAAAGATAGTGGTCAGAATGTCCTCCAAGTGAAATGATATTTCTGTTGGTAGCCAATTGAGTATTGGGGAGAATTTTGCCTTGCACTGGTCTCTGAATTACAAACACTTCCATCAGGGTCGGCCCCATTGTAGGACAAACCTGGCGGCCACCCGGAGCACAATGATCTAAGGGCGCCAAAATCATGGAAAATGAAAATAAACAGATAAAAAAATTAAGTTACAGGCTTTTATAAAACGCACTAAAAAGTAAAGAATATTTTTTTATCATCCTGATATCATAACATAAGTTATTTTTCATAATTTTGCATTGTCATCGGACCCTTGCATTGTAAGTATACCAAATTTCATTGCAATGGATTCACGGGATTTTTTCAAAAACGCGTTGCAAGATTTGACTGATTTTGATTTTGAAACCAAGCGAAACAAGATCTAACAGCCCTTTTTAACTGCAGCAATTGCAAACTCTTCTTTGAAAACTTGAGATCAGATAAAATTTTTGAAAGATCATTTTAGAAGCAACCGAGCTTGCTTCAGAGATTGACGTGGAAACTAATTTCGAAACCTCCACACCACATCATCGTGTCAGAAGCAAAACAAGAATGTTTTTGTATGAAGCCCGGATGAACCAGTTCAAGACCTCAATCAGAATATAAAATAGATTTTTTTCACACTATAAATCAAGCAATAAATGTCTTGGAGACCTGATATAATTTGCTAAATATTCACAATAGTTATTTCAGCATTTTGTATAATATTTTTGGTTTAAAAGACATGCCCAGAAATGAGCTACTAGCTCATTCCAAAGATTCGGAAATAGTTTTAATTGATGGAAATTCACGTGATCTTAACGCCTTGGAACTAGCCGATGAAATAAACATTGTTTCGTCATTATTAACAAAAAAGGAAACCACTGAAGTTCTTAAGTTTATCTCTACACTTAAATTCGCACCAAACCCCAGCATAGCATTAAGAATCCTACTTGCATTGCCAGTCACTGTGGCTTTAGGGGAAAGAAGTTTTGCAAAATAATAATAATAAATTATCTCAGAACGATGCAGAAGCAAAATCGTCTCAATGGATTGGCAATGAGCGCTATAAGATACCAAATTAGTGACAAATTAGACTTGAAATCACTGGTTCGTGAGTTTGCCGAAAGAAAAGTTAGAAAAAGAGCATTTCAATTACTTTAGTTAGTTATGATATGGGATATTAGTTTAGTAGGCATTACTACATTTTATTTTTTGTTATTTTGCCTTAAATGCTAAATTGCTTATCTTGTTATCTAATGTTTGAGTTTTTAATAAAGCGTTTTTGATTTCAATGTTTTCTTGACTTTCTGATATGGTTACATGAGATTTACTTAAAAAAACGGGGGGGGGCGCATAATTAAGGTTTTGCCGGGAGCGCCAAAATGTCTAGGACCGGCCCTGCTTCCAGATAACTGGTACAGATCAATTCTGTGATAAATACAGGAAATTTGCTAGCGCAACAATAAATATTTCCTGCAACCTGTCTGGGAAATAATCTCTTTTAATATTCTTCATCAAAATCCAGACAGTCATCTTAAGAGCTAAATGAAAAGTAATTTGAAGTCTCTTTTAAATGTGAATATTTAAATCCTCATACAAGAAATTGTATTCCTTGCTATCCAACATATAACTTATGTCATAGTTCTTAAATGATTTGATCTCTTTCTCTGTTTTATACAGGTTCTGTAGATACAGATTACTGTGAGTTGCTTTCTTTTAATTCTTCTCCTGATTCCACTAAATTCTTTTCAATATCTCCAGAGATTTGTACTATATTACTTAAGAATACGAATTCATAAATACCGACAACACAAAATTATAAAATTTCTAACCTGTTAAATTTTAAAGTGAAATAAATGAATTCTATCGTTTTCGTGGCTTATAACATGGATTGAAATTTGTAAGTTGACGTCGTTTGAATTTGAAGGTTATCACAGTATCCAATTTGTACAAGGGCGAATGTGGTTTAATTGATTGATTTTATTTGAATTATCAATCCATCATATTACTTTGTTTTGCTTATCATTAGGAAAATAGTATGCTTAAGTCTATTGAATAATTAAAGTTCTTGGAACTGATTGATGCATTCTTGTTTCTTTATTCTCTTTTTCTTACCGATTTATTTAAAATTTTACCAAAATCTTCATTTTCAAATAAATTATTTCTTACTGTAGTGCATTTTCTGTTGGTAAAGTTATCGATCTATTGCTACTCATGTATAATATATAGAAATATATTTCTTATACTTATCAACGTGAGTTGAAACACATGGTAAATATTTTGGTTAATCTGTGTTTTGGGTGGTTAAACCCCTTTCTCGCCAAATGGACGACAGGCACGCAAAGCGTGGTAACTCTGACTATTTCATCCTAAATGCACTCCTTGTGGCAAATTTGTCTTTTTTGTTATACAATTATATGTGTATTTTTTGTTACACAATTCGTAAAAAAAAAAGCGTTGCTTTTGTTTTCGTTGCCATACCAACGGTGAAATTCGTTAAAAAAACACGGATTTCAGTTTCGTCGCCATAGAAACGCCGTTATTTTTTGTTATACAATTCGTAAAAAAAACCGTTGCTTTTGTTTTCGTTGCCATACCAACGGTGAAATTCGTTAAAAAAAACACGGATTTCAGTTTCGTCGCCATAGAAACGCCGTTTTTGCGTAGTGTCTTTCGAAGCATTCAACTCTGCCAGACAACACGCAAAAACGCGCCAGTTGGCGACTTTTTGAAAATGCGCCAAGCAGGTGACCCAAAGCACATTTGCACCAATATTTTTTTTATACAATATGAAGCTAAAAATAAATTTTGCAAAGAATTTTCGGGGATAAGAGCTGCTTCGATTCTACGCCAAATTCCTTGCCAAATATGATGCCAGGAGGATGATAGCAATCTTGTTATGGTGCTACAGCACCATAACAAGATTTCTACTCCTGGCATCATGGTGCTACAGCACCATAACAAGATTTCTATCATCCTCTCATTGATTATAAATGACGTTTTATCATCCAGCTTATTGATTACAATTGACGTCAAGCAAAGAGGAGGAGTTGATAACGTTCTGTTTACAGCTAGGCGGAGTTAATGACGTATTGGAAGGGAATTTCTTATAAAATAATAGAATACTTTTTTCGACTTCAAGCTTGCTTTTGTGCTGTATTTTTTTTTTTTTTTTAAATTTTAATTGCTGAATTATATGTTTTTCTTTTTAATTTCAATTCTTATTTTATTATTTTTTATAATTATTTTCATTAGATAACAAGTAATTTAACCAAGAAAACAGCTTACCAGTTTTGATAACTATTATTTCTGTTATATTAATCATGTCGAATCTGTTATATATATTAATGAGTGTTAGTTCTGCACAAATGAGAATTATCAAAAATTAATGTATATTTCATCGTGGATCTTAAGTATTGCATATAATGTAGATTTCAGTAAAATATTGAAATTTTAAAATTTTATTTTTTAATTAATTTCATTATAAGACTTTTGTACTTTGTTGTCTATAAATGAGTTACATTTGTCTACATACATATCATAAATAAACCGGAATCATTATATTATTTAAATACACTTAACGAAATTACTATTCAGGTACTACAAATTAAAATTAGTAACAGTAATTTAGTTAAATGTTTCACAGTTAAATTCTTGAATTAAATATTTTTCAATAAGTTATTAATAAATTATATTTAATAGCAGCTTATTTAATTTTCATCATATAAATTGAAGTTTTGGTTGTTGTTTCTTAGAAAAGTTTCTAATTCAATTTAAATATTTGAGAGAATGAACTTCAATAAATAGTGTACTTGTTTCATAATTAAATGTACTCTAATCTTACGTCAATAATAAAAAAATCAATCAATGATTTAAAAAGTCGTAGCTTCTTATATAAATTCAAGTAACAAAATTAAATCAGTTTTTGAGATATAATACAAAATATTGTATTTACTATTTATTCAATATTTTAAATAATACATGTGATTCATGATAAATTTCTTTAAAAAATTTCACTTTAAAATTTATGTTTACTAGCAAAATAAAGTTAAATTAAAGTTAAAACATTTGATTTAATATTTTCTCTAAGAAAAGGTGAGCCTTGCTTAGTCGTAAATTAATCATAGTTCAATATGTTAGCTTTTTTTAACTGTTTAGTTTAAGAAATATTTGCCGAACTGGCAGCCGAATGGTTAGCGCTCTTGCCTTCGGTTCAATAATTGGTGGGTACGAATCCCACCTTGGGTGTGAATGTCTGTAGTGGTTCAGAATACACTTTTAATCGTACGTTCTGGTTTAATTAGTCCTCGTGTGCAAAAAATGACCGTTGTGCGACAAACAAACCAACCTTAAGAAATATTAACTTAGTTAACGGAATGATACAATGGATTAACATTGCCGCGTCTTATAAAAATTCAACCTAAAGTTTGACATACTTTTATTACAAATATAATTTGATAAATTTCAATCATATGAATGAAGTTGTTCAAGTAAAAATTTTATTTATACTTACTTAAAATTCCAAGAAAATAATCATGTAATAGGAATCGTGTTTTGCCACCACATAGTTGTATTTCAACACTTACATTTTTTTTTTTCGTCTACAATTGAGGGAGATCTGTAGCCTTCCAGCCATGTACCTCGTTTCCTAATGAATTAAAGTCCTTGGATAGTCTTGGCCTGGTAATTAACAAATCAGAAATAAAATGTGAATAATACAAAGATATTATGGTAAGTACTCCCATTGGATGCACTTTGTTTGACTTTTGTTTTTTTGACTAAGTAATTGTGAGTAATCCAAGTAATAAACACTTAGATGACGGCAATAATTCTTGGTACACACAAAATTCCTATAAAATTATTTACCAAAGAAAAGATAAGGAGAATACACAGGATGATTACAACAATTCTTTGAAGCACACAAATTCCGTTAAAATATTAACAAAGAAGTTACAAATAAAAAACACAGGTTGATGACAATAGTTCTTGATAAACACAAAGTTCCGTTAAAATATTTCAACACTTACATTTGTTGCAAAGAAGAATGATATCTCACTGTTACATAAATTCTCTTATATTTATATAAATAAGCATTTATATTTTTTTTATGAAATGTTTGTGTCCCTCAATGGTCATTTTTAGACACGATGCCTAACTAGATTTTTAATTTAACATTAATATTTCCTAAAACTGAATAAAATTTTCTCTTATTAACTAACTGCTAAAGTTTCAAATTTATCTTAGAAGATAATCATTTTAGTCAATCATTATGAATTATGTAACAGTTGCTGGAATTAAAAATAAAATTTTATGTGCAAGCTATTTTTACTTAATAAGCTTAAAATTCAATGCATTTGTGCTTGTTGATAAAATGTGTTTTATAATATGTGATTACATTTTAAACCACTACATTTAAAATGTGACTACATTTAAAATAATAAAATCTCTTTTTTACTTTTACATAACTTTTAAATAATTTTGATGGGATTTTGAATTAATGAGAAATTTAAAAAAGTATATTGATTTAGCATTACTTAATATTTTATATTAGACTAATGAAAAAATTGCTACTAATTATATTTTAAATTCGTTATTTATGACTTCTTATTTTATTTACAAATAGATAATTTTGCCTGATTTTTCATGTTGAAAAATTATTTTACGCATGTATTTTAAGTATTTTACGCACGAAAAAGTATTTTATGATACCAAATGGTATTGATAGTTTATGGGAATGATATATTTTTTCTTCTGGTGGTATAAAAGTAACATTCTGTGAAAGTCATTTCTCAGAACGCAGCTGTGGGACTGCAGTTGTACAAAGGGATTTCATCCCCCTTTCTAGCCCTCCACATTTTTCCGATCAGATTTCCTTCGCGGATTTGAAGGAAACCGGACATTGGGGTCCGAAAGTAATAAAATTTGAAAGTAACTAATGTGAAGAATTTTGGCGAAAAACCGAGCAGTGATTCTTTTTTTTTTTTTTTTTTTTTTTTTTTTAGAAAAAATTAGACTTAATTTCGAACTGATTTTTTAAAAATTATATTCATATTAACTTTTTTTTTTTCAGTTAAACGAAAAAAATTTTAATGACTCCATATTTTGATGATTTGACTGTTGAAAAATCAGAAAACATCTGAATTATTAAAAAAAAAAAAAAATACAAATAATAGTGGTGATTCCTATGACCAATTCGAAGTAAATGATTCTTTTTTGATGACAATAAAGATGTTAATTCATCAAAATCACTTAACTTTATTCGGCCATAATGTTAATGCAGATATAATAAATATATTAATTTTATATTTAAAAACTTCAACTCTATAGAAGCATAAATAAAATACTGAGTAAAATGTTTCATTTTTTTTTTCATTTATGGATATTTTTTTTATACTTCTTTGCTTGTTGAAGAAACAGAAATGGCTTACAAATCTTCAAATTTAGGTCGAGAATAAAAAAATTATAAAACAAAAAACTGTAAATCAAAATGGACTGGTATTGATTGATTGGAATTAAAACAGTATTTTGGTATCTCCCGTTTTGCAAAAAAATTATGTTTTAATGGCAGATTTTATTAAATTTTTGGTAAATAAATTTATTAAAAATTACTAGGTATGTGTGAAAAGATATTACAAACATGACTATACGATAAATCTTTATTAGAATTATAAAAAATATGTAAGAATTGATAAAAATCTGATTTTTCAAAAGTCATTTTTAAAGTTTTCTTTGAAAAATTATAATCCTCCCGTAGAATTTAGTTATTCAAGTAGTGATATAATTCATTGCAAGTATGATATTTAAGCAAAATATTTCTAAAAAAAGAAGAAGCAAAGGAGAATAAATCTTTCACATTTGTAATGTATGTGAAATGTTTAATTTCTATTGTAATAAAAATATATGCAGCGATTATCGCCGTGTGCATTCTTATTTCGTAGAAAATTTTTAGTATACTATAAATAAGCATTTAATTTTATTGCATTGATTACATACTAGAACAAAAAAAAGCGATATATCGTGCATTTGATCAATTTTTTCTTGATAACTTTTCAAGAGACAACATTAATTATTATACGATTTCACCATCATAACATAGTTCTTTATAAATCAATATATCGAATAATATCTTCATAGAGAATCCACTATGATAATTCTCTCTAAGGAATATTGATCTATTTTTCCAATTATGATATTTTTTATGTTTATACTGTCCTTAAAATGTGCAATATTTTCATGAAAGGTATATTCCTTTAATCCAATGTCAACAAAAATGTTCTGCTAGAATTAAATGAAAATAAAATTGAAAATATTATATGTTTTGAAGGGAATAGCAATGGATTTTGAAACTCACAGTTGCCTATTACCCGATATCAAAATGTTTATTTCACTTAAAATAAACAAGTTTTTGATATTGGAAATTTAAGCTATTTAGCTCATTAAATTTTTATATTTCAAAAACTTTTACAATTTTAAATTTAAAAGTATATTTTAGAAATTTTTTTATTTTATTTATATTTTTTAAAATATTTTTTCCTTTTTTCAAGAAATAAATATTATTATAACTATTTAGAATATATGTTTTTAACTATTATGTATTAGAATATATGTTTTTAACTATTATAATTATGGGTGTATTTCGATTACAGGTGTATTTCGAAATGTATTCCGAGAAAAAAGATGTTGAATAAATAGTATAAGAAATCGCTAAGTGATCCAGAAGGAACACAATTTTACAATTCTCCTCTACAACAAAAATTATGATTCATGTAGCAACATTTTTTTTTTTAAACATGTCGACGAAAAACTTTTTTAATTAGTCACTGAAACACACGAAGTGTGAAAATAGATTTATAAATCTAAATCAACAAGCTTTAAAATAAGTGATATCTTTAAGTAATAGAACATAGAATTTACTTTCAATGCAAAAATTTAGAGTACTAAATACTAAGTCGCCATTATTTTTAAATGTGATTATTTTCAGTCTTCTCTAAATTTCAAATTTTAAAAGTTTTAATTACTAAATTGGGATATTTTAGATTTTCCTGCTTGCATAATATTCTTATTTACATTTAGATTTTAACATCGAATATATGTTGCTTTTCGAATTATTATTGTTCTCATTCAACTATTTTATTGCACATCAGGTCTCTTAAAAAAAGCCAATTATATTTGCTTGATTTTAAAAGTATCCTACATTTTCAAAACATTTTGATGGTTAAGGATTAAACTTACCCCAATGAAGTTTACCACATTTAGAATTCTTTCATTTATTTATCTTGAAAGTTAATTTCAGGATGTTTTTCTTGGATAAATAAATTTACTATTTCAAGATTCCATGAATTCAAATCTATTCCGAAACCAAAATGAGCTTACACAAATCAAACATGAAATAAAAAATAGTTTACATAATAAGCTATGAGAATTCTTAACGTAGCAAAAAGATTTAAATATATGAAGTTGGTAGACTAAAATTTGTCTATAAATATATTTATAAGGTTTATTATAATGATGTTTCTAATATCATTATGATATTCTTGAAATTATTTAAAATATAATGGAAGGAAAACAAAAGTTTTCTACATGAGAAACGTATAAATTTTCGATAGATTTAATTGTTAAAAATTACATGTAGCAAAGATTTTCTTTCAAATTTTATTAATATTTCAAAATCATGTATATGAAAAAAAAATCAAATGTTCATCGGAAAGTTTAACATTTTATGGTAAACACTTTTTCCAGAAAGTTATGAAGTTTTTGAAATTAAGAGTTTGTATAAAATTTAAATAGCAAAAAGAAAAAAATCTGAAATGCTTTAATTTAGTATGCACATAATTTTGAATACACATAATTAAAACGTTTTCTGATAAGTTAAATTTGTTGATACAGTGCACAACTTATTTAAAAAGGGTCTGTATTTAAAGTGGATTTAGAATCACGAGTAAACATTTACACATTAGATGGAAGTTTAGATTTTGAACTGAATATCACTCAATATTAATTTTTTTTTATTTACTGGAAATTTTTGGAAAGGAGAAGTGAAAAATAATTATGGAGCTACATCATAGGAACTTCATGGGAATTATTTTTCATGATTTTTAAACAAGATTTAATATGAACAGTGCAGCTATTAAATAAAAGTGATGTTTAGAAAATTATAAATGGAAACTATTTATATTTGGTTTAAAGAATTTTCCCAGTCATAAGAATTTTAATGACAATGTTTGGGAGGGTCAACCAAGAAGTATCGTGAAAGGAATACATTGATGCTGTGAGAAATCCCTCCATCATGATCTTCATTTGGCATAGTATGAAATAGAAACATGTTTTGAAAGATTCACGTATATTTAATTTTACATGAATATTTATACTATATTAATTGATATTTAATTTTACATTCATTTATTTTTGATTTTTATCACATTAATTTTAATTAGAATTTTCCATGTGCATTCCCAATGGATCATCTACAATTTATATGAAGTTGAGAAGATTTGTATGAGATGGTAACAAAAAATTTAAAGATTCAACTCCTTTGCTCCAACAAACATTGCAATGTTGCAATATTTGTTGAAACCTAGGTTTATAACTTGAACACAAAACAATCATTTGGATGTATCTATATAATAATCTAGAAGAAAAGTTAATTGTAAAAACAGTAATACTCAGTTCAGTATTCGATACTTGGTTTTATCAACCCACCGAAGAAATGAAGGGCAGAGTTAATTTTGCTTAGCCCAAAAATTGAACCTTGTGCCTGTGCCTTAGAAGTGCAAAGAGCAACCACTACACCTCAAGCTTACGATTCAATCCTAGTATATGAAATACAGTAGATATTTCGGAGGAATTTTTATTCTTTTTCTTATGATATATATTCGTGTTTGCTGTTTCGAGATTACATATTTTTTGCTCATGCCAAATCTTGACGACTATCACAAAAATGTCAATTTATTCTTTTTAATTTTATTGCCAGCATTTTTGAAAATCAGGTCAAAAATGTTCTATGCAATAAGATTGTCACCAACTTATATAATATTTATATAAATTTTATTTTTTAAGATTTCATTTAATTTATAAAATAGAAATGAAAAGTCTCTTACTTGTCATTGTCCTTAGTTCTGGTTGTCTATCATAGGAAAAATGAAAATCAGGATTACCCTTGTCTGTTCAAATAGAATAGCTCTAATATCTAAACAATTTTAAAGCTTAAAAATAGTATATGTTATGTTATGTTATTTTCAGAATGAAATAAGTGTTGTATTGTGAATGCAAAAATGTAGTGTGGTTACAAAAGAGTATAGGAACCAGTGAAAGAACCAAAGAGTATAGGAATCTTGAATTACTTCCACAAAAACTAAGCACTATTCCTCACATTTTAAAATCTCATTTTAGACCACCATTTAGAGACAGCATAAGCAAAAGGCACCCAAACACTTCCTCTGTTATTGAAATTACATAATTTTTAATTCTGAATGTTTTTTATTTACTTATCACTTCATGACAAAATACTAGAAAGTTATTTTACATGGGACTATGTATTAAAAAACGTTATAAATCCGGATCTTTTATATGTGCTTGATCAACAGGATATATATATGCGTTACTATATTTCTTTGTAATTACTTGAAGATAAATAAGTGATGAATAACATTGGTTTTTAATAAAAAGGGCAGAATTCTTAAAAATACATCACTTAAAAAGCAAGTTACAAGACATTGGGAAATGTATGCAAATCAATTCATCCAAATATTTCCTACAAATAAAACAGTAGACTTTTGCAGTTACCTCTTTACCTTGATCATTTTATTAAAGATAATGCGAAAGTACTAACTTTGATGTGTATTTTTTTTCTCTTGTTTAGTCATCAAAGTTAGTACTTTATTAAAATTATGAAATATACATTCAATGGACTAATATGAATAAATATTCTACCATTTCAACATATTTAATCAATAAATATGTTGAAATGGTAGAACAATTGGATTATGTACGTGCTCGTTTATTAAAATGCTTACTACTCTACTGTCGAAGAAAAGATTTGTTTATTTCAGTATACTGTTTGAGTAAAAATCTCGTTGATTTTTGTATCGTTATTTGATCATATTAGTCCACATTGAATGTATATTTCATAATTTTAATAAATTAATAACTGTGATGAATAAAATAAAATAAAATGTTATTTTACTCATCAAAGTTAGTACTTTAATAAAGGAATCAAGAAATCAGTATTAAAAAAAGTTAACTGCAGAATATGTAGGAAATAATTGTATTAATTGATTTGAATGTATTTTCCCAATGTCTTATAACATACTTATTTTTGATTATTGATATAATGTTTTTCTGTAATAGCTTGCTGTAAGAGGCTTTTTAAATGGGGTGAGATGTATTTCTAAGATTTGTATCACTATACTTTCTTTTTATATCAAAAATTAAGTTATCATAAAAAACCAATGCTATTCATATGATTGATTTAGCTTTATTACTCAATTAAAATGAAATATTATAAAAAATGATTGCATATATGCTAATGATCAAGCACACATAAGACACATGGGGGGGATTTTCTTAAGAATATTTTCTTATTTTACACAATTTATGGGAATACAGATAACTTTTTAGATTCTTGTCTTGGAATGATAAAGTAAATAAAAAGAAATGTTAAGAATTCAAAATTATGTGAAGTCACATAATTTCAGTTAGTGAGAAAGTGTTTTGATGCCTTTTGTTAATGCTGTCTAAATGGTGGGCCAAATGAGATTAATTAAACCCCCGGGAAAAAAAATATGATATGACTACAGCTTCTAGTTGCAATGAAAGTTATTTGATGCATTTGTAAGTATGTCAAAGAAAAATCTTGTGAAAGTAATTTATTACACGTTATATTCATATTTATTTTTTAATTTTTATGAATACCTTTGGGGTCAAAAGACGATTTAACTAGGATGACATTTAATTCTTAATTGTGCTTAAAAAAATTTCCTTCTCAACAAATATATTTGGGGTTAACATTATACAGTATTTGCTACTAATTGGCATTACTTCACAGTAGGATTCTTCTTTGAAATGTATGGTTTTCAATTCTTTGTAACAAAGATTAAACAGATATTAAACATTCGATTGTATTTGCTGATGAAAAAAGTAGTTATTTATAAATCGCTATTTGTCTACTAAATTTGATATTTTGTAATTTATAATTGTATAGGCGATGTATTTCTAATGGATTCTGTTGGTAAAACAATTCTCAATTTTATAAAGACTTGGTGAAACTCAAATCCCATGTGACCACTTGTAACACACTATTTTGACTGAAAGATGCCAAGGTATTTTTAAAATCAATACCTGAATAATTTTTAAAAACTTATATTTCACTTAAATTTTAAAAAAAAATACTTGCCTACTTATAGTTACAAAAATGACCCCCATAACAAGAAAGTTTGTATCAATCGAGAAACATTTAGAATCGATTTGCATCATCAAAAATAATTAGCAGCAGCTTACTTTTTTCCCTACTTTTCATCAAACCCCTTAATTAATTAACTAAAATACTTCATTGAAAAAAAAATTTTTTTACACAACATGTGAAAAACAATAAGCAGATACTATTTAACACTGAAAGAATAAAATATTTAGATATAAAACTTTAAAATTATAGTCCGTAAATACTTATTACACATTGTAAATCAACCTAATTAACAATTATGAAACCAATTAAACCTAATTTATTTAGTATTAGTGATGAAAATATACATAAACATAAATGGTATTCAGTGTGATTTTGTTTGAAAAAGCCATTTAGCAAATAATTAATACAATTTGTTTTAAAGCATCTGTTTTTTTTATGGAATTTATATTGATAGAGAAATTTAAATACTGACAGTCGAAGCTGTATTCAGCACTTGAACAATTGGGATAGAGTAACGGACCAAGCTGGTGTTTCTATCCTATGATATCCTCCCACGACATCCATATTCAGTGGATACCTTCTCACGTGGGCCTATTTGGCAATGAACTGCTGACCAGTTGGCTAAAGACAATACTTCCCTTCCAGCCTCTCCAGATTTGACCGTCACTTTTTCAGAATTCTTTTCTCTCCGCAAAACTAATGTCAACAAAGTTTAGATTGTCCCTCCAAGTCACAACTGGTATCGGCGCAAGTGTCCTGCTGGAGCCCTTGGCATGCAAGGATCTCCTGCTGAACAGTCCGCTTCCTGTAGATTTGCCAGATTTGCCAGTGGTCATAGAGTTTAATTTGCCCCCTGAAAGTGAGACTCCAGCTCTATGGTGGAGTCTCACTTTCAGGGGGCAAATTAAACTCTTCCCAACCTGTAAGAAGTGCTATTCCAGTGAGGCTAGTCCTCTGCACCTATTTGATAGCCTGGATTTCACTATGGAAGAGTTTCTTATAAAACATCTCCTTTTCCTCGTTTTTTTATTTTTTTTATTTTTGAAGGTTTACAGCCTCATGGGTCTGATATAACAGAGTTATATCAGATGAGATTAGTAACAACAACAAAAGCATTTAGTGGAAATGCTTGATTAGCCTTATTGCAATTAAAGTAATGGAAACTAGTAAAGTATTTGCTCAGAGATTTTCACTATGAATTTATTTGTCTTAACAACACAGTTGTTCTTTGTGGTGAATCCCCAGGACATATGTCAGACATATTATTTGAATAACCATTTTTATGTTCATTATGCATTTGGATGAATCCTGACAGTTAGCTAATGATTCTTTTGTTTTGCATTTATAAACCAATTTGAAAACATTAAGAACTTAAATTTTAATTATAAATTTAATATAAAATTTTTAATTGAACCAATGTATAGAAAATAATTTTGTTTACAAAATAGGTAGCGCATTTGAATACCTGTTTGTTATTTATTTGCGCTAAATAGTAGAGAAGCGTACAGAGGGTAAAATGCCCCAAGCGTATGCGCCAAGAATACGATAAAGTGCGCCAGACTGGTTTACCGGTTCGGATTACGTAGGTATGACGTTTTCGTTTTACATGCGCGTTTTGTATGTAACCCTTGAAACTATTACAGAATAATCTTGAAGCATTGAGTTTCGATATTCGATTTTTGGAGTTTTTGTGTTGCTTGCGAAAATTAATAAGTATGGATAATGATGTATTGACTTTACGTTTTCGCGGAGTAAGTATGGAGAAAGAATTATCAGGAAAACATAAAAGATTTTTTAGATGCGATAAAAACGGTATTATTCGCCGATAAGTAACGATTCGGAGAGCGATGAAGATTAGGCGAGTAATTTTGTTTTTCATTACAATTTTAGTCATATATTTGGAAACTAAAGTTTTTATAAAAATGAATGTTTCCATAAGTAAATGAATGCTTAAATGGTGTGTATTGCGTTTTTCATGTTAGCGTTAGAATGTGCCGCGTATTCAAATTTCTACAAAGTGGGCGTGACTGCTCGTTCTATTAAAATTCGAGTTTAAGCAAAAAATGAAATTAGTTAACGTTTGAAATTTAGCGTTATTGCTCGGTTGCCACTGTAATAGGTAGCGCTACACTGATGTTTTTTTTAACATGGGCGCCATTGCTCGATATGTTAAAAATTTTGTTTCTATTTATTAGAATTTTAAAACTTTTACAGTATTTAGTTATAATGAAATATTCAAATTTTTAATATTTGGAATTCGGAAAAACGTGCGATTTCAAAGCTGAAGTTCGAAAGCGATCATTATTGGTTGACGGCTATCGCGCTTAGTGACGTAATTTAGGTTGGCGACAGAGCTGTAGAGTGCTTGGCGAGAAAATTTAAAATAGCGCCAATCCCGTACGGGTCTGCCGTCATTTACCTTTGTTTGCTTATGTAATTATTAAGACCAAATAAATTATATGTTTAAATGTAAAGTGTTTTTTTTTTTTTACATGTATTAAGGAACACTATTAATATAGCTAAGCCAATTTTTAATTTTTAAACTAAAATAAATTTGATGTTATTAACTCATTTGTACAATCAAAATATCGTGAAAATTAGTAATTGTGTTGTAGAGTAGCAATATATATTTATCATTATAAAGCAATCAGAAATGGATCCTGAAAATGCAAAGATTTAATGAATATTTGTACACAGAATGTATTCCTTATGTGCTTTGTTAATTTAACATGAATTAAAAAAGTTTACAATATAAAAATGTATCGTTATTACAATAGTTTTGGCAAATTTCTATAGTTTAGAACAAAGAAACTCGAAGTGAAACTTAAATAGATGTTGCCACTGAAAAAAACACATAAAAAACGTAAAAATTATGTAAAACATGAGAAAAACGAATACTGGCAAAAAAAAAAAAAAAAAAAAAAGAATAGTAACAAAAACTGAATTTGGCAACACTACAATATAAGCAAAATCTGAAATCGGCAACACTACGATCAAAACAAATTGCGCCAGATTTGGTGAGAAATCATATAAGGGGATACTGAACTTATAGCAAAAAAATAAATAGATAAAAACTAAATTCCATGTTAATAAGATTCTGAATAGAATATTGTATAAATAGTTCGAGATTGTCAATATTTTTTAAAATTCATGAATATTTATTTTAATTACTATGTTTTTATAAACTTTAATTATCTGTAATTGTAGTTATGTATAAAAAATAATTTGATAATCATTTATGAATATTTTATGAACCATTTTTTATTAGTTCAAAATATGATTTTTTAAAAGCATAAAATACAAAGTATATGTTATAAATTAATTACATTCTATATTATTATAACCTTCAAAATGTAAGATACTGTTTAAAACATTACATTGAATTTTTGAAGTTAGATGTTTAGAATTTCTATTTAGTCATTCAAATGAAATTATTTTCATTTAACCCAATTATTTGTCTCTATTTTTAATAAAAAAATTGTCAAAATTGATGAATGTGGATTTTTCATTTGTTACTTAGTGTTATTTATTCTAATGTGTATATATCTATTGAAATATCAGTATGGATATAAACTGAAACTAAACTCTGGCACGACAGACCATGTGAGCCAAGGCCTACAGTACCTATCTGTTTTCCTGACCGAGAGCCCCTGGGCTGCGAAACACATATCCCGATTAGGTGCTCAGTGTAACGTAAAACACCCAGTGCTTAGATCCCAAGCATGCTCGTTGTGGACATAATGTTACAAATAACCATTCCTCTTTTTTTAAAAAGATAAAACTGAAGTTAAGTAAAAGGTTTCCATCATAAAAAAGATTTGTATTAGTAATATTCTTTTTTTATGAGTTATTAATTCTGAATGAAAATTGACACTATTATAGGCATTCACAACCAAAGTGCAGAATTAAACTCTTGACCTATATATATATATATATATATATATATATATATATATATATATATATTTGTTAGGTTATTTTAACTATTCAAGTGCTTGGCTTGTTTTGCTTTGATTGTAAATTTAATTGTAGCATATTGTAAGTTTAAAAACAGTTATGTGTTGGATTCTCCTTATTCAAATGGATTATGTTGTGAAATAATACCTAAATATGTGAAAATAAGTGTTATACATGAAGTTTCACTTGATTTATGTAAACATATCTACTCAATTTTTTCTGTTTTTTTTTGCCTGGGCTGTTATTAACATCTTGGGGTTTCTATTTTTGTAATTAAATTTAATCAGTTTAAAAATTCTGTTTTTTTATGTTTGTTCTCACAAAACATGCATGAGCATAAATTTTCAATATATAACTAACAAATTGTGTATAGAACTAACCCATAATTACTAACAAGAAAATAAATAAATAAATAAAAATAATAACATTGAAAAAATAAGAAAGTAAATAAATAAAGAGTAGGAAACTAACCGTGTACATGTATACTTCTCATTTGTTAACAACTGTATTATAGTCAAATATGATAATTTGATAATTCTACTAACTTGTAAATATTATTATGATTAACAAGCTAACAATTATATTTTTTTCTTTCTAAATGTCTCTGTAACAAACTCGTATATGCTCTCATGCATGTACTAAAATCTCAACATTTCTAACTTCTTTAATTCTAAATTTCTGTATAATAAGTATTTAAATATTGCAAAAACTAGTGTTTATTCTAATGGTAAATAATTTTAATAAATAATTTCTTAAATTAAATTGTAACTATGTAAAACTACTTGTAAATCTTTCAAATAAGCCCCTCCCCCTAAATACTCTGAAATACCTTAAGCCAATCAGAATCAGCTATAGTTCCAGCATACTCCTGATAGTAAAGGGTACAGGATCGACGATCCAGGGACCTCTACAACCAGCCAGCCGGAAACCACTCCATGTAATTAATTTTTTTTAGTAGTTTTTGTTTAACAATTATTTAGGATTGCTCTACGTCGGCATTTATTTATTTCATCTTTAAAATCGTAATTTGGGATGCTTTTAATTATTTGGATTTTTGTGGTCTGCAATTTCATTGAAAAATTTATCTGCTTGTTTTGAAATATATTTTAGTGGGGGAGGAATGCCTATTTCATTTCGAATTTTTTCATTTCTGGAGTACCAGGGTGCGTTTGTTATCATTTCTGAGAATAACATTTTGTAAAGATTCTAGTTCTTGGATGTTAGTTGTTGCTGCTGATCCATAAATTATTGATGCATACATTATGATAGGTCTGATAATGGATGTATAAATTAGTTTTTTCATTTTTAAAGTTTTGATTTCTTTCCTGTTAGTGGGTTTAACTTTTATTTCAATGATTTTATTTCTTATTTTATCAATTTGGAGTATTCAAGTTAATCGTCTTGTTGTTATTGTTATTCCAAGATAATCTACGTTAGGTTTCCATTCAATATTTTTATTCTTTATTTTTAGTTGTAGGGGGAGTTTGTAGGCAAATGAGAAAATTATTGCTTGGATTTTGATAATATTAAGTTCCATTTTCCATCTGTCGTACCATTTAATTAAAAGATTTAAATATTTATTCAATTATTCTATGAATTGGTTGGTTAGGATCCCCTTGGTTAGTATTGCAGTGTCATCAGTAAAAAGTGCTAAAATATTTTTTTGATACTGTGTAAATCGTTAACGTAAATTGAAAAGGGTCCTAGTTTGCTCCCTTGCCGGACACCGCTTTTAATTTCTTGGGGCTGTGTGTGGTTGTTATCGTGGTTAACAATAAATTTTCTATTTTCTAGGTAGGATTTTATTAGTAAAATTAAATAAATGGGGAATTGTAACTGAGGAGCTTGAATCCAGACACGATCAAACACTTTGGCCACATCCAACATAACTGCAACTGTTGCTTTTCCATGAATGTATCTTTCGTGAATATATTCATTTATTCTGAGTAATTGGTGTATACTTGAGTGTTTGGGTATGAATCCAAATTGTTCATTTATTAAAATATTATTGTGATGAATTTATTAATTTTATAAAGAATTTGGTTCTCTGCTATTTTACTTATGGTGGAGGGTAAGCTAATTGGTCTAAAGTTTTCAGGGTTTGTGTGGTTTTTGCCTGGTTTTGGAATTGGTTTGATTATGGCTATTTTCCACATGTCTGAGAAATGAGAATAATTTATGATTTGTGTGAGGCTAATTATATGTTTTGTTGCGAGTTTCTTAAGTATGTTGTTTGTAATTTGGTCTAGTCCTGGGGCTTTATCACTTATTAGTTTTTTTAATACTTTTGATTATGTGTATAGGGGAGATTTGTGAGTATATATTATTAAGTTTTAATGATTCAAATTTTTAATTAATGTTGTCAATGATTGTTTGACTGTTCGTGTCGATGTTGTTTATTGTTTTCGAATTGTTTTTTAAAGTGTAGGGCTAAGATTTCAGCTTTTTCCTGGGGGAAAGCAATTGTTTTATTGTTATTTTGGAGTGCTGGAATTTCTATGAATTTTGTTTTTTATTTCTTTGTGGCTCTCCAGAGGGAGCCACCCTCAGTGCTTATTTACTTTGTTCATTCATATTATTTACAATGTAATTTTTTATTAATTTTATTCAGACAATATTAATTTTGAATTATTTTAATTACTTTAACTTTGTCTTTCAACAAAACAGTATTCTTGAAAAAGTTGAATTCTCTTTCAATTGCTTGAGGTGTCTTAACAAGTTTATATTTGAGAGAACTAAAATATTTTTGATCGCCATTTTCCTTTTTATGTTTCTTATTAATTGTACATTTCTCAATTATAATAATATCTGATTTCAGAATTTTTTATATTCATAATAACTTGTTATAAAGTTATGTAACAACTTTTTCTTTATTATTTACATCAACTATTATTATGATAAAATGTGTGGTAATGGTAATAGTAAGATAATATAAAATTAATTTAAGACCACCAATCACTTTCTTGTAAAATTTATTTTTATTGATATAATTAATATAAATTTTGCTTCATTCATGTTATTTCCGATATAATTTTTCTTTAATTCTATTCAGACGATAATATTAATTCGAATTGTTCTAATCATTACTTTTAATTCGACTTTCAATAGAACAGTATTTTAAAATACTGTTACAAATTTATAAATAATGATTGTATATGTCTTAAAACATCTCAGACAGATCGGAAATACTCACATTCTGGTCAAAAATTGCGGTATTTAGACGTGTTATACGTTAAAAGCGGATTTTCTAATGATTTGGTGACTTGACGATGTTTTGGCGAGAAAACTTGGTGACAGTTGGCGAGAAATAGATACTTCCGGAAACATTCATCATCTAAGCTCTAGGACCAGTATTTAGCGAGAGAGCCTAGAAGCTTCCAGAACCTTGGCGAAATAAGTAGATTTCCCCTGCAAGTCAGGTATAAATACCGCAGCCCGACATAGTTAGTTTAGTTTTGCGAAGACAGTGAGTGAAGACGATTAGTCGTGACTGCTAGTCTAAAGAAACTGTTCTCTGTCTGAGGTATTTGAGACCTGTGATTCGAAGCTGTTACTTATTGTATCCGACGAATTGTAGCTGTATACTTGTGATTGTTACAGCTGGTATTTCTAGTGGGATTTTTACGAATAAAAGTCTTGTGTTCTTGAGTAGTTGCTTTATTCAACTCTCAATCCACATGAACCCCGAAGCTCGGTACAACTGGTGTTAGAAGCGGGGTTGAAGAGTTGATGCAGCGTGTCACAAGAAAAATGGATATGGATTTAATGAAAAGTCTTCTCGAAAAATTAGCGGAGCAGATGGCTGAGATGAAAGCTGAACAGGAGGAGATGAAAGCTGAACTAGAGGAGATGAAACCTGGACAAAAAGAGATGAAAGCTGGACAAAAAGAGATGAAAGCTGGACAAAAAGAGATGAAAGCTGGACAAAAAGAGATGAAAGCTGGACAAAAAGAGATGAAAGCAGGACACAAAAAGATGAAAACTGGACAAAAGAGATGAAAGCTGGACAAAAAGAGATGAAAGCTGGACAAAAAGAGATGAAAGCTGGACAAAAAGAGATGAAAGCTGGACAAAAAGAGATGAAAGCTGGACAAAAAGAGATGAAAGCTGGACAAAAAGAGATGAAAGCTGGACAAAAAGAGATGAAAGCTGGACAAAAAGAGATGAAAGCTGGACAAAAAGAGATGAAAGCTGGACAAGAAGTGATTAAAACCGAGATGATGAAAGAGTTAAAATCTGCACAGGAGGAGCTTAAAAAGGAACTTAAGAAGGACAAGTAACTTGAGTAAGTGTTAAAGACAAATTCTCCAACATCATTCAGGAGAAGATGAGTGCAATGGAAGTTAAGGTAACTTCAGTTGAAACTAAAGTTTTGGAGATTGAAGAAAACGTTGAAGACGCATTAGACGATATGAATAAGAAGATTGAAAGCTTGAAGAAACAAATGTCAAACAAACATGAGGAACCCAATGTGGCATTTATGCCTTCCCGAGCCATGATTAAACTCTCAACATTCGATGGAAAATCATCCTGGCAAGTATACAAAACCCAGTTTATGATGGTAGCGGATGCTAATGGATGGAATCCCCGGGCTCAAGCTTTTCACCTGACAGATTCTGTAAGAGGAAACGCGGCCTATATCCTCGAGACGCTTCCAGAAGAGCAGAGGCACGATTTCCAAGCCCTATCGAGTGCGCTTGAACTGCGGTTTGGAGAAAAGTTCAATACAAAATATTGTAGATTACAGTTAAAATCCCGCTATTAAAAAGCGGGTGAAAGTCTGCAAGAATTGGCTTCCGATATTTAGCAAATTTCCCATTTAGCATTTTCGAACTGCCCCGCTGAGACACGTGAAATCTGGTTCTCCATCACTTTATCGATAGTGTGCGGGATCCGGAGATACAGAAAGTACTTAGACTCGCCGATGTCAAAGATTTAGGATCTGCTCTAGTCTACGCACTTAAGATAGAGGCTGCCAGCAGGCCGCGCGTTAAGACCGGCACTCAATCAGAGCCGTCTCTGCAACTGATGTAGACTATGATCTAAGAAAACAAATCGAAGATCTGCGGCGAAAATGCCGTAGCTTAGAATTGAGTAAAGGTGGCAGAAACACGAAAATTCAGTGTTGGACTTGCGGTGCAGTCGGACACGTCCGTAGAGGCTGCCCGAAATCAAAAGATGGTGAGAATGATCTTCCACCACAACAGGGAAACTAATATGTGGCCATCTCGCGGGACGGAGATGTCCAGCGAGTCAGAAGCCCCATTTTAAATTGTTTCATATTTCTTCCGTAAGTGGCGGCGACAACGGACTTTCCGTTATGGGGCATGTGAATGAAGTTCCCTGTAGAATGATAATCGATACTGGATCTAACTTAACCATCATTAGGACAGATCTGGCTCGCAAACTTGGTGAGAAACTCATCGGGATGCCGCCCTGCATTAACCTCCAAACTGTGACTGGTGATAAGATTAAAGTACATGGAAAAGTCAATCTAAGCATTGCATGAGGTAATGCCGTGTACTATCATATGGCATATGTCACTGATATAAATGACGAGTTTATTCTCGGATTGGATTTTCTCATAGAAAACCATTTCAAGTTAGATTTTAAAAATAATGAACTACACTCGTGTTCTGAAGACATAGCGATTTTTAAGACGAAATATTCAGATTTTAAAACAGTCCATCATATAACTGCAAAGAGTGAAACAACATTACCACCAAGAAATGAGACGATAGTTTCCGGAGCTCTTTCAGAAGATAATAATTTTCACTATGGATTGATTGAATATCCAGATTTTGACAATAGCGTTAAAGGAGTACTAGTGGCTTCTTCACTCGTCGACCTTTCACGAAATGTAATCCCGGTAGGAGTTGCTAATCTAAGCGATAACACAAAACTAATAAAAGAAGGCGAGGTACTGGCGACTTGTACTCCAGTGACCTGTATTAACAGAAATTGTCAAGCCACACTATCTGAGCCTCCTGACACTCTAATTAATGAACTCCTTCAGAATGCAGAGTTAGATGATAAACAGAGAAATGCTGCAAGAAATCTATTATTAGAATTCGGAGATCTCTTTTCCAAGAAATTAGATGATGTTGGGTGAACCAAAATAACGCAGCACCGAATCGATATAGGAAATCATCCACCCATTAAACAATATCCGAGAAGACTACCATTCGCTAAGCAGGAAGAGGTGAATAATCTTCTGATGGAAATGCAGGAAAATGACATTATTGAGCCATCAGAGAATCCTTGGGCTTCACCTGTTGTTTTAGTTCGGAAGAATGATGGTTCTACCTGATTGTGCGTTGACATTCGTCGGTTAAACAACATCACTAAAAAGATAGTTACCATTTTCCTAGGATTGACGATACACTTGATATTTTTTCCGGAAATCAAGGGTTTTCGACTTTGGATCTCAAGAGTGGTTACTGGCAAGTAGAGATACATCCTAAGGATCGGGAAAAGACTGCGTTCACTACTGGACAAGGAATTTGGCAGTTCAAAGTTATGCCATTTGGGCTTTGCAATGCACCTGCAACATTTGAGCACCTGCTGGAGATAGTATAACGAGGACTTTCCTATGAAGCCTGTTTGGTATATTTGGACGATATCATCATTATAAGGCGCACATTCGAAGACCATCTAAGAAATATCCGAAAGGTGCTGGAAAAATTAAAACTGGTCAACATGAAGCTGAATCTTTGCAAATGTAATTTACTTCGACTTGAAGTAAGCTATCTGGGACACATTATCTCTCCTGAAGGTGTAAGAACAGATCCTGAGAAGATCTCTGCCGTTAAGGACTGGAGTCGTCCAGAAGATGTCACCAAGTAAGAAGTTTTCTTGGACTAAGCACGTATTATAGGATATTTGTTAAGGGTTTTTTAAGTATTGCCAGACCCCTTCACAAGTTGACAGAAGTTAAACAGAGAATTCTATGGGCAGATGAATGTGAGAAAGCTTTATGAACAACTGAAGGAGGCGTTGACATCTTCGCCTGTTCTTGCATATCCCAAGCCCGGTAAACTATTCATTTTAGACACAGATGATAGCAACGAAAATATCAGAGCTGTTTTGACGCAGGAAATTGATGATAAAGAATATGTCATTGCTTTTTGCAGTAAATGTTTGTCGAAACCGGAGCGAAATTATTGTACAACCAGGAAGGATTTACTAGCAATCGTTAAAGCCATAGAACATTTCCACCATTATCTCTATGGAAGAAAGTGTTTGCTTCGGACAGATCACGCATCCTTAACCTGGCTTTTAAATTTTAAAAAGTCAGAAGGACAGGTAGCCAGATGGATTCAACGAATCCAGGAGTTTGACTTTGAAATACATCATCGTAAAGGCACTCTTCATGGAAATGCTGATTCTTTAACAAGGAAACCGTGTAATGGAAGCTGCCTATATTGTGTTCTAGAGTAGAGAAGAACTATCAATTAGTAAATCCTTCGGTACGCCAAATTACTGTTTCACCGCCATAGAAACCAGACCCATGGAGTGATGAAGGACTTAGAGAAGCCAAAAAAGAAGACCCAGATATAAATCCAATTTTTGAATTAAAACAATCTTCCAGTAAGAGACCAAGTTGGCAGGACATCTCCATCTACAGACTTGCTACTAAACAATATTGGGCTCTTTGGGACTCACTCCATATTAGAAATGGCGTGTTATACAGGAAATGGGAGTCCGATGATGGACGTACTTCAAATGGCAGCTTGTTCTACCAAAATCAAGAATTTCAGATGTTTTGAGAGAATTGAATAGTAGCTCAACTGGAGGCCACTTCGGAGTAATGAAGACTCTACAGAAAGTTCCAGAACGCTTCTATTGGAGCAAAACTAGACAATATGTAGAAAAATGGTGCCTAACTTGTCACGACTGTGCGGCACGTAAGGGACCAAAGAAACGTAGCCGAGAAACGTTGCAGCGGTACAATGTATGAGCACCTTTTGATAGGATAGCATTGGACATTTTGGATCCTTTAACACGATCTTCAAATGGCAATAAATACATCCTAGTTGTCATGGACTACTTTACTAAATGGTCTGAAGCGTTTTCTATTCCCGATCAAGTAGCGACTACAGTAGCCGAGGTTCTAGTGCAGCAATGGGTTTCCAGATTCGGTGCACCCTTACAAATTCATTCAGATCAAAGGACAAATTTCACCTCTGCTTTGTTTAAAGGAATGTGTCAAATTCTCGGAATAGACAAGACGCAGCCCACGCCATTACACCCGCAATCGGACGGCATGGTAGAGAGGTTTAACGAAACCATCTTGAATAATCTCTCACTTATGGTTCCCAGAAATCAACAATATTGGGATTTGAAGCTACTGCTGTTTCTGCTTGCATATCGCAGTGCTGTCCATGAGACTACAGGATATACTCCATCACAAATGCTCTTTGGTCGCGAACTCCGTCTCCCTTGTGATCTTAAGTTTGGTTGTCCACTGGATACATCTTCATTGTCAGAGGAATAACTTCGAGATCTTCAGGCACGTCTTGAAGATGTCCGTAACTTCGCTCGAGACCGAATCAACCTGACGACCGATAGAATGAAGACAAGGTATGACACAGCGAGAGGACCTGAATTTCAGGAAGGTAACAAAGTTTGGTTGTGGAACCCGAATCGACGCAAAGGGCTTTCTCCAAAGTTGCAAGCCAACTGGGAAGGTCCCTACACAGTCCTAAAAAGACTGAATGACGTCGTGGTTCGTATAAAGAAACCATTTTCTTCAAAACCAAAGGTCGTACATTATGATAGATTAGCTCCTTATCGTAATGTAAAGTAAAAATTAATATACCATAGTTTCTTTGTAAATAGTATAGATAATATTAATATTTTCTATTTCTTGTATTTGTATTTTTAATTGTTTGTTTATGTAATGTGTTCTGTATCCTCTTAAAATGTAAATTCTTTTATATTAAATTTGGCCTCCTATTAGGGGATTGTACTGCCCGAAACTTGCAGACCTTGAGAGGGGGCAATGTTACAAATTTATAAATAATGATTGTATAAGTCTTAAAATATCTCAGACAGATCGGAAATACATTTTGGTAAAAAATTTCGGTATTAAGACGTGTTATACGTTAAAAACGGGTTTTCTAATGATTTGGTGACTTGGCGATGTTTTTGCGAGAAAACTTGGCGACCTGTCGACAGTTGGCGAGATTTTTGTCGACTTGGCAAAATTGATACTTTTGGAAACATCCATCAGCTAAGTTCTAGGACCAATATTTAGCGAGATAGCCTAGAAGCTGCCAGAACCTTGGCGAAATTAGTAGATTTCCCCGCCAAGTCAGGTATAAATACCGCAGCCCTACATAGTTTAATTTTTGTGAAGACAGTCAGTGGGTGAAGACGATTAGTCGTGACTGCTAGTCTAGAGAATCTGTTCTCTGTCTGAAGTATTTGAGACCTATGATTGGAAGCTGTTACTTGTCGTATCTGATGAATTGGATCTGTATAATTGTGATTGTTACAGCTGATATATCTAGTGGAATTTTTACGAATAAATGTCTTGTGTTCATTGAGCGGTTGTTTTATTCAACTCTCAATCGGCACGAACCCCGAAGCTGGGTACAATACTGATTTTCATTTCCTTGGCTTGAGATGTCTCAGAAAATTTATTTTTTGACAGAACTAGGACATTTTTCGGTCACCATAATTCTAGAAAAATAAAGACAACAACTATCTTCGAACACTATTTCACCACACACACAAAACAAGTATTCGAAATATACGTGACATTTTATCTATTCTTGATATTATAAAAGAATTAACTTTTTATTTTATAACTGTTGATTTTCTTTTGAAGCATCTCAAAAACATTCGCAAATTTGGAATTATCTCGAAATTCACAAAAAACTCTTGAAAACAAAGGATGAACACACTCGCGAAACGCTTGCGTAACCGTTACTTACTGTGTATTCTTCAAATCGTTTGCTGTGACGGAAAATAAAAAAGAATGTAACGATGAAGCTCAATAATATTAATGCCATTGATTATTCTTTTAGAAAAAAATATAGCTGGGTTTTACCGAATCGTTACTATTGCTAGTTGAAGCGTTACATGTTTTACGTCAGCAGATCTCCCGGTCCCTAGCTCGGGATGAACTTTTAGGTAACTCGAGAATTTATTTGATATTATTTTATAATTACAATAAGGGTGCCCTTCTAAACAATAAATCAACAAAAAGAAAAAAAATTAGGTGAAACAAATTAAAATATTTACATCAGTTGTGAAACAATCAATTAGTAACAGGTCAATGTTTCAAACCAAGTAAAGAGTTCATGGTTAGTTAAAAAGTCCATTAGCCTGTTAAGCTTTTGTGTGGATTGTCGATTTTTCATGACTTTTTAAAAATTGTTTCCCATTCAGCTGCTGGAGTCACAAAATGACAGGATGTTGTAAAGTTGTCAAGTAGTGAGAAGAGGGTTTCCCTCGTCTCCACATGTGCAGTAGTAGCTATGTTAAAACATTTAAAACAAGTTGGGAAAGGCCCATGGCCAGCGAGGAAAAGTATTGCATTGGGTTCTAAATCAACGATAGAACGGCCTGTTGTTCCAGCCAATTCTTCAATACCCAGTTTCTGAGGGTAGCTTTTATTAAACATCGCGGGTGAAGTTGTTAGAAATGGCGGCATTTTTATCTACTTGGTCTGCTCTTTCGATGCCTCTAGTTCTCACACGGGCTTTCACCAAATTGATTGCGGAAAAAAAAGAGATTTTAAATGGACCACACTATAGGGCTTAGAACTGATTTAATACACGCTTGGCTGTCACACCAAATAGTGGAGGTTTCTTCTAAAGGTCGAATTTCCGCATCTAAGCTTCGATTGCCACCCTGATTCATAACCACCTCTGTCAAAGGAGATTGCTGCTGCAGCTACACAATTTCCTGCTCTTGATCCACCGGTAAAGGTGTTGAGCTTGCATTCTTCAAAGGCTGGAATGTTAGTTTTCTCCTCAATTAAAATCTCTGGTTCCAGACGAAAGATTCCTCGATGGATTGAATCTACCTTTAATGTTTATTTAAAGGTTAACAGGATCTGTTATTACTCGGAGTAGTGCTCCTGTGATGTAGAGGAGAATTGAGCTTTAGGGATAACTTAGCAGAGAGTAGAGTTCCCCAAAAAGCTGCTCCATAGCGAAGTACTCTTTCTGTCATCATTTTATATAATACTTTTCTTTGAGCAACCCCACCGGCTATCAGCTGTTCTTTAAAGTTTTTCATATTGCAGAATGACTTTATTTCCCTGCTTCATGATTTGAACCCCTTGCTGGGAATTACACTGAATAAATTTAACTTTTTATCCACTGTAATTCCCAACAATTTAATGGTACGAGGGTTGCTATTTATATTTCTGGCCTAATAATGAAAAAACAAATATGTAGGATCGAAATTGGTTTTATTGTTTTTCAAAATATTCTCCATGATGATCAATACACTTTTGCATGCGTTTGAACCAATTTTCAAAGCACTTTTTCCAGTCCGATTGAGGTAACTCCAAAACATGCGTTTTGAGTGCATCAACCGCTTCTTCGGGGGTCGAAAATCGTTGTCCACGTAATTTATTTTTGATGTGTGGGAATAATAAGAAGTCATTGGGTGCCAAATCAGGGCTGTACGGCGGAAGACTCATCAGTTCGATCTTTCGCTCCGTCAGAAATGCCTTTGTTTGAGTCGATGTGTGAGAGCTCGCATTGTCATGATGAAGAATGATTCGCCTGTTCTTCTGCTTTTTTCGAATTTCTCCGATGACTTCTGGCAAACAAATGGTCGTGTACCATTCAGAATTGACCGTCCTGCGTTGCTCTAACGCCACTGTTGCCACATGACCGTTAATGCCGAAGAAACAGGCAATCATTTGTTTCGATGTGCTTCTTCCTCGAACAACTTTTGTTGGTTTTGCCTCGTCTTGGAAGACCCATACAGTTGATTGCTGTTTTGTTTCCGGCTCATGTGCATAGATCCATGATTCGTCACCTGTGTAGATGTTATACACAGCCTTTGATGTACCTTGAATGTATTTTTCCAACATTTCCTTGCACCAATCGACACGAGCCTTTTTTTTTGAGCGTTTGTCAGATTATGCGGGATCTAACGCGAACAAATTTTTTTTTACGCTCAAATGTTCATGCAATATTTTATTGATGCTAGTCATACTAATGTCCAAAGACGCCTCTATCTCACGGTATGTCACATGACGATCTTGCTTTATCAGTTCACGCACAGCATTGATCTTTTCTGGCACAACAACGGATTTTGGACGACCTGCACGGGATTCGTCCTGGATCGAACATCGACCACGATTAAATTCGTTATACCAATTTTTTACAGTGCTGTAGGATGGCGCTTTATCGCTGTATAAAGAATTAAGTTCATCGAAGCACTCTTGTCTTGACAATCCACGTCGAAAGTTATGAAAAATAATGGCACGAAAATGTTCACGATTCAATTCCATTTTTTGACAGAGAAGAACTTTTCAATTTACTGTCAACAACACAAATAAAGCTATAATGGTAAATCGTCTGCTGAATTTATGTTTAAAAATATCAAACTTTCGATTAAAATCGTCTTCGGTCGCCTAGCAATACTTGCTGTTGCCAAGGCCAGAAATATAAATAGCAACCCTCGTATCTGCCTTTATAGCGAAATCGTTGATGATCACATAAGAGAATTTGTGGTCCACGTTGTAGTTTAGCTATTATTTGTTTTTTAATAAGAGATATCGAGGTGGAAATCATCTGCTCAAGATTTGAAAAGACTTCACGCGTCAATTTTCACTTCATGCGAAAGTGAAGGCAAAAACTTGCAAAAGTACTTCCTGGGGTAAAAACTCTAGCTGAAGGCAGAGGAAATTTTAATGTGCATCGGTTCACTCATCACTGTCTCAAAGAGATGTTTATCATTGACACACTTCATTGAATTAATATACGATTTTATAACAAAGCAGTTAGTTTATTACATTTCAGATGAGTTGAGTCATCCATCTGTTTTCTACATTAACTGAGAAATAAAAGTTGAAAGTTTGAATTTATTTTTATGGTTCTATTTAAAATTATAAAAATATTTGACTACACATATTACAAGAAAAGTAAAAGCACAAATAGTGTGCAAAATATTATATTCTGAAAAATAAATCAGTTTTTTGCAATTGAATTTCAAATTATGAAAATTGTTTTATTCTTCCAAAATTATTGATAAACTGCTGCATAACATTTAATGATAATTATTATTAATTTTGATATTAATCTAATTTATATAAAGAAATTTTTAAAAACATTTCTCAACTTAAATTTTGTAGTAAATATAGATTTACTGGTACAATTATTGAAAATTCCCCATTGATTCAAAATATTTTACACAAATTATTACAATTCAAATATTTAAAATATACAAATTCCTCATGTGATTCAAAATATTCTAATTAAACATATAATTTGAATGAACTAATTCAAATATGCATTAAATTGTGTGTAATAATATTTCATGAATGAATGAATAGATGAAAAAAAATAGCACTCTTGAATATACTTCATATAATTTATTTAAAATTATCACACAAAATTTACAAAATTTCTTCACAGGAGACACATTGATGAAAACATATAACAAAGGTTCATTACATTTGCTGCATTTTTATAGTGATGTTAAGATTTATTATATTTGTATGGTTTATAAACTTCAGAATCTTCCTCTGAATATTGCTTTAGAATGCAATGAATATTAATTTAAGAAATGATGTCAAGAAAAGTGTGTGAAATATTGGCAGTGTTTCAAAAATGTCCTTCCACTTCACTAAATACTTGTATCACAAAGTTTACTATGCCTTATGAAAAGCACACAGGTCCTAAATCGAATCCAAATTCTTGATTTCTTGTTCCAATGTCTCTGAGTGCTATATCTACAATGGGTAATCGTTGAGGCTTGTCCGTTTCATAATGTAAGCCAGACTGAGCCCACTTGTTGTCTCGGTTCTTTAAAAGAAAAATATTAAGTTTCAGTTTTTAATAAACTATTTGAAGAATATTTTTGCACAGTAATTATATGACAAGTAACAATATTTTCAATAACTTTTCAAAAAGCAATACAAACATTTATCGGTTACGTCAGAATAAAAGAATTATAAACTCAATATTTTTATTTCTCCTATAAAAATGACATTTCTACCACAATTTTTGATATTTTCTTAATATTTTAGAAAGAATGTTTAGATTATAGCTTATTTTCTTGGTAATAACTTAAGAGAATCAAAGAAATTCATATATATATATATATATATATATATATATATATATATATATATATATATATATATATATATATATATATATATATATATATATATACACTGCTGGTCACCATAAATGCAACATTTTAAAGGTAACATGCAAATAACATGAAATTTACAACATGATTAGCGAAGGTGAGATATGCAAATACTTAGAATTTCAGCGCAGACGCACGTCACTCTCGTCTGTGGTACCACTTCAAAGCGATTTTAAAGCTTGGAGATTTCGACAATATCAATTTCAGCTTGGCCACAGCCATATTTCAACAGGATAATACGCGTCTACATGTGGCACGCATTGTCCAAAGATTCTTCGTCCATCGCCAGATAGAATTGCTCCTCTGGCCGGTTCGCTCTCCGGATCTTTCACCGATAGAAAACATGTGGTCCATGGTTGCTCACGATTGACCCAGATTACATTCCCAGCTGCCACACCAGATCAACTTTGGCAACGTGTGGAAGCTGCTTCGCCTGCTTTATCCTAAGAACACATCTAAAGTCTCTTTGAATCATTGCTGAGGTGTGTGGCAGTTGTGATCTCCAAAAACGGCGGCTACTCTGACTACTGATTTTGGTAGGAATTACACTTCACAGAAGTCTATAAATTTAATCACTTGATACTTGGTTTTAACATGTCATCTACAAAATAAATTTTGTTGTGATACCTCTTGTCTTTCTTGGTGTTGCAACTCAGGTGGTCAGAAAGATTATATATATATTACTCAGATTTCTCTCTAGACCACACACACAAGTCATACAAAGCACCACCCCTTCGGAAGTAATGGCAATAATCAAGAAATTAAAGGATAGTAAATCCCCAGGAATTGAAGGAATAACAAACAAAATGCTAAAGAAAATTCCAAACAAAACATTATTCAAAATTACGATGCTTATTAACGAGATATTAAAAATAACGTATTTTGCTCAAAAATGGAAAATTGCAGTAATAGTACCAATATTAAAACCAAAACAAGACAACTACCTTTCCTTAAGCCATAGACCAGTTAGTCTGCTGTCGTCTCTAAGCAAAATAACCGAAGCAATTATTCTAAATAGACTAAATGAATTTTTAGAAAACAATAGTATTCTTATCCGTGAACAACACGGGTTCAGAAAATCCCATTCAACAACGCATCAACTTATGAGAGTAGGGGAAATCATCTGCCAGGGATTTCAACATAAAAAAGTACAGGAGCAGTTTCTTTTGATATTGCCAAAGCTTTTGATCGAGTCTGGAATGGTGGACTTGTACACAAACTTATTAATATTGGTCTACCCGACTCACTTATTAATTACATATCTTTTGGGACGAAAGTTCCAGGTTCGCATTGGTACTACATACTCAACACATAGACAAATCTTAGCTGGCGTGCCACAAGGGTCCAAATTGGGACCAAGACTCTTTCTTATCTATGTGAACGACATTTCAACACCAACAATAACTTCCCTGCACCTTTTTGCAGATGACAGATTTATACTAGCACACGGTAGGAAAACATCATATATCACAGAATGACTCAACAAACATTTAGAACAGCTTGAGCTCTAGTTCGTTAAATGGAAAATTCTTATTAATGAAAATAAAAGTGTATCCATAATTTTAACAAAAAAAAAAAAGACTACTTCCACCCAGTGTAATTAACATCAACAACGAAATTATACCATGGTCACAAACCTGTAAATATTTAAAAGTAACTTTTGACAGAAAATTAATATGGCACACCCATCTGATCCAAATTATTAACAAATTTAAACGGCAAATAGCTGCATTATACCCACTTATCAAGTGGAATTCAAAACTTTCCATGGAAAATAAAGCGTTCATATATAAAGCATATCTTTGACCAGTTATTTCCTGTGCCTGCCCTACCTGGGGTTACGCCCATGATAGTAAAATTAAAAAACTGGAAACTCTCCAAAATAAAGTCCTCAGATGGGCAGTTAAGGCCCCCTGGTTCATTAGAAACCAAAAATTCAGACAAGAATTAAAAATCCCTACCCTGAGAGAATTCTTCGCGAAAATAATGTATAACGTGATTAAAAATATTGATAAAACTAATAACGAAACAATAATTAGCCTTCCATCCTATAATGACCTAAGTACCCATAATAGATTGCATCCTCTCTCATTGCTCAGATATTGCCCAAAGTTTCCTCACCAACCACCATGAAATAAACTGTAAATGTGAAATTTTTCTTTGATAACTACTTCTTTATATGGAAAAAAATGAGACTACTAAAAAGATAAAAGGATTTTTTTGGTTACATCTCATTCCATATGTGAAAAAAACTATTAAAAATAAAAATGATGATAAAAAATGCATATATAAGTGTGCATACTAAATGTATATAAAAGCAGATTTTTTTTTTTCAAATATAATGTTTATGTAAATACAAAAAAAAAAAAAAAAAAAAAAAAAAAAATAAAGATAGAGATTGTATTGCAGATCGTTATACCTTGTAAATATTATAGCGTGTATAAAATCTTGTAAATACCTTTACCTGTTCTTATGTAAATATTCTTATTTCTCTCAATTTATTCCTTCACTATTTCCTTTATTATTCTTTAATTTAAATATATATTTCTCATAAATAATAAATTAATCAACAATAATTTTTTAAATTCTGAAATTTATTTCATGAAATAACCATCCATTAAAATTTCAAACTCATCTTAAGCCAATCGGATTCAAGTTATAGCTCACCAACCAAGAACCAGCTATCTAATGAGGGTAGAGGGTCACCAGATCCAGGGACCTCTGAAAACTGCCAGCCGGCAATCACTGTATGTATTCATTCAGCATTTTTATTCAACTATATAATAAAATTTTAATATAATAAAAAAGTGCTGTTAAACTTTGCAAACAAATTCAATAAGTTAATACCGATTCTCAATGACATAAAGCTTTATTTGTTAAAATAGTAACTATTTTCATTCACAAGTAAAGGGCAATGTGATGGTCTCGTTGCATCGGTACATAGCAATATACACAAAAATCTTTAACATAATTCAGATAAATTGACTTCCCTTGGCAAACTGAGAAGGTAGTTGTTGTGGGATACGTAGGAATATTTATGTATAAAATCATAATACGATAAAAAAAACGTCTCAAACTGCAATGAATCAATTACTTACAAATGAAAAGGATCTAAAACTGAAATGATGCAACATGATACTGAATGTGTTTATTTCACTGAGAAGGTTTTAGTTTATTTGTGAGAATTTTTTTGTTGCCCACATTCTTTACTTACTTGGCAATCATCTAGTGTCGAGGTATAAGTAAACATGGGATTTCCCTCTGCAGTGAGCTCCACGTCATTGTAAGCCATCAACTTGACGGCCCTCTTCAAAGAGCTGCGCTTAGAATCCTTATAGATCAGCATATTTCTGCAGTGAACTGTCACATTTTGCTCAGCTACTTTACTTAGTAACTGAAGGAAACTTATCTGGATACGATCCGCCTTGTAGCTGAACTGAAAAGATTTCATTTTTATTTCAGTTTCATTGAAAAACATGCAAAATTCAGTAAATACAAGAAATTACTTACAGTGAATCCTCCATTCATTGTACTAAACCACTTTTCTTGAGTTTTACCAATGAAATAATTTCCTTTCTTAATCTGAAAGAGTAGATGTGGTGCTAACATTATTCTTATTTTTAACATGCACTTAAAATAATAATGTTGATTATTTAATAAAAGAATTTGCTTACATATTTCAAATTTAAGAGCTCTTTCATTGTAAAAACTATCAAATGTCAAGAAATTCTTTTATTAGTTTTCATTAGGCATAGTTAGTAAGAAACCTCAAATTAAAATAACCTTTAAATTTTTCTAAATAATAATTTTTTAATAAACAGTTTAAAGGCACGATTCTTTTTTTGGCTACTGAATTGACACATGACTGAGGATAGGAACATCACAGAAGTCATAGAAAACATTTTTCTAGCGGAAAATACTTGCTATATCCACAAATGAATAACATTTAAACAATAATCTTTTTATTTTTTGTACTTAATAATTTATTTTAATTTAGATTTATAATAACAGCATGAAAATAAAGTTTTCTTTTATTATTTATTTTAAATCTGATACAAACAAAAATTACTTAAATTTTACTTAAAAATATATTTTCGGTCAATTTAGCTTAAAAAAACACAAGTCTCTAAGAGTCTTGTAATTAAAGGTAATTTCATTGTATTTTAAGAACTAAATTTAACCAACATGATTTTATCAAATAATAGACACGTATAGTAATTCTTTAATTTTAATAATAAATATGTAGATGGCTAAAACCCTTCTCTTAGGTAAATATTGCCTAGAAAATCAATTCACATTTAGAAAGGTATGCAATTTAATTTCCTCGACTTTTGACAAGTTGCATTAAAAATGTTTCTAGATTATCTGTATGATGTGCCAAACATTTTTAGAATTGAAATCAGTAACGCTCCACCACTATAACATTGCTATTCAATTCTTTTCCCTTTCAATTTTTATCATTTACAAAATATAACAATTATTTGTTAAATCATATCAAAGGCAATACAAGTCAAAATGATTAAAATAATAATGAGAAGAAAGGGAAAAATACATTATCATAGATCTCTAAATATTATTAGTATAAATAAAGTTAAGAGGCGAATTTATAAAATGTAATGCACTTTGAAATACAATGAATTCGATTCAAGCAAAATCACTTTATTGACTGCATATTCCCATGAACACTTTATTTAAATACTTATTTGTGATGCATTTCTATTTTTTATAATTTACACAATATTATGTTTATTTGTATATTAATAGTATTGTTTAGATTAAGAAAATTACAAGTACAAAATGTCTTATCAGTAAAATAGATTCTTAACAAATGCAGTCAATTCCTAATTTTGAGCCATGGTCATGTGACAAGGTCGGCTTTCCGCGTAGCGACGGGGGATGGTTTGCAATAGGACGCCACATTTTGCATTTTATAATTATTGCGTCATACCCAGAAAAACAAAAAGAGCTCCAGGGAAGAATCAGATTTGCTAAGGAGAAGAAGTTGTTGATGAAAAATGAGGAAGAGTTTGACATAAACGAAACTCTCATTAAGATTTCCTTATTAATAATAATTTGGCATCCTTTTAAAAATTGTGTAATTTTAAACATGCTTTCGATTTTCATTTCTTAATCAGCAAGATTATTGTTTTTCATTCTTTTAATCCTTTCCTTTTTAAGTTTCATACTTTGCTGAAAGTTTGTGATATCAGTGCTTCGTACTACAAATCTTGTAAATGTGTAAATAACAAAAAATATCTTAATTTTTTCATATAAAATTTCTGGAATATTAGAGATTGGTCAATTCAATTTTTATGCATATGAGAAGTTTTTATTTTAGTATAAAGTTATTCACCAAATTATTTCTGTTAATGTTATATGGTGATTTTCGGATCTTTTGACTCTGGGAGATAACAAAAGAGTAAGCTCATGAAAGACACCTATTTAATTTTGTGAATACACCAAGATTCACAGTGCCCTTTATGAGTCCTAATTGTTATACAGACTGTTTAAGTCAAGTTGTATACTAAAAAATTGATAACAATATTAAAAAAGCAAATGAATTTGTTTTACTCAAAATAGAAAGAAACGTTCAATGTATATTATTATTTCCACTAGAAAAATTCAGAACGTAAAATTTTTTTGTCAAAATTTTAGTGTTTTGAAATATATTATTTGAGGTGTTAATTTTTAATTTTTCATAAGAGATAGATCCTTTTTTTTATTTAACAAGCAGTATTTTGTTAATGTTTTTAATATCTTTTTATGAAAAAAATTTGAAAATTTAATCTTATTTTGACTATAATAGCTATAAAATCGCAAAAAAGAAAATTTTATATATAACTGAAATATTATTAATGAAAACTTGTAAGAATTTAAATGTTCTAATAGTAACAGAAAAATCAGATTCTACTTAAGTTATCGAGATGCGACATAGAAGGATCAGTTTCAGTTGTTACTGAGACTTTGTGAAATTATATTAGCCACTGTTTTTTTTTAAAAAAAAAAAAAAAAAAAAAAAAAAAAAAAAAAAAATTCTTCGTATTTTTATTTCAGGTTTTATCGTAGCCTTTTAGTCTAGAGCCGCGTTGAACTCGTGAGAAAATTCCTATTAGCAGTTCTCTTTGTCCAAAATATTGTGTCCGGCACCAGACTGACCTTCAAAGAAAGGGATGGCCATTTTTCATAAAATAGCACTGCAGTATGCTGCGTAGGGAATTATCTTCCTGGAATCGAAATGGAAGAGATGGAGCATTAATTACTTCCAAATTCTAGGAAAACACATAAACTTCCTTTTACTGTCACACGGTTATCATTCCATTTCTTCCAAAACATTGCTTCATCGGAAATAAAAATGTGAACTTCTGAAAATCTGGAGTTTTGACATTTAAAATTGTATTGTAATATCAAGGTCAAGGCCTGCAGCGCCTACATCTGTTTTCCTAATCGAGAACCCTGGGGTGCGAAACATATAATTCGGTTAGGCGGTCCCCAAATATGATAGATTATCAATTTATCGACCCACTGAAAGGTTGAGTCGACCTTGCCCGAAGATTAAACCTCGGACTTGGGAGGTGAGGAGGCGCAAAATGTAACATTCAATAAAAATCTTTATCAACTCATAAAATCATGAACAGGAGCAGCATTATCACACAGTTTCCTCTCACCCATTCACTTGAAATAATACCAAGTACATTAAAATTAATAAAAATACTAGATACACACACACAATGACTATATACACAGGCATATCAAATAACTGGAAATAAAAACTATACATTTATACTTGGTTATCACAAACTGGTGAAATACATATATTTGAAATAATTTTTTTTCTAATGGCAGACACTTACAACTGCAACAGAGTCTATTAATCAAGTGTTCCCTGATATCCAAGGAACCGGCCAGACACAGCGACCACCGAGGCGTTGCCCCGGGTGCACCACAGGGATGGGCCACCATCTCACCTTCACACATGTCATAGGGACCCGTTTATAGGGTAAGCATCATTCCCACACACAAGGAAAAAACAAAGACAGGATAGCGAGAGAGAAAGTACACCCAAGCCTGAACCGGGATTCGAACCCAGGACCATCTTATCCATAGTCAGGCACGCTGACAACTAGACAAGTTGGCCGACATATTTGAAATAATATATTCTCCTACAATTACCCGTTTCTGTCTTTACTTTGACAACTCTCATCTTGCCATCTTTTCCAGGTGTAACGCTGTTAAATCTACCAATTTTCCAGGTGCACATTGGCAATCCATTTTCCTTTAATAACACAACCATACTTGGCGCAGAGCGTTTCCACTGTCAAACTTCCATTTATATTTCTGTTGGAAATTGGACAGGTAATCACGCAATTACTTCTTCCATATAATCTGAGACAATTTGCTAATAAGCTGCCAAAGGTTTAACCGATTGTTAGGAATCTCCGACACATCCAACTGGGTCAAGGCATTCAATGGTCTACCAATCAAAAAGTGGCCAGCGGTCAAAACTGAAAAATCATTTGGATCAGACGACATTGGGGTTAAGGCCCTGCTAGACCTCCGTTGGGGAAAATCGAATCCTATGTTAATCCTATAGATAATATTTTAACTTTTCACAAGTGCTATTTTCATGATAGAAACTTCCGGTCTTTAGCAAATTACAAAAAACAGAGCTACTGTCACTTCGACGTCCATTTTTAGCGTTTAAATTTTTTCAAATATTTTTAAAATGTCAAAATATCTCCATCCGAGTAAATTTTAACCAAATTCTAATTTCATTAAGGTTGTACAAAATTTGGTTTAAAGATATTTCATTTTTTTCTCCGTACAGTTACAAAATGAACATTTTTGTTTTTTTTTAAGCTAAAAATATTTTTGATTGCATTAATATTTTGAAACGAATTTTGATTACAAATCAAACTCATTCTTATTTCTGAAAATCTACCTCTGTACACAACGCCACCTATGAAACTGGAAAATTTTTAAAGCCAAACTTGGCTGAGTTTTCTACTTCACTACGGTAACCTAAAGCAGGAGGAATTTCTGAGAAAAACTTCTCCCCATATGATTCCCGCTGTTTTACCATGTGGTTGGCGAACACTTCCAAATCGAGCAAGACGAATTAGCTTTCCTCACTCATGAAATAGAAAAGGCATCTGTAAATAATGCATGTTATATTTCTACTTAAATCCAAAGTCCTTATAGTTCCATTTGATAATTTGTCGAACCTCCTGGTCTTGACTGATTGAAGAGAGGGTTCATTTGATCTCCACTTGTGAAGCTCCATACCACCAGCTTTCAACCGATTAATCAACTGTACCAGAAGATCTTTTTTGCACCTTCTAAATCATCAGCACCAGTTAGAATGTCATCGACGCAGAAATCCCTTTTTGAGGCGTTTACTGCCCTTTCTTCCTCATCAATACACAGTATTCTCGTCGCAAGATATACTTAGTACCGTAGGTGACTGTGTGAATAATTTATACACCCATATCTCTATCCTTCCAAAGAATACATTGTAGATCAGTCTGCAATACATTTATCCATACCTGACGATACATTAGTGGTAATTACATTTTATGTTTCATGAACCTCAATAAAAGAGATCCTCCTGCGGAATAATTCCAGTTTTTAAAAAGTTGTTTAACGAATACCCTGAAGATGTGATAGCCGAAGCATTAAATGCTTAGTTGAAGTGTTTTCTGGTCTCTGGCATTACATACTTAGGAGTATTAGGCATCACTTCCATGTGGCCAAGGCGTTCCTATTCATCTAAAAACTCCCGGTAGAGTTCAGCGAGTTTCTTATTTTTATCAAGTCTTTTTAACAGACTAACCAAGCTTTCATTCGCCATAAAAATTGAATCTCCCAATTTTACATCCTTATCCACTGGAAGACTAACCACATATTTGCCTTGTTCATCTCTCTAATGAATTGCAACAAAATGATTCTCACAAAAAAACGGCTTCTTCACCAGGATTTTCCTCTAATTCGAATTGTTCAATTTCCCAAAAGTTTCTCATACTTTTATCTAGTTCTTCCAAAACTAAACCACAATGAGCAGCTATTCACTTCCATACTTTCCCCAAACAAAAAGCAAGCACTGAGTTCTGTAATATCAATTAGGAGCCCCGTGGCCTGCCAGGTTTTAAGAGTTCAAGAAACACTGGAGCCCCCAATAATATATCCACTTCCACTGGTTTATTAAATTTTTCATCTGCCTACTTTATGTTTCCTAATTCCAGATTACTTATATCGAAATGTTGCATGGGAGCAAAATATGTTATGTTTGGAACAATTAGCAGTTCTATCACTCGTTCATAGCTCTATTCTGATAAGACATTTTAGTTCTTATTGAAGTATCCACAACAGAAGTAGCATTATTCAATCCAGAAATTACCATTCTATATTTAATTTTTTCGCGTAGCGTTTAGATAAAAAGCACGACTGACAACAATTATCTAATAAGGCTCGCGCAGTGTGATAATTCCCAAACTTACCTGCCACTCGTACAGTAGCGGTATTTAGCAAAACCAATTTAAAATCTGATTCTTTTGCGTTTATAGCAGCAAAACTCTTTAGTTCAGTCCGATTATTTTCCATTGGATTAATATCCGAGGACTGGGTTTCAAAATTGTTGCTTTTTCAGTACACATTTCTCATCAACTGCCTAAGATCTATTATCATCAAAATGTTTAGTAAAATGTAAATTGGTATGGTGTTTCTTTTTGCAAACTCCGCATTATAGCTTAGACCTACACGAGGAGACTTTGTAATTCGAGAAAGAATTGTAGCACAACTTATTTTTTTGTACACCATTAAATATTTGCTACACTGACTGACACTTCGGGATATTAAGAATCATTTTTGCACATAACACATTTTGGAGTTTTAAACTCAGGCACAAAAGTCTTAGAAATATGATTTATGAAACTTGTCACCTCTTTCTACTTCGTTCGCTGTCCCACGAGTACATGACACAGTCTCAATCTTGCTATTCCGACATGATACATAAATATCTCTACATTTAGACAAGTCGTAAGGTTTGTACCACTTTTCTGCCTGTTTGATTCTGTCTGCCTCTTTATTCAAAGTGCTAAATAATTTATCTAAAACAACTAACTCACATAAACCTTTCTCTTGCAGCTGGCAATAATAATCAAAAGTTGCACTCAAACGGTATGCACGTCTCAATATGAACTTGAAAATACGTCTCATCTCTATATTATTTTTAGCACTACGAAAGTTGTTTAAAACATCTTTAGGCGAGCTTTGAAATTCTTTTAATATCGCCTCTTTCACTTTTGAATACTGCGCTAAATCCTCCGTGGTCATATGAACTAAAAAATTAGTAGTTTTTCACCTAAAATTTTCAACAGTACCTCAGCTTTGTCCTCATCCGGAACGCTTTTTATCTGAAAAGTTCTTTCAAGAGACAGAAAGTAAAAATTATAAGATTCTGATCGCAATTGCAACGGCATAGTTAGAGTTCTAACAGTTTTCAGTAAATCTTCTGATTTTTTCACATTATTTAAGCAATTTCTCGTCATCGTTATTTCTCTCCTTCCATCTCAAAAAGGAATCTGATTCAAATTCTAATTCTTTTTCTAATTATGCCAATTTAACGCGTTTACCTTCGAATCTCGAGTACTTTCATCTCGCGTTCAACCATTTTAACAATACTTTCAAATTCCTCATCATTATTTTTATACACATCATTGTTTTCAATTGCTTTTTTCAGTGTTCGCACGCGGGAACTTGGACATTTATCTCCCCAGTGATTTTAATTAACGCATTTTTATTCAAACCTGATAAAGATAAATTTGCCATTAGATGGTGTAATTAAATATTAACAAAAAAAAAAAAAAAAAAAAAAAAAAAAAAAAAAAAAACAAATTTTTTAAAATACGGACACAATTACTGCACACTAATACTGCAACAGGCTTAACATTGTTGGCAACTTCTGCATTTACTGTAAGATTTAAAAACCACAGTTTCGTTATAAAACTCTTCTCAGGGACTGTATTTTTCACACACTGGTTTTATTTTCTTTGACGAATCACTTGAAAATGGGCAAACTTCAAAATATCACATTCAATAAAAATCTTTATTAATTCATAAAATCTAGTATCATAAACACGAGCATTATCCTACAGTTTCTTCACTTGCGTCTACAGGAGCGGTAAAAGTCACCGTGCTTAACAAATTAAAAGTTGTGTGAATTTTATCATGCAGATATACATGGAACAGAACTCTATTGGGAACTTCTAACCTGCCTAATTTGAAGATAGAGGTTGCCATTCAAATACTTTTTCTGCATCAAAGTTCATTCGATAAATTATGATTAATTTTGATGTATCTACACGATCGAACATGAATGATTTAACATTTTTAAGTACAGAAAAATTTGAAATGATCAACTTTGATGAAGTAATTCGCTACAGCAAAGGCAAGAAAAATGTGAAAAGTGTATTATATTAAGATTGCAAATAGTTACTTATATCTATAATATGTAACAAATTATTTCATGTTTTTTTAAAATAATTGTATTAATATATAAAATAAATATTTTCTTTTTATAATTAATTCTAAATCACATAAGTCCGATTATTTTTTTGACACATTTCTGTGTGTGTGTATGAATCCAATATAAGTATTTTTTAAAATTAGAATTGAATTTTGATTAAATTTAATGCTTATCCTGAGACTTTAAAGTAATATATTTTCAATTATTTTACAGTAGGTACAATACCCTGTTATTATTTATATTGTATTCTTATTACAATTATACCTTATTTATTATAATGTATAATATATAGTTATATTATTATATATCTCTTATTACTTAATACATTTTATTCCCATATTTATATTGTATTACTATTTTTTCAAGGAAGAGCCAAAAAGGTATCATACCCAGGCGCCAATTATGCTCACTATGCCACTGTACCACACCAATGGAAGGACATTACAAAAATGACAAATCTTATGTGCCCTAATGGCCATTAATGGACATGGCTGATTATCAATTGGGCTAGGAATAGAATTCTTTACCTCCTGGTTATGACAACAGTTTTCCAACCAGGTCACCACAGCTTGATGAAATATTTATCTGTTTCTGTTCAGTCCTATCTAACTCTTTCAAGTTAATTTTTGTAACATTTTCAATAATTTTGGAACACACACACACAGATATATAGGATATAATATGAAGAACAATAAAAGTAAAACAAAATATTTGAAAAATCACAGACAAGAATAAAACCAAAGCAAACAATACAAAGAATAAGAGAAAAGCATAGGGACTAGAGCCCCTTAATTACCCCGGCCGACATAAGAGATTTCCGGGGTACAAATCTTGGCAACCGTAATGTATTTCTATGGAGTTTTTTGCTAATCGCCTTGAGAAAGAAAGGAATTGAAAGCAAATGTTTCAGAATTTTCTGCTACCAAACGTTGGACATAGACCACAAGATTACTTTGTGATCTCATTAAATAATGTAAACGGCAACGTTTAAGCCATTAGTAGTCGAAACTATTTTATGATGCTTAAGGTTTGCTATTTTCGCTTTAAAATCGCCCTTTTGGCACAGTCTGGGTTTGCTTATTTTGATGAAGAAATTTACCTGTTTAAAAGTAAAATCACTGTTCTTAAGATAAATAAAAATAACAATTTTTTAATTACTGAAAAAGCTTATTTAAAATGTAATTAAGTTTAAAATTAACATCTTATGGTATCTTGTACGAAGTGTTTATCATTTTATTTGTATCTGAATTACAGTTTGTACACTAATTGTATTGTTTTTAAATTTTGTATTTTTCCGCCCTCCAAACACATTTAATAAAAAAAATATAATGAAATAAATGGCTCAGTAAAATACAAAACTTTTAAAATTTATTTTAGAATATATATATATAAAATAAAAGTATTTCTCTCTTACTCTCCAATCATTTATTGTAAATATATATATTGCTTTTTTTTTTTTACTAGTTAAATATAATACATAAAAGAATTTTATTTTTGTTAATATGTATATGAAAACTGTTGTTACATATTACTTACATTTTAACATTTAATAAAAAATAGTTTCTCTACGTGACCTTTTTTTATAACACTATATGTTAGCTTTAACAAAGGCTTATGTTTTGTAAGTATGTATTATTGCTTGTTAGTAATATTATATGAATATAGTAAATTACTTACAATGTACAAATTTTTTTTCATTTGTTTAACACAATTTTATTCAATTCTTAAAAAAAATTATTAAGAATAGTTTTTGTACATTACAATCTTTTTTTAAATTATAACAAGAGAAAACATTATAAGAAATATTATTAAGAAAGTTATCCATAATTTTATTATTCTTTACAAACTGAAAAACAATATAAAATATTTTTATATTGCTATTCTTATTGTTACAGCCTTAAAATACAGAACTATAAAATTTATTTCAGATTATATGTCAAATATGTATTACTCGCAAATCATATGTTGTAAGAATATATTACTAGTTGGTAATGACATATACTTACAATATGTAAGAAATGTTATTTTTTATTTTTGTTTATTATGTATGTGAAAACTGTCGTTATATATTACTTACAGTATAATATAATTTAAAAAATAGTTTCTCTACTGTCCTTTTTTATAATACTACATGCAGGTATATATTATTGCAAGTATGTAATATTACTTGCCAGTAATATTATACTAACATACTTACTATAATAAATTGCTTACTATGTGCAAAAAAAAAAGTTTTTTTTTATGATATTGTTTTTTTTCCTTGTTCATTGGTGAAACACAATTTAAATTCTTTAAAAATAAATTAAGAGCAGTTTTTGCACATTACAATTCTTTTTAAAATTTATTATGGGAGAAAATATTACTTTAGAAATGTATTAAACAAAGAAAACAAACGTATCAAATGTAAACTAACGCACGTAAGAATGTTACTTCATATAAAGTTTTATGGCAACGATAGTGTTTGTGACAGGTCGGGAAGTCTATGCGTCAGCTCCCTTTTACAGGAGCCTTAATAGGGACCACATCCTCATCAGGACGGAAATGATCAGTTATGCAAATTAAAAAGTCTTTTCTGACATACAAAAAGGACATGTATCTAAAGATACTTCAAGCAGTTACCCCAAAGAGAGTTCATATTAAAGGATAGAAATATAAAAATATTTAAATCAAAAATTAAAGTAAATATCATGACAAAGTAAACAAAATCATTGAAGAAATTAACAATATTCACTAAAAATACCAATAGCAGTAAATCAGAACCTATTTAAAAAAAATTGGGATAAATATATGATTGATAAGAGTAATTTGAATAATTACAAGTTAAAATAGTTTAGAAACTATGAAGTAGTGAACAAAGTTAAATTAGATTTAAAGTGAAAATAAATGTTTTCAGGTTTCTTGTAAGGACTTCAACACTGGAGTGACCTTTTTGCAGTTGTAAAAACTACACATTACTTTGATCTGACAAGCGATTCCCTGCTTCCTAGATATTTTAAAATTAAATGGATATGAATATCATTGTCTGTCAGATGATTGAGAATATAATGATGATAACATGTAAAATTATTTAATTTTTAATGAATTTATAACTATTGCAAACATTATAGCATTATATTGCATACTATTGGATTCATTAAATATAACATTCACATAAATTTTTGAAGAAATATTGGAGTTCCACAGTGTATTAATTTGTTAACTTTAAAATTAAATTTATTAGTTATATCAAAAATGCCAATATAAATAATCAATTTTTCAATATTCATAAGTAAATCTAGAAATCAAAGTTATTGGTTTTAATTAAAGATGGATGAATTAATTTAGAGTACCTCCAAAATATGAATCATTGAAAGTAATAAAATCATCAATATATTGAAAAGTAAAAAGATACTGATAATTATGACTTCTTTCAAAATAATATAAAAATAAATTTGCAAGGGTACTCGAAAAATTAGAGCATTGTGGAATACCCCAATTTTGATTAAATATATTTTCACTATTATAGATAAATTATTATAAATGCACAATTTAGCTAAGTCATTCAAAAATTATTATATAATAATATAAATTTTTAATAAATTATATATTCAAAGTCAACATTTAATAAATGTTTATAATCTTGAAAATAGAAAATACATCATTTAATTTATGAATTGGTATGCAAGTGAAAGGTCTTTGAAATGAAACGAATTGATACAACAAATATTATTTGATAAAAAGTAAAAACTAGCCTACTATTATAAATAAATCAATTACTCTTCAAATTTAATAATATTTTTCAGTATTACGTTTTGATATAAGCAAAAATAATACCAGGTTTATTCATGTAAGATTTAGTAGCACAAGCAATATATCTGAATTTATGTAATTTAGGAATAGCTATCAATAAGAAAATTTTAATTTATTGTTATTTACAATTAAAAATTTATAAAAAAACCAGATTTTTTATTAATGATATTAGCTGTGGAATTTAAATATTTATAGGTATTGGAATTTAATGTTTTTTTTTTATCAATTAAACCTATAATGAAATTTTTAAGAAAAAAAAATGCATAGTTATTGGAAGCTTTATCAAAAGTGTAATAATAAAGTTGCGCTTATAAGATTATTAATAGCAAATTTTAATGGGCTAAATCTAATGCCTGGAAATGTAAAATTATTATCAAAAATAAAATTTTTAATTTTATCAGACAGTTTTGACTTTCAAGTGGAAAAAACTCAATAGGTGTATCATAATAATTTGAAATCATAAAGATAAATAAATCAATATTATGTAAAAATAACTTAAAATTTTTTTAATCCATTTATCTGAAAAATTGGTTTGTATTTAGAAAACTTTTTAATATTTCTTTAAGTTTATTATCGTTGATGATACTTAAGTCACCTGTAATTACATGTCCAAAATTGGAGTTCATTATTATAGGTACAGAGAAGCATGCTGGGGTGCAACAACAACAAATCATTACAGCAAATACATTTGGTGAATTTTCTGGATATGGCGATATTTTTACATAATTCATGATGTTTTTGAACATAATGAATTGAAAAGGAATATTGTAAGAAAATTCAAATTTGACAGCAACATCTCCTATGGGGAAAATGCTATATAAATCATTAATAAAACTATTGAAATTAATCTAATCAAAATTTGAATGTTGGAAATTAATAGGAAAATAATGTAATATTTTTCTTAGTTTTTTAATTTTATTACATATGTTTTTAAATAAATTATATAATAAAATATTGAAGTGCTGGTTATTGAAATGTTTATTATTTAAATATCTTTACTTCCTTCCAGTTTGGATTTGTTTACTTTGTCTTAATGGACTATTTACTTTAATTTTTGATATAAATATTTTTATGATTCTTTCCTATAATACAAATACTCTTCAACCTAACAGCTTGAAGATCTTTAGACATATAACCTTTGTGCATGTCAGAAACAAATGTTTAATTTGAATAGATGACAATCTCCCTCGTGACAAAGATGTGGTCCCTCCTATTCTTTGTATTGTATAGTTTTGTCTTATTTTTCAAAAATTTTGACTTGTTTTATTATTCTTCATGTTGTAACTTATTCATACTGGTTTATCTCTAACAACTGTTTTGGGCTGGTTTGATTGCCAATAATATATATTAATTTGCATTGTAGTTTTTGGATTTCATGTGATAAATTTTACATACAATACTTATTAACTGATATTATTCCTTCATAAAAATATGGACACATCAACACAGTTTTCTTTGCAAAATAAGAAAGTAAATGATTTACTTGAAAATGTATTTTAAGTTTTTCATTACTATATCAGAAATAATTTTACCTCACTGCCAATGTTCTTGTTATAAGCCTAGATTCTTTTCTCAGAAAATTTTGAAACTGTAAATCAATAAATAAAATAGTACCAAAAACATAAAAAAATTTCACTGCTGCACAGAATGCATGCAATGAAACAAATGACCTCTTTTCATCATTTGCAAATATTTATGCAAACAAGTTAATAAAATAATATCTGGGCATTATAATTAGTAAAATGAATGTATTTTAGAATGTTATTGAAATACCTTTAGCTTTATATGATAACTATTTTGAAAGTGTTTTTAATAAAAAGACAATTGAGTAAAATGTTAAATTTTATATTTTGTTGATTTAGTTTGTGATAATTATATTTGTATCTAATGACAATAAGCTTAAAATGGCTTCAATTATACAATTTTTTCCATTTTCTTTTCACAACTATTTGTCAAATCAGATTGGTGAAATTCTAAATCTGAAGTTTGAAATGTTGTTACCACACTAATGAATCTGGAATTCACTGAGAACATAATTAATTAGCTCTCAGTTTAAATAGTAATGTTTCCTTTTCATAACGTTTTTAAGGCATAAAAGTCACATGAATATAGTTTGTCCTCAATTCAGATTGTTTTATATTACGATTCATTTTTAAAGCTTTCTAAATGCTGATATGATATACTTTTGAAAGATTTGTAAATTTCAATATACCAGTATAAAATATTAAATTAAAAATCTAATAATATTTTATATTTTATTGCTATGATGTTAACAATATATATATATACATACACACACACAAATAAAGCAAAAAATGAAATTAGGAATTTTAAAAGCATTCAGAAAAAAAATTACTATTACATTAAACGATATTTTAATTGATTTAAAATTATTCATAAATATTTGAAAGATTTGTTTTATAATGTTTTTCAATTTTTTCAATTATATACTTAAAAACGAATAATTTTATTTCTGCAATGGAAAATTTGAATCATGTTTTAAGGCATTTCAACCATTTGTTTCATTTAGAATGAATTTTTTTTTAAATTTCTTAAAGACCAAAGAATCTACAATAAAATTCCTTAAACACTTTTTATAAGATCAATTATTTTCTGACTTACAATATATTATAAGATTAATTTCAAAACTTTATTATCTGACAGTATAGAAATTCTTTATCATTTAGTGGTATATATTACTCTGAGTTTATTATTCTTCAAATATCTTAGATTATAAACATAAATTTTTAATCAACTATAATTTTCTAAAAATTAAAAAAAAAATGATACTTCTTATAAATTTAGAAAATACTTAATTAAGGCACATTTCCCATTATAATTATTAAAATCCATTTAGATCTGCATTCTCTTCACACCACCCATAATAGGTTGTTTGAGGTATTACAACATATATTGTAATCAATCACAATAGCTAGTCCTTTCTAAAAAAAGGATAAAGTCCAAGTATAATTTGATGGAGAATTTGAATGAATGTATATACTATTATTTATAGATAAACTTTCCCAGCATCTGATGACCCATACTGCAGAGCATTACACTACAGTCTTCTACAAAGTCTTATGGATTACAGTGAAAAACCAGTATATAGATTAATAGAAATTGAATGACATTCAGTAATAACATTTCATTTATTTATGCAGGTCACCCCTAGTACATTATTCTAGTATACTTATTCATATGGTGTATAGAAATTATATATATATTTCATATATATAAATTTTTTTATTCAGCCATGTAAAACACAATATTTTAGCAGAAAATATGTACTAATAAATTCTTAAGATGGTGGTTTTATCAAAAAATATAAAAAATCACCATATTTAGTCTTTTAATCTAAAACAAAATTTTGTGAAAGTATTGAATTACATGAAAACATTCACACAAAAATAATATTGTGGAAATTAAAACATAATAAATAATTACGTTTTATATTATATATAATTTATTGTGCTTTGAATTGCAACAAAACATTTTTTCTCTTGCTTCTTTAGCTTTTTACAGAATTATCTTACCTGTTCAGGTTTGGCTGAAATACATGTAGCTAGTTTCTCAGCATCACAATACACTTGGATTGCATCTTTAGAATCGCCCTGATTGGGATCTATCCAGTAAATTCCTTGAAGAAACAAGTTATTATTAGATTTTGACATATGAGGATTTTTAATGAAAAATCTATAATTTGTATGTAATATTTTTACAACAGAAAACAGATATATTAAATTAATTTAAGTTTTTTTGTTTATAGTAGCAATGGAAATATGATGTTTTTAGTAAACAAAGTGGTCACATTTTGTAACTAACATAAAAAATGTGTGGCCTCAACTTTATTATTAAATTTGGATTGAAACCCAACAGTTACTTACATGCATTTCATTAAATGAAAGATACTTTGCATTCAATGATACTCTATTTTTATTAATAAATAAATGTTGATAATATTCTTGCCTAAAATATGAAATAAATAATAAACAATTAGTTTATACACAATATTTTTCAGTAAAATAATTATAAGACCAAGCAAAATTTAAAAATTATTCCCACTACAAAATAATTCGATTTTTAATGAAATGGATGGATACAAGTTAACAGACATGTTTTGTAGGCATGTATGTATATGAAAACTCTGGTATACAACACCAGCACATTATAAAGTTTTGAATGGCTCATAGACTCATATGATCCTAATTTATTCATTAGCACATCTGATATTGGTTACCATATTACAAATAAAAATATCTCATTATTTTATGATAACTAAAACTAACACAATTTCACAGATAAGGTGGTTGGGATACATATTCCGATATGACAATGAAAACCCTGTCAGGCAAATAACTTTTAAAACTCCAGAGGGAAAGAGGAAGACCAAGAACTAGATGGATAGATAGAGTGGAAGAATAGCTAAGGGACGTAGGAGTCAATAATTGGAAAGTCATTGCCAGTGATAGATTAAGATGGCATAAGCTGACTGAGATAGCCTTGGTAGGCAATCTGCTGTAGCGCTTGAGAAGAAGAAGAAAACTAACAGAAAATAATTGACATTAGAAAAAGACTATAAAAAATGCTAAATAATTTTTTTTAACAAGATAATTGGAGAAACCTTAAAGTAATTTTCATCAAATGTGTTGTATAAAAATATTATGTTAATGTTTTTTTACAAGTTTAAAACCATGTTTAACTCTGGAAACATTGCAAATAAATTATAACTATGATTAAAATTAATAATTTAAAGAAAATTTAACATCTAAAATAAAGTCAGATTTTATATTATTATTTTTTAGAATTTAAAACTATAATGCGATTTTCTTATTTATTAATTTAAATTCAGAAGTATTATCTGTACAAACTTTCCTTGAATTTTCATTTGAATAAAAAATTATAATTTGCAAAAGACTAATGAAATTAGTAAATGCAGTATTGTTAGCACTTCCAGGACATATGTCAATACTCAGTATCAGCTTAGCCATTAATCCTTTCAGAGGTCATTTAAACTGAGTATGATTGGGAACTTAATAGTGGATGTTTCACATTATGCAGGCCACTTAAGTGGGATAAATACTTTGTACCTCAGGATCCTAGATAAAAAAATAGGTAAAAGCACTTGGTCCTATACAGGCTGATAACCTAATGTTTTAGTTAATAGAAATTAGTTTTATTTTTACGAATAAGTGGAACAAAAACAAGTTTATTTTCCACTTTTAATGGGTTTATAGAAATTTTATATCAAGTACCTTTATTATATCTACATAAATTCCAATCTCTTGAATAAGCATTTATAAAGACAGATTTCATTTTAAAAGTTTTATAAGTACTTACAAAAGAACAATGAAATTCTATAACAGATATTATTTAATGTTAATGAATTGAATAACATAAAAATTCAAATCACAATGAGCATTTGTGATATTAAATTAACAAATCATTCCATATTGTGTAAATCAGTATTTTAGATGAATTATTTATTTTCCAAATATATATATATATATGTATATATATATATATATATATATATATATATATATATATATATATATATATATATATATATATATATATATATATATATATATATACTAAATTTGTACACTAAATAAAAAATTAAAAAATCTATCATATTCTTTTTATTTTTTAAAAATGTATCATTTTTAAATGGGTATGCATGTACTATTAGTTGACGGATTGTAAATTTTAACTACTTTGTATGACACAAATCAATGACTCTTGGTAATCTGTTAATGGCATATATGGCTAAGAATAGACTGATAATTTCAGAAACTGACAAAGACATCACCATGAGAGTTTGAATATCACACACTGGATATAGTCAACCATTGATTGAGATCACATCATTAAATGCTTTATTCAACATTATCCAACATAGTGTTCTCCTAATTTACAATATCATACATCTAAATGAGAAATTAAGCTTCAGTTTCTTACTTTCTAAAAAAGAGTTCTAAATGGATTTCTAAGATTTGGAAAAAAATTAAATTAGATGGTAGTAATTAATGTCTAATGAATCTCTTAGTACAGAAACATATTATAATAAGATTTAATTTATCATATTTCTGTGTATTACAGAGGAAGTATTTAAGCATTGAACATACAGAAAGATGTTTTACAGATACTGTATTTTCCACATCTTTAAATGCGGCAAAATTTAGGAACTTACTCCAAAATAGATTAATGTTATTTAAAGATGTAATTTAAGATGAATTTTAAATATTTCTCTAATTACCACTTGATAATTCAGGGTGAGCCACAAAAAGATCTCGGCAAGTGGTTGCTGGGGTTTGCTTTTCACCATTGGGTTTACGGAACTCTTCATATTCTTGTATGAGTTTATCATAAAATTGAAACACTAATCTTTGCTTTTCTTCAATAGGAGTATTAGGGGAAAACAGTTTATCTGGTTCATCACCCAAAGCTGGATCTGGGCCCTAAATGAGGAAGTGATACTAGAATTAATCAGTGATACTAAATGAAACTTTCTTTTTCTGATAAAATTTAACTAGAATAAAAAATAACATCTAAATATAAATTAAAATTATTTGCATTTTCTTAATTGTTACAAATCAATAACATTTTTGATATACACCAAATTTTATTATATATAATTAAGATAATATTACCAAATTTATTGCTTTTTTTATTCTTTTTATTAAATATAAAACTTAGACATTGAACAAAATCAGTAGAAAATAATTTCATTTCTTTTTTTCAGTTAAATATTAGAACATATTAAGAATTAATGTGTTAATTATGATATTAATGTAATATATGTAAGAGAAAATTTTGATACATGTGATTTTTACAATTCTACTTTTACTCACATTACCTCACTCATTATGTTAAACATATATTTATTTAGTAGTCTTAAATACATAACATATAAAAATTACTTATGAAGGCAAAACAACATAACAGCTTCATGTGATTTCTCTGTTTTTCTCTAGATTTTCTTGATAAAAAGAGGATTTATTATTAAATTAAAATGTTGGCATTGAAATACAAATAAGTTTTAATAAATTTGATTGAAATATTTGAAAAAGTACATAAATTCATAAAAAGATATTTTAAATTTTTCAGGCAGAAATAGCTTTTCGTACTTCTATAGTAAAATTAAGTCTTTTATTAAGTGATTAAATACACATTTTCATTAGCAGAGTTTTTAGAGAAAAAATAAACATTAATTTTTGAAAAAATGTATAATATTTTTTTAGAATATGAGCAATAACAATATGAAAGGAAAATTTTCCTTTTCATATAAATGAAGTTTTTTTAAGAAATAATTATTAACACAGTTTTTAAAACTAATGCATACTTTGACTTGTCCTTGACTAAATAAAGCAGCTAAGGCACTGGCTTCATATCCAAATGGTTCTCCGGGTGGACCAGGTAACCCAGGAGGCCCAGGTGGTCCCAGTGGTCCTGGTTTCCCAGAGTCACCAGAATGCCCACGAGGCCCAGCAGGACCTATCAAACCAGGAGGACCAGGATTACCATCTCTTCCTGGAGGTCCTTTAGGTCCAGGAGGTCCCTAAAAGTAAAATTTGTATAAATAATTATCTCCTTTTTAAATTTTAATATCCAGTTTAATTAAACAAGTCAATAAAAATATTATAGAAAAAATTAATCAAACATTTTGCATCACATGGTTTCATTTTCTTCATCATATATAGGATTATCAATCTAAAATCACAAGATGAATCATATGCAGAAATTCCAAGTTTATTTCATAGTCAAAAAAGTCACTAGAATACGATAAGGAAGAAAGTTTCTCACTGTTAATAATCCATTTATTTTCTCATTTACAAGCTATAGTTTATTTATAATACATTTTTATATTTTCCTTAACTTTTAATGTTTAATATCCATTATTATGTACTACAAATATTGAATGTTATACATTATGAAAGTCAACACAGCCCAACATGGAAATAATTGTAAAGCTTGGAATTATCCTGCTAAAAACGATAGTTCTTTTCCATATAATTTAATGGTTTTAAACATTTTTTCAGTGACTGAATGGAAATATTACTTTAGAATAAATTTTATATAAATTTGAATTTTTATTTAATATATAATAGCAGTATCCCATATCAATGTAATATATTACCATAAATAAAATATTAAAACACATTAAAACACTATAAAAATCCATACTGTTCTAAGATAAATAAATGATCTAAAGTTAGATTGATTTAAAAAGTCTGACACTGGATTTATAATTTTCTTATTAATATTTTTCTGTGTAAACAACAACTTGCTAAAACTAGCTAATTGTTTTATAATAACACAGGTTAGTGTTTGTAAATTGTAATATTTATTTTATAATTTAATAATACCCTTATGCTTAAAAGATATTCATAAATTAATACTTAATAAAATTTATCAATTATAATATGAAAGACAATTTCATTGTTTTAAAATTTTACGTCTTTTGTTTGTTTATAATTAAAAAAATTAGAATATTTCGTATTAAAAATATAGGAAAACTCATTATTTATTAAGTTTAATAGGTTAATTAATCTTTTATATATAACGATTATTTTTTATCAAGCCTAGTTTTAATATGGATTTGGAATCTACAAATTTTTATGAACTGAAAAATCAAGAAAATCATGCAGAGAGTGCTTCATTTTGTACATTATCTCTTATTATTAACAACATCTTGATCAAATATGTGCATTGCATTTAGTAACCAGAAAATGTCATTGTACAACAATACATAGCAAGATAATATCAAACAATCTCTGTAAGGAGGCATGTGTTTGAAGTGAGTGCACAAAAATACAGCATGAACGAATTACAATAGCTAAAGATCAAATTTAATATTTTTTATAACAATACTTATCTTGGACTTATGCGAATATAAATTGAAAATGCTAAATACGAAAAATTTGAGTGAGCACTAATATATTGCAACTTGCTTTGATGCTCCTATTAAAAAATGTAAGGCAAAATGAGACACTCAAAACAAGTGTTCTACATTTTCATAAAAATACTTAAAAGATTTTTTACATTGACAAAAGCTTTCATCACATTACATGAGTAAAAATAGTTCAATCCCAGTCTCTAGAAATTAACTATTTTTTATTTTAAACGTAACAAAAAGATTTATCATAGAAATTTAAAAATCTTCTGGCTTTATAAAACAATCTTTTCATATTGAATATCACAAGATCCTAAAATTTTGAACTCAGCAAATCCGATTTATCAGATTATTTAAAATATTCTAAATCTTTATTTCAAGAAAAAAAAATAGTTTCAAGATCAATACTTTTACAAATTTTATATTCTGAAAAAGAACACAACATAAAACATTATCTCACATATCATCTCATTCGGTGTAAGTGCCCTGGCTCAGACAAAACTGTGACTGCCTTCCTAATGAACCTTGGGAAGGGTTCTCTGGATGTTTTACGACTCTGGATATTCTGAATATAATTAATATGTCTTGGAAGAAGGGCCTTCCAAGCCGCAGTTATTCGATTCCCAAAAGCGGAAAAGATCCTGGTGGAATTGCTAGCTATCGACCTATTTCTCTTACAAGTACTATCTGTAAATTGACAGAATGCTTTACTTCCAATAGGCTAAAATTCCATTTAGAAAATTATTCTTGCCTTTCATACAGACAAACTGGCTTTTGTAAGAACACAAATACAGTTGAACAAGTAGTTAGACTTTCACAAATGATTAAAAATAATTTTCATCAAAAACTCTGTTCTGTGGCAATTTTTATAGACTTTCAAACTGAATTTGATTGAGTAAGGAGAAGGAAATTTCTGAAGAAAATTATAGAAATGTGAATCTATGTAAATATGTACATTTGGATCAAGTCATTTCTGACCCAGAGTTGATTAGAAGTAGGTTTGGAGGCTTCAATTACAAACAGACTAGACAAGGTCTCCCTCATGGCTCTCTCCTATCTTGTTCAATATCTTGATAAATGATGTAATCCTGAGAGTCATTAATCCTGTTAGGGAAGTTGAGGCCCTTCTTTTTACAGATGACTTGATTATTTGGTCTTCAAACAGAACCATGCAGCATATCCAATTATCTCTAAATAGAGCCCCGGGAGAGCTGTCCCATTGGGCTGTAGAAAATCAGATGATCGTAAATATAGATTAAACCTTCTACAGGTTTTTACCTGAAGTACAAAAAACCCTGATGTTAGTTTATACGTCTAATAAAACTAAAATCAGGATCAAGATTGGGATGAGATGGTCAGGTTGATAAAGATGAAAACATTGGGAGTTCCAGAATTAAACTTTCAAGACTAGATGGATCAAAATGGGGTGCTTCTTAAGATTTGCTATGCACCACCTGTATGTCCTATGTCAAACCAGCAGTTGAATATGGAGCCAAGATCCTGGTTACTGCATTGGATATTACCCATAAGAAACTGGAGACTGTACAAAACAATATCCTTAGATGAGGGTTTTTGGAAAAACTATACACCTTCTAACCCTAGACTGAAATCTCAGAAAACGTTTCTGAGTCCGACCAAGGAATTGTTAGAGAGGTTTAAGATCCCGAATGTTGATAGAGAACCTATATTTAGACTTCACTGTTTTCGAAATCTTGTTTATGGAGCCGATGGCCACCTTGACCTGTTAATACCAGGTTGGTAAAAATGTTTCTACTGATTCTGAACTAAGGATGGCTGCTATTGATGAGCATTATTTATGGTTATTTGATATGTATTAATATGTTTTTTTCTCTTTATCTAGTAGAATAACATTTATTTATTCGCTTTTATGGAAACCTGTAATTAAGTAAGTTGTTTTCTTATTTAACTATTTGATAAGTAATTGAACCTGATTTACAGCTGTTGTTTGAAGTTTGTGAAATTTATTGTCTCAAATTTAAATGTTTTTCTTTGAATTTTATATCAGATGGGAATTCTTAACAGAGTTTGATGGGGAGTATGAAATAATCCCATCACAGTGCAGAGAGCGCCATCTGTAAATACGAGATACTTAGTGGATGATTTGTATGAAATGTGTAAAATAAATTTTGATTCTGTCAATAGGAATTAATCATTCCTAATGTCAATATGACGCAAATTTGATTAAATTGTTAGTTAGTGTCTATCTATAATTGCAGTGTATCATTTTAGTTTTATTAAATTTTTGAAATCGAAACTAGAGCAACAAACACCCAATTATTTTACAGATAATGACTTTAGATAAAGTTCTTCACAATCAGAAGCATGTAGCTTATGTAAAAAGTTTAAAAATTTCAATCAACATATAAGTTGGGAATTTTTCAGTGTGTATAGCAAAAAATGATCTTGTTTTACTTTCTTTTACTAATGCATTTCTGTGAATCATTACTATAAGATATTTTTTAATCATATTAAAGGCAAAAATATAAAATAATTTAACCCATTTCACTGCATTATTCAAAAATATTTCATATTTTATAGTTTAAGTTTTCAATGAAAAACATGCACTTAGCTCCAGGGAAAAATTACAATTTAGGAAAACGATCCTGTTTATATATGCTATTTTTTAATATTTAATAATTATTACCTAAGTCAAAATTGCTGTTTTTTTATGACAAATTAAAATGTTATGTATAAATCAGCTAAAAGACAAATTTAATGAGGAGAAAAAAGATTGGAAAATTTCTCTAAGTTAAAAAATCATTAAGCACTCAAACTCAGAATTATTCTTATCTGCATTTAAATGTGTTTCCTATGATTAGTAGAAATAAGCTCTAACACATGTTCTATAAGATAAAATTAATATTTTTTAAACTCTAAAAAATAATAAACATCATTATTTAAAAAATAATTTTTAAAAATAAGCATTTCACTGCAAGAATATAGACAGCAAAGAAATCTAATGGTAAAAATATTTTTATCTTATCCAATACACATGAATGTAAATTCAAAAATAAGAAAAACCAAATGCTCTATTTTGAAGTAAGAAGAGTTAAAGGGTAAAATTGTGTACATTGATTAGATTGCAAATAGCTTCCTTATAGGAAGTTTAAATCAGATTAAGTATACTTTAAATCAATTATGAATACAAATCAAAAATTTTAAATGAAACATTGCATTTAAGTAATCCAAGTATCAACAACCTGATATAAATTTCATTCCAATCCATGAAGTCATTCTCAATTCACTGTTAGACTAACAAAATTAGATTTCATAAATACAAATCATATGTGCATAATTTATTTTTTGTGTGTATCAAATTTTAAATAGATTGTAGATTTGAGGTATTTTCAAAAAAGTTTTTAATGAAATAAATAAGAAATAATAAACTGAAAATAAAATAAATTTACCTCCATTCCTGGAGGGCCGGGTGGTCCTGTCATTCCTTTTTCCCCAGGCTGACCCTAAACGAAAAGAAATTAAACAAATCAGACTTCTTATAGATGCTAAAACAATACAATATATAGTATATATCATTTCCATATAAAGTTTATATTAAAGACAATACATTAATGAATTAAATTTCTTTTATAAGGACAAAAGTTTTATATTGAAGTCTATCATGCCACATTCCTTTTATTAAAATTAATTAGTTATTAATAAATTAATTAATAATTATTATTTTCAGAAATATTTCTTACCGGTTCCCCTGCTATTCCTTGAAGCCCAATGAGGCCACGGTGACCCTTCATACCTGGTTCGCCAACATCTCCACGTTCCCCCTTCATACCAGTAGGACCAATAGGCCCAGGGGCACCCCTTAAACCTTGAGGGCCAGGAACACCCCGAGGTCCAGTTTCACCTCTTTCTCCTCGTTCACCTATAGGCCCCACTGGTCCCACTGAACCAGGTGGTCCCTGTATAATATAAAAGTAGAACAATGAACAAACTTGAATAAAACAAATAAAATTTACACAATATGAAATTATATTCTGCAGAAATATAAAGCATATTTTTTTGAACTTAATCAATTAAGTATTTTCACCAAAATACACATGTTTGAAAAAATTTATTTAAAAAATGTGACAAAAATAAGATTTTAAACCTTCATTACATGAAATATAGTTACAGCTACAAAAAATTTGATAACATACAGAAGCAAATTATACTTAGAAACACACACAGGCTACATGATAATATCGTCTACAATATTAAAAGTAAGTTTAAATTTTTTCTAAGAAATATGACATCATTCCTTAATTTTACTCTCATTTTCCACAGACTAATTTATAAGACATACTTTATAAAGTATTTTTTAACAGAAAAACTATTGCATTCATAAAAAGTTAGAAACCTGAAATAAAAAATATTTAAGACGAAGGAAAATTAATATTTTAAGGAAGTGTCAGATTCACATTTGTGCAATGTTTATAGAGCAATCAAGCTTCATTCTAAGTCGAAAAAATATTTAAAAAATATACTTTGCATTTGAAATATGAATAAAGTAATTATATATAAATTTTATAAATTACTCGTTATTTTTATACATTTTTCTATATTAATTCATTGTTAATTTTTAACATTTTACAGTTATTTTAGTTTTAATGATGAAAATTTCTAGTAGAATTTAGAACACTTATTATTTTCTTGTAATTATAATTTGCAAAATAGAAAAGGACTTGAATATGTATAATCTAGATTAGATACATCATAATTACTGGTGGTTACTTTTAATTTTTATTTTATATATATTTGTAAATTTACTGTATACATTTATAAGAGAATGTATTTCTTTTTATTATATATTACTGTTATATTTCCAATACTTTACATATAAATTACACTTTAATTTATAAATAAAGATACTAGAAATTTTTTATATTTTTGATATAACATTAAACAAATAAAGTTTTATTTCATTAATTATAATGATCTAATTTATATATGTTTTGTAATTTAATATAAAATTACAATAAAACATTAATAAACTGACATAACCTTCATAACAAAAATTGGTTTTGATCTGTAACACTAGTTGGTTTGTTTATCACTAAACGGTCATTTTTTACACACGAGGACTAATTAGACCGGGACCTACGGTTTAAAGTGGATTCCAAACCACTACTAACATCCATGCCCTAGGTGGGACTTGAACCCACGAACTGTTGAACCGAAGGCAAGAGCACTAACCATTCGGCTGCCAGCTCGGCTCTGTAACACTAGTAAAACCCTTCGTATATTTTCATTATTTATTGAGATGTATATTTTGTATTTATAAATAATTAAAAAAATAAATTTTCCTTTTTTAAAAGTCTTTTAATTAATTGAATTAGGAAAAAATTTAATAAACTTTATTTGTAAAATAATTTAACATTTTCTTTGCATATCAATTTTAATTTAAATTAGTAGTTTACACATAGCAAGAAATAAGAAACACACATTCAATTACTTGAATTTCAACACTTACACTAAAGTATTCTTTTTATTCATGTTATTAACTTAAGAAAAATATAGAATTTCTTTACTTTACTAATGTTACTAAGCAAAACTTAAAACATTTTTGTGAGAGATAAAGAGTTCAATATTTTTTTTATGCACAGTAATTAAATGTTGCATTTAATAATTTATTTTTAAATTAGCAACATCGACTTATTAAAAATAATTCTTAAAGAATTTTGGAAATTAATATAGGTTTTTTACTATGCAATCATAAAGTATAATAAGTCAATTTGTCTCATTTCACAGAATTTTAATCATTACACTTCAGCATACACATATACATAATTTCATATGTGTGTCTGTCTAAGTTATAACACAATGATTGAAATTCATTTTTATATTTTGTAGTAATAAAAGTTTCAAAACAAAATGCACAATTTTTTCTTTTTTAATATTTATATTTTCAAAATCTACTAAACTTCATTTGCTGAAAAGCATCTTTATATATATATTCACATATTTTATTTAGGAATCACATATATACAAATTTTAAAATAGCAAACATTATAAATTCCTTTTAGCCTACAGTTAATTTTAATTAGAAACAAAACTAAATATTTATGAAAGTTTTTTTATTTCATTTAAACACAATATTCTATAGTATTAAGAGTAGTTGCAAACAATTATTTGAACGCTTAAAAAACAACATTGTTATACTTGAATTCCTTGAATGCCTGGTGGACCAGGGAGTCCCACTGCTCCTGAAGGACCTTTATCACCAGTTCGACCAGAAATACCAGGTTGCCCTTCTTTACCTGGATGACCCTGAATATGAAAAAATGATATAATATTATAAAATGCTTCATTAAATGGATTATTATAAATACATTGTCAGCACGTCATTTGAAAATCATTATTCCAATAAATATTTAATTTGATAAAATATAGCCCCATTAAATATTCATTTTAAAAATTTAAATATTCTTAGTTCCAAAAGTAATAATTACACCAGAAAATAATGAATAATATAACTAAATTACACAAAAAATTACAATTGCATATAAATAATTAGAAGAATAAAATATAACTACGTTTACAATGCAAAGTAACAAATAATATTTAAGTGACTAATCATTTTCTGGCAATTCATTTTGATTTGTAGAACTGAGTAATTTTTCTTAAATTGAATATGAAAGCGGAATCGTATTGAAACTTTTTAAGTTAAGCATATTTATTATATTGCATCACTTTTATTTTAATTATACAATAAAAATAAATAATGTAAATGAAGTATCTCTTTAAATTTAATTATTTATATATCCAATATATACAATATCAAAAAATATACTTTGGATAAAGAAGATTGTCACATAGTAAATGTCAGTGGACTTTTCAAATTATATAAAAAGACACAGTGGACTGTATCATGTGACACAATTAAGGAAACTCCTGACTTTCCAAGAAACTACTGGGAAGTTATGAATGGAGAATTGCAACATTCCTTTTTCATTTTTCCAAAATGAAGGAAATCAAACCAGTACACAGTCATTTTGAATAAATAAAAGGTGACCTATAAAGTTCTTGCTAATTTTGCTTTGTCAATGAAAGGAGTGAGAATAAATATGCATAACAAATATTTAAAAAAAACAAATTTTTATAGCTACTATTTTTATAGCAACTGGTGTTTGTTGACACCAGTTGCTATAAAAATAGGTTAACTACACACTTTTATTAATCAAAGAGAAGATAAATGGAAGTACTACAAAAACTCATAACTTCAAATTCAATTTGAATAAAGAAAACTGCATCACATTTTTAATCCATTAAGCACTTGGTATGTGCCACTTATTTCACATAAATGTGTTCGAAAAGATATCTCGCTATCTTCTTTGTAAAGTTCATGCCTATAGTATATGGCCTTCTAGGAATAGTCATTTTATTAACAAAATTTTATCCAATATAATGTGACATAATATTATGCAAACTAATGACAATTGCTGAATAGAAAAATCTCTTTTGAATAAGTTTTAAATAATTACATGAGGTAATAAATGATGTGTACAAGCAATAGAACATTTTTGCAATCAATTTATTAAAAAAAAAAAAAAATCACTAGCAAAAGTTTATGAAGAAATCTAATTTTAAAACAAAAAAAGGAACATAGTTCTAAGCTTTCTGCATTTAATAAACATAAGTAGAATTCATTGTAATTACTGGAGGTCCAGGTTCACCAGGTAATCCAGCAATACCAGGTGGGCCTTGCAATCCTTGAGGACCTGGAGGGCCGTCAGCTCCACTTTTACCTTCCATTCCTCTATCCCCCTTTAAAATTATGAAAGAAAAAGGGAAATATTTTGTTAATGTGAAACATATTTTTTGTTATTTTTTTGCAAACATTCTTAATTTTTTTGAAATTAAAATGTAAATATATTTATTATAAGATTACAATCTATATTTTTTTGATTTTAGAATTTCTTTTTCACACATGCTTATGTAACTAGAAGAATTACTAGTGATTATATATATATATATATATATATATATATATATATATATATATATATATATGTATATATATATATATATGATAATTTCAAAACAGAAACAAAAATAAAACTTAAAATTAATTATATATTTATTGGTATTAGTAAATGTAGTTACATGTTTTTTAAAAGAAAATCTTTAGTTATGGAGATGATACACAAATAGTCTGAATAAAACTATTCCTAAACAGTAGGAATAAAAATATATACATATTCTAAAAATATGTAAATTGAATGTTAAATGTATACACTATCATTAATTAAAATCATTTTATGATAAATACAGCAGAATTGGAAAGTAAAATGACTTACAGGAGAGCCTCTGGGACCGGGAGGTCCTACTCGTCCTTGAACACCGGGAACTCCAGGTAATCCTCGATCCCCAGCCGCACCAGCAGGTCCTGGTGGTCCTGGTAGACCCTGAAAATAATATTTTTATTTGATATATTTAAATTAAGATTTTATAAATATTAAATTGTAATATCTATTTTCTTATACATATCTACTTTAATTATGAATAAGAACATAAATTTTTGTTTTATGCAAAAACTCACAGGTGCACCCTCAGACCCAGCTTCTCCTTTTGGACCAGGAAATCCAGGCTGGCCAGGATTACCAGAATTACCAGGAGCTCCAGGTTTACCACCATCTCCTGGGGCACCCTATAAATAAATAATATGGTAAGATTTAAGGTGTTTTCTTATAAATATTATATAACCAAATCTATTTAATTTTTAAACCATATAAATACAATTCATAAAAATACTTTCAGCAATGATTTATATAGTGAAACATACATTTACAATAATATTTTCTTACATATTGCAGGTTTCTAAACATGTAATATTAAGAATATATTAAACTATTAAAAATGCAACTTTTATGTATATAAAATGCAATTTTTATATAACTTTTTTTAGATGATTAAATAAATAGTGATAGAGTTTTTCATTAAACAAGCAATAACTGATATAATTGAATGTATTGTTCCAATGGCTTGGGTTGTTTGTCACTCAACAACCAATTTTTTACACACGGAAGCTAAATGTCAGGACCTAAGTTTAAAGTGTATTCCAAATCCCTAGAAATTCCCATGTTCAAGGTAGGCTTCAAGACATTGAGCTGAAAGATAGGATTCATCATTCAACAGTAGCTCAGCAATATATGTTGAGAATTTTAGTAAAGATAAAATCAATATTAAGTCCATAATAAATCAGTACTGGAAATATAATGTGTGCTTCACAAAGTTTTAGACATAATAGGGTAGGATTAATGTGGCAAAATATTGAAAAACAAAATAAGGTCCTATGGAGACTAGTTATTTTGTGCCACTTGTATGCAGGAAGAGGCTGCTTATTTCAAAATAATTTGATTATATTTTGATGTTAAAAATATTTCAAATACATTTTTAACTGCATAATTCTCAAGCCTGTGTTTAATAACTATAATTATCATATAGCTATAAATAGTTATCATTAAATAAAGTTTGCTTTAATTTATTTAATATTTTTTTTAACAAATAAAGCAAAATTTCTAATATGTATTTTGTCCGGTAGATATATTCACTTGTCTTACTAGTAAAACAAAAAATTTAAAATTAGTGTGAATGTACCAAGTTTTACAGTTAAATAATTAATTTTTTCCACTTACTTGAAATGTCTAATAAATTATTAAAATAAACGTTATGTATTTTCCCTTAATATTTTTAAATTTATTTCCATTTAAATTGATAGCAAATATAACATGTTAAGGTAAAATGCTTATAATGAAAAAATCAGTATTTTTAACTGAAACAAGGAAACAATTTTAATATTGAAAAAATTTTTAAGAGATTCCCAACAATTTTCATTATTGAAAACTCTTTTTCATAAAACAATTTTATTTACTTATTTTATTAATTTGTTTTCTAAAAATTTTTTTTAATTTTCACCAAAAATAGCTTATTGAATAAGAAGATCACCCAAATATATTTTTGAATATATTGTATGAGAAAAAGTAATTCGTTTTTTTGCTTATAATAGTTATTGTTAAATTTATGTGTGTTGTTCAAATACTAACACATTGTGGTAAAGAAAAAAAAATATATAAAAAAATAATATTTAAAACCACACATAATTTGGAGGAAAAAAATAAAAGTAATTATTTTATTAGTTGAGGGAAAAATAAAATTTAAAATAAAATTAGGTTAATTTTTTTCTTTAATAGTTAATCAATAATTTAAATATTGAATTTTCACATTTGTTTTACAATTGATGTGAAAAAGTTAATCTAAATTGTTAACAAACTATTGATAGGAATTACATTTTTATTTATTTTGATGTAAAAGTGATATTATGAAGAAAAAAGTAAGTCATTAGAAAAAAAATTAGTACAATATCATTATATTGAAAGTCTTCAAAACATTTAAATTTTCTGTAACCTTCCATTAAAAACAAGATTTTTTATTGTTTATCTTTGAAATTACTGTTATTATAAACATTTACCTTTTCATAGAAACTAATGTAAAAAATAATATAAATCAAGTAATATTTTTTACCATGATTTCTTTAAACTTTTATTTTGAATAATTAGTATGAATATAGATACATTTATATGGATTATTGTGATATGATTATTGAGATACATATATATAATTATGATTGTAATTCATCATGAAGGTAATTTCTTTTTATTAAAATAGTTTGTAATTATATTTGTGTTTTGTATAATTGCTGTTTCTTTAGCAGGTAACATTCAAACTTTAAATTTATTGTTAAATGTTTAATTAGTAAAAGAAATTTTATTGAAATAAAAGTGGAATAACATACAAAGATGTGATTATAAAGTTTACAAAACGTTAGTCAAATTAAGCTAACAGCTACTTCCCCTTTTTTCAGACAACAGTATGTAGAAATTGATTTGCTTAAATTTAAACAAAGGATATTTTAGAAGTATTAATGCAATATTTTAGATTGTAATAAATACACAATGAATAAGGGTATACACTAAACTATTTATTTACTACAAACATTAAGAAATTAATTTTAATAAAAAACATATTTTATAATACTTTTAATTTCACTATTTCCTATATTTGATTACATATTTAATTTAGAATTATGTGATTCTAACCATTTAAAAAGAATATGTCACTTTTGTTTGAAAGAATATTAAAATGAATATTGCATCATCATGTACTGAAGTATAGGTAATAATGGAAATATCTGTATATAAAAGCAAACATAAGAGTTATAACACAGCTACTAGTTTTGTTATATATAAAAAATATATATTCTAGTAGTATGTGGCAACTTTATTAAAATTTTGCAAAAAAAAAAAAAAAGGTCAAATTGTAAAGAGACTATTTATCACAAGCAAGTGTGAGTAAACATTCCAACTTTTATGAATTTCTCTATAGTTATAATTATATAATATGGCCGCTTTATTAAAATTTTGCAAAAAAAAAAAAAAAAAAAAAAAAAAAAAAAGTCAAATTATAAGAGATTACTTATTACTAGCAAGTGTGAGAAAACATTCCAACTTTTATGCATTTCTCTATAGTTATAATATCTATAGTAATGACTGCATATACACAAGATAGACTCACCAAAGCGAAATAGTGAATGGAAAGAGAAGAGAGTGATGGGTGTTGAAGCAAATTGCAATGCTTAAAAAGTGAACAACTGCAAAGCTCAATCAACAGCTCAAATATCCAAAGTCAATGATTGCAATAATAAAACACTTTCATGAAAAGAAAACTTATAGCAGAGTAGCAATTCCCCAAAACCACTTGCCACAGATGGTAATGCCATACATCATCTACTGTATGTCACATTCACAAAATCTGGTCCACTGAAAGAAAGTAATAGGGTTTTACAAATCAACTTTCTTCCTTTTCTCTACAACATGATGGGTGCACCTTTGGAAGACACATGCAGTCTATATTTATTTGTCAAGTAGAAGATGAATCCATCTTTATCCACAGTTTTCTGTTGGACCAATGTAATCCTGAAAGGAAGGATCTCTGAGAAGAAGTATTGAGAAAATTTTAGCTAACTAGATCCATTCTATGATGTAAACAATTTCCTGCAAGAGATAAAATTTTCCAGGTATTACACCTATTCTTGTAACAGTGGCTGTCAAATGTTTGATGAATGATAAAGAAGTTATATTTCATCATCGTTTTTTTAATGAACATTTATCTCAATCTGAACAGACATCCAAACTCAATGTAATTTAATAGTTATACTCTATTTTAAAGCATTCATAATGAAATTGATAACCTCCTCTGATGTATCCCCCCAAAATTTTACATTATCTTCATGAAAAATACATCCCACTAAGCACTCTTCAACAATGGCATTAATCGATTATTAGGCATATGCAAGCTTTATTATATGCCAAGAGTGGTCATATAAGCCTATTAATTAAGGACTCTGTATAAATATCATTGTGTTATTTTAATAACACAAATCTAGTAAACAAATGGTTACATTTTAGACATACAAATAATGTATGTAATGTTTATTTGTATTTGTATGTAATGTTTATTTGTATGTATAATGTATGTATGTACAAGTACATATAAATGACACTGTACTGTAATCAATCTCAAAAGATCCTTGCAGATATAAATTATTAATCAACATTGTTACATGTATAAAATCTTAAGCATGCAGTAGTCTATTTTCATGAGAGAAATTACGATAAGGCAGAACAGATTTTTTCTGTCAGTCTTTCTCACAATCAGATCTGTCAGTCTTTCTCACAATTGCGATTTTATGTTTTCGTTTATATTATCTGTTTATGACCAACAAAACGATCAATTTTTCAGGAGAATAATCTACAATTTTTTTTCCAATTAAAAAATGTGATCAAATAACACTCGTTTATTATTGTCGATTATTTTTGCAGCATAGAAAAATAGCTAAAGAAATTAAAATAAATTCAAAAAAATTATAATTTAAATAAATAAAAAAAAATCATATTTAGTTTTATAAATAGTTTGTAAAAGATGCTATATGGGTTCATGATGATATGTTATGGATAAATTATAAATATTTTCACATTCCACAGAATGATACATTTATAGTGCAAGTTCTTAGTCATTCTTTCAAGTTCAAACATAATCAACAGATTATATGTTCAAATTTCTTACTTATTACAATTCTATTTGTGAAATTTACATACTAAAGTTATCATGATTTTCATAATTCTTTTAAACCAGAATGTAGAATAACTAGAAAATTTTATATTTGCAAAATATTTAGATTAGAAGATTAAAATTATAAAAAAAATCATAAATTCAATACAAACTATAATTGAGAAATATAAGCGGTTAACTTGCACAAAATTAATAAAAAATATGCATAAAATTTTATACTTTTATGCCAGGAATTCCAGGTGGTCCAGAGGGTCCAGAGTTTCCAGGTGATCCCTAAAAAATTAATTATGACATTAATTTACAATATTTCTATCACTAATTAACTATTGTATTTAGACTGTAACTGTACTCAGATAATGAAATTTAAAGATTTTGTCATTATATGACAAAAAGTACATGTTACAATTTCATAAGGGAAAAGCTATATTTTTCCAATAATTTTTTGCATAATTAGTTTTAAAATTTCTTAGCTTTAAATAAAAGAAATTTACAATGGGACATTTCCTTTTTGTATAATCATTTCATTTTGTTTCAAATAGTCTATTACTTCATTATATTAGTAATCTTCGAACAGTGAACTTTTCATCAACTAGTTTAATGCGCTGTTTATTTGATTAAAGCATATTGTTTATAATAATAATTCAAATTTTGAGATGTTCAGAACAATATTTTTTTAATATATAAAGCAATAACACTTACTGGATGTCCAGGTTGCCCAGGTCTGCCAGGTGGGCCTGGAAAACCAGCATCTCCCTGAAATTACAAATTTTTAAGTAAAGTTTCAAGCAAATTACATCAGAAACAATCTACAGCAAAATTTGAAAATACTAATGTCTAATTGAGATAAATATATGTAAAATAAAAATGTTTAATCTGTATTTTCATAACTTCTAATATAATTATCAATAACTCAAATCCAGATATAATATAAAAACACATATTTCATAAATTAAATTCTTCTTAATAAATATTTACAATAGAAAATAAGTAAAATCACATCTCATGCTCCCTTTATTTAAAGAATTTGAATCTCATTGTGCTCAGAAAATTATTCACTTTACTTAATATTAAATGATAATTCTTAACAAAGTTTAAAAATGCAGAATTTTATAAGTTATATAAAAAAAGGAGGCAGAATGTAATTATTTGACAAGAAAATCATTAAGTTTTCTGTTAAATATGCACTTCTAACAATATAAATAGCAATGTAAGTGAGCACTGAACTTTACTCTAAAGTTAAACTCATTATTAGTTTATTAAAATACTCACCCATCATTAAACCACAGAAGAAAAATGTGGTCAACCCCTCAATTACTGTTTGTGAATAATGATGGATAGCAGCATTAAACTATTGAGCCACTAGGGCTGCATTTCTAATAACATGTAATTTGTAATCAATGTAATTTCGATTTGAATACATTTATTTAAGGGTGATATTATTTTTAACATCCAAAAATAATCATAAAGATTCTCAATATGAATTATTAAAAATAGCATATTTTAATTCCTATTTTATAATTTTAATATATTTAAAATGTTATTGCATCGTTTTTCTCAAATAAAAACTGATGTTGTGCATTTAACTTAATAAATAAAGTAAATAAGTTGAACTTTTAAAAACATTCTTTAGAAAAATTAATTGGTATGTATTGTAAAAAAGCTACATGAAGAAAAAGAAATTTCATAAGATTCTGCACGTGAATATAACATGTATCATAGGTTGTCGCATATTTAAATAAACAAGTTTCAAATTATGAAATGAAATATGAAATTGATAAAACTGATAATTCCTGCATTTAAATTTTTTTACAATTAAAGAATTCTCATAATTTTTTATTCATTTCCTCGTGAGTGAGTAAATCAGATTTGAATTCTATATTTAAACAATTTATTTGATAAAAAAAGCTATAAAAAAATTAGGACAAAACTAAAATTTTTGAATTAAATAAATTTTGACTACATTGGAAAATAACATTTTCTTAAGTGTGCAAGTTTTACTAGCATAAAAAGCATAACTAAAAATATGAAAAAAATTATATCCTATACTATATTTAATAAACTAGAAAGAAAAGAGCTCATAATTAATATCGATTGCAAGCAACATGTCGATTTGAAATATGATAAAAGAAGTTGTATTATACAATTGCAGAGAACAACAAAATAATAATAATATAATAAAGAAAAAATAACAGACAAAAAGGATAAATGCAAAAAATTTACATTTGTAAAAAATTTTAATAAAGTATTAAATGAAAGTAGAAACATAAAATTGTAATCTACAATTAATAAAATAAAATTTTAAAAAAAATCCTCAAAAAAACTTGCAAATAGTAATAAATAAATTTATATAGCAAAAATTCTAAAATTCCAATTAAATTAAAAAATAATAATTGGAACTAGTACAGAATACACAACCAGTTAAAGGGAGAGGAAACTAAACAAAACAACTTAAACTGATATTGGCTATTATTGCAAATTCCACTGTCAAATGCAAAACATGCTAAGAGTTATGCTTAAATATTTAATTGACTTAAGCATATATTATCTTTAATAAATATTAAATTTAATAAAGCATAAATTTTAATTTAAAATTAAATGTTGAGACAGTAAAATTATAAATTTTACTTTTTTGCCACTTTCTCCCCTCGGTCCTTTAGGTCCAGGAAGACCAGGTTGTCCCTAAAATAAAATATGTATAATGCTGAAAAAAAGATGCAAAAATAAAAGAAATCTAAGTATTGATAACTGCTTTATTTTTAATAAATAGATTGAAAATTGTTATTTAGGTTCAAGATAAAAATAATTGAAATAAAACTTAAATTTCTATAAAAATGCAGAAATTTTTTTCATAATTATTATTTACTTATCAACAATTGATTGATATCACAAAAGGTTTTCCATAATGCAAGATAAATTTAAAAAATAATTTATTGCTTTAATGAGGCATACATCATACATTTACTACTTAATCAAGGAGAAATAACAAAGTTGACAATGAACTTTAAAATATTTAATAAACTTAAATAATCAATGCAACACAAACTAGTCTCTTTATAAAAGTACTTAGACATACAATACTTGTAAAAAATCATCAAATATTGCTTTTTGTATTTAATTTCTTTGCAAAACACTAGTTACAATGCAAGTGTGCATATATATATATATATATATATATATATATATATATATATATATATATCAAATGATTACTGGTGGAAGCTAATCAATTGCATAGTTTGAAATTCAGGAAGTTCAATAAAATATTTTACAATTTATTATTTTTAATAATGTGTACCATACGAAATTAACATTTTCAGTTTTAATATAGTTTTCTAATTTTAAATCAAATGTGATTACTTTCACAAATTTTAAATTTCAGCTTACTGAGTTTAAGAGGAAACTTAAGAAATTTGAATTAAAATATGAAAAATTTGTTATTTGTAAATTTTAAAAATATATATATATTTATATGACAGTTATATTTGCCTTGTTGCTATATTTGATACAAAAGATTTTTTTGCAATTTTATAAATTAAAAGATTTTGAAACCACTTTAAAATAATAAAATATATTATAGTACTTGAAAAAATCATTTGAACTTACTCAACATATAACATCTCTAGGAATCTTTTATAATATAACTGTTTTATGTGCCATGCTATATTCATAAGTTTCAATTGATTCATGTGAGTACTGATTAAAACTACACATATTTAATACATTTTATATATTTATTATTTATTTATATTTTAAAAAATCACATTTATAATAGAAATATGTGGGCGATGAAGTATAATATGAAACGATTAGAAAATTGTAGAAAATATTCAAACAAGTGAAAACATAAGTAAAAATTATAAAAAGGTAAAAAAAATATATATATGGAATAATTCACTTTGATTTATTAAATTCACAGTAAAAGATTATGAAATAAAATTGGGTTTTTCATTTAATTTAGATAACAAAAATTAGCATTCCAATAAATATTTTTTTTTATATTTAATAAATATTAATGAACTATGTCTGATTTAATGACAGACTGACATCATATCCCAAATAAATGTTAAATTAACATTGTATTAGGAATTTTTACATTTTAATTGTACTAATTATACCTGATTACAATATTTTGAATTTAAAATAAGTTTTAAAAGAACAATTTACTTGAGGGCCAGTTTCCCCTGCTACTCCAGGAGGACCAACATTTCCTTGATCTCCCTAGGAAAATGAGAGAAAAATATAAAATATGAAGAAAAACTTGTATAAAATATCTTTATGTCTTATACAGAATAAATAAAACTCATTTTTTAAAATATTATAACATGACTTAACAATTAAATCTCATGCTTACTTTTGGTCCAGGTAAACCTCTACCACCTTTTGGTCCATTGGCACCAGGCAAGCCCTAAAGTAAATAATATTACAAATAATAATGATATTTATCCAAATTGAGACTTTTTTCATTTAGAAAAACATACGATCAAAGATGTACTCACAACTGGTCCAGGGAAACCTTGTTGACCAGGCGGTCCAGGTGCACCTCTATCTCCTTGGGTCCCAGGAGCTCCAACTTGACCTTCTGGACCAGGAGGTCCAATTTCTCCCTACAAATATATTTTAAAATAAATAAGGATGTATGTTAAACATCTTGTAATTTAAACTGTGTTTTTGGAATCTAAAAGTTTGTATTTTAATTTTCAATCAAAATGATACTTATTAAATTTGCTTCATTTTTATAAATTATAAAGTATATTTTCATTACCTCAATATGTTCTCAGCTTTTATTTGATGATTCTATTTAATGGATCAACGAATACTATTAATTGATTATCATGGGACAGATGAAATTGATACAGTGTACAACTGCTAATGGTTTCTAAAATGCTAATGCATTTTTTTATTGTAGTCAATAAGTTACTTTTGTATAAAGTTTAAATGTATGTTGTGGAATCAAACAATGACAGGACAGAAAATCTTCTTTAATGAGTATAGAATAATTTAAGTGTGATATATCTTCCTTGCATCAAATTTAAACTGCAATTTAAAAATCAATTTCTTTCTGGGCAAGGAATAAAAATTTATAGTCATTTGCAATATTTTTATGGAATTTGTAAGCAATTGTTTGCTAAAAATAAATAAAAATGAATATAATTTTCTTTTAAATATCAAAATAGATTTAGCTTTAAACAATATATTCAAATGAACCAAAATAAAAAATGGGATCAAAATTTATGTGCTAAGGACCAATATACGACACTTTAATTTAAACAATTTAGGAATTTATACTAAATCATAAGTGAAAGTGAAATAAGACAACAGATAATTAGATTAGTCTAATATATTCAACAGCCCGGAATGAACTATAACAGCAGACAAGAAGTTCATCATTGCAGAACTGATAATAAATAATAAAAAGTTAAGAAAAAAATTTAAATTTCTAAAGGCATTTAAAAGTAAAGTACTACATTCAGAAAATGCCTGAATCAGACATAAAATATATCAAATATAGAAATCATTCTTGCTTTACATTGGAAGTAAAAACCAGTTGAGCCAAATATTTAAGATCTATTTTTGTTAACCTTAAAAATAAATGAAATGAGCGGTTAATATCAAAGTTTATAAATTCTATATGACATTCTGCAGCAAAGATTGCACACCATTAGTCAATAATAATATTTTATACAATGAACAAAGTGATCTTAATAGAATACATTTCAGAAATAATCATAATGATAAATGAAGGAAAATTACTTAAAAAAATTGTTACATGATTTAATTTTGTTGCAATTCCTTCATAGGAGCATTCCTATTTTTGAATAGCACCCAAATCTAAAGCCACTCTGATAAAAGTCAATAAAAATCAGAATGATAAGTAAGCAGATGGAAATGCTATCTATTAAAATAAAATGACTGTTCTAAGTCATAGTAAAAAATATCAAGTTTCTCGACTATATAATTCTTTTTAAAACTGTTGTGAATTATTATGTAACATTTTAATTAGCCTGTTAGCCTGTGAATTACACCATTTTACCTGTAAATAAATTTCTTTAAAAACTGGTTTTAAAGGTATTGTAATTTCTAATTAATTATATATATATATATATATATATATATATATATATATATATATATATATATATATATATATATATATATATATATATATATATATAACTATTTAAAGAAGCGAATCACAATAAACTTAATTGTACTAATGATCACTACTAAACTACAGTTGTAAATTATAATAATTAAATGTTTTTTCACAATGAATAATTAACTATTTTTACTCTTATAAGAGTATTTATTCTTTTTAAATATATAAAAACAAAGATATACTTATAAACCCTAGTTCATAGATTAAACAGGTTGGCTTGTTTATCAGCGGAAACCTATTAAGCTTATATAATTTACACATTTTAAAAGCTTTTGCTTAGTTCACCTCATTATAAAAGTACTTTAAAATATTCAATATTAAAATATTCACCACAGGAAGTCTAAAGACTTCTTTTTATGAGCAATTCTAAAATAAATTTATTGTAAACACTGATATCCAACATCATTTATATTCATCGTCTTTATAAAATTTAAAAACTCTAACTTCTCATGAAATAGAGCCCAGAAAATCATATCAGCTTCTATTTTTATCATATACTAGTTTTAGCAGAGATGATGAATAATTTCAATTCATTTTTTACTATTTATATTCAAGTGTATATATTAAAGCACAAATGTTACAGCAAACTATTAAATTATTTACCAACAAAAATGAATTCTCCAAACTGTAATAGTCTTGTAAAGCATATTTCAGTGTTCTTCTGTAGAAGATTCCAGCCTTACAGTCCAGAAACCACACAGTTGGTATTGAAAGATCTCACTATCACAGTATTGGCTATATTCCAGATGATAAATTTGGGTACTTTGGAATATGCTTGGATTTATCATTTATTAATTTTACCTTTGTGATGTAGGAATCACATGGACCTATTAATGATCTTGACATTCCTATCACCCAAGAGTAAAACAAAACTATCAGATATGAGGAACTCAGTTCTTATCTTGATCTTTCTTTTCAGTTGAAGTACAAGTAATAGCATTTTTTGACTATGAAAGAATAAGTATCCAAACTGATTTTTAAAAAGTATAATCAAACATGAAAGTTAACTTGATATTTAATGTAATTTCTTTGCAGATTAACTTGATATAATATAAATGGGAAAAAATATTATCTTATTATGTACATACACAATGGCTGTTTATAAATATAATCATTTTAATACAGAGCCACAGATTATAATGCAGTAGAAAGCTGATAGCCTTTACATCATGATGTAATCTCAGACAAAACCAGAATTTTATTTATTGCCTATTGATAAACACATAACTTCGATGTTTATATAAAAATAAGGCAATCTTTATATATTAGTATTATACACAAATAAATACTTCAATCATTTTAAATATTACTTTATGTGCATTTATCTTCTTTACATGCATTAATTATCCTTGCATAAACCTCTAAACATATTCAATGAACAAATTAAAAAATTTAATTGAGGAAACACTGTACAAGATAGAAAAAATTTGATTATTGATTTAAATTCTGTATAAAAAATACATCAAATAAAAACAAATCACAAAAACAAAATACCAAGTTTACCAGTACAATTGATAGCTAGTGTCAAAAATAAAACATAGAATTTTTGAAACACTTTCTCTATGTATTATCAATCATGAAATATGATCAAAATAAATGTTTACTTCCATCACTCACTTTTTCACCTGCTTCTCCAGGTGTTCCATTGGGTCCAACAAGGCCTTGAGGACCTTGATCTCCTGGACGACCTTGTGGACCTTCTGGACCAGGTGAACCATGATCTCCTCGATCTCCTTTTGCTCCACGGGGTCCAGGTTCTCCTCTAGATCCAGGTAATCCCTATAAAATAATCAAATTTCAAAGTTTTCTAAAATGTACTGAATATTTTTTACAATTTTATTTTATAGCTAAGTGATATTATTGAATATAATTTAATTACCAATAACCCTGATGGTCCAGAATGTCCTTTTGCTCCTTTCTCACCAGGTGGTCCCTTGAAACAAGAAAATAAAATTATGAAATAACCAAAAGAGTTCCAAAATCAAATGTAAAGATAACATTTAAAACATACTCTATCACCATCCTGTCCAGGTGGACCTGCTTCTCCTCTAGGACCTGGGAGACCTTGTGATCCTTGTAGTCCTCTCTCACCAGGAAATCCTCTTTCACCTCGGTCACCAGGAGGACCAGAAGGTCCGGGACTTCCTGGCAATCCAGGTTCCCCATCTTTACCAGGCTGTCCGGGATTTCCAACAATTCCAGGAAGACCCTTTATATAAAATGAAAATATATAATGAATACATACTTTACACTGCAATGACAGGAACATTTTTTTAAATACAACTATTTAAGATAATGATAAAAAATATGAATACAGATAAAATACAAAAAAAATTATTATATTTGCTTTAAAATCTATGAAAATACTGAAAAATTAAAATGAAATAACATAAAAGAATAAAATATAAGATCAAAAGAAATTTTAAATACTGGCCAATAAATTTTCTTAATCAACTTTCTAAAGCTAGAAAAAACTCAAGTTTCGCATTATATTAACACTAATTAATTAAAATTATATTTTAAGTATATTAGAAAATTAGCACATTAAAAAATATTTATTAAAAAAGTAATTCATATTTTTTTATTTGAATTATTAGACATGTAAAAGATATGAAACAAATTATTTTTTGCAGCTTTAAAAGGGTCATACATCAAATTCGCAATAAAATAATTAATATTATACATTAACTGTTTTATAATCATTATAAAGAAGGAAATTTTTTTATATAAATCATTTAAATATTTGGGAAAACTTTTGGGATACAAATTAATTCCAGTTTAAAGTAAGTTTATTTATTGCACTTAGTCATTTAGAAATAGCTAACTACCCCCTTTTTTACTCTCATTGGTCAGAAGTAAATAATAAAAGAAATTTCAGTGATGAAATCCAAAGATGTCCATTGAATAAACTATTTTGCATAAAATAATAATTTTAAAAGTAGTTTATTTTAGAAAAAGCATGATGAATTTCAATAAAAATGATTAACAATCAATTCAATGTATACAGTAATATTAAATTCCACTTGTAACTTTCAGGTAACAAATCTCTCTTCATTATTTCTCTTTATACATTTCAAATATTGAGAACAAAGGCATAGAGCATAAATAAATGTTTCAAAATAAAATATTCATCATTTTAATTTGCTAGAAAAAATATACTTATCCATAACTTATTGATGAAATTAGTATGTAATTTAATTTAAAATAAAAACAAAATCTATTAATGCAAAAATTATAATTAATTACTTGAAATCCAGTTGCACCTTGAGGACCAGGTGGTCCACGCTCACCCCGTTCACCAGGTGGACCTATAGGACCTGGGGGGCCTGCTTGTCCTTCTTTACCAGGATCTCCTCTAGGTCCTGGAGGCCCAGGTGGTCCTGGTTGTCCATCTTGTCCTGCTTCCCCCTTTTGAAAATATAGAAAGAGTATATTTGTTTATGATTTTGCAATTTTTTTAAGCAAACATAATATTTAATAATATAGTATTTTGCATGTAAACCCATTGCAAATATTAAAGTTTATTAATAATAGCATTAATTAAATCAAATTATATTCTTCATCAAAAGGATGTAAACAAAGTGAAATATATTGTATTATAGTAAAAGAAACAAATTTTAATATTGTTGGTCCTCAAACAATAATTAGCATATAATGCGATTTAGTATAGACAGATTGTTTAAATTTTCTAGCAAGAATTTTTCCTGGGTTTAATATACTTCTTTAATAATTCGTCATTTTCATGCACTGACTGTAAAAGCAAAAATTAAAAAAAATAATAATAATAAGGCTGCAATAACATATAAGTTTTGAGAACTTTAATTTATTTGCATTAGTTTCTGTAGTTAAAACTGCTAAAAATTTTTATGTTTTGTGCTACAAATTTTAGATGATTTTATTTAAATATATTCATATCCTTAAATAAAAGACTAATATTTTAAACTTTTTGAATTAATTCTTGACATAAATATAAAAATGAATAATAATAAGCAATAATTCTTAAAATAATAGACAGTAAAAACTAATTATTAATTTTAAGTTGCAGATTTTATATATTAGATTTACAAAATCAAATTATTAACATCTAATTTGCAATAAATAAATCTCATTAAAAAAGTGCAATAGTATGAATTATTTTAAAACTTTTAAATTCAAAATTTTATTTTTATCCCACAATCTTTTTATATTCAATGCAAATGGTAGTATAATATTGCAGATTTAAAAAGATTTTTGGAAAGCACTTAACTCATTCAATACAATCAAAATCATATTTTCATTTGAGGGACATAGAAAGACTAAATGTTTGTTAGATGAAAATGTCTTTAAATTTAGGGATCGATAAAAAAAAGTCAGATATGTAAATTTGCAGAATATAATACATGATCGAAATATTATTATCTCAAGCCAGGATGCTGCTACCAACACATATGTTATGAGATTGCATATACTATGATAAAACAGATTGTATTTTTTTTTTTTTAACTTTTACTTCAAACTTACTAAGCAGACTTGCAAAATATCATTCAAATACTGTTTCATAAATTTAATTTAGTGAATCAATATAATTGGTTTAATATCTAACTAACATCTCATTCTCTTCTTTATTTCTTTTACACAAGATAAATTTTAGAAACATTCTACCATCTACAAGTCAGTTCAAATTTAAAAAAAAAAAAAAAAAAAAAAAAAAGCTGCATTTTATAATTAACAATACTGAGAAATGTTATGAAAATTCATTTTTGATTACATTATAGGGTAAGGACATGGTGCATAAAGCTGCAATTTTGCAGTAAATGAATTTTTCAATATAATAAGAAATGTTATATTCTGAGATACAATCATAGCTTCAAAAATGTGGCCAAATATTACATGCTGATTTTCTAATAAATTATAATGTAACTTTTGGAATAAGCAGTTTTATCATAACCACATAAATCAACATCAGAAATCTTGAAATTACTCATTATTTACATGGACTAACAAACAAACAAAGTCTCATAATGCATTTTCTCTAGTTTTTTATTTATTATAAATTCAATGAGACTTCTCATAATCAAAACAAAATTTCGAATAATATATGATTTTTTTGTCAATTTTAAGAGATACTACTATTGAAAAAACAAAATGTATGACGTGTACAAACCAAAACAATACTGATTTAAATTCCCATTTTACAACTAGTCCCAATAGATATGACATTGTAAGCACTTGTGCGTACCTTGGAATACAAGTAAATCCTCAGAATGATTTAGGATCAGAAATACGCAAAACATAAATCACAGCAAACCAAGCCCATTATGGTACGAAAAAATACTTCAGATCTAAACTATCAAGAGGAGAACAAAAATTTTACTTTATAAAATCATCTTTCAGAGACAGGGACAATGAATTCAAACCCACCTTATGCAGAGATTCTTATTGCAAAACAAGATGGCAAATATCCAAGCGAAAATTACATATTAGGAGTGAGACTTTAAAACTATCAAATCCTCAAATTGGAGAAGTCAAGCAAAGAACAGATGCAAGGGGAAAAAACTTATGGAAAAAGTCAGGACTCACAATGGCTGGTCGAGCCAATTATAACTTATTATGATAACCATTTAATCATGATAATGATGATGATAATCAAGAAAATATTTCCCACTTGAAGTACATAAAATTTCAGGTTAAATAATTGATATTTAATTATTTTATTTAAGTCAATAATATAAGTAAGTTACATTAACGTACAATTTTATAAATATAGAAAAATTACTTTAAAATGTACATGTTAGAATGAAACCTTATGTATAAACTAAATACATTGTTAAAATTGCACTTTTGCTTTTCTAAAGGAAGACTGAATTCTTCCAAGTAAAGAGCAATGTATACTTTACATAATGTTTAAAATTGTCTTTTTTTAATAAAATTTAATATATTATTTATTGAGATAATATTTAGTTAAAATTATTTTATGGAATTAAGTTAAATTAGAAAAATTATCTTATACAAAAAATAAGTACTTATAAATCTATATGTTAAAAAAGACAATTTTTTTCTCTTTGAAACATTTTGAGTAAAATCTTCGATAACAAGTAACGATAAATATTTTACACATTATCTAAATTCATAAGCATTCAGATTATAATAAAACTTTGGTACCTAAAACAATATAATTTTTCAAGATGCATATATTATTTTATAAAAGAATTATGCATCAAATTTAACTTTTCAATAATATTCAATATTAAAAAAAATATTGAATATTGTTGAAAAATTATGATATATATATATATATATATATATATATATATATATATATATATATATATAATAGAGAAATTAACATAACTTTGTATATTAAGATACAATGCCATTAATAAAATTTGCTTCTGAATTACACTTGCTCATTTGATCTTGCTAATTACAATGCAATTATTTTTAAATAATAGTTTACCGAAATTGCATGTGTTATTCACAATAAAATCCTTTTCCACTGAGCAGACAATAATTAACTTATATAAAGTTGGCTGCAAACTTCAGTATCAGTAAAAATATATTTGTTTTCTAAAATTGTTTATACAAATTTATTTTAATAGCAATATGTAATATAAAGAGACTTCAATAAACTATTCTCATGATTGTTATTTTCATCTTTGTCAGACTAGAATTATAGTTGCGTATGAAACAATATATAGTTTTTAAAAAAGAGGTATGGAAATTTTTTACACATAATTTATATGTATCAACTTGACTTTATTTTTTATGCATAGTTTCTATTCATTTATTTGCATTTTAAAGACAGAAGATACTCTTAAAAGCAATAAATGAAACCTTAAATAAATAATCTAGTAACTCATGACATACTTCATAGTATTTTAATTTTAGTTATGTAAGCATTGTTTACGTAGCACTATAGTTTATTAGTTACAAATTAGAAGTAGTATTTAAATATACTTTTTCATTTTAGCTTCTTTAAAAAAAAAAAAAAAAAAAAAACATTGTCCTTTGCATATTATAAGCTACATATCAAAGAATTAATGCTTTAAAATAAGTAAACACAATTTAGCTTTTCCTAAGTTTTCTATGTTTTAACTCCATCAATGCATTCAGCAAAGTTCTAATATTTATTTATGAATCTAAAATATGTATGCAGTTAAAAATTATAATTATCAAATTAATCTTGTTCATGATATGGAAAATAGAAATTAAGGTGATTAAATAATCAAACATTAGAACACATTAATCATTAAACTTTTAAAGCATTTATATCAAAGCATAAGTTTATTAGTAACAGGTAGAAAAATATTTGTTATAAACTATAAAGATAAGCTTATACAAAAGTAGATGTTTCAAAACAGTAAACATCAAAAAAGACTCACTTCTTTGTTAATAAATTATGCCTAACAAAATTTTAAATATAGTAGCATTTTAGTTAAAATGATGGTATAACTAAATAATGTAGTAAAATTAAAAAAATAATTATCTAAAAAATATTTAATTAAATAGATAATTTATTTAAAAATCATGTTTTCAATATAAAAGATAACCATAGTGAAATCTTAATTTAGTGAAAAAATACTTAGGAGAAAAATTGAACAAACCTATTTAAGATAAATATTTTTACCTGATCTCCTTTAGCACCAGGCAATCCCATCAATCCTGGAAGACCTTGAATTCCCTAAGTTCATAAAATATTAAAATATAGATATGAATGAGTGGAAATTTGTTAAAGAAAATTAATTAATATGAGAAGAATTACTTGTGGTCCAGGTTCACCTGGTTTTCCATCAGCTCCAGGTTGTCCCTGAAAGAGTTAACATATTTGCATTAAAAATATATATATTTAATCTACATGGATTATTGTGGAAGAAAATAATCTACAAAATGTTACATTAAACTATTATTAAAAACCATCATATTATTAAAAATTTTAGAAGTATTCTTAATAATTTCCATTAATTTTTCAAGTGAGAGCAAATTACATATATATGTTTTTTCTTCAATAAAGTTAAAATAATTAACTGTTTATATTTTTTTCATAAGGTTATCTATAATCAGAAATGTATAAAATTTAAAATGTAGTGTCTTACAATCTTTTGTATTTTACAATCAAAAGTTAACAGGTTGCAATGACTTTACTTTTAATTTAACTGTTCTAAAAGTAAAATTTAGCAGTTAATTTTTTTATATAGTTATAATAAAAATTTTAAATATAGTCAACAAGAATAATTTTCTTTAGTCAATAATTAATTTCTTTATGGAAAATATTTTTTTTAGTGTGGAAACCGAGTTGGAAATCTGAGCAGTAAGTTAATTATATAAATAATCTGATTTGTTATTTATATATGTAATCTGAAAAAGAAAATCTCATTTTGATTTTTTAAAATAAACAAATGTTCAGGAATATCATAATGTAAAATATTTCAATAAACAAATATTGTGCCAGTAAAGGAAAAAAAAAAGAAAGAAAGAAAAGAAAAGAAATTTCATCTACGATGCTAATTTTTTAAATTTTACAAAAGATAATCATAAAAAAAATTGTGAAAACATATTTTGAAAACTTTTATTTAAAGCTCTGATATTTGAAGATTCTTATAATTTAATTTAAAATAAAATGTTATCATAATTTTATATGGAAATTAAACAAATTAACTTCTGAAAAATTAATTTTTAATCCCAAAAGAAATTTTTAAAAAATTCATAGTTATAGATAAGAAATATTTTTAATTCCCAAAGCAATACAGAATAAATAAAACATATTAAATATAGTTACGGTAAAAAACTGTATTATTCATATAATACACACTTGTAATAATTTGATACATAATATTACATAATTTATTATTAAATTTTGAATATTAAAATTTATTATTTACCCTTTCTCCTGGTACCCCATCTTTGCCAGGAAGTCCAGGTCTGCCAGCTAAGCCCTATACAGAAAGTTTACAAAGAATGTTAATTAAACTGACTTCAGTTCAATTATAAATTCATTTTTCATGCAAACCAACAAATTAAGTATTAATATAACAAAGAATCCTTTAAAAATTAATATTGTGCAGATTATAATTACATGCATATATGTAAATATAGACATAAATATATATTTATTCATACATAAAAGTTTTTTTTATCTAATACTATTTTAGCATTAACTACAAAATCATATTCTTTTATAACATTAATTTAAATTATTAGCAACTAACACAAATTTTTTACATACTCTTAATCCTTGTAAGCCTTGAGGACCAGGTCGACCAGACTCACCCTAAGAATAAGAAAGAAATATTATTTGGTTCATCAATTGCATCAATATTCCTCTAAAAGTTTAAAACATCAGTTTATGGAATAATTTTCATTATTCCATATTACCATAGAGCCTTTGGGTCCCTGAGGACCTTGTGGACCCCTGTCTCCTTGGGCTCCTTTCATTCCAGCTGGTCCATCTGATCCCGGAAGTCCTCGAGTTCCAGGAACACCCTTAAATTAAAATCATTTTAAATATATTTTTCATTAAAACATCTTTTCATCAAAATCACTCTCATTTTTCAAATTCTAATATTCTATTTTTATTATATTTAAAGATAATTTTATTTACTATCAATTTCCTGAATTTCATATATATTAATTTTCTGTCTTGTCAAGAAAATACATTTCTATTTCTAATAAATTGATGTTAAATAATTTAGCAATTTTTCTTTTAAACACATAGTTCATTTCACTTATTTTAGTAAGTGATATTACTTATACTAAGGTATTTCAGCAATTTTATTTGAACTAAATGCAATGTTTTCCCTGAGCTTTTAACTTCAGATTAAAAAAAATTCTTTTTGGAAGTAGTCCTGCTTTTAGAATTCTTAAAAAAGGAATTTAAGGTATCATTATTGATCCAGATCAGAAAAGTAAGACACTCAGACAATTCTTAAGAAAAAGACTCATCTTCATTTTTGTAGTAAATATTATTAAATAATGAATCTAGTGATCTAGATTTTAATCAATTTTCATTGTCTGATTGAAACTATGATGAATATGTTTCATGCTTTTATTGAACTATGATTGCACACCTATGTTCAGAAATAGACCAGTACAAAAATGTAACACTCCAATGTTAAATCAGATAAATAATGAAGTGAACTTGCCACATTCACATAAATTGACTTAATGACTAGTGTTCTATTACTACTGTTAAAGAGCTCAAATGATGATTTCTAGAAATAAGAGATTTAGCTTTTTTATTTATTTAAAGATAAATAGTTTCAGTAAAGCATATTGAGCACTTTTTCAATTCTTATAAATTTGTAATATTAAAAAATAGGCATGAAATTATTTGTTATAATTTAACTGTAAATAAGTACAGAGTAACCAGTGTTCTCACATAGTTACTTTGTAATAAAGCTTAACAAATCCATGTTTTATTCTCAGGTGCATGCAACTATGTACATGTGTGAGCATTTTAATGCGCATTTGATAACTATGTGAAAATATCAACATAATACAATACAAATATAACTTTAAAGATAAATATGTTTATCTAATACACACAAATAATTAAGTATGAAAAATTATTTCACAATGTAACAGTACTTCAATCACTTGTATGAATTTTGTAGAATAGTTAAATATTTATTATTTAATAATCATTAAACCAATTAAATATTCATTGTAAATGACAATTGACTATTTATCTTGTTTTTAGCATCACGGATCACATCGTACTAATGAAATCAGTGAATTTATAGAGCTCTGTTTTCTAAATTAAATGTTTTTAAATAATTTTTATCATTGAGCTCTATAAATAAAAATATGCAATTAAGCAAGTAAATTTTAATAAAATGTTAAAAAAATTTAATGCTAAAATTAATTTGTACCTAAATTATATAAAGTTGCTTACAAAATAAATAAATAAATAAATACTAAATATATTGAAATTACAACCAATATAGAAAATTTAAAAATGTGTTATTTCCAAACATGACAATTTTCTGAACAATAATTTTAACATTCATAAATTTTATATACAAAGAACTAAATAGTTTAACGCCTGATAACATAATTTATAGAATAAAAATATCAGTTTCATTATTTAAAAAATAGCTACTGAAATCTTTATGAATTAAGTGAAAAATTAATAATTCTGTTTTTATCACAAAACAGATTAATTCAGAAAAATATATTTCTGAATGAGATAAAACAAAGCATTTTCGTTATATTTAAAAAATCAGCTATCATAATTTAAGCATTTGAAATGTCTAAATTAAGCATTATGGTTATAGGTAGACAAAGCTGTAAAACAATAATGCAGAAAACGTTGGTGATTTTTTTATTACTAAAACACTTGATTAAAAGCAATTAATTGTTGAGTATACATGTTGAGTCAAATATACACGTTAGTGAGAAAAATTAAATTATGGTACTTTATGGATAACTTTTAATTAATGATATTCAGAATTCAAATTTACAATAGTTGCATTTTTAAAACTACATTAGATAGATAATTTGTTTTGTGATACGTGATATCAATACAGTTAAATAAAATAATATTAATATTAGAATAAAAGTGTGTAAAATTTCTGCCATTTTAACTGTAGTAGTTAGCAATTAAAAAAACATTTCATTTCTGTGTATTTTCCTTAAAGTAATAACTACATGTCAAACAAACTTTTTTCTGTTCAAAATATAATGATTGTTTTACTGTAAACATTAAAAATTTTTGTTGTAAAAGATTTAAATAACATACACGCTCTCCAGGTGGGCCTGGTGGACCAGGTGAACCAGTTGAACCAGCTTTACCCTGAAATAAAAATTAAAATCTATGAATTACATAGATTTTAATGAATTTCATAACTTGTTAGGGAATCAATATAATGTTAAAATAATACATATAATTTGTTACAAAATATACCACTTAAAGTGAATAAAATGTCTAAACATATCTTAATTATTTTTATGTTTTACAACATGCACAAAAGTATACTTTAATAAAAAGTAAAGAAAGAGATTATGAAAATATAGGTATCAAATATAATATGAATCCTGATTTTATGATTACACATTGAAAAAAACTTCTATACCAAATGAAAACAGAAAACATTTTAGTTTTTATACAGTCATAATTTGTTGTTTAAATAATGAGAGTTAAAAATAGTACATAATAAAAAAGCGTCATTCATACAAGTAGATTTAATTATACAGATTTAATAATGTTGTTGTAAATATATACATTAAAATATTTTCTAAAACAAATAACTTGCTATCGATTTCAAGTCATAAGATATTACTAAATTGTTATTCAAAAGCATGTCGGGAATATTTCAGACAATATGCTGGTAATAGAGCACACCATACAACTTCGTTAAAAGGCCTTCATCATGCCAATGAAAATAATATGGCAAATGCATATGATATAGAAATTACACAATTTTAGACATAATATTCCAAACTCTTAAATTAATAGCTTAACTGAAATATGGTACATTTTCTACCACCTGCATCATGGGCCATAAAACTTTTGTCGTTATTGATCTCAGAAAATTTCATGATTTTATTATGAATCCCCTCTATAAAAATGATAAACAAGAAAAACCTATTTCTAAAGCGATTTACTTTATTTTGACAAAACAAAAATTTTTACATGAATCAGTCAGAAGAATGTGCCAAATTCTCTGGGCTAGATTAGCAATATTAGATTCAAAACTCATTTGTTTTACATTTAAATTGTCCTAGGACTTTGCATTCAATATATTTCTTAGTTTGGTTAAAACAGAATTAAGATGACTTAAATCATATCCAACAATATATGAGATAGGGAATGCAATTAAAAAGTAGAATTCCAGACTACAAAGTTTTGGATACTTTTGTTATTTCATATAAATATTAAGTTATATTCATCTAAAATTAAATATTATTTAAAAGCATCCTAGCTTTAAGGTTAAAAATAGTTCAATGACTGTATCTTACTAACAGCCATAGTTTCAACTTGAGACAAAAATAGTGCAAAAGCATTTCTGGGAAATCCATGCATTCAATACTTCCAACGTGTAACTTAAAATCATCAATCAGATTTTGAAGACGATTTACATATATATCTAATTCTTCATTTTAGTTAAATTAAAAAAAATATTTGAAATCGCCTTACATATCAATGACTTATGTTAGTTTAATTTAACTTGAAAGCTCAAAATAGTTTCTACACACATTTGGATTAACATAATATCTTTTCCTTGAAATGATTGTATAGATTTGCAACAGTGACAAGTATTAAATGTGAAACTTTTTACTTTGAAAAGAGAAATTGTATTAACTTATAATGAGCTCATTGAAGAGCACTTAATAACACTAGTGAACAGCAAGTTAACTAAAAGCAATTTTAAAAACTTTTTTGATATTCACTGTGTTTATGTAGCTCTTGGAAGAAAACAAGGAAATAACCAAACATCCTGTTTAACAAAGACACAAGACAGAAATCGAATATCTACCTCTTGTTATATAGTTAAGCTAAAGAAAAAGGAAAGGAAAATAATTAACCATTATGAATACAATAAAAAGTGAAATCTACTTTAAATTTTGAAGTGAACTTTTCAAAATAAACAACTGTATTTAAGTGTTGGAACAGAACCCAAAACAACATTGAAACACCCATCTTGTATAGGAATAGAGAATATTATATTTTCCTTCTGTTTTCTAACAGAATCTGAGTTCAAATACAAGATATTTTATTTTGAATACCATTCTAGTACTAAAGCTTAAGCATACTAAGCTCCTAACCGGCCATTATAATTTGAAGATAAAATAAAAACTGATATAATAGCAAAAAATTACATCTACATTTTAATCATGTTTAAATTTAGTTTTGTTTCATACAATATATTAAATTAAGCTAAAAATAAATTGTGGATATAATGGTTGAAAATGTAACAAGAATAATTAACTTACTCTCTTTCCTGGTTGACCAGATGTTCCCGGAAGACCTCTAGGCCCTGAAGCACCTTGTTCCCCTTTTCTACCAGATTCTCCCTTAATCCCAGGCTCCCCTGGAAATCCCTTAAAGGTAACAATTTAAAGAATTAGGCATATATATGATATCTCTTTCAGAGTCTTTACTTAAACAAAGCTTAAAAATTAGTTAGATTAGCTTTAAAATGATAAGAGAAACTTGCTGATTTAAACTATAAAAAACTAATTTTAAAATAATAAGAATTATAGCCATAGAATGAATTTAATAGATAACACTATAATATTATAGCTGCATAATCTGCATTTATACTAAAAAAATATATATTTTAATATTTAAAAAAAATATTACTTTTTCAGAGACATTTTCAGTATCAAATGCCAAGAAATAAAATAAAATTTATTAATCTATGACAATTAGTTACACACCATGATTTTCTTTTAAAAAATATCCAGGGGATCAGAAATTAAATTAATTTCTCACAATTGATTTTTTTTAAATAAAATATAACTCAAAAGATTTCCTGATTTAATATCCAACTTTTTATAAAGTTAATTAAAATATAAATGCATATATTGTTATTATATTTTTAATTAATGAATATTATTAATACATTTTTCAATTATTAAACAATTTAAAAAATATTTTTTCATTCATATCTTAAAAAGTAAAATAAGCAAATTAAAAAACTAGTAAATTTATTAAGATATTACTTATAATACATTTCTTTTTTGATAAAAACTTACAGGAGATCCTTTTGGTCCTGTTAATCCAGGGCTACCAGACAAACCAGGCGGCCCTCTAGCCCCAGGAAAGCCAGGAGGTCCAGCCGCTCCTGTTTCACCCTAAAATATAAAATAGAACATTATAATTTTATAGTGAATTTGGAATTACCGTGAAATTTCAGAAGAGATAAAATAGAAATTATTAAAAAGTCAAAAACTAATATTTTAGTTCTTCTGAAAACAGAGAAGTAAAATATTAAAAAAGTCATATTTCAATTTATTTCTTAATTAGAAAGATAAGGCAAAACATATACTACACTGCTGGATAATTGATAAGGATGGATCAAATTTCAATGTAGCATAACATTAAGCAAGACATGAGGCCTAGTACGATAAAATATAGTTGCCACACTGTTCAGACATTAGAATAAAGAATACTTATTGTTCTGGAAAGTACAAAAGCTGTGAAACATCTGAAAGAAAAAAAATGTTCATTTGATGCTGCATACAGTAAAATGGAACAATGCATCTAAAAGTCAGCAGGCACCTTGAAGAAAGGAATCAGTATGGGATATGTCCACCTTGGAGTGTGATGCAACATTCCACATGTCATATCATTCTTTGCACAACATTATCCAGCAGCTGTTGAGGCAATTTATCCCATTCCTCTGTGAGTGCATGGATGAGGGTGTTCTTGTTTGTCGGAGGATAGTTACGACCAGCAACTTGCCTCCCCAAAGCATCCCACACGTTTTCAATGGGGTTTAGATCTGGAGAATGTGATGGCCATACGAGACGTTGAATACCCTTGCTGTCTAGACAATCTTGAACAGAGAGTGTTCGATGACATGTTGCATTGTCGTCCATAAAAACAAACTTATCACCGACAGCACCACGGAAAACACGAACATGAAAAAGTAGAACTTCATTAATGTATCGTTGGCCCATCATAGTCCCATTCGCAACCACATGTAGGGGTGTGCGGCCATTGATCATGATGCTGGCCCACACCATGACACTGCATGTTGGATATCGGTCCCTTTCCTGGATATTTTCTGGATGATAAGCAGTACCACTCTCACGCTTTGATTTGAAACAATAACTGTCCACAAGCCTCAAAACCTTTAAAGCTCTTATGAACGCTATCACGTGTGAACAGACGTGGAAAAAAAATTTGTATGCACATACTTCTTCTTACTATATCCCATACTTATTCTAATTTTCCACATTTTGCTTCTTTTCATTTTGTGGTTGCTATGGATGATAGTATTATCCATCCTTAGCAATTGTCCAGCAGTGTATTACATTGTTGAAATATGTGATATAAAAAATCATGCTTTGCAAGAAAAATAAATATAAATATCTCTGAGAATAGGTTTTCTTATTATATGAAAATGTAAATAATTACGAATCACAGTTAGAGTAACAATGTATTTTGTATAAATACATGAATTGTCATTAAGAAGATTAATAAGCAAATAGTTAAAAGTATTTGATTTTTATGTGTCAGAATAGTAAAATTTAGCTGAGATTTTATTATACATTATGCATCTTGAAGTATTTGTTATTAAATTATACAGAGAAAAAATTAAAGTACAAATTGCAAACACATTTTAATAATTTTTATTTTGCATCACATTAAATAGTTATTTCTTAGAGAAGAATTTCTATTGAGGATTTATTATATTGGCACTTATAAAACTTATATAATTTTAAGATTGCCAAATCTAATAGCTTATTATTTGACATAAACTTAATATTTTATGTTTGTAGAAAGTAATAATCTCAACTGTTTAAAAATCATCATAAGCTTTGAAAAATTCGAAATTAAAAGAATTGCAAAAAATGCAACAGCTGAAAATTTGGTGTATTGTGATGGTTTGGTTTGTTTTTTCTCTTAAAGGTCATTTTTTGCACCTGAGGGCTAATTAGACTGAGACCTATGGTTTAAAGTGGATTCTGAACTACTACAAATATTCATACCCAAGGTGAGAGTTGAACCCACAAACTGTTGAACCGAAGGCAAGAGCAATAACCATTCTGATGCCAGCTCGGCTGGCGTATTGTGAATGAGCATAACATGGTACACTAAATGCACTTGTCTCTACACAGCAGATAATATCAAATTGTTTAGGAAAATTTCACACAAAAAATTACAAAAATCTGATGGTGATTTAGCACATAATTATTATACAGGGATAAATTATAATTTGGAAAATATACAATAAATTTCCCTGAAAATCAATTTAAAAATATTTAAAGCAAATCCATTGTTTTTACAAATTTTTAGAAATCAATATTAACTACATACATTATAAGGTGTATTCAAAAAGAAAAAAAAAATTATACATGTTTAATATTTTGAAATTTTAGTTTAAATTCAATTTCAAGATAATTCCAAAGACAAATAAACCATTTCTCTTATTTAAAAATATGATTTTAAATGTCTAAAATAAATAACTTTCAATGGTGTAAGATATTATACAAAGTTAATGTTTTAATAATGTGCTATGGTATAAGGTAAAAAAAATATTCTAAACACATTTCCTCTTACTACTATTCTAAGCTTTATTTTACACATGTTAATGATAAGCACTGCTAACGAATCTTCTCATGTAGTCACATCAGGCTTTAAATATTCCATACACTAAGTCGCACTTAGGATACAGTATACTTGATGAGAAGGTAAAAATAGTTTTGTAGAAAAAAGACTTGAAACAATTTTTTGTTTTTGCAAGTTAACTCCAGTGTGTAATCAAGTTATCTTAATCCAGAGGAAATTTAGATTAATCTTAATAAGGATTTTTGATTTAAATGAATATTGATTTATAACTGATTTAATTTGTTATTTTATTCAGTGGCAATATTTTACTATAAAAATGTGTACCCTTAGAAACTTAAAGTCCTAAAATAACTTCATAAGTATTTTTAAAATGAAAAATTAACAGGAATGAAACATTATGAATTCATCTTGGGTTTTTAATAGTAAATTTAAGAACCAGGGCTTTCTCATTCGTAATATACTACGCTTGTTAGATAAAAAAAATAAGACATCAGTTTTCCATTTGATGATACAACTATTTGGCAAATATTGTTTAAGATTTAACTTTGAATATTTTTAAATGTGTCATAGTAATATGCTACCAAAAGCACTTGTAAAATCCTTCATGTTAATCAAAAATGAATGAGATTTTTTATATGTTAGAAAAAATTTAAGAAATTGGAATTTAATTTGGAAAAAATATGTTTCTCATAGAGCCCATGAAATGTATAATTTGTAAGTGATTTAGATAAATATTGATTTTCTGTTCAACATAAAATTTATGCCAACCAAAAGCAAAAATATAAGGAGATTTAAATGTCACAAAAAGATTAAAAAAATAATTTCTAAAATCTTTTGAGTTCCTTTCCTATATTGCTTTAAAATATAAAACTACAATAAATGGGAAATTTATGGAACATTTAGAGCAAACAGTACTAAATTGTTTCTGAATTCTAAATTTGAAATGAATATTTGATTGCTATACAATAAAATTTTAATGCTCAATGATTAAAATATATAGTTCAAAAAAATTCAGAAATCCTTAATTTTATAGGTTATTATTTTAAGTGCTAAGATCAAAATATAGATATTCTAAAATATTTTATACTTCAATTTTTATAATTAATAAAAAAATTACCGTTGATCCTTTTTCACCAGGAGCACCATCTTTTCCTGATGGTCCCTAAAAGTAATTAATATTAGTTTAAACACAGCTAAATACTTATTTTTATTCATAATATTCTGTAATACATTTAATGTGATAACTCTAAAAAAATAGAGAAATTTTAATAAGAAATGAATTTTCAAATAATTTGAAAGTAAATTCTACTTTATAACACTGGTAATATGTTCTTCATATTTTATTATTTTAATAGAAAAAATTACTAGTAAATTATTTATTACTATTAAAATTATTTTTTATCCATAAACAAAATACAATATTATTCATGCTTTATTTGTGAAATTTAGGCAATAGCTCACATTTTTTAGAATATTATTAATTTATAATTCTAAATTGCATAACTTGTTGTTATTTGTAAATAAAAAAAATGAATAAATAAAATAAAAATAAAATGGTAAGAATTTAAATTATATATAAAGAAATGAAATTCATTATAACTGGATAAAATACCATCACTTTTAGAAAAAGCATATATATAATAGAATACATTTTAGGTAAACATAAATCTGTTTTGAGAAAATTAAATCACATCAAATATGCTCAGAATTTTAATATCTTAAATGACTATAATGCATGATTGAGATTTGATATGATTAAGTTATTATTACAATTATACTAATATATTACAATTATACTAATTTGAGATTTAATACTTATTTAATGTAATTATGAAGAAAATCAGGATAAAATAATTTTATAAATGTTCATCTAAATAAGCATGCAAAAAAACATGTATTCCTCTAAAGAATTAATTGTAAGATAGACTTCTTCATTTATTAATCAGTACTCATAAATGCAAAAACACTTATGTATGAACAAAAAGATTATTCCATTTTTCCCTTTCAAAAGTGTTTTAATTTGTAATTATGTGTTAAAATTTAAGGAATGTTAAAATGCAGTACTTTTGTAAAGGTATACAAAAAAATGTTTTTCACAAACTATAATAATAGTCTTGAATTGTCTAAAATTGATTTTTTAAAGCAAATATAAAATGCACAAACTATCAAGAAAGTATGAAAAATATATTGAACTTTTAAATTCTCCTTAACATACTAAAAAAAAAAACAGACACATAATCTTTAAAATCATGATATTAAATAAAAACAATGACAATGTTTGTATATTATAGTAATATTGTTTACCAAATTTTTGTCAAGATAGCTGCTTTAAAATTTTGATCGCATTAACATTAAAAGAAAAATTTAGATACAAAGAAACTAGTTATTTTGGGAAAATAATTTCCCTGTGAGAAGTATAAATTGAGTTTTCCCAAAGAAACCACTATGCATCATATGTAAATATTTTCCATTTACTTATCACTGAAAAAGACTCTTCAACAAAGAATTAACTGGGAGACTTAATAATTATTTCAAATCTCTGACCATTTATGAGAGATAGCTAGAAAAAAAAATCATTTTTGAAAGACTTTTTATTTTTTTACATTTAATATTTTTTTAACTTAAATACATATTTTTAGATAAAAAAAAACTATGAAGATCATGCAAATAGATCTGATTTGAAATATTCATTCACATTATTAGTCATCTAGATACCACTATTTAATAAAACTAAAAAAGCTATGTGTATGATTATACTAACTATGTATGCTAAATAAACTTAAATTATTAGAAATTTTAAATTATGAGAAAAATAAATAAAGATTTTTAAAATTTAATTCCTACTAAAATTTATGTACTAAATTAAGTACTGAAAAGAGAAGAAATGCTATAATTTTAAAATCTAAGTTTTTTAAAAATAAAATTTGAATAAAGAAAAAATCTGTGCAATAAAAAGCTAATAATTTTAAAAGAAATATTTCAGATGTGTAATACATTTTTAATGAATACATTACATCATATCATTTAAGATGATAAAAATTCTTATCAATTGAATTTTACCATTGGTCCTTGTTCTCCTGGAATACCAGGTTTGCCAGCTTCTCCACGTGGTCCCTGTAAGCCTTGACTTCCCTTTGGGCCAAACTGTCCCGCGTCTCCCTGAAACAATTTACATCATAATTAATACCATAAAATACTAGCAAATGATTCTAGCATTTATTATTATTTTTTTTTCTAGTAGTCCAGGGGTTGGACAAAAATATGGAAACACCTTAAAAAATGTTTCTTTGCCTAATATGGTGTAGAAAACCCGTTGGCATTCAAAACAGCATGAAATCTTCTTGGAATGGATAAATACAGTGCCTGCATGTTTGCCAAGGGAATATTGTACCATTTTTTCTGCAGAATGGTGGCAAGTTCAGATAACGATGTTGGCAGTGGATAGCGAGAACACACTTTCCGCTACAATGTAGACCACAAAGGTTCGATAGTATTCAGGTCTGGTGACTGTGGTGGCCAGGAGAGATGCATCAAATCATCCTCGTACTCAGAAAACCAATCCCGGACAATGTGAGCTGTGTGAACAGGGGCTGTCATCTTGGAAGACACCATCACCATTGGGAAACAAAATTTGTACCATGGGATGGAAATGATCAGCCAAAATGTTGGCAAGTCTTGGCAATAATCTACCCTGACAGAGTTATCATGGGGGCAGCAGAGAATCACAATATGGCTGCCCAAACCATCACAAAACCCCCACCATGTTTCACTCTTGGCAACAAGCAGTTTGTATTATAGCTTGATATGGCATTCTCCATATGGAAACTCGGCCAGAAGTGGGAAACAATATGAAAGAAGACTCATCAGACCATATTACCCTCTTCCATTGTTCTACAGTCCAGGCTTTATGACTTAAACACAACTTTTTCCTGTTACGGGCATTATCATCCCTAATGAATGGCTTTTCAATTGTAGCACCGCCAGCAATTCCCTGTTTATGAAGCTCACTTTGAATTGTTTTGGTACTCACAGGGTTTGGTAACAGGAAATTCATTTTAGCAGTAACTTTTGCAGCTGTGATCTTTTTATTTTTCGTGATAATCCTCCTTAATGATGGTCTGTCACGATCGCTCAACACACACTTTCGTCCGCGCTGTGATTTAAAGGATGGTGGATGTTTTTCCACATTTTAAATATGCGGAATAAATCTTCAATGCAGTACATGGTAAATGACGACAGACCCGTACGGGATTGGCGCGATTTCAAATTTTCACGCCAAGCACTGTATATCTCCGTCGCCAACCTAAATTAAGTCACGACGCGCAATAGCCGTTAACAAACTAACGATCGTTTTCAAACTTCAGCTTTGAAATCGCGCGCTTTTCCGAATACTAAATATTAAAATTTTTAATATTTCATTATAACTAAACACTGTAGAAGTTTTAAAATTCTATAAATAGAAACAAAAATTTTTTATATACCGAGCAATGGCGCCCCCACCTTAAAAAACATTAGTGTAGCGCTACCAACTATAGTGCCAACCGGGCAATAAAGCTAAATTTCGAACGATCACAAATTTCATTTTTTTATTTAAACTCGATTTATAATATACCGAGCAATGTCGCCCACCTTAAAAAAATTTAAGTAAGCGGCACATTCTAACACTGACATGAAAAACGCAATACTCACAACTTAAACATTCATTTACTTATGGAAACATTCATTTTTATAAAAACTTTAATTTCTAAATATGAATAAAATTATAATGAAAAACAAAATAATTCACCTAATCTTCATCGATCTCCGAATCGTTACTTTTCGGCGAATATACCGTTTTTATTGCTTCTAAAAAATCATCTATTATGTTTTCCTGACGATTCTTTCTCCATACGTACTCCGCGGAAACGCAAAGTCAGTATATCCTCATCCATACTTATTAATTTTCGCAAGTAACACAAAGAATCCAAAAATCAAATAGCGAAACTCTATGCTTTAAGATTATTCTGTAATAGTTTCAAAGGTTAACATACAAAACGCGCATGTAAAACGAAAAGCACGGAATACCTATGTAATCCGAACCGGTAAACCAGTCTGGCGCACTTTATCACATTCTTGGCGTATACGCTTGACGCATTTTACCCTCTACATGCTTCTCTACTATTTAGAGTTTTAATTTCAGTTTTTATGAATATATTTTATTCTTTTACAAGAAAATTTTTTTAGAATAGTACCAAGTTTACATATTTAGGGATTTTGAAAATTACTAAGAATAATTAATTCAGTCATGTTTGCTAGTTTTGTAATAACTTCATTTATGTATAGCAGTTTATGTATCACCAAATTTAGTTAATTTTAAACAAATAAAAATTATATTAAAAAATATCAGTCTGGCGGAGTGACAAAGAGGAATTTTTATACAAATTCCAAGCGTGACCGCAAGTATATATGTGAGTTTCCCAAAGCAGTAGAAAAACTATGTATGAGCACGTAATCATCCACCAGAGTCCTGCAATAACCAAGGTCCACAGGAATCGCCACTACAGCTATGGAATGTAATAACTCCAACTACTAGAAGAAATACTGGTAGATAATCATCACCCACCTTCTTTCCTATAAGGGCATTCAAGGAAGAGCCACCAATCACTTGGAAGTGTGTTTACCTCTACATCTCAACAAGAGTTTTGAATCACTTTGGAGCTTATCTTTAGAGTATAAAAATTGTTTATCATTTTATTCAAATGATTAATTTTTCCTCGCAGTAGCAGAGTTTGTTATCGACTACTTTAAGTTTCTAATATATTATGCATTTTGATAGATTAATTTCTAATGGATTATTGTTAGCTACCACTTTAAATTTTATGTTTTTGTTAATAAACCTCATTATAATTATAATTATAATCGCTTTGAGCTTGTTTACAAACTGTACAGTGCAGGTTTACAGTAAAGACACTTGTAGCTGCAATGGTGTACTTCTACTACAGAATTGAACTTCTAAATAACTTTTCAGTAGTCACTTAATCTGTCACTACACTGGTGACCCAAACCAACTGCTACAACATAATTTTTAAGAAATAAATTATTAGTCTTAAAAAGAAAATATATTTTGCTTTATATTATAGGTTTTATTGTCAAAGATAAATTCAAAGGAATTATTTTTGGTGCAATAAATTCATTTTCTTTACAAAATGGAAAGTTCACTGACAAAAGAAGTGAATTTTAATTATCTTTCTCTGTTACTTAATATAAAAAAGGTTTAAAAGAATGCTAAATATATATTATGAATGATTATTTCTATGTAAATTAGATAATATAAAATAATAAATAATCTGGTTTTATGAGAATCTTTTCAACAGCAGTTTACCTTACATTTATTTAATAGTTGTAGTGTTAAGAAATACATCTAAAAGTTTTAAATTTATTAATAGTTCTTTATAATTTGGTGCAGCTAAAAAACTCTCAAAATTATTCAGAATAATAGTCAGAAGACAATTATTATATATATATCTATTGAAAAGAATCTTATTAATTACCTTAGCACCAGGTGATCCAGGAAAACCTGGTGGTCCTGGTCTTCCTATTGGTCCCTAAAAAAAAATCAGAAATAAAGTTATTTTAAAACTTTTATCTAATAAGTGCATGAAAAAAGAATAATTTATTTCATGCAAATAATTGGAAAATATGCTATATATTTTATCATTATCGTCAAAAAAAAAATCTGTACATGTGATACACTTAAAATTTTCATGACAGCAAAAAGATTTTCTAATATGCCAATGATTAGCTTTCTAACATATTTATGTAAAATAAGTAACGGCTTACTTATAATGTGTTTCAATAAAGGAATTACATGGTAGAATCACACACAAACAACATTGAAACTTTATTGCCTAGTTAAAAATTGTTATGTGTGACACCTTTTATAAGAAGTAGAAATAATTACAAGCATGTTCCTGAGTCTAATAGAAATCGAATTGGAGCTAACTGGAATTTTAATTTATATTATTGCATTATAATCATGATATTTACGATTGGTTGTAGAGTATGGAATTCATTGGTAAAGATGGTCACAGAGTACAGTACTGGATCTCCACAAGCCACTATCAAATAGTCAAGAAGACAGACTGCTACTTACATGGACTTAATCTATCATATAGCAGCATCATGAGCATTGAATTAAGTAGTGTTGTTTGTAAGACAAGAATCTATATTTACAATTCAATGATGTTTGTAGTAACATGTATGGTTTCTGTAACCTATGATGCTATACCACAAATAACCTCCAATGGTATCATTAACAGTAAACCAGAATGCTATAATGGCATGACAAATTTCAGTTTTAGTTACATCATCATGATGTCAGCATTCATGTATAGTAGCAACATGGAGAAAACACATTACCAACAAGACTTTGAAATAATTATAATGGCTCAAAACCTGGAGTGGTGGCATGAGACACTACTGGGACACACTTTGGTCGCCTCTAGTTCACAGTGGTGGTTCCTGAAAAACACATCATTACGACACCGTAATACAGGACCATTTGTGGCTAGTATTTTACAGACCACCTTTGATACTGAAATGTGTATTTCTACAGGCATTTAATTTTGTTCATCAAATGGAAAATGTATACAAAGAACATATTTGATATATTATTAATTTTTTTCATAATTTTTAGCTAATTTCCTGTTTTTAATAAATAGTAAATTAAATGTTAAAAAAATAGTAAAATTATTGCATTGGCGGAATATAGTCTTATAATATCAGAGTACTGAACTAATATTTAATATTGGGAATAAAATTTTAAAATATAACAAATTTAAGTTAATAAAGTACTTGTAATTAAATGCAAATTGCAAATTATTTTTATTTATAAGTCAATTTAATATAACATACTAATTAATGTTAAAACTTATGATATTAAAAATGTTGCAATTAAAAATAGTTCAGGTTGTTACTAAAAATATTTATTGTTCTTTACAGTCTGAAATAAAATTGTAACAATAAGTATTGTACAATAATATAATATATCTTTAAAAAATACATAAAATGTTTTTAACTTACAGGTGGTCCAGGAGGTCCAGGTAACCCATCAATGCCTCTAATTCCCTAAATAAATAAATAAAATTGATTATGACATGATTATAAAATTCAATAATAATAAATATGCATTTTATTCAACACATATGAATATTGAAAAGAAATCTTACAGGAGGGCCAGTAGGTCCTTCACGTCCACGTTCACCTCGAGGTCCAGGAGGGCCCTTAACAGAAAAGATTTTAAATAAAGGATAAAATCTCAATAAAAGTGATTATTTTATTTCATTATATTATAAACTTGAATACAAACATTCAAGGGTAAAAATAGTAATTAGTGTAACTAAGGTTAAAAATTAAATTGTAAGACAAAAGAAAAGAAACAAAAACATAAATATTTTTAATGTACTTGAAAAATTATCTCTTTAGAAAATATTTCCAATCTTTTCTCAATTTTGCATTTTATACATATGTATTAAAATTATTTTTCACAATATAATTGGTGCTATCACTGAATAAAAATAATATATTAATTTTTTAGAAAGCAAAAAAAGTAATTTCTTTAAAGAAAATAAAGTTTTAAAAAATTTTGGACACTAATCTCATCACAAGATCAAAACAAATATATTGAAAGAAATATAATAAGCAATTAGAATTAGTTATACTCATTATTTATAAAATTCAATTATTTACAAATGGCATAAGAAAATTTGTGTACAGAAAATTTTTTTTGAAATGATTATATGTATATTGAATGATTTATTCATATTTATATAGTTAAAAATAAATTAATATAACCCATTTGATTGAAATAGATATTTAAGTCCTGCAGCTGTGCTATACAATATATAATACAAAACCATTAATCAATCAAATGGATAAAATCTTTGCAAGTTTCTAAAGAAAAATTCTTTTAAATTTCTAGTAAAATTATTTGAAAATAAATACAGTAAATCAAAAATATTCACTAATTTTTCACTGTCTTACATAAATCCTTTTAAAATAACAGTACATCCTCAAGAATAGAAAATCAATAACTATTAAAAATATATTTTATGCAGAAAATTTATATTGCAATATAATACAAATGCATGAAAATAGTCGTGGAAAGTCAAAATAACATGAGTGTCAATGAAGGAAACAGAAATTACTACTAAAAGCACATTTGAAATAGCTGAATTTTTCAACTAAATTGAATGTATGAATATATTGCACTTTTTTTTAATAGAGATAGGAGAGAATAAATAAAAATGCTTTAAAAAATTAAAATGTTAACAACTGTTTTTCTCTTATTGAATTATTATTTGAAATAATTGTATTTGTATTATTATTTGAAATAAACTGTGTTATTAATAAAATCTAATGCAAGAAAAATGTAAATGTATTTATATGAACTCAAAAATTACAATTGTTAAATTCAGTGATTAAAGGAACTGATCAAAAATTTAAATAATTAATTTCATATCATCAGAAAAAGGGTAAAATTTTTAGACATTACTTTTTCTCCAAAAAATACAATATGAAATATTTATGGACTTCACTCTGAATCTCTCAAGCAGACATAAAGATTTTTTAATAATGTAATTAAAATAACTGATATTATTGAATTACTTTTATTTACAGCAGTTTGAAGCTCGTTTGTTTGTCACTCAACGGTCATTTTTTTGCACACGAGGGCTAATTAGACCGGGATCTACGGTTTAGAGTGGATTCCATACCACTACAAACATCCATGCTTAAGGTGGGATTCGAACCCACGAACAGTTGAGCCAAAGGCAAGAGCAGCAGTTTGAAGCATTTTATTTTTAATTTTTTAAAAGAGAATCTATTTCAATGTCCTAAATAGTTTTATCTATTTGAAAGATAAGTTTTTTTTTTTAATTTTTCAATAATTCATTAAAGATTATAAGAAAATTGAAAAACTAAAAAAAGCAATATAAAGCAAAAAATTAAAAGAAACTGTAATCTTATTATGATTACTTATATTTTTATATTAATATAGCAGTAAACTATAATACTACTATAGTTTAAAAATCTATAATGGTATTGTATTTATTAACTACTAAAAAAATTATCTTTAATGTTAAAGGATTTCCAGTTCAGCAGGACTAATCATTTATAAAATAAAATAATGTAAAACAGTAAATTAAAAAGTAGTCACATAAAAATTCTACTAAATCTAATTTTAAAAATAGGTGTCACATATTCAATAGTATCACTAAGACAGAAAAACAATTAAGTAATATTGTTACTAATTAAGTAATATTTTTTACTCATGAGTGTATGATAAAAAAAATTTCAAAAGGCTTTGATCACATTGTACACGACTTATAACCACATAATGAAATTAAAAATAATTCATAATGGTTATAAACTTTCATTTCATTCAAAACTTTAGTTGAAACAATTTTTAATAAAAATTTAAAAATCATGAAACTTTGATGCAAATTATTCAATTCATTTTATAAGAAATTTTATAATCTTTAAAATAACCTTAAATCATTATTAAAATAATAGGCATTTTAAAGAAACTTATTAATATGAAAAGCTAAAATAGAAATTAATTAAAATTTTTATAAATATTAATTTTCTTTGATTAATAATTTATTTCAGAAAATGATACCTTTTTATAATTGCATAAATAAACATTTTTCTCAGTTACGAGGCATGAAAAATATAAATCCGCACATTATGTATTCTTTAACTAATTCTGTGTGGAATTAATTCTTAAAATTGACATTAAGCAAAATTCCATCATTGAAGAGTTTACACACACACACACACAAATGGAATGAAAATTATTTATAAGATCATTTATAATTAACATGTTTGAAATTATTGATGAGAAAAGATATATATATATATATATATATATATATATATATATATATATATATATATATATATATATATATATATATATATATATATATATACTCCAGTAATATATTCTAATTTAATTATTATATTATTTAATAATTTACCAATGGACCAGTAGCTCCTATTTTCCCACTTGGACCTTGCATTCCCTATTGAAAAAATATTAACATAAATTCTAATAATGATATTATGTTAAATAATGACATTTTTTCAATAATCATGAAATAAAGGTAAAATAGAATACAACTATTTCTGAAAGGTACAAATTTAAAATAAATTATCAAGTTCAGTACATTATTGAATTGTTTATTTGAAAAACATACTGAAAGTATTCCACATTATTAATGAATTAGTAATTTTATAAAGAGATAAATTATTAAATATAAATATGTTTGAAAAATGTGGCCTTAAGATGTGTTTCACAGTAACATTATGCAAAATATGCATTTTGAACATGAAAATTTTAAAAACTTTTTTGTAATAATTATAAATAAAGATAAAGTAGGAATATTTTTTTTAAATTTAATATATGGCAAAAGAAGTTTTCTTCAGGGCAGCACTAAATAATTAATTATTGAAAGATATATTAAAATACATTGCATATTTAAAAATGTCACTTTTTCTTAAAAAAAATATATATATATATATATATATATATGAACTGAAAAGAAAATTTAATCGAATCAATATAACAAATGCACATCAAAACATAAATTAGATGAAAAGCTTATATCAATTATACTTCTTGATGATAATTGAGCAGAACATTTTCTAATATGCAAATAAAAGATAAATTTTCAATACAAAACAATTCATAAAATAGACAATTCAAAAAAAAAAAAAAATCACATCAAGAAACATATATAAATGTGAAAAAAAATTGATTGAATATTTTCTTTATAGTTTATAGAGTATATATATATATATATATTGAAAACAAATCTTATGGGGTGCAAAAGTATTAAAACAAATTTCCTAAATAAAATTGCAAAATTTGAACCTTTCATAAAAAATAATATTATTAATTAAAATATTTATCTTAGATATCAGAGATGTTTTTTTAAGGAAACAATGATACACAAGATATTTTTTTTAAAGTTAAATATCCAATAATTTTTAAAAAATAAGATCCTTTACAAAATTTTATTTGTATCTAAGATAGTGTTTATATAAATAATTACTGCAATTCACAAAATATAATAAATAATGTAAATTATACTCAACATTAATTAAATAATACTTATAAATATTTGCAAAATAGCTTGGTGACTTATTCTAATGAATTTGGATTTCAGATAAAGTAATTAATAAACTGAAATGTTCACAGAATCATTCAATTTTGTATAAAATATCATTTTAAGGAAAAACCTATCAACTGCAAAAGAATATGAAAAAAATCAGCAGAAAAATTAAATATTAAGAGTCACACTAAATGGTTATAACTTGATTTAACTTTTTAAGTCTGATTATACTTTTTTACGTAGAAAATATTCTATTGAAAAGATCTCATCATATGTGCATCTACCTAATGTAATAATTGATGATTTTACTTTCTAAATAAAGTTACTTTAAAATGGTGTGACATCCTCTGTTATTACTTATTTTAATAAAACAACAAAATCTTTTTAATCATGTGTGCAAAATATGTGTAATTTGCAACTTCTTGAATTCAGACTAAATATCTGATTTTTTTATAAAGTAAACTTTCCCTGTGAATTATTTAATGTGAAAGAATGCCCATACAGTGAATTGAAGGAACCCTGAGGAGATGAATTTAGACAATAGTGCTTTTCCAAACACTGGACAGGTTTTCAGATAAGTTTGATAGTAGTTTATAATACCCTTCTCAATATGCCCATTATTGGCTTAATATATTATATTTCTTTTCATTTTGTTATCATCCTCACCAAAGGTACAAAAACAGCAAAATGATCTCAATTATCTTTATTTAGAAAAAATAAATAAATAAAAATAAAGGTAATTTTAGGAAAGATTTGTAAAAATATCAGCAAGTATGTTTAAAACACAAGTAGTATTTAATTACCAAAAAACATTAAAAAGAAATACCAGAAAGAAAAGATTGCAATAAAGATTGTTGATTATTATTAGACAGTTAAGTAAGAAATTCCACTTTTTAAATACTGAAGAAAATAAAAATCATTTTTGGTACATTCTATGTGAATAGTATCATGTATGTCCCAAAAACATTTTCTCCCCAGAAAAGTTGATATTACAAAAGAACCATGGGTAATAAGGAAACAAATTACTTACATATTTGAATACAGAATAAAAAGAGCTTGGGTAGGATCATATATTTTTCCACTTGGGTCAAAACATTTTATTTTGTTGATAAATATTTGTTCAATTTTAAAATAATACAAATAACACTTCATTTAAAGATAAAATTATTTTAACAACATAAAAAAAAATTTGATACAGTTATGAAAAAAAATTCAAAGATTTACTTTTTCTCCTTGAGAACCTTGTTCACCTTTTGCACCATCTAAGCCAGGGAAACCCTACATAAAATATTGAAAATTATACACAAGAACTGTTTTTAGTATGCAATATAATAAAAAATAAAGAATTTTATTGCAACATAAAACACTAAACAAAGAATGAATAAACAAATAAAATCCTCAGTATTATTTCATAAAATTATACATAATAATGCATCTACATATGATATAATTTAACTTGAGAAGCTGTGTTTTATACTTACTCGATGTCCTTTACTTCCAGGTATTCCAGGCATACCAGGAAGTCCACGTGGACCCTGAAATTTAATAATATGAACATTAACTTCATGCTGTTATCTTTTGATATTTCATAAAGCAAATTAAAAACTCTTTGAATGATATTTCTTAATATAAAAACTGCCAAAGAGAAAAGACTTCTAAAATTATAGTTAAGTCATTTGTAGGTCACAAAATCTAAAAATACTTAAGTATTTAATGTCTCCATGGTTTTTTAAGCAAAATGAATTTCAAAAGAAATTTTATAATTAAATTTTTCTCCTTTTATAACAATATTTTACCTAATAAGTAAAAGAAATTTTTAATAATAAGATAATTTCTAATTCTTCTTGTTTTGGCACAAAATTGGTTGTGGTGATACAATATGTAAGCGTTAATATATAATTAATAAAAATAATTTTAAAATAAGTATTATAAAACAATTTTGGAGAAAGCGAACTTAATATTTCCAATAAGGAAACAAAATTATCAAATAATACTTTTTTATTTGAATTTACTTATACAAAGAAAATATTTTGAGATTAGAAATATTTTAATGATCCATGACAACTTGGTGTAACAGCAAACTATACAATTTGTAAAACTATAATTGGAATTAAATGTAATACTAACAAATAACTATTATTATAAAATATTTCAAGAGCATTAATTCTTTATTTCAAGATTTATGGCACAAAACATGCTCCTTTTTAAAGTGTAGAAATGTTTTAAAGATAAAACATGAATTTATGTTGTGAATACGAATAAATGTAGATATTAAATGCATTTGTAGATAAGGATAGCCATACAAAATTTTGAACATGGTGTATAAAATTTTGATTTGGCTATCCCACAAATTGCAAAAATTTTCTGAATTTAAAACCAACATTAACATATTAGATGAAAAAATATTAAATAGAAGAAATAGTCTCCGTCATTACATTTTTTACTTCAAACTGAACAAACTTTAATTCCAAAACCTTTAACATCAATGATATTGTAACAACACAGAATTCTTAGAATAAATAAAATAAAAAATCGTAAAAAAAGTCAAATTTAATAAGTAAAATTTTTTTTAAAATACTTGAAGTATTACTTTTATTTTGCATTAATTCATTGCACACAATTTTATGTATTTTATTTAGCATTTTAAATTCAAATAAATATTTTCATTATATTTAATTTTTACAATAAATAAAGATTTAAACTGGATAGCAAATTATGTATATAATTTGGGAGGAATCATATGTAAATTCTATGCTTTCATAAATTCGTAGCATAAATAGAATATAACGAAATTATAAACATTTTATTTATGTAAAATTTGAACAGATTTTTATAATCAAAATAAAAATATTTTTGTCAAAATATAAAAATTAAATAATGAAAGTTTTCTTCAAAAAGAAATAATTATTTTTTTAAATATGTGAATCCCTTAATTTTAAAATGGTACCAAATAATTTTCCTTCTGTTGTTGAGAGCTTAAAGATTAGTGCATTCATGAATTAAAACTTAGCTTAATAATGTAAAATATATGTTATATGATTATATAAAATTGTTTCAGGTTAATTAAGTTAAATTAATGTAGCTGTGTACTTTTACTACTTTTATAATTAATTAATCATAAAAATATGTTGATTACTATTAGGAAAAAAATAAACATAGCTTAAAATATATTTCATTTAACTTTGTTTATAAATAACAGAATAAAAATAGAAATTTTCTTTGAAAAATAGAGTAGAAAAAATTCACAAGCATTATTTATGACTCAAGTAGCAATGTTTTATAATACTCATCATGCTTATGAAGTATATAAATTATAATTATATTTTCATACATAAATATTTATATTAATATTTTTCATATGAAAATATAATTAATTTTACTGTCAAGGAAACTATGAAATCTTCCATTTAAATAATGGAAATATTTTTTAAGTTTTATTTTGGATTTAGTATAGATAACATATCATACTAAAGCCAAGATAAATCGTAAAAATGTAATGTGGTATAATGTTGCACTTTTTAAAATATTTTTCAAAATTTCATATAATCAATATATTTCTTTAAAATACTTACTTGTATACCAGGTGGGCCAGGAGGACCAGGTCTACCATCTTCTCCATTTTCTCCCTGAAAACGATTTATTTTTGCTATTAAATAATAAAAAAAAGCTTATTTAAAAATTATTAATTAACAAACATTAATCATTATTAACTAGCTGTGTATTATTTTCTTATTGTTTTTTATGTATCTGACTTTTGAAAAGTTCTTCCAAATTATGGATTAATTTTGATACTATGTGAATATATAGTAACCATGATACTATGCAAGCATCAAAATGCTTTGTTAAAGAATTTAGAAGTTAATTTTGATAACAAAAATTTAATAGTCAATTTTAAAACTTATGTTGTATAGTAAAGTATACAATTGTTTAATGTTAGAATTTTGGCAGCTGTTTTACTACAATTTATTATCTTGAAAGCTAAATTTTACTGACATAGTTAATTTGTCAAGATTTTGGATTTCATTATAACTTATAATTATTGCTAACAATATATCTTATAATAATAAATACCACTACCATTTATTATTATAAAATATACTGTAAGTAATAAAATAATCTAAAATTCGCAGATGTACCTTCTGCAACTTATCCTCAGGTACATTAGTTTCACCTACAATATTATGAGAGTAGTATATTAACAGAAGCTCTAATATAATCGTATAGAAAATATCATCAAATTATAAATTTCCTTATAATCAGAAACTTTCTCATAATACATAACTCTTGAACAAAATAATTTGTAGTGTTTGGTAAATAAGAAAACGCAAATTTACTACTGGAAAAAAATACTGTATAGAAGGATTTACCAACAGTTTGGTGAATATGGTGATGATTATTTTTATATAAATTTATTCCATTTAGGAAGTATAAAGAGAGAATGTTTAGCTCACAATTTCTATTAAAAATATCTTACTAAAACTATTAACAAAATTATAGCTTACATCTTTGCCTGGTAAACCAGGAAGTCCTCTTTCCCCAGGAAGACCAGGAGCACCCTGTAAGTAGGTAATACACATGTAATGCTCATAATTTCTAACAGTGAATTTTATCCAAAGAAATCAATACTTGTTTTGTAAAAACTCAACTCACTGGTGGTCCAGGCTCCCCAGTTTGCCCATGAGCTCCTTCAAAGCCTTGAGGTCCCTAAAATAGGACAAAACAACCATTTTCAGGAACAAATATCAAAGAATTTGGAAAATAAGATCATTGAAAGATGTCATTAAGAAGGAAAAATGGCTTAAAATTCAAATAATATATAGCTACTTACAGATGGTCCAGGAGGCCCTGGGGCTCCACGTGGGCCAACAGGTCCCTACAAATATTCTTCATTAATATGAGTTGAAAGTAATAAACATCACTGTGAACTGATAAAATACAATGAAACAATACATGAATGTTGAACACATGTGGCTTCCATTCTTAATGTGTATAAACATTAAAGAATTAAAAAAAATGTTGGCTTTTGAAGGAAAATCCATGCATCTATTTTATCCAGTTATCACAAAAAGGTTTAACAATTGAACTTTGTGCTTTTTTTTAAGCAAATTTAAATAGAAAATGTAATTAATGAATGAAATAGAATTAAGATCTCCCATTTTCATACATTAAAAATTTCACATCATGATTTACTTTTTGTTAAATACTAATGAGCTGTTATATATATATATATATATATATATATATATATATATATATATATATTATATATATATATATATATATATATATATATATATATATATATATATATATATATATATATATATATATATATATATATATATATATATATATATATATATATATATATATATAATAAAATACATAAAATTGGGAAAAATAAATCAAAATATTTTGCAATGTGTATAAAATTCCAAAGATTATTTTGATTTTAACCACAGATATTTATTTTTTTGTCTAAAGAACTTTTAATGCATTTAATATTTTTTATAAAGGTAATGAAGAAAAATTAGGGAATTTCTAAACAGCTTTTTATCCTTGATGCATTTTTCACATTCTTCTTATGTTTGACTTTAAGAGCAAAAAAGAGCTGACCATACATGAATTGTTACATTTTATTAAATAAATTTCATAACATAATCTTCAGAAAGTAAAAAAATAAAAGGAAATGAAATATTTAGAGTGCAAAATAGAAAACAAAACTTAAATTTCAACTTATGCAGTTTGTAACAGATGTTTATTTTCTTCAAACAAATGAAAAATAAACAATTTTACATGAAGAGTATACAATTACACATTTTAATTTCTATTATGTCAATAATATAAAAATAAACTATTCCAAATTGAATTACTCAAAATTATTTCCTCTATCTTTTGATAAACATAATCTTAAATAGTTTAAAATCTCTGAATTTGGTGTCACTGCATAATATAATCTAATTCCTTAAAACGTTCAAAATTAATATTAATAAACAAGTATATTTAAAACAAAAACCAAAATGTAAAAATAATATTTCAAAAAGATAGATAGATAATTAATGTTAATTTTGTGTGATAAAAATCTTTATATTATGAAAGTTATATGCTAATTTATAAAGTTAAGTGCCATAAATATGCAATATTACTTTTTTTTTTTTTAAATAATTTTCACTTTTATGTAAAATTACAAAATTTTTCCATTTTTATAACAAATCAAATTAAATATAAAAAAATATTAAGTTTACTTAAAAGTACTTTTTATAATATAGAGGACATATTAACAATTATTTATAACAAAGAAAATTTTAAAACAAACACATGAAGAGCATCAAGAATACTTAAAATAAATTCACAGGAAAAGAAAATTCCCATAATGTAAAACAAAATCACTATAAATGTGTCTTATATTTTATTTTAATCAATTATTACTTGATACTGTTTTAATTATCAACACTGAAAATCTAAATCTTATCTTCAGTATGAGAATTAATGATAAATATATTACAAACAAATATTTCATAAAATATAAGGTAAAAATTTTTTTTTCTCATTGATAAATCTGTAAAACAACAGAATTTTTTTTCATCAACAATTGGAGTAAGAGTAAAATGTATCTCATCATCTCCAATTGAACAATAAGAAAAAATTAGCATTTATGAATTTCATAATATCAGTATCAAATGATACTTAATAATTATCAATATCCTCATTTTAAGAATAAACAGAAGAAGTTGTATAACATGAAAAAAATTTCAAAACTATGTGCAATAACATAGTTTAATTTCATAAATACAGATTAAATTGTATAAAAGTGAAACAGCCAAAAACTATATCTGTGTTTCAAGGCAAACATGATTTTGCAATATAGCAGAATTTCAAATTCAACTTTAATTGTTATTTTTTTATTGTTCATGAATCAGAATATATACCTTTAGATATCATAATCTCCCTTACAAAGTTTGAATGCAATTTAACCTTGCATACAAAAATTTAATATTGCATAAAAACAAAACAAACACACTCATGATAATTATCAGCAAAATTTAACAAATAATGTTTTAAGCAATAACAAGATTCCTTTTTATACATGACTAAAAATCAAAAAAATTATACGAGTATTATGAGGTCCCTTACTACTTGAGCTTGCATGAATTTGAATGCATCAGGGGGTGGACCTTTTTCTCCTCCAATGCCTTGCTGCAAAGATAAGCTTTCAAACCATGCACTCAACTGAAAAAATAATTAGTAATAAACAAAACAATTTGAATCTAGAACTCAATTTGTATATAGTTTACTTTAATAAATAAGAATGCAAAGAAATATAAACAGAAGATAAATAGATCTTAAAAAATTATTAGATAATGTTTGATCACACACAATATAAATCATTTTTCATAGAATATCAATAGTTCTAAATACATTTTTCTTAATAATTCCATTATGTGTTAGGATAAAAAGTTTATCATTTATTCATTACAAATGATTAGACTATGATGCCATTAGGACCTGCCATTTGTCACATAGGGCAGAAATGATGGGATTTTAAACATTGGGGTATTCATGATTATGGCATTGAAATCTTGAGAGTCTTCATAGAAACAGGGACTATGTAGAATACACCCCATGCATGGGTAACCCCATTCCTTGGAGTATATGCTCCTACTGTTATTAACGATCAAGATTGATCTTCAGCTGGCGAAGTATAAAACTCACTATTTTCCAGTTGCGAGAAAATACCTTTCCCAATAGGATACTGAGATTACAGAGGAAAAGTTCACTCTTCTTTTGAATATTTAGTAAGAATAATTACACACCATAAATGTTAATCAGCAAAAATAAAATTAAAGAAAAATACTAAATATTATTAAATTATTTTTAAATAATAGTTCAAATTTTTCTTGCAGAAATGTTTTTACCTACCACTCATAATATTTGATCAATTTTCATTCATACAATTTTTCAGCTGTTTTATAATTATATAGTTACATTTATAACTATGATCATAAAATAGATGAAAATTTGGTCTCTTATAATTTTCAGTGTAAGTATAGGTACATATATAATAATTAAAAAAGTTAACAATATGTTATGAAATGAATTAACTACTAATAATTTTCCAAATCAAACATAAAAATGTAAAGTGTTTTAAATTTTGTAAAATATTTACAATTTCAACAAATCCCAACAAATAAGAAGTTATTAAAATTTTAAAAACATTAGGAATGTCAAATTTTCAGTGTAATCTTCATAATCAGTTCTTATTAACTTTCACTATTGTAAAAGCTTATACATGTTCATGTGCTTTTGACTTGTATAACCATTTCATTCAATACTGGAAATATGTATCCATTATTTCTTTATACAAAATAAACAGCTATTAATAAATATTATTGTAGGCAATTCATAAACTCAAAAATAAATGGATAAATTAACATGCAAAGCAGAACAACAATTTTTTCGAAAATTTGAAGGATGTAATAAAAATAATAACAGAAGTATTTAGAGAATCATACTAACATCACCAGGAGGTCCAGGAGGCCCTGGTGATCCAGGCACTCCATGCAGTCCAGCTTCTCCTGGTTCACCCTGAAGTATAATATAAAAATCAAGACAATTAATGAATAATATTGAGTTAATGTATCTAAGAATAATTAACAGCTAAAAAAATTCTTAATTAATAAAAAAATTGCTCAAATGATTCTTTCTATTGATTTCAAAATTATGAAAATTCATGTCAACTTTAGGAATAAAAAATACAATCAAATTATAAAAATCGCAACAATATAGTAAAAATATAGTATACATATACAGAGTAAACAAAAAAAATTAAATGTAATTAAACAAAAATTTTTATATGAAACTTGTGTTGATGTAACAAATCCCAGCTAGAATAGGAAAGCTACACCAGATTTATGAGCCCATGCACTCTCAAAAAGTCAAGAAGGAGGGGGTCTCCAAGGAGCTCCTCCATCAAAAATTTAGTACACTCAAGTAGGAGTTGAGGACTAGCCTCATTGGAGTTGCACTTTTCACAGATAAGGAAATGCGCAATGTGATGGTCAAAAGATAGGCAATTGATGTGTCCACTAATAAATCTACTGATCACAGTCTGGTCAGCTCTGGAACCCAAAAAGTCAATGGCTGCCTATGGCAGTACCAAGCATGAGCAGGGGAATGCTGCTAAGTGTTTGAAATAGCATTTTTACAAGCAGAATATAGTTCTGAGTAAGTAACATCCAGATCTGGAGAAACCCTCCTTTGCCAGTGCATCAGCTGGCTCATTTCTGAACAAACCTACATGAGTGGGAACTTTCTGGAAGAGAATATCATGGGAGGCTGAGAAATCAAATAACATACGAAGAATATGGGTCCAACATGGTTTGTTACACTAGTCCAATTGCTCAAGTACTGGATGGAGCTACGAGTGTTAGTGAGAATCCATATATTATTAAAAGAGACTTTATCCTTGATTGAGTCCAGACCAGTCTGGATAGACAAAAGTTTGCTATGAAATACTAAACAGTAATCCAGGTTTCTGCAAAACTTTGAATCACTAGATCCATTAGGGTATTTAAGAAAAACTCCATTGCCTGCATGGTGGCTATCATCATCACTGCCATCCATATAAATGTGGGGATCATTAGGTGGGATATTATTTATAACTTCCAAAGCTATCTGTTTTAATAAATCTGGGAATCAGTGCCTTTTGTGACTTCAGAAAAAAGCTTTGTATGATAAAAAAAACATTTGGTAGGCCCAATAATAGATTACTGAGACAAGTAAGGTACTGAGGTTTAACATTATGATTAATTGCATTAAATGAAATGGCTAGATAAAAGGGACTATCCTCTTTAACCTATGACCACTCTGCCAGTTAATCAGGTATTCAGAAGTGAGATTTTGACTCCAGTAGCTGATTATTTTGCTATAGTATTTGACTAGATTTATTTCCCTTCACAAATTCAAATGCTGAAGATTAGTCTCATATAAAACTGTGTCATTGGGGGCAGTTTCTACGCAAACCAAAGATTATTCTTCCAGCACTTAATTGCACTTGCTCTAGCATTTAAAGGTTACTGGCTGAGGCACAAGAATAGACCTGAAACCCATATTCCAATATAGGTCTCACCAAAGCAATAAAAGTAATTCCAAGAACTGTAGCATTAGCACCCTAGTCTCTACCAAAAATCAATTTGAGCACATTAAAGTGTTTTCTACTCTTAGCAACAACTGAATTGATATGTTTATTGCATTTAAATTCAGTGTCCAAAACAAAACCCAGGTATTTAGGAATCTTTTCATAAGGCAACTACTCACTACCAATGAGTAATTGAGGTTTAAAATTGAAAAAAATGTCTATTAGTTGCGAAAAATAAGTTCACTGACTTTAAACAATTAAAAGTAAGTCTATGAGCAGCTGCAAAAACAGAAATATTCGAAAGGGATTGATTGAGATAAGTTTCCATTAGGCCAATATCACGGTCCAAAGTGCAATGTCATCAGCAAATATGGCGATTTCACAAGGTTCTGAAAGAACTATCTCATTTCCAGCTAAAAACAAGTTAAAAAGTATATAAGCTGATCCCTGGGGAACACCCAAAGAAAGTTTAAAATAATTAGTGCTAATATATTTCACTCTAATGTTCCGGTTTTGTAAAAAGTCAGATATCCAAGGAAGAGCACTTCTCCTGATGTCAAAAACCTTATAAAGTTTAACAAGCTATTGGTTAATCCAGACCTTATCAAAGGCTTTAGTAAAATCCAAAAAGGCTACAGTATGATTTGTTGGCTTTAGTTTATGTGTTAATCTCTCACTCTCTGGCTAAAAAATAGTATCTGATCCAAGATGGAATGACCACATCTATAACCATATTGTTCTCCAGGAAACTTTTTATTAATCTGAAGATGGTGAGTGAGCCTGGTCAGACCATTTCCTACCATTTTCTCCATAATTTTACAGGGGATACAAGTCATCACTATGGGTCAGTAGCTCTTTGGGAAACAAGCCGATTTACCAGGTTTTCTAATAGGAATTATAAAAGCTTTTTTTCCATTCTTGGGGAAATCTGCCACATTTTTAAGATAGATTATAGATATCTAACAGCATTTCTTTACACGTAGACCCCAGATGTAGCAACATGTGGCCAAAAATGCCATCAGGGCCAGGAGATTAAGAGGGGTCCAAATTCAAAAGGGCTAGATCCAGTTCATGAACAGAAAAACAATTTTTAAACAAAGAGTACCTACAAGTTGAGCTATGATATCCATGAACAAGGTTTTTAGCTCGGCGTTCAGTAACTTAGTCGTTTCGATTGAAAGGGAGACAACTCGTTCTCTTGTAAGTTTCCCAAAATATCAGCAGTAGCTTTATTGTCAGGGGGAATAACACTATTCAAATCCAAGACAGTATTGCTATTTTCTCTTTGAAGCTGGGTTTCACCAAACCCTTTAGCAAGTTTCCAGTTTTTCGATACAGGTTATGGAATCTAATTTTTTGCAAAAGGCCATCCATTTACCCCTCTTAAAATCACAATAAGCGCACTTGATTTTAGCATTCACTTGATTTAATTCAAGACTAAGCAAAGCATCGTTGCAATTCAATAAGGATCGATGCAATACATTATGCCTCTTAATAAGAGAATTTATAGAAGTAGAATGATGAATGTAAAGCTAGGTCTATAATTTTGTGTGGTTGTTTGTTGGATGATGTGTTTAAATTTTTTTCAAAGATCTTCAATATCATCAAGAAGTCCAGAGACAGTAAAAATTTGATCAGTCACGTGACTAAAGGCTTGCCAATCTGCCTTTTTAAATTAAATGGATCTTGTAAAATTATTTTATCAGATGATTCATTTTTTTAAACAATCTTTATGAATTTTACAATATAAAACACTTATACGAATATCTTACAACTTAATTTTGTAAAATATTACATACAACCAAGTATAAGTTAATATTATAAAAGTTTACATTTTATATAAATTCAGATATAAAAATTAAAATGTGTAAGAATTTTGTAATTTCTTGAATTTGAAAATTAAACCAAAGAATTCAGAAGACTTTGAATTTTTTAAAATGAAATTAACTTTAGTTAATTTAGATAAAATAAAAAATAAATGCAATTATTTTAGTAGTTAATTTATATAAATAAAAATAATAAATGAAATTACCCTTTCACCAGGATATCCAGGTGTCCCAGGTTCTCCAGGTTGACCCTAGGATGAAAATTGTATTCAGGCAGTGAAGAAATTTAAGATATAAATTAAACTTAATTTCCAAAACAACTGTTAAGGTCATTTAAACAAAGAATTGTCAAAGGCACACAGGCAATAAATCAATTAAAAATATTAAAACTAATTTATCAGGGAACTGGGAACCTCTTACATCAGAATATTTTTTTGGGAATTAATTTACTTTGCTACAATTATGTCAGCTTAGTAACTTTTTTCATCATAAGAAAATTCAAAAATTTATCAATGGGATTATAAGGCAGATGTGCCAAATAATTAGTTTTCAGAACCACTAATATTCTATATTATATTCTATATCAATAACCATATATATTATATTGTATATCAGTAAAGCTTTTTTCCAGGAAAGAATTCACTTAAAATAATATCATTAGTTTTTTATACAAAAATATTTAATTCATACATAAAATTTTCATTACAAAATTAGTTATAGCATTTTATAATTTTAAATATAATTTTGCATTTTCATGTTATTATAAAACAAAAAATTTATTTCATTCCATATAAATGACCTCATTTATATGGAATAAAATATACTTTTTCTTAAATAATTATTAAGAGATTTCTGTCTATATTATATATCAGTAATGGATTATAGAAACAACATTAAAAATTTATTTAGTACTTTCTTTAAAAATTTATTGCTATTAATTTTAATCTTTCTAAAATGACAAAGTCATTACAAATGTTATATTAATGATAAAACTTTGTAAAAACTCAAGTTAAAAGAATTTTAGTTCTTAATTCTTTTAATTTCATGACATATATATTGTTAAAACCTTAAATTTATATAAGCAATGAAATAACCACCCTTGGTCCTGGGAGAGGAACAAGAGGGTAACTAGGTTCAACTGCACCCCTTGGTACATCAACAGGTTCTTCTGGTTCCTACAAGAAAGAAAAGAATCACATTTATAACTCTTTATGCCATTATAAATATTTGATGTGAAGAGATTTAGATGAAAAAATTCACAGAACAATTTCAAATTTTGTTAATATATGGTCTCATAATAAAGATATTAGGAGAATGCTGAAGAAAAAACAAATAAAACGTTTTGGTGCAAAAGAATATATGCTTATAATTAAAGTATAATTTAAAACCCAACACAGGAGTGGAAGTGAACATTTTGTCATTATTTGTACACAATAATTGTAAACTATATAAAATATGAAGTTAAATTCAAACTGGTATTGTGTTACTATTACATAATAATCAAAAAATGTAACTTGTAAAATGTAACGGACAAGTAACAGTTTGCTGAAGTACTAGACTGAATAACAGATAAATGTAGCTCTAGTTTCTATTATTTTAAATTATATTGTGAGCAAACTGAAATCTGTCAAAACAACAGATTCAGAAATTTGGTTTGATTTGCTTGTTATTCAATGATCATTTTTTGTACATAAAGGCTACTTAAATCAGGACTTGTAATTTAAATTAGTTTCTGAAACATAACAAACATCCAAGCCCAAGGGACAATCCATGAACTGTGGAATCAAAGGTAAGAGCACCAACCATTAAGCTGTCAGTTTGGTTGGTAATAAAACTGTAAATGTTTCATAGAGGTACAGAAATTTCAGCACACACCTCAGAAATAGACTAGGACAATTTTCGTCAAAATATTCTCTCAAGAAATGTGTAAAGCAAGGTACCAATGATTGGGACTAAATATGTTTGATATATAAAAGAAAGAACAAAAATGCTAGATCATTAAATATAACTCACACGCAACAGTAATAATAAGAAATTTTGTTAAATCCAATAAAACAGAAGGTTAATAAGAACAAGACATTTGAAAAATTAGAAACTTGTCTTATTTTCAGTTATTCTAATTAAACTCTAGTTTTACTGATTTAACAACACTTTTTATTCAATAAAACAAGAATTACATATTTGAAACTTCACATATTGATGACATATAAGAAACTAAACATGTCTCTAATTCTTTTGAATTTGTTTTCAGACATACCTATACATCTAGACAAAATTCATAAGTGCACACATATAATGTATTCTAATTATCAAATAAAATAATCATCAAATATTTTATATAAAATAGGAATTAATAATGTGATCAAATTTATTTATAAGCCTTTATACAATTAGATATAATGTTTTCAACAATTTCATATATATTTCAAATAGATTCTTAAATAAATCCAATTTTATAAGTAATTTCATGTATGAAATTTTTAGATAACTTTTAATATGCTTAAATCATAGTTAAGTAAAAATTTCCAATTAAATTTTCATTCAGACTAAAGCTTTCAGAAAATTTAAGATAAACAATGTTTGCCGGATCAAATTTACTGTATGGTCACCTGGCGCGTTTTTTGGCGCCAAAATTTGGTGAAGACTTTTACTGGAAACCCAGCAAACTAGTATTTTGTCAACTTTATTTGTCATTAATTTCTCATGAATGTTTACCGATTTAAATTCATTAATATAAAATTTAATCAAAAATTTTATGTTTAAATTTTATGTATAATTTAACATGTCAATTTTATTATTTTACCATTGATGTTTGAAATCGATAAAACTGCGTTTTCTGTTAATTTTGTAAAATTCGTTGAGCATACTTGTTAGATGCCAACAATGTATGAAATATTTGTCACTATTTCAGCCATTTTTGTCACCCTTGGCGACTTTTTGAAAATTTCGCTAAGGGTGGCCGTACGGTAAATTTTTACCATGTTTCTAAGTAATAACTTTTCCTGCAACTCCATTTTAAATTGAATATATAAAATATAGTTTTCCCATAAAAGCACAATAAAAGCGAAACAAGCTATTTATGAATACTGTATTAGTATATTTAGAGAAAAATTTATTTTATTTTACAGTGACATTTCATTACACAATGCTTGTAGTACATCTAAAGCTTATTGAAACAATCGGTATATGAAATTTTTTTTAATTCGAAATTTTAATTAGTCATTTTTTTTAGGAAAAAAATATGTAATCCCAAATTCACAATTAAGCCTGACATTTAATATAAAAAAATTTTATAATCAATGCATAATAAAAGTGATTCGATCAATTTATTTGAATATTTTGTTAATTGATAATGAAAAAATTGATTTTGTGGTGAAACACTACTGCTCGGAAGTTGGCAGCAGCAGCTAGAAAAACTTTCTAACTAAACATTGGCAACACCAATCTCCTCCGAATAATAGCGCAAGGAGATCAACAGAGCACATTCACGTTTTCCCCGATGTTGTGAACGGACGAATTTAGAAATCGCTTCTCTCTCCAAGATTTTGTATTTGCGACGTTTTTGGCATTTCTTTAAATTTGCAATAAAATTCAGTTAGTTTCAATATATGGTGTGCGCTGCCATCATTAAAAAAACCAGTTAACCTGCACACTATAATTTCATTTAACCATGACGTTTTATTAGGTATGACATCTATTTTATTCCTAAAGTTTATATTATTCATAATATCTTAATTAAAATCCAGAAATCGAAAAGAAATATGTTAATTGCAATTATTTTAATTGCTTTTGCTAGCAAACAAGAAACATTATAATTAAGATGTAAATAGCTAAAGGCTAAAAATCGACGAGCGAACCCTTTTCTAAAATAGATTGTAATCTAAGAAATTAGGGGAGTTTCTAAAACTAATAAGAAAGAACATTCAGATTATACACAGACGAATTATAACTACTTAGAATTCCCATAGAGAGCTGTCCTTCACAACTCTAGGTTAGGTTAGGTTACGACAAAAAACTTTTTGGAGCTTTATGCTCATAGGTTTATTGATCGCATTGAGTTTTTATTTGAAACCTAAGCAAAATTGATGGATTGATGATTTCGAAAAAAAAGTTGACAGTCAAAACGAAAAGAAAAGCACGGCGTTTGATTGACAAATGAAGGGGAAATTAGGCCATTGAAAAGAGAAACACAAAGACGAAAAAAAAAATTAAAGACTATTGATTTGTTTCAAAAAATAAATTGTTGCGTCAATTTTCTCTTCAGGAGTCGTTGACAAATCTAAGATACAAGAGAAAGAAAGAGCTCCGATACCAAGTTTTTCTCTTAAAGAAATTCTTGCATGATCATATCGAGAACACGATAGCATTATGTGTGTGATCCATGGTTTCTCCTTCTCCACAAAAGCATTTATCCGTTGAAGAAAGTCTGAATTTATGTAATTTAGCATTTGTCGGAAAAGATCTAGTTATAACTCTAGCTAGCTACACTTCTTCAAGGCGAGATAATTGCGGTGAATTTTCGTGATAGAAGACATGTGCGAAAAGTTAAAGGCATATTTATTTTTATTCCATTCGTCGTTATTTTAATAGATAAAAATATTTCTTATATTATGGATAAGGTCTTCAGGTGAAATCGAGTGCAGAATATGACTTTTATGAATGGTCAATTTTGCAAGAGCATCTTCTTTTTCGTTCCCAGCAATTCCAAAATGACCTGGAATCCAAACTAATTGAATAGATTCACAAATCTTAGTTGCATTTCCTAAAACTGATCCGATGTGTTGAATGATGGTTGGGGAAGAGGTTGATCGAGTATTCAAACTGCTTAGACAGGATAAGGAGTCTGATAATATGACGTTGTTGGAGGGAGAAATACAGAATTTAGTCACCGCCAGATATAAAGCCACAGCCTCTTCTGTAAAGATGGAATTAGAGTTATTGATTTGCCCAGAAACAAAGGAGTTATTTCTGCTGTTATAAACAGCTATTGAAAGCTTATTTTCTATTTTAGATGCATCAGTAAATAGTAATATGTGATTGGACCATTCAGAAGTACTATGCAGTTCAAAGAGGTCATCGATGGTATTAGTAGGAAGATTTTTAGTCTGAAAAGAATATTTTCTAAGAAATATTTTTAAATTAATATTAACAGAGAGATATAGGTTTTGCAGGAACTCTTAAAATATGTGATTCTTGAATTCCATTTACTTCGAGTCATTTTTTCACTCGCAAAGATAGAAGAAGAGCGCCAGAGGTTTTGCTGTTTGGCATTGTTTCCCACAAACTACCACATGGAGATATGGTAGAAAGTGAAAGATTTCTAATGTACATCCTTGTAGAGAGAAAGTTTTGTCTTACAGAAAGAGGTAAGGCCCCTGAATCTTTCAGAAGAAGTGGAATTGGTGTCCAGCGTGAAGACCTGTAGCAATTCTAAGAACGGAGTGATATATCGAATCCGAGATTTTTCGGTCTGATAAGCTCGCAGATGTAAATACATGACATACATAGTTGAGGCTACTTATAATGAAGGACTGAACAATTTGAAGAAAGTGATTAGTTTTTGCTCCCCATCTGTTACCTGCAATAGCTTTTAAAGATATTAATTTTCTTCTGGGTGGGCTTTTTTTTCATTTCAAAATTATACTTGAAGGTTAAGTTATTAGTAAAATAGAGGGCCAGAATTTTTATGTGCTTAAACCAAGAGATAGGTAATTGGTTGATAGTTTGTTGAAAATTTACAGGAGATTTTTTGGAAGAGAAATCAATGACTGAACATTTTGAGGAATCAATTTTTAGTTTCCATTCTTCACACCATTGTTCAAGTTTTATGATTGCAGTCTGCGTTTTTTTCTGTAGACTTTCTTGTGATGAATGAGCAGCCAAAAGGATTATGTCATCAGTATAAATAAAACACTTAATGTCAGGAGAGAGAACTTCGTAAATATCTGAAAAGAAATGGAGAAAGAACATTGCCTTGAGGAACACCTCTATTAGAGAAAGTGGGTTGAGAAAGAGTTCTACACCACTTCACTTTAAAACTTCTATCCGATAAAGAATCCAATATCCAATGAGCAGCATTTCCTCTGATATCAAATTGGAGGAGCTTCTAAATAAGACCGTATGGTCACACTGAATTGTAAGCTTGAGATATGTCCACAGTTGCACATATGATATATAATTTCTCTGTGAACGTAAAGCAATAATATGATGATGAAGCATAGAAAGAACACTATGAGGCGTAAATCCATGATGATTTGGATGAAAATATTGGGAAAAGGAGATAAGACAATATAATATTATGCGATCCATGGCCTTACATAGAACTCTTGTAAGAGATATTGGGCGATAACTATTTACTGATGTAGTATCTTTCCCAGGTTTTCTAATATGAATTATTAAGAATTTTTTCCAAGACGGGGAAACAATACCGCTTAACCAAGAGTTATTTATGAGTGACAAAAGGGATCGTAAAGCTATATTTGATAGACCCTTCAAAATTTTAGATGATAATAAATCAGGACCAGCTGAAGTATTTTTGCTTTAGCCATTTGTGGAGCTCTGAGAGGGATCAAAGTTGGAACTTAAATAGAGAGGTATTACTTCAGTTTCAGATTGACGAGAATAAAATTTGGCAAATAAGTTAGCTTGATCAACAGGGTTCGAAATAATTGAAATTTCGCCAGAAATTAGAAGATAATGAGTTGGTGAGTCAGTAGATCTATTAAGTCTTTTAAGAATAGAATAAATGTCTTTAGATATACCAGCATTAATTATAGTTTTATCTCAGAAATTCCTGGAAAAGGTTAGAAGAAGATGATGAAGTTTTGCAGAAATTCGCGTGTACTGTATCCACAGAGTCTCATTAAGAGAACTTTTCGCTTTTCTCCAAAGTTTACTTTTTTGACCCAAAAGATAACAAAACTACGATGTCCACAACGGAGGATATGACTTTAACGGAAAGATTTGTTTTTTATTGAATTTATCAGGATAATTTTTGCATAATATTTGTAATTGATCAATAGAAACAAGTCCATTATTAGCAATTTGATTGCTCATTGAATTGAAGAAGCCAGTCCATAAAATTCTATTGCGGGAAGTACCTTTCGAATAATCTTTATTATAGATTTTGACACTTGTTTGAACAGGGACATGGTCACTACCATAACTATCTGAAGTGACTGAGAAAGTACGAAAAGGAGAAATATCAGGAGATACAAAATTATAATTGATAAGGGATGGTCTGTGGTGGAATCCGAAATAAGTAAGCTGAGAGGTATTTAAAAGACAAATGTTGCTTTCCAGTATCCAATCGAGGAATTGTGAAGATTCAGGAGAGTTTGAATAACTACCAAGCGCCAATCTTTGCATATTAAAGTCACCAAATATTATGAAGGGAGGATGAATATTTGATACGAGGGTTGCTATTTATATTTCTGGCCTAATAATGAAAAAAAAATATGTAGGATCGAAATTGGTTTTATTGTTTTTCAAAATATTCTCCATGATGATCAATACACTTTTGCATGCGTTTGAACCAAAGCAAAGCACTTTTTCAAAGCACTTTTTCCAGTCCGATTGAGGTAACTCCAAAACATGCGTTTTGAATGCATCAACCGCTTCTTCGGGGGTCGAAAATCGTTGTCCACGTAATTTATTTTTGATGTGTGGGAATAAGAAGAAGTCATTGGGTGCCAAATCAGGACTGTACGGCGGATGACCCATCAGTTTGATCTTTCGCTCCGTCAGAAATGCATTTGTTTGAGTCGATGTGTGAGAGCTCGCATTGTCATGATGAAGAATGATTCGCCTGTTCTTCTGCTTTTTTCGAATTTCTCCGATGACTTCTGGCTAACAAATGGTCGTGTACCATTCAGAATTGACCGTCCTGCGTTGCTCTAACGCCACTGTTGCCACATGACCGTTAATGCCGAAGAAACAGGCAATCATTTGTTTCGATGCGCTTCTTCCTCGAACAACTTTTGTTGGTTTTGCCTCGTCTTGGAAGACCCATACAGTTGATTGCTGTTTTGTTTCCGGCTCATATGCATAGATCCATGATTCGTCACCTGTGTAGATGTTATACACAGCCTTTGATGTACCTTGAATGTATTTTCCAACATTTCCTTGCACCAATCGACACGAGCCTTTTTTTGAGCGTTTGTCAGATTATGCGGGATCCAACGCGAACAAATTTTTTTTACGCTCAAATGTTCATGCAATATTTTTTGATGCTAGTCATACTAATGTCCAAAGACGCCTCTATCTCACGGTATGTCACATGACGATCTTGCTTTATCAGTTCACGCACAGCATTGATCTTTTCTGGCACAACAACGGATTTTGGACGACCTGCACGGGATTCGTCCTGGATCGAACATCGACCACGATTAAATTCGTTATACCAATTTTTTACAGTGCTGTAGGATGGCGCTTTATCGCTGTATAAAGAATTAAGTTCATCGAAGCACTCTTGTCTTGACAATCCACGTCGAAAGTTATGAAAAATAATGGCACGAAAATGTTCACGATTCAATTCCATTTTTTGACAGAGAAGAACTTTTCAATTTACTGTCAACAACACAAATAAAGCTATAAAGGTAAATCGTCTGCTGAATTTATGTTTAAAAATATCAAACTTTCGATTAAAATCGTCTTCGGTCGCCTAGCAACACTTACTGTTGCCAAGGCCAGAAATATAAATAGCAACCCTCGTAAGATGCTATGGAACAAAGAACTTGAAAATTTACTATGTAGGACGTATACATTTACTAAAGTAAGAGATGATTTGGATATAGTAATTTTTATAGCTAATGTTTCTGTACCGTTATCTTCTGCGTGGGATATATTTAAAACTTGCACAGGTAGAGATTTATCAACAGCAAAAAGAAGACCTCCACCACAGCCATCTTGCCTATGTAACCTAATTATTGTTTTATTACAAATTTGAAATAAGTTGGAACTTTTAAGAAACGTTTCTTGAACTGCTAGAACATCGGAAGACTGAAAGTATGGAAATTTTACATACGGGAGCTTAGATAGAACGCTTCTTGCATTCCAAGAAATTAAAGTGAAAATTAAATAAAACAAAAAACCTGAACAGTAACTAAATATCAAAAAAAAGTTCGCTCGTAGTAAAAGAATATTTTTTTTAAAAATAAATTATGAATGTTTTTTACGCCTCCTTCCTGACTTAATTCTTTCTTCAATGTTAGGTTCTGCATATATTAATATTTGGTTCAGAAGATTTCATGATAAGTTGTTCGGGAGGTATAATTTGCTGATTCACAGAATAGTTTGCACTTATCTTTCTTGACTGGATAGATCTTGCACGACTCTTTCTTGGAGAAGATATAGAAACTGATCAAGCTGGATTCGAACGTTTTCGCATACATTCTTTCATGAATGAGAATATTTGTGGGACCATTTGATCTTGTCTAGCCTGTATCGCAAGTACTTTTGCTTCAAATATAGAAGCCATCTCAGTCACTGCTTTTTTAATAATATCAGTTATTTCAATTTGCTTCGGCAAAAAAGGAAGATGACTTTTAGTTACACTGGGGAGTAACTGGTTTTTAAAGATTTATTATAACGTCTTCTCGCCTCAATAAATGAAAGGTGATTCATGGTTTTAAAATGTAAGAATTTTTTTCTTTAAGCCTTGTAGGTCATTAGCTGCATGATTTCCTCGATAGTTTATAGATTTAAGTGTTTCATTGTCACAGGGAAAGTCTTTATGGAATGTTCCACAGGTTTACATTTTTTCGTAGGGTGAGTGTATTTATAGCATTTTCCGCATTGACGAATGTTATCAATAAAAGGAGAAACTGGAATGAGGGAATAGAATAAGTTAATAGTTTGAGGTAGATGATGTCCAATGATTCTCTCTAAAATATTTTCGCTCAGTTCTTCAGAATTCTTTTTTGTAAATCTTTGTAAGCTTAATATCGTTAAGCCATTTTGCGCCATTTCTTCAGCAACAAGATATAAAGGTAAATCTACATTTATTTCTTTTATAAAAAATCGTGAAGAAATGTATTCAGATTGAAACATGGCGTTAACTGGTTCTCCAAGAATGTTTATCTTGCTTATTTCTACAGCAGTATCTGGGAAATTAGTTTCGAATAGAAGTTTACCTTGACGGGTGTGTTGAATTTGTATTATTTTCTTGCGATTCTTTACTAGTTGAATTATTTCTTGCTTTAAATTGTAAGGTTTTTTTTGGAAAATATCCAGTACCATCAGTGGGAGACAGGAAAATGATAAGCTTCGTAATACTATTTTCCGCAGCTAACTGGATTAGTTGTGGAATAGAATCTTCGAAAGTCAATAATCTTGAAGTGTTTATTTTTGGAATGCGTAAATCGCAATCCGTTTAAATCATTTCAGTCTGTGCTTCAGTAATTTATAATCCATAATAATGAGAAAAAATTAAAAAATAATTAATTAAAAATTTAAATAATAAAAATAAAAGAACAAAAATATTCAATCTTGGTCAATCAAACACTAAGCTAAAGTCAAACGCTAATTTCAACACGAAAAAAGAAAAAAATGTCAAAGAAAACATTAAATAATGACAAAATTATCAGAGTTCAAAAATTACGTATTTTGCAATTTAGAACAATCGGTCATTTTTTCCCACAACTCTATTTCAAAACCTAGTGATATTATTTTATGTGCCTATCACTTCATTTTATCACCGTCTCCTCCAAAGAGCGCGCTTTTCATATCTTTTTTTATTGGTTACTATTTCCTCCCTTGCGCATGCCCAATAGTGACAGCGTACAAAATTGGATGGGCAATAGAGTGTGGGGTTTTAATACATTACTTCAAAATTTTTACTAAAAATGTACTCTTAGCAGTTTGAAGTATATTTAAATATATAGTATTCATAGTAATCCTATATAAAATAATACTTATATAATTCTAAGTAAATACTCTATTTTGCAGAAAAATTTTCTTTTTTAGGTAAGCTTTTTTTATTTCTATAATTGCAAAAAGCAAATAATGCATAAAAAAGCATCACTTATGAAAATTACAAATAATATTAAAATGAAGAACAATTTAGCTAAGTATCTAATAAGTAAATTAATGGATAAGAAATAATATAATTTAAATTATGCGTAAAAAATAATTAAAAGCAGCGAAAAATACTATTATGGATACAGTGTACGTCGACCTTGCTTACACTTCATTATAAGGAATTATAATTTATTTACAAGAATCTATATTTGTATGAAATAAATCCCCCTAACCATGCAGAGACCGGTCCATAATCTACATGGTAAATTTTTAATTTGACTCAAACTTTGGTCTAGACCAAAGTAATAATATAACTAGTAAAATATGTAATATTCTAGACTCTACTTTACTAGTTATATATATACGTAAAGTAAATTTTATGTTTTAATGATAAAAACAATCCAATTCTACAAACCCTTATGTAAAATATATGTGCAATGCAGCTCTAGGATATAGGGAAAATGTGGGAGCTTTCTGAGGTGTGAGGAAGCCCTCCCGCCTCAGGTCAGGGGGGGGGGGGAGAATATTGGTTGAATATATGAAGCTGTGAAGTGAGAGAGAGATTTGCCATTTATCGATAAAACCCAAAAGATGGCCCCACTTAGTGAATTATATCATTGGTTGATAAATAAAAAATTATGGTCTGTTGAGGAATTTAGGAAAAGCACAGACTTGTGAAAATTAATGATTTCGTAAGAATTATAACTGTTGACTGCTTGGACTTCATGCTATAAAATCTATGAGCAATATATTTAATGTAACGAGTTAGTGTAAGAATACCTGGGTTTTTTCTAATAAGGGCATTTTTGAAGCATGGTTCAGATTGTGAAATGAGTAATATGTTTGGTTGTCTTTCAATTATAATGCCGTTGCTGACGCACATCAGATTAGATCTGCATAGGTTAAAATAAGTCGTAATATTTATAAATTAGCAATATATTGCCAAGGGGAGTTGCGAGCAAAAAGGCGGTGGATAGAGTGCACTTGGTACTTACAGATTTATTTTTAATACCGGTTACATAATATTTTCAAGTTTAATTAAAATATTAATCTTTTGTCAATTTTAACACCATAGTTTCTTTTGGTATGGTGGTTCCAGCAATCTACACACAGGGGGAAATTGTTTCGTTTCCTAGTAAATAACACTGCGTTAATTTTTGTTTCCCAACGTTATAAAATAGTCTTCAATTCAGTGATGTGATTCTTCAATTTTAGTGAGAAATTTGATGGTCAACGTCACTGGCCAACGAATAGGCAGGTCATCGTTTTTGGAGAATATTATTTATGTAAATATCAGATAGAGGAATGAACCCAGAAATAGGTTCGTATCGGAGTATCCATTGTCACCAGAAAGCTTCTGTTGTTAAGATAATTATTTATTAATCAAAATTAGGTAGGAAGGGAAATTGAGGCAAATGAACTGAGATAAATAAGTCTTTCGTGCCAAAAGTTCTTTCGACGTCTTAGAAGATGCCTCCAATTGATTTTTTATTTGCTATATTAACTGCTATTTTTCTCAACAACTCTAAGCAATTAACGTTTTTTCTAAAGTCAAATTTTGTTGAGGAATAATAATTCTTCATCAAACTCAACTATAAAACCATGCATATCTATTTGGAAACTAGCGGAATTTGATAATAATATATCAGTGTTGAGATGAAAGAAATTGAATCGTGGAAAATCATGAAAATATTGCGATGGCTGCGTTATAAATTTCGGAAATATGTTGGAAAGCTTATGTCATTTAACACATCCATCAAAAAAAAATTATATAATAATTATAAAAATAGACTCATTTTATTAGTATATACAATTTATACATTTTAGGAATTTGATATAACTTTTTTTATTACAATATACATTATTACAATTCTAAATATTGATAGTGGAAAAGACAAGCAATTTCTAACGATATTACAGTAACTGACTATGCATTTTCAAATTAAACAAACATTTTGCGCTATCTAGAGTTTTTCATCACCAAAATGTTACAAGAGGTAGGTAGAAATTCTCCAATATTTTTGTTACAATATATTGCAATAAATTAATGTGAAATTCCACAATTAAACTTTAAAGTTAAGTGCAATGCTTTCAGATATTGTCAGACAAAAGTGTTAGTTGATGTTGTTCTAGCTGAATTTGGATTTTCTTACATGGTTTGGTGTAAGCCTGTTTTTCAGCAAGATGAGAACACATTGGCCACGGTTATGAAATTATTGTTTTTTCCTTGAATGCTCTAAGCTGTCTGATGTCATTAAAAACAAAAACTAGAAGATTCATCTTGTAAAATTCTTTCATTTCAAGAAATTCCAACGTTGGATACCAGAGGGCACTGAACTGTCCCTAAAGACAAGTTTTATAAACTCGTTTTGGAAACAACAGATTAGACAGCCCAGTCACATTAATGTGGTCACTGTCAAATCCAGAATACCCACCTTTCGTAGCGTGAGACTTACAAAAGTAGAATCATTTAGATTTCTGAAGGTGTTCACCGGGATGTGCCTTTTCCAGATGCTCAAGAGTACGAGGATCCACAGATTCTATACTGGGTCGGGTAATTTGAGGCGTATATAGGGGTGGATATGGCGCGTAGCTGTATTGATCCTCCTGCTTTTCACAATGAGGAGTGATCTTAGAGAATGACAGAAAAGCATTCTTCAGGCCATCCAGCATGAACGGTGGTTGCTTTCACATCATCATCTGTCAAAGGGAGTGGATAACGTGACCAAAAACTAAGAATCAGTAATTAAAGGAAAATTATAGATCTGGTACCTTTCGAAACAACAGTTAGAGGACTTTTGTATATAAAATGCATTTTCTCCTCTAGGTGCATTTTACTTATAAATTTGAATAATGAGGTATTCACCGAAATTGTAGAACACAAATAATATGCCATAGCACTAGCTGTGATATACTGACTGACATAAGTATTTCTTACAAATACTGACTTAATCTCGGCTCATATCATTTATGTACTGATCAATTACTCATTTTATAAGCCAATCCTCAAGTGATTGTGACGTCAGTTAAACTGATATTTATCTACACTAAGTATGTAATAATTTTCCTTTAGGCATTGAATAGAATATTTTTCCATATTTTGTTGTCATGGAAAAAAATAAGGTTGTCCTTTACTTACCTTTGGTAAAACTGTCTCTTCTGGTTCCGTAATCTGTTGCTCCTCATCCTCTATTTAAAACAAAAATGTTGAGCATTGTAAAAATATTGCATATTTTGCGTATCATTTCATTTTAATTTCTAAATTTTTCTCAAGGAGTTTAAAATCTTATAATAATAATTTAAATTCATAAGAAAGATTTATAAATAAATAGATGTAACTACTATGGTTTACAGACGAGAAAATATTCTAATAAACTAAGAAACATTAAGAGTTATGAATATGATTCAATTTCAAAAATTATTATAAGTTAATAATAAAAATAACATTAAAAATTTATAAATAAAGTATCAGTAACTTTCTATTTTAACATAATTTATGTAGGTCAAGTTGGATTGATTTGGTTATCACTTTTTTTCTCACACGAAAGCAACTTTGATAATCACTTGCAAATTTTATATGGATTCTGAAAAACTGTATATACCATGCTCGAGGTTGGAATCAAACTCACAATCCGTTAATCTGCAAAGCAAAGCGCTAATCCTTTAATTCGGCTTAGACAATAAATGGATGAAAAAGGGTTGTGTCATTCATATTCTGAAATAATATATATATATATATGTGTGTGTGTGTGTGTGTGTGTGTGTGCGTGCGTGTGAATCCCGCTTGCTTAGTGGTAGCAATTCACGTTCCCAAGGCACAAATCCAAGGTTTGGTCCTCTTGCTTGGCAAGGTGGATTCAGCATCCCTTCAGAGGGTCGATAAACTGAGTACCAAGGTTACTTGGGAACTAAACACTAGGGCTTCAAATTAGGCTGACCACCTAATCGGAACATATGCTTCACACCCCAGACTTTCTTGGTCAAGAGAGAATAGTGAACGCTCTGGCCCTCATGGGCTGTTTTACCACACACACACACATATAGTAACCAAATATACTAAAATGTTTTTGTTCTCCACTGAAAAAAATGAAATTATAATTAATATTTTCAAAAAAAAAAAAAAAAAAAAAAAAATCAGTGCCAAAAAACAAAGGCAGAGAGTTTTCTAAAATGTATCATTAATGATCTTTTTCTACGGTGATTACCAACGAGGAAGAGCATAATGAATTTATCTTGGTTAAAGAATACATCCATTTGTAACTTTGACAATATTTTGGCTCTTTTGTTACAATAAATAATATAAAATATGTAAAATATCTACTTTTATGAATTTTATAATTCAGCATCATTTGGTTCGTACTGATATATGAAACTGATAAGCAAATTTCGAATTTAGAATTCTGACGTTTTTTCTTGGAGCTTTATTGCTGTTCCCTATTCTAAGTATACTTTTTCCTCATATTTATATTTAATTTATTCCTGGTGTTAAGAGTGTGCCTATTATAGTTCTTGCCAACTGAGTTATGTGAGTACTATTGAATATATATCTATATATATATATATATACATATATATATTGCTACAAGTTTATAAGTAATTATTGTAATTATTGTATTTGTCTTAAAATATCTCAGACAGATCGGAAATACTCACATTTTGAGCAAAAATTACGGTATTTAGACGTGTTATACGTTAAAAGCGGGTTTTCAAATGATTTGGTGACTTGGCGACGTTTTGGCGAGAAAACTTGGCGACTTGGTTAAAAATAGATACTTCTGGAAACATCCATTATCTAAGCTCTAGGACCAATTATTAGCTAGATAGTCTAAAAGCTTCCAGAACCTTGGCGAAATTAGTAGATTTTCCCGCCAAGTCAGGTATAAATACCGCAGCCCGACATAGTTTTGTTTTGAAAAGATAGTCCGTGAGTGAAGACGATTTGTCGTGACTGCTAGTCTAGAGAATCTGTTCTCTGTCTGAGGTAAGTGAGACCTGTGATCGGAAGCTGTTACTTATTGTATCTGACGAATTGTAGCTGTATAATTGTGATTGCTACAGCTGGTATTTCTAGTGGAATTTTTATTAATAAAAGTCTTGTGTTCTTGAGTGATTGCTTTATTCAACTTTCAATCCACACGAACCCCGGAGATCGGTACAACTGGTGTTAGAAGCGGATTTGAAGAGTTGATGCAGCGTGTCACAAGAAAAATGGATATGGATTTAATGAAAAGTCTCTCAAAAAATTAACGGAGCAGATTGCTGAGTTGAAAGCTGGACAAGAAGATATTAAAACCGAGATGACGAAAGAGATATAATCTAGGCAGAAGGAGCTTAAAAAGGAACTTAAGAAGGACATTATAAGTGTTAAAGAAGAATTCTCCAACATCATTCAGGAGAAGATGAATGCAAGCTAAAGCTAAGGTAACTTCAGCTAAGGTATAGATGGAAGCTAAGGTAACTTCAGTTGAAACTAAGGTTTTGGAGATTGAAGAAGCATTAGACAATATGAATAGGGAGATTGAGAGCTTGAAGAAACAAATGTCAAACAAACATCAGGAACCCAACGTGGCATTTATGCCTTCCCTAGACACGATTAAACTCTCAACATTGGATGGAAAATCATCCTGGCAATTATACAAGACCCAGTTTACGATGGTAGCGGAAGCTAATGGATGGACTCCCCGAGCCCAAGCTTTTCATCTAGTGACTTCTTTAAGAAGAGACGCGGCCGACATCCTCCAGATGCTTCCGGAAGAGCAGAGGCACGATTTTCAAGCCCTATCGAGTGCATTTGAGCAACGGTTTCGAGTAAAGTGCACTAAGGAATATAGCAGACTACAGTTAAAGTCCCGCTATCAAAAAGCGGGTGAAAGTCTGCAAGAATTGGCTGTCGATATTCAGCTACTTTCCAATCTAGCATTTCGGACTGCCTAGCTGAGACACGTCAAGATATGGCTCTCCATCACTTCATCGACAGTGTGCGGGACCCGGAGTTACAGAAATGGCTTAGACTCGCCGATGCCAAAGATAATCGGATCTACCCTAGTCGACGCACAAATGATAGAGGCTGTCCAGAAGGCTGCGCGTAACACAATCAGAGCCGTCTCTGCTACTGATACAGACTATGATCTAAGAAAACAAACTCAAGATCTGCAGTGAAAATTCCGTAGCTTAAAATTGAGTAAAGGCGACAGAAACACAAAAATTCAGTTTTGGACTTCCGGTGCAATCGGACATGTTCGTAGAGACTGCCCGAAACCAAAAGATGGTGGAAATGATCTTCCACCACAGCAAGGAAACTAATATGTGGCGATCTCGCAGGGCGGAGATGTTCAGAGATTCAGAAACCCCATTTCAAATTGTTTCACATTTCTTCCGTAAGTGGCGGCGACAACGGACTTTTCTTTATGGGACATGTCAACGAAGTTCCCTACAGAATGATAATCGATACTCGAGCCAACGTAACTACCATTAGGACAGATTTGGCTCGCAAACTTGGTGAGAAACTCATCTGGACGCCGTTCTGCATTACCATACAAACTATGACTGTTGATAAGATTAAAGTGCATGGAAAAGACAATCTAAACATTGAATTTAGTAATGCTGTGTACCATCATATGGCATATGTCACAGATATAAATGACGAATTTATTCTCGGATTGGATTTCTTCAAAGAAAACCACTTCAAATTTTTAGTACTCCTTTAACGCTATTGTCAGAATCTGGATATTCAATCATAATGAAGAATTCTTCTTCTTTCATTATGATTGAATATCCAGATTCTGACAATTAAGCGTTAAAAGAGTACTAGTGGCTTCTTCACTCGTCGACCTTTCACGAAATATAATCCCGGAAAGAGTTGCTAATCTAAGCGATAAATCAAAACTAATAAAAGAAGAAGAAGTGCTGGCGACTTGTACTCCAGTGACCTGTATTAACCAAAATTGTCAAGCCACACTATCTGAGCCTCCTGACACTCTAATTAACTCCTTCAGAATGCAGAGTTAGATGATAAACAGAAGAATGCTGCAGGAAATCAATTATTAGAATTCGGAGATCTCTGCCAAGAAATCAGATGATGTTGGGCGAACCAAAATGACGCAGCACCGAATCGATACAGGAAATCATCCACCCATTAAACAACATCCGAAAAACTACCATTCGCTTAGCAGGAAGAGGTGGATAATCTTCTGATGGAAATGCAGCAGATTGACAATATTGAGGCATCAGAGAGTCCTTGGGCTTCACCTATTGTTTTAGTTCGGAAGAAAGATGGTTATAACCGATTCTGCATTGAACATCGTCGGTTAAACAACATCACTAAAAAGATAGTTACCCTCTTCCTAGGATTGACGATATATTTGATGCTTTATCCGAAAATCATTGATTTTCGACTTTGGATCTCAACAGAGGTTACTGGCAAATAGAGATACATCCTGAGAATCGGAAAAAGACTGCGTTCACCACAGGACAAGGACTTTGGCAGTTCAAGATTATGAAATTTGGGGTTTGCAATGCACCTACAACATTTGAGCGCCTGATGGAGACAGTATTACGAGGATTTTCCTACGTAGCCTGTTTGGTATATTTGGATGATGTCATCATTGTAGGGCGCACATTCGAAGACCATCTAAGAAACATCCGAAAGGTGCTGGAATAATTAAAAATGGCTAACCTGAAGCTGAATCCTTGCAAATGTAATTTATTTCGACGTGAAATAAGCTATCTGGGACACATTATCTATGCTGAAGGTGTAAGAACAGATCCTGAAAGATCTCTGCTGTTAAGGACTGGAGTCGTCCAGAAGATGTCCACCAATTAAGAAGTTTTCTTGGACTATGCACGTATTACAGGAAATTTTTTAAAGGTTTTTCGAGTATTGCCCGATCTCTCACAAGTTGACAGATGTTAAACAGAGATTTCTGTGGACAGAGGAACGTGAGAAAGCTTTTAAACAATTAATGGCGGCGTTGAAATCTTCGCCCGTTCTTGCATACCCCCACCCCTGAAAATTATTCATTTTAGACACAGATGCCAGCAACAAAAATATCGGAGCTGTTTTTTCGCAGTAAATTGATGATAAAGAATATGTCATTGTTTATTGGAGTAAATGTCTGTCGAAACTGGAGCGAAATCATTGTACAAGCAGGAAAAATTTGCTGGCAATCGTTAAAGCCATAGACCATTTCAACCATTATCTCTATAAAAGAAAGTTCTTGCTCCGAACAGATCATGCATCCTTAACCTGGCTTTTAAATTTTAAAAATACAGAAGAACAGGTAGCCAGATGGATGCAACGAATCCAAGAGTTTGACTTTGAAATACGTCATCGCAAATGAAATCTTCATGGAAATGCTCATGCTTTATCAAGGAAACCGTGTAATGGAAGCTGCCGATATTGTTCTAGAGTATAGAAGAACTATCAATTAGTAAATCCTTCGGTATGCCAAGTTACTGTTTCACCACCATCGAAACTAGTCCCATGGAGTGATGAAGGACTTAGAGAAGCTCAAAAAGAAGACCCTGATATAAATCCAATTTTTGAATTAAAACAATCTTCCAGTAAGAGACCAAGTTGGCAGGATATCTCCATCTACAGACCTGCTACTAAACAATATTGGGCTCTTTGGGACTCACTCCATATTAGAAATGGCGTGTTATACAGGAAATGGGAGTCCGATGATGGACAATTTCAAATTGCAGCTTGTTCTTCCAAAATTAAGAATTTCAGATGTTTCCAAAGAATTGCCTAGTAGCTCAACTGGACGCCACTTCGGAGTAATGAAGGCTCTACAGAAAGTTCGAGAACACTTCTATTGGAGCAAAACTAGACAAGAAGTAGAGAAATGGTGCCAATCTTGTGATGACTGTGCGGCACGTAAAGGACAAAAGAAATGTAGCCGAGGGAGGTTGCAGCGGTAAAACATAGGAACACCTTTTGAGCGGATAGTATTGGGCATTTTGGGTACTTTACCTTGGTTTTCAAATGGCAACAAATACATCCTAGTTGTTATGGACTATTTTATTAAGTGGCCCGAAACGTTTCCAATCCCATATCAAGAAGCGACTTCAGTAGCTAAGGTTCTAGTGTAGCAATGGATTTTCAGATTCGGCACACCCTTACAAATTCATTCTTATCAAGGGAGACATTTCACATTTGTGTTTAAAGGAATGTGTCAAATTCTCGGAATAGACAAGACGCAGACCATGGCATTACACCCGTAATCGGACAGCGTGGTAGAGAGGTTTAACAGAACCATCTTCAATAATCTCTCACTTATGGTTTGCAGAAATCAGTAAGATTGGGATTTGAAGCTACCGCTGTTTCTGCTTGTATATCGCAGTGCTGTCCATGAGACTACCGGATATACTCCATCACAAATGCTCTTTGGTCGCGAACTTCGTCTCCCTGTGATCTTAAGTTTGTTAGTCCACCGGATATATCTTTATCGCCAGAGGAATACCTTCGAGACTTCCAGGCACGTCTTGACGATGTCCATAACTTCGCTCGAGACCGAATCAACCTGAAGACCCAAAGAATGAAGACAAGGTATGACACAAGAGTGCAAGACAAGAGTTTTAGGAAGGTGACAATGTTTGGTTGTGGAACCTGATTCGAAGTAAAGGACTTTTTCCAAAGTTGCAAGCCAACTGAGAAGCTCCCTATACAGTCCTAAAATGACTAAACGACCTCGTGGTTCGTATAAGGAAATCATCTTCTTCGAAACCAAAGGTAGTACATTATGATGGATTAGCTCTTCATCTTACTGTAAAATAAAAATTAGTACACCATAATCTGTTTGTAAATAGTATAGATAATTTTAATGTTTTCTATTTTTTTGTATTTGAATTTTTTTGTTTGTGTATGTAACGTGTTCTGTATCCTCTTAAAATGTATATTTTTTATATTAAATTTGGCCTCCTATCAGGGGATTGTACTGCCCGGGACGTGCAGTCCTTGAGAAGGGGACAATGTGACAAATTTAGAAGTAATTATTGTATTTGTCTTAAAATATCTCACACAGATCGGAAATAGTCATATTTTGGGCAGAAATTTCAGTATTTAGACGTGTTTTACGTTGAAAGCGGGATTTCTAATGATTTGGGGACTTAGCGATGATTTAGCGAGAAAACTTGGCGACTTGGTGAGAAACAGATACTTCTGGAAACATCCATCACCTAAGCTCTAGGACCACTATTTAGCGAGATGGCCTAGAAGCTGCCAGAACCTTGGCGAAACTGATAGATTTCTCCACCAAGTCATGTAAAAATACCGCAGCCCGACGTAGAAGGAGACAGTTTTGTGAAGGCAGTCAGTGAGTGAAGAAGATTAGTCGTGACTGCTAGTATAGAGAAGCTGTTCTCTGTCTGAGGTATTTCAGTCATGTTATTCGAAGCAGTTTCTTATTGTATCTGACGAATTGTAGCTGTATAGCTGTGATTGTTAGAGCTGGAATTTCTTATATCTAGTGGAAGTTATACGAATAAAAGTCTTGTGTTCATTAAGTGGTTGCTTTATTCAACTCTTAATCGACACGAACCCCGGAGCGCGGTAAATTATATATATATATATATACTTTATCTTTTTGAATTTTAGAAACATTTTGTTTTTGTATTATGATACTTTCCAAAAGTGAATGAAATGGAGGCTGACGTCTCATTCGTGGACTATTCACGACGCACAACAAAAATAACTTCTTCAAATACACTGGACTTTGACGATGATTTTTCACTAACTATATTATTAGCAACTGAATGCGGTGTGAAAAAATTTCGATTTTTCTAACCTCGAAAACGATAAAGGAGGAATTTCGAAACGCCCCTTTCATTTAAAAACTGAACTAAATCAGATTATCACGAATCCAAACGGTATAATTGAAGTCATGTTTACTCGTCATGGGTTGAAGTCAGTCAAACAATAAGTGAGTGCTTAGCCATGGAGGAGATCCGTAATAGCCCTCCATAGCACAAATACACAGATACTACTTAGAGGCGCTTTCAAATTTTCTGTCTTTTATATATATATATATCATTTTACAATATCTTTATGCATAATAAGTTTGTGTTCTATCCTTGAATGCTAGAAGTATTTCTAACAAGCGCCCACACATATTTTAAGTTCTCTTATTTTACTTCAACAAGTGTTATTGCTATTCAAGAAACTTTTCTGAAAAAACAAGACCCTTTCTTTTTAAGCAATAAAACTACATTCGGAGTGACAGAGATTGTGGTCAGGGAGGAGCTGTCCTAACTTCCATAGATAAATCATATCCAACTCAAATTACAACCCAACATGTCTTCCAGATGAGGATTGGGAAATTTTGGTTGTAAAAGTATTCCTTTTTTAATTAACTCTTTTCATAATAAATGTATACATCTCTACTGGAAAATTTTCAAGCGATTGGTTAAACAGTATAATCCAAGGTATCAGATCACTTTTCATTATTCTTGGAGATTTCAACATTCAACATACCGATTTCGGGAGTATATCCAAATCTCCCCAAAGTCTTGAGTCTATGATTGGATACAAAAGTAACTTTTGCCTCTTGAATACTAAAGTTCCGGCACATTTTGTTCCACATCACAGACCCTCTCTTATCGATTACTGCATAGTCTCATAAGATGTCTTTCATTTGTGCACTATCCAAATCCATCCAGATTCGTTTTGGTAGCGATTATGTACAATGGCGAGCGTGCATTCAATGGACTGACTTTTTTACTTCATTTAACCATCAGTTAAGTAACAAATTAGAAACTATCAAACAATTCAGTGATATTTGTCAACATAATTTAACTAAATTTCGAAAATGGCAAAAGTTTCTGCATAAATCCTTATCTCTTTGGTGGAATTCGAAATGTGGCTATCAATTAGGACAAAAAAGAAGACTCTGGCGTATAGCCAAAAGGTCTTGTAACATGAACGCATGGATACAATATAAGAAGATTGCAGCCGAACTCCATTCCGACATATTATCCATGTCTTGCTGTTTCTGGGAGAAAACTGTGTCATCTGCCGGTCAGTCCAAAGATATTTACCGTATTCTAAAAAGTCTTCAAAATAGAGTATTCATATGCACAGACTCATATCTAGATATAATGGAAGGATCCAGAGCAATAACTGTCACTGCCGCTCAAGCGAATCTTTTTGCAAACTGATATACATATCCTATTTCTGAAGGAATACTACTAGATTTCAGCACAGACTTCAAGTATACATACCACCAACCGTTTTCATTGACCGAACTACAGAAGGCAATTACCCAATGCAGAAACACATCAGCTGGTCCGCACAAAATCTCAGAAAAGATACTTCAAGGCATAGATCACAATAACCTTAACTGTCTCCTAAATATTATAAATAAAACATGGATAACACACAGAAATAGTTCCAGAGATATGGAAAAAATCTTTTGTTATCACCATTCTAAAACTAGGGAAAAGCTCTGATGACATCAAATCCTGCCGACCTATTTCTTTTACCAGCGTTCTTTGTAAAACTGTTGAGCGCATGATTATAAAATGGCTCACCAACCATATATATTCATCACCGATTATCAACAAAAATCATCACGAATATTTGCCACATGGAGGATGCGACAGCATATTATTTATCATCCATCATTCAATTATGTCTGCTCCATCCTCCAAAAAGTTTATTGTGTGTGTCACTTTAGATATTTCAGAAGCTTATCATTCAATATGGCAGGATGGCCTAATTTTAAAGCTATTAAATGCAAATATTAAAATTAATGCAACACTATGGATTCATAATTTCATCATAAATCGAAGTTTCCAAGTTAAATGGAGTCCCTAATTAGTTGTCCCTCAAGGAAGTGTGTTATCTCCTTTCTTTCTTCTTTTGCCGAGCTGGCAGCCGAATGGTTAGCGCTCTTGCCTTCGGTTCAACAGTTCGTAGGTTCGAATCCCACCTTGGGCATGGATGTTTGTAGTGGTTTGAAATCCACTTTAAACCGTAGGTCCCGGTCTAATTAGCCCTCGTGTGCAAAAAATGACCGTTGAACGACAAAACAACCAGAACCAACCTCCTTTCCTTTTTACCATAATTATGACACACATTTATGAAATAATTCCCGATGGCATTGAGTGCTATATTTATGCAGACGATATAATATTACTGCATAAATCTACAAACCTAGAAAAATTAGAAATGAAAATGATAAATGCTGTTATCAAACTACAAGAGTGGTGTCAACAATGAAAACTCATGGTGGATCCCCAAAAAAGTTCAGTCATTAATTTCTCGACGAGGAGGAAACAGCTTAAATTCAAATTATACATTAATCAGCAACCTATTCGATGGAACCAGCAGGGACGATTTTTAGGTATGTATTTTTCACATAACTTGACTTTCCGGCATCATTTCATACAAAAGAGAAAAAAGCCACTTTTAAGAAGTTTAATGCCTTGAAAGAAATTGCAAGGAATAAGTGGGGTAAACGAACATTTCACCTAATAAAGATAGCCCAGTTTTATATTGTCAGTGGGTTGGATTATGGATGTCATGTATTCGTCACTGCCAGTAAATCAGACCGAAGAATCCTAGAGACTCCATATCACGCCGCTATGAGAATTGCTGCAGGGCTTCCTAAATGAACACCCATCCCAATTCTTCCTCAAGAAGTTGGAGTTTATCAACAAGGCATGAGATGCTATCCTTAAGATTCTATGTACGAAACATTTGCAAATAGAAACTATCCCCTTGTGCTATTTAGTGGAATAAAATTTTATTCAATCGCATGAATAGTGGCTAACCTCTGCCAATAAGAGCAAAAGACTGGTTTTCTTCTCAAAGAATTCAAATAGACCAATACTTAAAAATTCCAATTTTAATTCCTCCGATCAGAACTGAAGAAAATCCAGTGAACGTAATAATCAAATACTCGGGTTTACCTTTCCAGTTGAAAAATATACCCAAAGATATTATTTATAATAGTTTTAGTGAATATTATAACTTTATTTGGCAGGACTATGTCAGAATTTTTACCGACGCTTCAAAACAAGGCTCAAACCTGAGAATTGCAGTTATCAATTCTAAAACCACTATATCGATATCAGGTAAAATAAACTCTCTAAACTCAATATTTACCGCAGAGGCAATGTGTTTGCTTATTTCTGTATCTAAAATTTGTGTACAGGCAGGGAGATATATAATATTCACTGATTCATATTCATGTCTCAAATCTTTATCTACTTTCAATCAAACATCTGTTATCACTCAAAAAATAAAATAAAAATTTTATTAGCAGTGCAAATTTGTCAAGAGATAACTAATTTGGATCCCGGGACATTCGGGGATCCATGGAAATAAGATAGTTGATTCTCTAGCAAAATCCACAATTTTCAGCCCTTATTGTCTGAAATCTATACCTTCCGAAAACTTTGGACATTACATAAAAAAAAAAAAACATTCCATCTTAAAGGATTAAACAAGTGGGAAAACAGCAAATATGCTTCCAATTTCTCACACTTGATACCCATAAGCAAAAAACACTCTATTCCCATTCTCGTTTAGAAGATATATTGCTATCTAGGGTCCGTACCCGAATTTATCCTACAAAATCTGTTCTATACAGATTCCACATGTCCCTCGCAAACCGTTGTCTGTGTGAGAAGCCTGAAACAATCGATCATATTCTATTATCTTGCCCTATATAGAATGACCCGAGAAATGATCTCTGTAAATCCTTGGGAATCAGAGATTTATCATTTTCTTGGATGTTTGAACTGTTCACAAATCCAAAAGTAAAAACTCGAGTTTATGCAAATTCATGAAAAAAACCTACAGATTTTGACTTAATGATAATAAGTCATAAAAACGTCATCTAATGATTATCTATCATTGGAGAACTTTTGTCTCTGTTTATCAAATAGGAAACATATTGTAATCCCAAGAAACCTGTCTGCTGAGTTCTAATTTAGATACGGTGACTTTGTATCAAATACAGCCGTGAACAGTAAGGATCAATCCAACAATACGATACCAATCAATTAACTATTTGGGTGTCTTCTCTCCTCAATGTGAGCTATAAGCAACTTTAGCAAAGAGCTCCAAAATTGCCGGCCACAACCAAACCCTATATGAAACTTGGATTCTTCTAAGATGGATGAGAAGGTAAATTTTATAATATTGATATGCGTGTAAAAATTTTAATTTGAGAGGGAAATTTATTCATATCTGAAATCTCTCGTAGTTATATTTCTATACTGTGTATGATCTTTTATATTATTTCACACGCACTTGTTGTTTAAGTAAAAACTTATAATGATATTGAATTTATGTGTCCATATTCAAAATAATTTTACGAGTGACAATATAACTTATTATAAATATCTTCATTATTTTAATTTTTAAAAGGAAAATGTAGACTTCATATTGAGCAATAATTTTTTTCATTTATTACTGTAATTTCAAATGCATGAATTAAAAAAGTATAAATATAAATATCTAACTTATTTTTTGTACCATAATTTAAAATTTCTTGTAATAGTTTATAGAGCTGTAAAGGTTTGGCGCAATTTTAAATTTTCGCGCCAAGCACTCTACAGCTCTGTCGCCAACCTAAATTATGACACTACCCGCGATATCCGTCTACCAATACCGATCGCGTTCGAACTTCAGCTTTGAAATCGCGCATTTTTCCGAATTCCAAACATCAAAATTTTTAATATATTTTGTTACAATTAAGTACTATAGAAGTTTTAAAATAATAATAACTAAAAAAAAAAATTTTAAAACACGAATTTTAATATACCATGCAATTGCGCTAACTTTAAAAAAATGAATATACTGCTACTTATTACAGTGACAACCGATAATAAAGCTAAATTTTTAACGTTAACAAATTTCACTTTTTGTTTAAACTCGAATTTTAATATACGAGCACTGGCGTCCACCTTAAAAAAACATCAGTGTAGCGCTATTTCTACACTGCTAACCGGGCAATAAAGCTGCATTTCTAATGTTAACAAATTTCACTTTTTGTTTAAACTCGAATTTTAATACACGAGAATGGCATCCACCTTAAAAAAACATCAGTGTAGCGCTACTTCTACACTGCTAACCGGGCAATAAAGCTGCATTTCTAATGTTAACAAATTTCACTTTTTGTTTAAACTCGAATTTTAATACACGAGCAATGGCGTCCAGCTTAAAAAACATCAGTGTAGCGCTACTTCTACACTGCTAACCGGGCAATAAAGCTACATTTCTAATGTTAACAAATTTCACTTTGCTTAAACTCGAATTTTAATACATCGAGCAGTTACGCCCACATTAAAGAAATTTCAGTACGCGGCACATTCTAACATTAACATAAAAAACGCAATACACACAACTTAAACATTGATTTATTTATGACAACATTCATTTTTATAAAAACTTTAATGTCTAAATATGAATAAAATTGTAATGAAAAACAAAATAACTCAACCTTATCTTCATCACTCTCCAAATCGTTACTTATTCGCCGAAACTTTACGGCGAATATACCGTTTTTTATCGCATCTAAAAATCTTCTGTTATGTTTTTTTTTTTTTTTAATTTAGAGCGTGGTGGTAATAAGAAAGTTATTGAATGGTGCATGAAGCAGTCAAACCTACTTTCATGCCCCATTCAACAACTTTCTTATTATCATCACGTTCAAAATTTTAAAAAAATGTAAATTCAATATATCTTCCTCCATATTTATTAATTTTCGCGAGCAACACACAAACTGCAAAAATCGAATATCAAAACTCAATGCTTCAAGATTATTCTTTATTAGTTTCTTTATTAGTTTCTTTATTAGTTCAAGTTCTTTATTAGTTACAAACAAAACGCGCATGTCACGCGATCACGTTACCTCATAAAATAAGAAGCACATCATACAAAAGTAATCCGAACCGTTAAGCAAATTTGGCAAACTTATCGCACGCTTAACGCATTTTACCTTTTGTACAGTTCTCTACTCTTTAGCGAATTTCTTTTACAAGCTCATATCAGGACAATTTATATTTAATTTAAGGAAAAAGTATTACTTCAAAGCTGGATGACCCCTCAGGGGTTTACCTTCTTTAGGTAAATATGGGTGCCGCAATCCCAAGGTACCCTAGCGATCTGTCCTCTTCTTTCTTTTCTTCTCCTTTCCATCCCTCAGGGGTTTACCTTCTTCAGGTAAATATGGGTGTCGCTATCCTAAGGTACCCTAGCGATCTTTATCCTTTTATTCCCTCCTGTCCTCTACTTTTCTTTCTTTTCCTATTCTTTGTCGTCGTCGAGATCAAGACTTCTTGCTTATGTTGCATCTTGCTTTTCAATGGGTTTTACGTCCATTTTTTCCCTTTGGTCTTCCACCCCATATGTTAGCCGTGTATGGCGTCCCATAAGGGGGAAATTGGTGTCCTGGGGTCCCTTAGCGTTCCCTTTGGCCCAGGCTTCTCTGTAGACAGGTGGCTGGAGTGAGCCCGCTCTCAGTCAATCGGGTGGTGCTATGTCAGGATTTTATTTTACTCCTTGCATGGTGTTGTAGGGCTAGTCCTGCATTCTGGGTTGTGCGGACATGTTCGCTAGATCCTCAACCCAACATGTAGTACTATATCCTGGTGATAGCCCTAAGGTAAGTGCCGAGGCTGGCTTTTGCCAGAGCCGGTAACTGCTTTCCCTTGTTGGGCTCTGTGATGGGCGGGGGCCCACTGGAATGAACATTTCTCTTTCTCATGGGTCCAAAAAATTCTGGCCACGGCGAGGGCCTTAACTCGTCACAAATTGATAATAAGTTTGACAGACTTGGAAATGGTTACCCAAAATTCATATTAATACAGAACAACGAGGGCATGCTTAAGCAAATGTCACCTTTCAAAATTCTCAAACAGATTAAGGCAGTTGCAGGAGAACCTAATAATGTAAAAAAGCTAAGATTAGGAGATTTACTAATCGAGAGTTCATCTGCTCTACAATCAAAGTCTCTTTTATCTTTAAAAGTTTTTGGAGAAATTCTAATCATAGGTTCGAGTCATAAATCACTCAATCAATGCCGTGGTGTAATTTCAGAGATAGACCTTTTATCAGTATCTGAAACTGAGATCCTGGAAGAATTAAAAGATCAAAAAATCTGCAATTTCCGTCGAATCATCATCCATCGAGGTGAAGAAATTTTCCCCACAAAAAATTTGATACTAACTTTTGACTGTCCCAATCTTCCCAAATCAATAAAATCAGGTTACCTGAACTGTCCCGTAAGACCTTATATACCAAACCCCATACGATACTTTAATTGTAACAGATTTGGACACTCTAAAATGTTTTGCAGATCAAAAGCTACATATACTCGATGCTCAAGTCTGGAACACCAAGAATCTGACTGTAAATCTGAACCATTTTGTATAAACTGTAAAGAAAACCAAAGCGCATATTCTAAGACCTGCTCACACTGGCAACATGAAGTTCAACGGATTAAAACGACGCAAAAGATATGGCATAGTGATAATGGCATAGTGAAAGATATGGCAAGATGTGGCATAGTTTATGGCACTAATATCTATAGTTATTGTCTTCCGTCAATCTGTTCTATTTATACTGCTGAAATTGTTGCCATTTTGAAATCTCTTAACGTAATCAAGTGCACTCGCAACCGCAAATTCTGCATTTATGCAGACAGTATGAGCATTATGAAACAGCTCAAATTTCCTCAACACTTTCATCCCCTGATTTATAAAATCTTAGCTTTGTTAAATGAAATGTCTCATATTGGTTTCGAAATATTATTTTGCTGGATACCTAGTCATGTCGTTATTACAGGTAATGAATTAGCAGACTTAGCTGCTAAAGAAGGTAAAGACCCTATAGACCAAGCAATCCCTTACGCTGATATCAAGCATTCAATCTTTGTATATACGCATTCTGTTTGGCAGAATTCTTGGAATACGCAAGTAACAAACTTTTCTGTGTTAAACCTCTCATTCGGAACTGGAGTAATATCTCATACAGACGTGCTGACGTTATTTTATCCTGACTTCGAATCGGTCATACTCGTTTGACACATAGTTATATTTTATTTAAGGAACCTGCACCTCTATGTTCGAGCTGTAAAACAGTTTGAACTGTATATCGTATCTTAATTGAATGTCCTTATTTTAACCATCTTCGTCTTACGTTTTTCTACAACACTGTCTTAAATTTATTGGACTTGATTGGGGAAATACCTCATTCAAATCTCTTTGCTTTCTTAAGGAATTTTGCACTGCTTATAACGCATTCTCTTTACTCCAAATTAAATTTTAAGTAAGATTCAAATTTACAATTTTTTACTGCAAGAAACTTGTTTCGCCAATTTTATAATGGATATTTTATTCTGATCTGATAGAATTTTAAACTTTCGATCGGCGCAGTATGTCCTTTTTGGATTTTGCACCAGAAAAAAGACAATCACTCACTCACTCAAAGCTGGATGAAACACACATGAAATAATTGTGCATCTGTAAATTCTTGAGGTATAGTATTTTATTAGGGAAAAAGGTATCTAAAGTATATTAGTGTCACTATTAAAACAATGCTAGTTTTCATACATGCATGTTAAAGGATTTAATGTGAAATCGTAACAAATTTTCATCACTCTAATATCACACTGAAGAATACAGGATGATTATAAAAAATCAATCCCGAAATTTGGGTCCCTTAGTATCCTCCCATTCACATAAACTGAATGAATTTTAACATAAGGTATTTTGAGGTATGCGCTCAAGAATGATAAGAGAAACAACAGTGTAACTCATAATTACGGTTATAGTGAGGACATTTTAAACAGAGACACCCAGTTTCTTGTATTTGAATGCGTTCTCCATACTGAAAAACACTAAACAAAGCATTGGAATGTAGCACGAAATTCCCTGGAGGAAAAAATAAAAAGGACTTTGCCATGCACCAGAGCATTAATGTTCCCTTCATTTACGCCATACGTCACACTGTTTCTTCAACTGAGATCCCAGCTTGATTAGTCCTCCACAAAACGAGAAGAAGAAATCAAGAAACACAAATTTCGGGTTCCATGTGGGACACAGTCATGACTGGCGTCGTCACACTAGGTGAAAGAGAAGACACTGCGAATTGCGAGGTGCCTATGTTGCTTTCTGCCATTCCGAACAAGATGCCGCTTTCAGGGAAAGAACGTGGGGAAATCATACAAATTTATTACCTAAATAGACAAAATGGTGCAGAGACATGTGCAGTGTCAAAGCTATACGTGGTTTGATTCATAAATTTGAAGAAACTGGTTGCACATGCTATCAACCTTAGTCTGCACAACCTTCCATTTCTGTGGAAGCTGTTGAGCTTCAGTGGCTGAGTAGCTGTTAACCGCTTTCCATTAAGATCAGTAAAATGAACCAACATTTGCTGTGGACAGTGACTGGGAGACTAATCACGTACTCTCCCTCACTGTGTTGCTGGAGCTCCGTGGGTTAGAGACGTGTTCATGTTGATATGTGACATCCAAAGTACTTCCGCTAGTGTGGTGGGGATATGGAAAGGAAGCTACCAGTTCAGGTGTAACCTCGTTACCTGATCGTTATTCAAAATATAGAGACACTTGGTGATGGGCGAGTATTCCAAATTTTTTAACCTAAAGGTACAGTTCGGGGCTCACATGCACCACTATGTATGTATGTGGAAGCTGTTGCAGAAGTTCATCAGACAATAAGCACAGTTCGTTCCGCAATTGCAAGTTGTGTTTCACGTGTTCTGAATCTGTCGAAATCAACTTTCTGCAAGAGTCTATGATCTGTTTTAAACAGGTTTCCGTATCAATTCCAGCGTGTCTAGATGTTGGAAGTGGGAGACTGTTGATTACGGCTGGAGTTTGCGAATCAACTCCTTACCCAGTACAATGAAGATACCAACTGGTCTTTACGCATTCTATGGGCACATGAGGCACATTTCTCTTTAACTGGTAACATGAATTCGACTGGTAACAACTGGTAACATGAATTCGAAACATTGTGTGTAATGGGTAGAGAATAATCGACATGATGTGCTTGCACATCCATTACACGAGGAAAAAGTGACATGTGACATGAAAAAGTGAGTGGTGTGGTGTAACGATTACGTTCACATCCTCGGATTCTACTTTTTTGAAGAGGTTACTGCCGGTGATCTGCAAACGTGTACAGTAACGAGTGTTCGCTATTTGAACACATTTACTCGTTATGCTATTCCCGCATTACAAAGGCAAAATGCTAGATCTGAAGCTGTGTGGATGCAAGATGGTGCTCCTCCACATGTAGGATCTTCAATGAAACGTTTTAAATCAACAGTTTAGTGACAGAGTTATCTCCCGTCATTTCCCGTTTCACAATGGAGATCAAATTATATGACAAAAAACTTGGTGTTGTCATTTGATATTTTCGAAATTTTCTCACTGTAGCCGTAACTGTTAGAGTGACACTGTTGTTTTCCATGTTATTCTTGAGAGCATGCCTCTAAATATTTTATGAGAAAATTTCATTCAGTTTCTGTGAATAGTATGATAGTTAGGAGCCCATATGTCATAATAGTTTTTCTATAATCACCTTGTATTTGCAAAGACTTTTTTTTAGCTATTCTTAATCACAAAATCGAAATGTACGCATTTTATGGTTACATTATATTAAGCATACGTAAAGTTATTAATTTTTATTTTATGTGTGACAAACGAAACTTATTAAATTATAGGAACATCTATATATCATTTTAAAAAGAAAGAATTTAATACAATTGTTATTTGAATTCTTCACACCTGTTGTATGGGCAGCCTTGTCCTGATTGATTAGGGTATTGTTCTTACTGATCTGCGGTTCATCACCTTCTAACGGCCTTTGGGGCATATTAAATAAAAGGTGACGACCATTTATTTAATATGCCCCAAAGGCCGTTAGAAGCCAAAGGCCAAAGACCATTGTGGATCAAGTATTGTGGGTCTCACAACAGCTTTTATCTAATTGATAGAGTATAACTCAGAATCAGGTATCTGCTATCACTAATACCAGAGTATTAGAAAATCTTCTTGTTGTCTTTCGTGTGTTTTTGGTGAACTTTTTGGGTCAGGAAAAATTTTTTTAAAAACCATTTCATCATAAGTCTTACTTGTGATGAAATTTACTTGTCTATGGAAGTAATAAATATATTGAAATTCCATGTTATATTAGAAAAAATTACATCTTTAAATTTACAACAAAGGTTCTGTAGAATATAATCAATATATAATCAAGAAAAATTTTGACAAATAATTATTTTCAGCATTAAACTATATAAAAGTACTGATTTTATATAATTTACACTTTTAATTGTTAACCGAACAGTGACTTTTGTCCTGATCTGTACTTCATATTTGAAGATAAACTATGTGTGAAGAAGATTTAAGAATATTTCACTACTTATAATGATGATAATTTTTTCAAAAAAGAGTAATGTAGCTCGTATAAACTTTATGAAAAATGTTTAATTAACAGTGGTACTTATTTCCTTAAAAAATATGTGACATAATAAACGTTAAAATTTTAGAGTAATTTTCCTTTCACTAGAGAAATAAATGCTTCGCAACAGCTGAATTCTTAGTTTTTGCAAGTGTTAAATTACGCTTAATCCTGTCACATATAACAGGGCCCTTTTCAACCATGATGATTATAGTGTACTCTCCACCCACGCTTCTCACTCACAATACGCGTAGGGTTTCCAAAAATTGGCTATATCATTCTGTTTAAATCATCTCTAGTTTGTAAGCCTTTTAAATTCTGTTTTAGCAAGAAAAAACATGCGTTTTCTTTTGTTTAATTTGCATAACTAAGTTTTAAAACACCCAAAAAGTCCTTTCATTATTTATCGGATTTTTATACAATGACTTGGAAACGAATTCATTTCTGTCCTTTGAAGAATTGCTAAAATATTTTGACTGAAAGATAAAAATGATTAAATTTTATAACAAAACATATATGGTTAAAATACGCACAAAGTTTATATCCTTCTTTCATCCAAATATCCATGTGACTTAGAAGATCCACATTAGTTGTTGGAGAATTACTGCAAATATTTTTGCGGAATACACTTCCTTAACGAGCCGACGAAGAAACTTCGCTTATAATTGCTTCAACTACGGAATTTAATGAGAGATTTGCAGTATAAAAAATATACTTAGTTAAACATATCATCCACAAAGTAACTCAGTTGAGAGATTCCACAGAACTGAAACACGAAAATACTTAGAGTTTAGAATCTTCCTCAGATTCGGAACAACATATTTATGCCTACTTTACGAACCATAACTCACGAATCAACCAGATTCAGTCCTGCAGAATCAGTTTATAGAAAAAAATATAAGAGCACCATTCATTTTACCCTGTGGAACATTGGTTACAACCTGAAGAAGAGCAAAATACTGTTGCTGAATATATTTTAAATATTAAAAATAGATTTAAGCGATGTCAAAGTTTAGCAGGGAAAAATGGAAGAGTATTAAGAAACGCAAAAAAGCTTACTATGGTAAGAACAATATTAAACGAGAATTTAAAGGAGAAAGCCAAGTTCTTGTGTTTTCTATAAATAAAATAGCTGTTCGATGACACGGCCCAGAAACAATTTAATATAACACTTCTGATACTAACTAGTTGTTTCTTTAGCTGATAAGAAAGAGAAGCCACAAATTCATTATGTGACTATTAAAGTCCTATTACATACCATCAATCCAATATATTATCGTTGTTCATCTACTCTTTTGCAAGCAGCTCTAAACCAGGTACATAACTTTAAACACCCCCAAAAAATCTAGCACCATAAAACAATCGTCGTATAAATCTTACTTGGATAGCTCCAGGCACTCAAGGATGTCTTCTGGCGTAGCTTGTTGAGAACAGTTGGTATTGGTCTCAAAAATTTTGGAACCCTCAGAAAACTCTAACGATCTGAGATGACCACTTCGTAAGCGAGCGAGAGTAGATTGTTCCTGACTTTTAAAGCCGTGAGCTTCCCGGATGAGAACATTGATACCATTGGTGTTCTGGAGGGACAATCCATGTGACTTAATCCTGCTTTTTTACTCCTGAAGAAATTTCTCAGAAAGGTGAGAAGTGCCAACGTCTCAGGGGCATCACGAGTTCACGCCTGTTCGAAGATGTCTCTAAATCAGCGAGGGAAAGCATCCACTGAGGACGAATGTCATGGGATAGCCTTTTGATATTTTTGAGTATCGATACTCCACACTGTCTCTCATTCTTTGTCAATTGGTCAAGTGTTGAATAGCACTTTTGCAATCAGACGAAATCCACATTTCTTTTTCAGTCGGAAGGGATACAAGGACTTCGCCTGTGAAACACTTAGCAGTAGTCAGGATTTCTCTTCTGAACTTGACATTCCAACATGCCAGAAAGGGTTTACATTTTTTCAAATAATTAATTTACTAAAATCATTGATTTAGCGAAAGGCTGATGGCGCATTTCCCTTTGTCAGAAAGCTCAACAGTTAGCAAATTTTGAAATAAATTTTGTTATACACAAACCTCTTAGAATGGCCCTTTGTTTTGAAGAATGCATTATATTTCTTCTGAAAAATGATAACAGAATTGTTAAAATGAATTGACTCCTTTGCAATTACAGTAAATATATTTGTCTTTACGAACCTCTAACATATACGAACACTCATCACGATGTTACGAACTAGTTTCAAGTCCATAGACACAATGATACTTATAACTCATATTAACAACAAACTATAGTGTGATTTCTCTTGCAAATTTTCGTTTATGACACATAGTTTTCTTTTATGTTTTTTTATTTCTATCATATATATTTTTTCAATTTTCTTTTTTATTTGATTGTTTTGTATAAAGTCGGAGAATTTCATTCACTCTTGAAAGACTAACGCGTGCATGCATTTCAGACATTGTGGAACCAGACATTTGATGGAGAAAAACTGTGGTGTCAAATTCGTCTTCTACCTGCGTACATAAGAAAATAGAAGGGGGTGTGGAGGAACTCTTTAAACACATTTGATCTCTGTTGTTCTGTAGTTGGTTTCACTTCGTTTGAATTGGAACGACTTAGTTTTTGAAGTTTCGTTTCTTGAGAGGGTGATTGAGTTGGTTATGTTGAGGATTTGACGCAGATGAAGAAACAAACGTGTTTATGATTCAAAGCAAAAAAGAATTATAAAAGAAATGAACAAAAAATGTTAAAGGCAACAATTAAAAAACATATGGAACTCCTAGGAACAACCTTTTGACAATTTTAAAAATTGGGGATAAAAATCCTTTGTAAAATAAATAGTATCAGGAAAACTCTTGAAAATATTGTAAAGCAGCTTAATGGCTTTGATTGTGTTTGGCTGTGGAGGAGTGAGCATTCTTGTGAATATCCAATTATTTTGTAATGAAAGATTTCAAAGCATCAGACTCCAAAAAATTAAAACCAGACACTGTTTGAGTTTTAGGAAATTATGTTGTTAAAGTGGAATTGTGAATAAAATTTCGGAAATTGAGTAGAAGGGAGAAACACTGAAATAATTATTTTCCGAGTATGAGCCACAACATGTTTTCTATGATCTTAACTAAGAGAACACCTAGCTTTAAAGGCGATAAACAAGGAGGTGGTAAAAAATGCAAAGCAAAGAACTGTTGCTCGCATATGAATGGAAGAGGCTCTGCTTTCCATAGAAAAATATTAAAACTTAGATGTGTTGAAAAACTACCAACATTGGAGCTTGAATAACTGGGAGCATTGGTTGAGATCTTCTAATTGTGGACAACTGCCCGGTTGAATGGTTATCCTACCTCATAAAACTCCTCTCTTACAACAGGGCATAATCGACAGTCGCAGATCATGGAGTCGTTTCCACCTAATACTGTATATGTCAATCCATGCTTGGAATATGGAGAACATTCAAACTTTAGTAATGAAAGCTACCGTAGCTGAAGAAAGACAAGGCAATTTACCTGATGACTTGCGGAGTCATGAACTCCGACAAAGAATCCCTAAAATTTGTTTCGAGGATTTTTTTTAAATAGATTCACGTGTGATATGTAAGGAAAAAATGTTAATAAGAATGTAACGAATAAGGTCGAACGAGAAGAAAAAGATGCAAACCAATGACCACCAAAAATAAGCAGTTGAATGGCTTATTTTTTCAGTAAAGAAACAACGAAATGGTTTTATACATTGGGAAAAATGAAATATGCATTTTCAAAAATATAATTTTTAAAAAGAAGAAACTAAATGATTACTTTCCCTAACTTTTCATCAAGGAATTAAAATAAGTATTATTTTGATATATAAATCATCTTATTTTATACGTATTTCTCTTCTAGAGTGCATTCTAAATAATTTTTCTAAATATGTTTTATTAAAAAAAAAATAATTTGTTTTAAAATATCCTATCTTAATTATCTAATACATCATTTTCCCTTTTCCAGTCCCTACGAGTTCGTATAAAAAGAAGCTTCTACTTTATATATTTATATGTTATTTCCACATATTTTAATATCTGGGAATCTCATTTCAAACATTTAGAAAACCCTAAATTAATTTTGGTGCGTGGAAAAAAGAGAGTGCACTCAAGCTGAAGCAAATATTTGTGGAATAATGGACAAAATTCTTGGTATGTTTTGTACCCAATTGAAAGGCGAAGTGAAACTCTATAAATGTCTTTCGCTTAAAAAAGTGTAATAAGTAGGTCGGCCAAGCTAAACTCAAACAGAGAGAACTGAAGCCATAAAGAATTTTCAGCTCCTACATATCTGAAATATTCCTTAAGGGGAGAAAGCGAAAATTCTGTCATCTCTCAGTTTATCAGCTTATTATCGAAGATAAATTGCAAATTATTTTATTATCGTATCCATTTTGACTATGAATTGTGTGGTCTGAAGAATGTGAAAGAACTGAAACTTTGGAAGAGACTATAAATTTGAAAACTGATGCATCAATCGGTGCTGATCCTGTTTTACATCTCAGCCACAAAAGTAAATGAGATAGGAAAACAATAAAGCAATTCTTTAGATTGATCCGGTTAAGTTCTAATGTTAGTTTAAATTTTATGCATTGGGCGTTACAGCTCTTTCATTTTCAGACTTATTCAGAGAACTTTACATAGAAATGCGGATATCCTTAGCAGAAATAGGGAGAAAATTCAGCTATTAACTTTTATTTATTTTTACTTCTTTTGACTTTTTTTTTGTATCGTATTAGATTTCAAATCCAGCTTTTTTACTATAACACATAATAAATAATTTTTATGCTGTTTCATAATTATATTAATTTTTATGAATGTGTGATTAATTATAGTTAATAATACTTTAATTTATATTCTTGTAACATATGATTGATGATTGAGTATTGTGAGACTAAAGTAAAAGTCCTCGGGGAAGGAATTGCAATATGATATCCCTTTTTTCTTAAATAATTTGGTAGACATCGGGAATCTCAATAGTTTTGCCTTCAAACTAAATGTTTTGGTTCTTACTGCAAGTTGTGATTAAAGAACCAGTCCAAGATTTGTACTGATTCTTACGAAACATTTTAGGAGTTTTATCTAGGTTTAATTTGGTTTGTGGGATTTGCTTGTCGAATATTTTTCGCTCTTGAGATTTAAGTAGACCAGGATTTACAGTTTAAAATAGACTCTGAACAATTACAAACATCCACTGAGATCCTACTCGAGGCCACTAACTATTGAACAGAATGCTGGACAACTAAGCATTTGGCTGCTATCTCGGTGATTTTTATCCAGGATATACTGAGATTTTGATAAATAATATTTTTAAACAAATAAATTTAATTATTATTTTAGAAGTACTGTTATTATTTTTTGTTGTTATTGTTTACATAAAAACTTTCAACTTGAATAATTTTTCATATTACTTTCAGAACAAATTTTACTCTGTACCATTCCATAGTAAAATATGATACTGTACATATCTTTAAACAAGTTTTTTCCATTAATTTTCAAAATTTCTTTTCAAAGCAGACTTATTAAATTACATCGAGTGAAGTTTTTCTGTTCGTTTTTATCGCTGCGAAGTCAATCTCGATTGATTTCTTTTGCAGATGCTTCAAGTTCGTTGATCTTTCAGAATTTTTATTTTTGACTTCATCCATTTCAGTAGTAATCACAACTTTGCTCTAAATAGCAATGGAAATTTCTTGCATCAAAATGAAGTTCGTTTTTGTCGTGATGTAAGATCAATGATACGGTGAGTCATTATCGATTTCAACCAAGACTGTGTGGGAACAGTAATAAAAGTAAATAAACTATTTTTCATAAGAGGCGATAATTTTGTCGATTTAAAACTTAAAAAGAATTTATACATTTTAATACAATCAAAATGACCGATAATATAATTTCGAAACCATACAGATGGTTCGAATGATTTGAAAGCTAAGCAACTGTCATATGTAACATAACATTCCAATCAGCAAATTTTAAAAGTACTACAAAATGATTGAAAGAATGATTAATTTCAGAAAGATGTGAAAAAAAAATAATGTGACACACACACACACAAGTTATTTAAAGTTAATCTGATTAATTATTTCAATTAGACAACCTAATACTCAAATGTTTAGTACCATAGAATGTTACAATAGATTTGTTATCGCCATTAGTGTGAAAAACATTCATTGATATTAAATAATCGCTTATATAAATACTTTCAATTTAAATAGTTTTTCTAATTATTTCTACATAAAATATTACAATATTTCCTAATAAAATAATGCACATATTTGTAAGTAAAAATAAATAATTTTAAACTAAAAATTTTGTTATCTTTGGTTTTTTTCGTTCACTGTGTTTCTACATTAGTATAGCCATTTTCCTATTTAATTCAGATACCAAAAATTATTATTTAACAATTTTTAATAAAATTTGATTGAAAATTTTATAACATACAAAATACTCACAAATAAATGTTTATCTAAATAAAAATGAGTAGATTTCCGAAGAATATATAAAAATTTCCGTTAATTGATTTCTAAGAGACAAGTCGAAAATCAAAGCATATCTACGTTCTGGAAAAAATAATCAAATTCCAGAAGTTGAAGCTCTGTTCCTGCCATCTATAAGTATAAAGAAGTACGCTGATACAACAACAACACATAAGGTTTTGGTATCCTAGTGCTTACTGCATCGGCCTTCCGTCTGGAAGGGTGGAGTTCGATTCCTGGTACCGAGTACATGCGATGAACGTGCTTCTTAAATCTGTGGAGTCGAAAGTACTATGGTCTGTCGTTCCCATGGACCTGCAGAGAATTTCTTCCCTCGTTAAATTTGAAGGAGTCGATCCTCTGGTCGTCCCATCTATGGGAGGAGTCTTAGCGTAAAGACGTATTTTCACCTTGGTGGTGCAATTGTTAAACGAAAGAAGCACTCTTGTAAAAATGAGTCCACAGTTGCATGGGTGTTAAGACGTCATGCTTATTAGCAGAATGTAGCAAGTTCATATCTCGGTTTAACGGAAGATCTATCATGTTCACTAAAGGTGGCTAGGGCAGGTTAACAGATAATGTTTGCAATATCCTCCAAGGGAAATAATACCGCTAAGAGTGGCATTAAGAATCTTGTGCTTGTTCAGAATTAAGAAGGTCCCCACTTGTGCCCAACTATGTGCCAGGTGCCCATGTAAACATGCAAGCAAGTAAATATGCTTGTGCACACACGCAGCACTTGATGAGTGGCCGAACAATTCTCTTCAGACATTTCCGAAGAAGTTTTCATGGACAGTAGACTATAATCGCAAGTTGCAGCTGAGGAAATCCGGAAAATTCCCAAACACCCTCATCGACATATAGATAAAAATAGATCACGATATAAATCTCCCTTTGCTCAAAATTAGCTGGGATTGATCGTAGTTGTTCTGTAGAGCCTTACCATTCAGCCTCCTAAATATCTTTTAATTCTAAATAGGTAGCAAGAAAGTAAGTAAATCAACGTATCATCTGGCCATTTTGTAACAGCAATTAGTTTTAATGATTGATTCCAAGCCTTTACCCTAATGAGCGGTAAAGAGCATTAATAAGCCTATTTTTCTTCCTGATCCAATCAGAGAAATACTTCAAGTTAATCACTACAAAAGAAGATTCATAGGAAATTCGATGTTTTAATTTGAAGTTCAACTAAAGTCTGACTTATAAATTTTCATGTAAGCTCTTTCTCGGTAAATAATTCTTTACTGAAATCTTACATCACATACCATCAACAAAAACATAACGATGCGTTCATTTTATCATTGGCTGGTTTTAAAATAAAATGCAGCCAATCTTAAATGATTTGAGCACATTTTTTAAAATCTTAATGACAAAGGTAAATTTTGACAACTTACAGAATTTTATTGGTTTACTTTTATAAGAACTGAATGTTACGAGGAACAACGTATAAAAATTAAATTTATTTTAAAATTGTATTTTCCATTTACATATCAAAAATTTTAGATTGATAAAATTTCTTCATAGAGAACACATATGCATACATGTATAACAATTGAACAATATTCTGATTTTGACGAAGAAAAACAATTGTTACTCTTGGTGCGTTATAAAAATTAGTTTAATCTGGTAATTTCAAGTTAAAAATATTCCTTTTATTTCTTTATTTAAATTTTCTATAGTTCTCTACCAAATTTACTATCCTATTCCTGCAGCTTCAACAAATAAAATAGAGCATGAAGGATATTTTTGATCTGCCCCAGTATATCTTTGTGGCTCACTCAAGGAACAACAAGGCATAACAGCATGTTATTGAAATTCCCATTGAGCGAATGAAGCAAGATAGATTCATGGTATAATGAGAACAAATTCAGTGTCAGGGCAAAATATGATTCATTCAACGATATGCTGGAAAGTGCGATTCTCGCATTCTTGTCAGAAATGGTTGCTTTTCTAACATTCCTATCCTCTGTAATTCTCAATACATATACTAAGTTGAAACCTATTAGAAAGAGTCTGTGATTCTGATTGTTTGAATTACCTGTTCTGTCGGTGCTTTTCTAACATTCCTATCCTCTGTAATTCTCAATACATATACCAAGTTGAAACCTATTTGAAAGAGTCTGGGGTTCTGATTGTTTGAATTACCTGTTCTGTCGGTGCTTTTCTAACATTCCTATCCTCTGTAATTCTCAATACATATACCAAGTTGAAACCTATTTGAAAGAGTCTGGGGTTCTGATTGTTTGAATTACCTGTTCTGTCAGTGCTTTTCTAACATTCCTATCCTCTGTAATTCTCAATACATATACCAAGTTGAAACCTATTTGAAAGAGTCTGGGGTTCTGATTGTTTGAATTACCTGTTCTGTCGGTGCTTTTCTAACATTCCTATCCTCTGTAATTCTCAATACATATACCAAGTTGAAACCTATTTGAAAGAGTCTGGGGTTCTGATTGTTTGAATTACCTGTTCTGTCGGTGCTTTTCTAACATTCCTATCCTCTGTAATTCTCAATACATATAATAAGTTGAAACCTATTTGAAAGAGTCTGGGGTTCTGATTGTTTGAATTACACTCTGTTCTGACGGCCGATCATGCTTCTGGATAACCGCAGCTCCACAAAGACGGGATTCCAACATTTAAAAACCTCTTATATGTATTGGTCTTTCAGAACCCAGTGAGATTTGCTGTCCCCCGCCACCCTAACAATAAGGACATTTTCATTTTTCATTCATCGTAGAATGAATTCTTACACCTTTACTTATTTACAGTTTAAATGTAGTATACGCAAAGTAAAAAAAATTAAATTCCATACTTCATCCCTAGTAAATATTTAAATGAAGTTATCAAAAGTTTCTAATTCATTGGCCACAATATATATATATTATATATATATATATATATATATATATATATATTATATATATATATATATATATATATATATATATATATATATTATATATATATACTATATATATATATATATATATATATATATATAATATATATATTTATATATATATATAATATATATTTTTATATATATATACTAGTATTATAAACATATATTAAAACTTTTTATATCTTCAAGTTGTACAAACCGACGCAGATAGGGCAGCACTGTCCCAGTGGAATGTACTTCTGAGTCTTGCATTCTATGTCGTCCTCGCACTTCTCCTCCGTGCAGATGGGCGTTCCGAGGACGCACTTGCAGGCTGTGCAGGGGTCGGGACTGAACTCCTCCCCGTTCTCGTAGTATTCACCGTTGTACTCACACACCGTGTCATCGATGGCTGGAATGGAAACAGTTGTTGATTTCATTTTTAAAATGAGTTCTTTTTCATTTAAATGATGCAAATAAGGCATGTGGATACATGTAGTGTAATATATTTGTATTTATTATTTACGGATGTTAACAGAATAGACTGATGCATAATAATAGGAAAAGCCAAAAGTTTATCTACCTAAATAAAATCCTAATTTTTTTCACAGAATGGAATGAAACTTCAGGAAGAATAATATAAGACATGGGCTACATTCCATTTCGCCACAGTGATAACGAACTGTGTTTCAAATGAGCCATTTTGTGTGATATCAAATATCGTTGTGAATTATAGTAATCGTAATCTTTCTGAAAGCAGCATTCTGCAAATACGCGCTGCGAAAGCTGTCCATTTAACCAAGTGGATATTTCGTTAGCATAACAGTTTAACAATTCACGGTTACATTTTTTGAAGATACTATCAGAGTCAAGTACCAGCAATAAATATTTTACTCTGCTTCCTATTGAGCTGTTGTTTTTAAGTTAATTTCTAGAAATTTCTTCTTTTTATAGAGTACACAGTATGTGGCATTTGAACATTTTTCATTTAGAGAATATTTTTTAAAATTTCTTATGCTTTTAAGATGTCGGGTTTCAAATTGTTTGAAAGTAGATAGTAACTGACAGTTAGAGTAATTGAGATAATTGGTTGGGTAAATTCACATCTGACTCATTCATGTTTACTTAATTTAAATTTTACCCGGAAAACTGTGCCTCTAGATTTCAGAGACTCTGATTTGTTAAAAATTATTAAATGAAAGCAAAATATAATTTAGACTATACGGCGAAACATAGGAAAATCTAACGAATAAAAAAAGAATCGCGCCTGACTCAAATTTGGGATTAAACGAGAAAGCATTCAATTTTACAACTAATATACATGCAACAAAATACTTTAATATATCTTCAAAACGCATCGTAAAAGGAAGTCTCGTGTATAAATTTTCTGAAAGAATCATACACATCGAATCAAATATATAATATTTAAAAGCTCATTCTAAGTTGGAAGTTAGGGAATAATGAAGTCGGGACACTTTTTTATCAGCGTTTCGATGCATTTCTAAACTGTGACATATTGAGAAAGACAAAAATGCATTTGCTAAATAAGGTAACTTTAAAAAAAAAAAAAAAAAAAAAAAAAAAAGTAGTAAATATATATTTTTTTTGGGGGGGGGGGGAACAAAATTAGATATGAAGAAAGAAGAGTCAAGATAAAGCAAACGAAGTTGAAATGACAGAGAAAATGAAACTATGAACACTTGTCGCACAGGCGGATGTTCATGAGCATGTTACTTAAACATCTTCTAGTTATGGAACTGGAAATAATGATATGCAATTTCTCGCCGACCTGCATGTCACAGAGATCGAATGAACATTTGTTGTCATATTAAAACTTGTCCGCTGCGCTACTCATTTTATCTATATCGATACCTTTGTGATTTAATAGTAAATGATTTCATGTCAGCAAATATCGTTATGCTTCCCTGCACCAGAGTTGGTCTCTATCCATTAGATGGATGCATTATTTCCCGTGGCTTTCATTGCTATCACCACCTGTTTATCGTGACAGAGCCGTCTGCATTTCTAGTATGACGAATCTCAGGTTCAATTGAGGTTCGAATTTACTATCTCTGGATAACACCGTAACCAACCAGGCAACCCTCTCGACTAATGTAAAGAGTCTTGGACGATGTTAGTAAATATTTCAATTCTCCATTTTCACTAAAACACTCAAATGACACGCAGATTTCATAGGTAACTTATGCTGAAATGCACATTGAAAACATGCTTAGCATTTAGGATGTTCAAGTATAAAATTTCGTACTGCACGCAAGTGCTCCGATTTTATGTATAGGTTCGAGAAAATCAGTCATTAATTGGATAAAAACGTTTTTTCCGAGCAACGGCTAATAATTAACTTTCATAGTCAGGAGACATTTCCGTTATATGAGGTTTCATTTTAGGTGTCAGAACATATAGTAGCAATTACTGATAAAACAAATTTTTAAATACTTTAGTGTGCTTATTAATGTTTAATGATAGTGTTTAAGATTACTGCAGAGGTGTAATGATTCGTGCAAGAGAATTTATCATTTAGTTTTCAATAATAATAATAAGAAATAGAATTAAGATTTAGTTCTTGGAAAAATGTCGATAACCTATTCTGTTGCTAACAATTTGATTTCTCAACATCTAATCCTTTGCATCTTAGTAAAGAAAAAAAATCAACTGTTACGTTTTAAAGTATATTATATATTTACTTCAAATGTTAAGACAACTGCTTATTCATATTAATAGCCGCTTTTGCCGACAATAGTGTCAACGGAAAAGAATTTAAATCTGCATAATTTTGAATCAGAGTTCAAACTGAAGACTATTGTCTCTCTTGAACTCTATTGCAACCATGGTTCCTTTTATGCGCCTCTGACACCAATCGCGAACATTTCTGCTCAATGGCTACAGAACTCGCAATTTTTGGGGTGAGAAAAAAATAGCGTTTCCAATCAGGCCTCCACGACCACATTTTAAAATCTTGTTAGTTACAATTTCGCTTTCTTAAGTGTACAGAAAGATACAATTTTTTATTTAAAAAAATTTATCCAGTGTCTTTTGGTTACCAGGATTTTACAGTGCTATCAGGTACTTTCAATCAACTAAGATAGTAATTTTCCAATGGATTCCGGCACACTGTGTGATGCAGCAAAATGGCAGCAGATTTTTGTGGCAAAAATAGTCCCACAGAAGTATTAATTCCAGATTTCACTTTAATGCCTGACAAAGAGCGTCTTCTGGGAATCTTTCCGAGAACAACTCGCAATAAATCTCGTGATTTATGTTCTCAAGGTTCCTCCGCTAGCAGGAAATCTGTTGCCACGATTGCCTGAATAAGCACTTGCGTGTCGTCGCATCAACGCGTCGTTCCTCATCCTTTTTGTACCTCTACACGAAGAAATTGCCCTCGGACTTCAATCAGGAGAAACGGTACTAAACTGAACTAAAATAAATTATTAAACAATATATATATATATATATATATATATAATGTGTGTGTGTGTGTGTTTTCTATAAATTAGAGCAATTAAAGATTTTGGGGAAAATCAGAAGTCAATGAATTATTGGTCTATAATAAAATAGTTTAGGGCCGATGTATGACTTTGAGCAATGTGAATAAAGCCACTGGAAAATTTCTTTGATTACATGGGCAGAGTCTTGAATTCCATAAAACTATCCATATTTTAATTATCGTTTTGAGCTAACAGATTTTTCGATTCAATTACTCAAAATATTACATATCACTCGGTATACGATGACTGCGGGAGTTGAAATAACTCCGGAGTCAATAAGAAGTGTGGTTTATTTGTTGCTCACTTTCTGCAATCAATGAGACCAGGACTTACAGTTTAAAGTGCATTCTGAACCATTATAAATATCCAATCCTTATATGGGATCTAAGACCAGAGCAGTCAATATAGAAACCACCAATGAGTGAGTTTGAACTTGAATCTATATAGAGAAATAAATTGATTGGCCAAATATACATATTTGTCCCGTTTTGCTTATAAAAGTCACCTCGAATAAGCGATAATTTAAAATTGTTAAGGCATCCTGTTATTTTTTGTTCAAAAAAGAATCTGATTTTCTTGAAAATAATTCCGTAAAATTGAACAAAAGAATTCTGTTTATCGTTTAGTTTGGGGAAGTGAACACTAAACAGAATCTGAAAAAAAATCTATCGCAAATAAAAAAAGTTTTCTCCTGGGCATTTTTTAAAGACAGGCAATCTGATTGGTTCCTGTAACTCGTGTAAAAATGGCGAAATTTAATGAACCCGTTCTTCAGCGAATCTCAATTTTTACAAAGAAATGAGCTACCTAATTAGTCTTAGTTGTATTGCTTTAACTAGCAGACAATAGTTTTATTTTTTGGAGAACAGTCTGACATGCAATAACGAAATGTCACTTGACAACTTTTTTGTTGTTTTGTCAACTACTTCTATTTGATAAATTTTTTTTTATCAAATAACATTTCGTGATTTTCGGGACTCCTGTGTGGTAAAGAAATACCGTCATTTTGAAAATGAGGGAAACAATATTCCTCCTTTGAGACTCTTCGCATCAAGCTGGAAATCCAAGGGGAAATAATAAGCTTGAAATGCTTGCTAACAGATAAAGAAAATATACAAGAAAAGGAATTGCCTGTGCACCCAAGGGTAATAGAACAGGAGTACATAATTTAGTTTCGAAGATAATTGAATCTTAAAATAATTGAGTTTAAATATTGTCAAAAAAATTGTTTCTGCTTTTTATTGTTTTCTGATTGTATAAAATTTTTCCTGAAACATTACAATTTTAAAATATTGTTTTAAAGGACAAAATCTTACATTGGACTTCTTTTTAAAACCAGTAAAAATAAATCGATTCAATGTGCGCTGCTTAAACACATCAATTTTTAAAATACATATAAGGATTAAATTTTGAACACATTTAAAATAATTTTAAATATGTATTACATATTAGTAAATGTAAATAAATATCATGAATATTTTATATTCAACGCGTGGAGCTTTGAAAACAATATTTTTAAACATAAATAAGAATTATTTTATTTAAAACATTTCAAAGAAATTTTAAATTATTGCATATTATTAATAAATATGACATCTATTTAAGCAATTGTAAATATTTATATTTAAACAATTTTAAATATATTTTATTAAATATATAATAGGCAGTTTACTAATATTTAAAAAATATGTTTTTTAGAACACAGTTTACTAATATTTGAAAAATATTTTTTTAAGAACACTATCAATAAACTTATTTTTTATTAATTTTGAATTTACAATATAGTTAAATTTTATTCGACATATCTGCACATTTTCAGTAATTATCAAAAATTGAAAAATGAAATAGTTTTCTTAAAAATTTATTAGAAACTTATTTTTATAATCACATTAAGCTACAAACTAAAGGGCTTAAAAATAATATCTATACCGAGATAAAAAAAAAAAAAGAACAATTGTAAATGGAATAATTTATCGTAAAATCAATTTCATTTGGAAAATTATAGGAATAAACAAGTAGATAAGGTATTCAAATTAGAATATTTAAAATATCAACTTCATTCTTTACAATAGATTTTTTTTGAACAACAAAATAGTCCGTAAAGTGTATAGGAATTAATTTATGAGCTTATTTTATGCAGTGCACTTAATGATTTTCATTTTCTATTTTACGGTATTTTTCTTTAGCATTTGGTTCATTGTTAAACTCAGTAAAAATTTGCTTATTTTAAATTTTAATTAAATGAAATGTTCCCAGTTATTTTCGCCTTTTGAATTGATCGAATGACGTTAAGCACACAATAGTTTTTCCTGTATTAAAAAAATTAAGCATTGGAAATCTAGAAACTCCCAATTTAGGTGATTTGATTCTGTTGAATAACAAACTATGAATGCGCGCTTGGGTGATTTTCACATGGGATTCCGGAAAAATATTCGTTGGGAATGTTACAACACCTTTCAGCAATTAGGCTATCCAAATATTCCCTTAGTATTAAATAAGTGACTTATCAGAAGAACAGAAAAGAGAAAAATATAAATTAGAAAAGCTAAAATGAAAATTTATTCAGAAATTAGCGCTAAAGTTTTTACCGAGTACAGAAACTTTTTTATAATAATTTGTTGAAAAAATGCAAAATTTTGAAAAGAAAAAAATCGCATAATTATTTACAAAAAAATTCTGAAAGATCTAAATTAATAATTTATTATTCATAGAGTAATAAAATAAAAGAAGATTATATTAATAAAATATGCTAAAATTGCTCACCACTAATAATTTTTAAAATTAAAATACAAGAAACAGAAAAATTGTGATAACACTTCATAGAAAATATATCTGGCATCTTTTGGAAAATAAAACCATTTGTAAATATTTTTAGAATTTTATAAAGCTATTTTAATAAGAACATAAAAGTTGTGTTACACAAAGAATGCAACTTATTACATCAAAATATAATAAATCCTAAATTAAGATATGTTATTAATGTTACATTTTTAAATAATAAATTAAAAATTATTATTTTAGAAAATTCTTAGTTATCAGAATTTTAAAATTAAGCATAAAAAATTATTAACTTTTTACCTTAACGTAATTAAAAATAGGCGAATTTAATTAAAAGAAATATAACAAAATTGCATGCATTATAACCAGAAACAATAATTGTAGACATATAAATAAACAAAATACAATCCTTTCAACAGGATTCCTCACTCTCGTACTTTTTATTATATACATTTAAATTTAGCTGTGGTGAAGATAGGCGTTCTAAATGATATCACAGAGAAAACTATTTAACTTAATTTTTTTAAAAAAAGAATTTTAGGTGAATGCATTTTAACAAATTATTCTAGTTCTGAAACATGGATAAATCAAGGAAATATTTTCAGGGAAAAAATACTCATTAGGCTAGTTGTGTGTGTGTGTGGAACTGAAGAATTTATATTTCCTTGGCTCTTTAATAATAATAAAAAAACATTAAAGTAATTAAAAAGTATTTCCCGCAGGAGCGGGAAATATTTTTAATTAATTTTCTTTGAATTTCCTTTGAGAAGTAATTTTTTTTTGAGTTTTCAAATAAATTAAGCATAAATCAAACGAAACACATCTCAAAGAAAATTTTTGAGTTTTCAAAGAAAATTACTTTGAAAACTCAGCGTGTTCCAGTAGTTTTTCTAAGAAAAATTACTTTTTGGAAAGATTTCTATGATTTTAATAGAAGAGAAAAGATTTGGTGACGGTTGCAATGGTGGGAAAAAAAACTGGGTTTATAAACTGGAATAAATCCGGTTTATTGTTTACAAGGAAATTTTGAAAGCTATCAGAAATTTCAAGGTTCTTAGAAATTTTGAAAATTTTTAAGTAATAGGAAAAATATTTAATTTCTTCATCAAGCATTTATTAAAATAAAAAAAAAATTACGGATAAATGCTTTGATGACAAATTATATTGTTTTCCCACGTTTTCGAAGAAGAGCATTACTATTCATATCTTATTTTCAGTAAATGTTTTAAGTTTTACAATACAGTTTCTCCTATTTAAGGAAAATGATTTTCCATGAAAAGATAGCAATTTAGCTTTAGTGAACAATTTAGAATATCTTTAAGGAAAATAACTTTTTTCTAAGAATAAATTTATAACATACATGAAGGTCAACATATATATTTCCACAGTCTCGATGAATAAATCTTGACTTATTTTTCTGGTCTAAGTTTATAGAATTTAGATCACAGCACAAAACATTGCTAATGACACAGGCAGAAGAAGCAACATTTTTGGCGTCGCAATTTGGCTCTCTTCGTTTCGTATACAAAATAATTCCTCTAGCGATTCGTCGTTGAGTTAGTTTCCTTAAGATTCGCAATATTTCCTGTGTTTCAATAATCTCGAGACTTTATGTGCGGAAATTGGCTTTTAAAGTACTAATTCTCACGTGAAATAATTTTAATAACAATACCGTTTTCATTTATCAAAGAGCATTATTTTTAAAATAATGAATAAAACCAGAAGCAAGACTAACTCATAACTGCTATTTTTCACAGAGAAGTTTGACATGAAAATCGTTATTCTCGAGTCAATCACAGCATTCGCTATAATTTCCTTTTCTACTTTATAACAGTAACTTATATTATAAGCTTAAAAATAAAAAAACTATATATAAGCTTGAAAATAAAAAAAAAACAATAGTAACAGAGTATTGAAAAAATATCCGGCGCGCGTTTGTCATATCCCCAGAAGTTATGTCTTTGGCGTATGGTTGCCGTTAGTTCGCCAAATTGGCGAAATGAGATGTAGGCTCGCTAGAGTGGCGACCACTGCAAATGCATTTGTGGTTATATCAAGACGATAATGGATTTTCTTTAATGACAAACAGGCCTGATTCATTCTGCATTTCTCAATGCTTCAATTTTTTCGCTGTAACCTCGTGGGCGAAAGATGAGAGGTTTTCTCTCATCTTCATGCCATCTGCCTCCCACGTTCTTTTTCTTTCTTTTATGTCTACACACGGAGGCAATTAAGGAAATCTTAACTATAAGGATAAGGTTAATTACTTAATTTGAAACTTAAGTGTCTAATACAGCTAGAAAGGTGCAGTTTTTTTTTTTTTTTAAACCAACATTTTCAATTTTAATTCATTTTTAACTTTTGTTCTTTTATTTGTATTAGTTTAAAGCAAAAATTATTTCAAATATAAATATTTATTTGCTTTAAGAAGTGCTGCGTGAAGTGTGTTTTACTCTCTGCAGTTATTAACATTTAATCATAATATTGGTCAGTTGAAACATTTTGCAAATGGAAATTATCTAAGCAGTGTATGTGTGTGTAGAGACATTTTACAAAGTCATCACCTAATAAAATTATATTATATAAACGTATGTAAATTTTTTAAATCTTGATACAAAATAAAACTCGTTTCTATCCCATTTTCAGGTAGATTACTACGTAAAAATGTGAGGGGGATAAATGTTCTTTCATCATAAGAATTGTCTGCAGGGCGTGTTTCTGTGAGAGATTCCGATTCAAATTGCATAGATATTTTTTCATAAAACCAGGATACTTCACAGCATAACAAGGGGAGGGGGACGCCGTCGTAACCTCGAGAGAGAGCATAATCATTCTCCAGGCTGCTATCCCGAAAGGTATCATTTCACTTGAAAGACATTGCACAACACCACGGTTCTTCGATTAGGTCGGGATTTACCTTGTGTCAGTGAGAAGGAATACCCTAACCAAGCAAGCCATAATTTATATCAATTAACCTGATGATCAGCTTTTGATTTTTTCATATTCTATTTTTTAAGTAATTATTTTACTATAAATTTACGCACACACATTTTTCAAGTAAACAGATTTTCAGAAGCAATCCTGCAGCACCATGTAACTCTCAAATTTTAACGGTTATAACATTTCATGAATGAGCATAAAAATTTTCAGAAATAAGAAAAAGTTCTGGAAACATCAAAATATTTGTCAGTTGATTTTTTTTTTTTTTTTTTTTTTGTCGCCACTAGTCATTGAATTGGTTTCAGTCGGAATTATTTCAAAAGATTCAAGCTGGAATTAACCGAGATTACTAATAAATGAATTAAATAAACTGCATTTTTTATTTTTCATGTTTTTATCATTGATAGAGCTACATTTAGAATATTAGCTTTTCTTCCTTTCTAAAAATTTTATAGACTTCAAACTAACTCACAGGTTATAATTTTCCGTTCTTAACTTTCTCATTAAATCAAACAAAAACTATTTATCAAAGTTAACGTTTTACTTTAAGAAAATAAAAAGGAAATAGTGCTTTTTATTATAGTTTTAAAATAATAATAAAAAGCATTATTTCCTTCAAATGAACAGTAAAATTTGAAAAATTAAGGTAGTGTTTTTTTCTCTAACATTTAATATAGGAAGTTTAATTCCTCTTCATTTTCCTCAACCTTCTCCATTTTTGTACATTAGATTCTTTTAGTCACCTCTATTTCTGAAAAAGAATTTTTTAATTAGAGTACATTTACATATATTTTGCTGAATTACAAAAACACCAGAAAGAAATATTTTGATTTTACAATAAGGATCCATCAAATGGTCGGCACTAATTGTATGCGCATATATAAATGGCCATTTGATGATCACTGGTTGATTTTTCTATCACTTTGTTGATTTTTCGTCTGAATGCTGACTTTTAAGGATTTCTATTGCCTCACTTGAGCTGAATTGAAATATCTAATTTTATGTATTGTAATTTGAATATCATTGTAAATATATTTGCCCAGAATTATTTCCAAATTTTTTCCTCAACACTTATGAACTATTTAATAAGAATAAATAATCATAAATATAAATAAACTATAATTATTCTATTTATTTTTGTAATATTCCTGTTGCATATTAAAAACTTATTTGACTCACTAAAATAAATACCAAATGTTGATTTCATATGTTGATGGCTTTTGATAGTTTTCCTTTTCATAGGAGTTCACTAAATTTTCAACATCTGTTTATTTATAACTAAAATTTTGTTGATGTCAATAACGAATGAAGTATTCATTTGAGTTGGAAATGATGGTAGTAGTGAAATAATGGTAAAAATGTTTGAGTTTTACCGTTGATTTTCTAGCGTTTCTTTCCGGTTTCGGTTATCAACTAATATCGCTGTCCAATTACCGGATTACTTTAAATAACAGCCTGAAATTCGATTGATACCTGTTTTAGTCTGAATTCTTGTACGAATAACTTGTAGAATTTGCTGTAAAAAGCAGTACCCTGGTTTTAAAAATCAATAATTGCTGTTCAAAAAGAACATGAATTTCAACTATTAATCTCAGATGTTTGAGGGAAGTAATTTAAAAGAATGTGCCAAAATATTTAATAAGGGAATGCAAAACAAAAACACAATTTTTTTAAATTTGAACTTTTTTGAGGGGGGTGGGGAGTAAATGTTTCTTTGGTATTCCACTTAAATTCCGTATCCATCTTACGTAAATTGCAGATGATAATTGTTTGATAAATAATAATTTTTCTGCAATAATTAATATTTTTTATTTATCAAAATATACTCTAAAATACTGAATTAGTTTAAATATGTCACTAAAAATGCAACTCTTACGTTATGCGAACACATGGTCAGCAGAAAGAAGAAAAACAAGACATCTCATGAAATAATAAAAAGTAATTTTGTAATGTACAATGGGGATTAAAATTTGAGAACACATCTCAAGAATTAGGAAGTTATCTCAGGAATAGTATTTGACGCTGGAACCATATTTTGAGACCTGGTGTCGGATAATGCGGCAGCTGCACAAGTTGCTGCAAGATTTATTTTTTTACATCCACTGTGAATTTCCTTGAGGACTATCTGCAAAGAATAGGCAGTATTTAAATAAGAAAATAAGCTACCAACCACTCATCCCAATAAATGTACGCAGGAAAAGTGGAAATGCAAAATTTACATTCCGTTGCTCAACAGATTCTAGTACTGGGACTTCTACATTTTGATTTTTTTTTCGTCTCTTGTATTATGGTCGCAATTTTTTCTCATGGAGTACTGGTACAATGGGTGATTAACGAATATAATCGTTACAAGGCCATGTTCGCTATCCGAACTGTTCGTTAACCTATCATCGATTTACCATAGATATTTTGAAAAACTCATTCATTTGTTCTGGTGACCCTAAAAATGAAATTAAAAAAAGGATTTATAATTTCTTTAAAAGTTTATAATGCAAATATATAGTTTTGCATAAGTTCTTTTCCTTTTTATATGAGGCGAACATGTGCAATGTCGATCGCTTTTCTCTCTTTTTTTAAGACTTTCTGGAAGTGATTAATGTAGCATTGTTATTTTAAAGATCTTACTGATATCCGCTAGGCTCGGGTTGCCATTCTGAGGCCATCTACTGAGAGAAATAAAAATCCGCTTCTGACGACAAGGAATTGAAGTACTTCGAATGAATTCACCCGTCAAAGAGCTGTAGCCAGTGTCTTAAAAATTATTGATGATTCTCGAAATTGTAACAATTAATTCTGAGCATTTCTTTTTTCACTTTAGTGCTCATAAGAGGGACGTAAAGCTTAACTATGACCAGCAAATTATTTGCAAAAATAAATCGACAAATTAAAAAAAAATATTGATATGGATTATATTTCAAAATAACATTTAATTTGTGTTAGATTATGTAAGCATTGCGTTCAAAACATTTTTAGTCTCTTAATGCATAAAATTTTAATTTTTTATAAATTAAGTTTGAAATCAAGTGAGAAATGCGTTTCATAAACAGGAAAAGTAGGGAAAATCACATAAGAGAATTTTAATTAAAAAAAATATTTGTGTATTTTTACATGGCAAAATGTAACATTTTTCTCGCTTAAATATAAGAGTCAATGCAAAAATATCCAATAATATGTTTTACTCTTATATTGTTTCTATCCAAAAGCCATTATCCCTGCATAATTTTATTACTTTTTATAAAACTAATAGAAATTTATAACCTCTGCTGAAATGAAATTGAACTTAGATCTTTGAAAATTTCCAGATTTTAAAAGTGCTCAGAAACGATAAAATAGTTTTTGTTACTAAATTTTTTTTTAAAAAAGAATACACTATGCAAAGGTTGTATTTGGAGAATAAGGTTTCAAGCAGTCAATAAAAATCATTATAAATTTAATAGCTAAAAAAACTGCTAATGTTTGAAATTAATAATAATATGCATAGATATATAATATTGTATAAATATATAATGGCAAAATAAAACATTAATTGTTCTATCACCTATATAATTAATTTTTCACTGTTTATTGTTCTTTCCATAAGAGAACAATAAAATGAAAGTACTACAATTTAACCTGAATTAGAAACCAGTTTGGACATGAATTATTTACTATCTTTTTCAGCGAAATTCTTTTTGGTATCGTTTATGTTAAGAAACATCAGATTTCATTAAGTGCGCTAACCCTAATTAGTGTTAAATACAAGTCAGGAGAAATTCCATAAGAATTTCGCGAATATTCTATGTTATGGCATTATTCTCTTGTTCAAAAATTTAGATTCGATATTACTTAAAATGTTTGTTCAAACATTAAAAAAGAAATGAGAGAGTCTCTTCTTCCTTTTCCAAGCAGAAGCAAGTTAAAAAAGAGGAGTCATCTGGAAAGCATTAAATGTCAAGCATAAAATAAATGTCGCCAAAAGAAATGAAGGCTGCAGATTTTTTTTTACAAAAATTCTCCAAGAACAGACCAAAAGCTATTTTTTTGTTTTTCAATTAACAAAGGATAGCTTTTAACATTCACTTGGCATGCGCAGAAGCCCTTCATGAAACTGACGCGTATTCACAATAATTCTGTCCATTGAAAAGTTTCCAATCAATTTTAAATATAAAAAAACTGTCAAATCCCTGTTTTATAAAAAGAAATACTGCACAGAAAAAAAAAGAAACGCAGTAACACTTATATGTTTGTATATAAAAATGTGACGGTTTTCCCATTGCGGTTATTACTTGTACTTGAAAGAACAAAAAATATTCTGCTGTTGCGTGAAAAGAATCGTTGGTAATCAGCACACATGGAATAATAGGATTCAAAAACGCTGAAACTATGTTCACAAATAAATGGATTTTAGAGTCAGAAAATGTATGTGTTAGACTGGAAGGCATGGATTCTCCTTTAAATTGTTCAAGTGTCTTTTTAATTGTAATTTAGTTCAAGTGAATTCTTCTTTAAATTGTAATTAAGTTCAAGATATTTAATTCTGTTTTTCAGTTGGATAGTGAGGAGTCAAATATGAAGGCATCTTTTGAAACCACATGATACACAAATTGTTCACGTGATAAGCAAATTGATTAAAAATACTTAACGATTATTTTTGATTGTGAAACTTAAAATGTTGTTTTCTAATTCAATTTAATCTATCGTTGTTTGGATAGTTCTTTAAGAGAAAGCAAATGTTAAAACAGCCATGAAAACCTTTACCTTAATTCTTCATTTACCGTACATCACAAACACTGAAGAAGAGCGCGCTGCTACGATGTTCGTCACTCGCGATTTAAATGAATGAGGCATTTCCACACAGTTAGAAAGACATTTGTTTTAAAAGAAGCCTTCTTTATGAATCTATAGTAATTTATGAAAAAATATGAACTAAGTATTAATTATATTTATATCATCAATAGATTAAGAGGAAATTTATCACCAAACTTAAATAGTTTTCTTTTTAATTTAAGAAGCAAATGTTTCCACTCAAGAAAAAGAAATTTAAGAATTTTAGGGTCTATATTCAACAGTTAAGTTTTAAAAGTGATAAAAAAGATTGATTTGTTTTCAAATTAAATAAAAGATTACCAGTGAAGTATCCATAGCCAGATAAAGTGAATTACCAGAATATCCTTCAATGAAAATATCATGCAGACAAATATTAAAAATAAACTTACTACAAGTGTATGATTCAATTCAAAAGCCCAGTGCCAAATATGTAATCTAAAATCATTAAGACTAAAAATGTGCACAGCAATCAATTTTACAAAAATTAGCTATTTTGGATTTTTTTAAAGGGAGTGGAAGAAAAGTAAAAGAGAAGACAAGCAGCGCCAAATTTAAGATATATAAGAGAAAAAAATTCTTCGATAAAAACAATTTTATATGCAACTTTAACCATATCCAGACAATATTCAACAATTATAAAAAGGATAATATGTACAAAATCTATATATTTGAAGTAGTAATAAAAATTAAAGTTTTAATGAAATAATAAACAAATTACGATGAGAAATTTAAGTTGTATAATATTTAAAACCATTAAGTGTGGTAAAATTGCAATTTTTGTTTTGTACTATTGTTTTATAAGATTTAGAAATGAAAATATCATAAAAAATTTGATCATTTGCATTGCAAAATATAGAAACAAAATCTTCATATTTAGCATATTCCAAATGCTGCAAAATACATGATAAGATATACATTCTTTAAAAAATTCATTTAAGTAACACTTATAAGCAAACATTTCTCAAACCGTTTCCTTTGTAATGGAATTAGTTTCCAAATTTTTATTTCTAAGGAAAAGAAGGTGTAATTGTGCAATTTCTTTTGAACCAACTTATTTGAGTATGATGTACCCTTATCAGTATAATTATCCGACTTGTATCCTTGTGTAAATACGGTTTTATGTGCATTACCAAGAAAGTGAGAAATTGTTCGATGATGGGACCTGTTCTCATTTAAACTTATGATTGCGTTAATTATAAGAAAAGCAATGACGTTATACTTTTATCATCATAACATGAAAACTGTTAATATTTTGACTTCAGTGGATTATCAGTGGACTGTTAGCATTTGCAGATGATATTGATTTAGTGGGAAGAACTAGGGCTGATGTTGTTGAGGATTTCATTGCACTCGAAACGGCAGCAATAAACTTAGGATTGACAGTTAATGAAGAAAAAGCTAAATTCATGGTGGTAACTAACAAAAAATGATTAATCTATAACTATTAAAAATTAACGAATTCCAGTTTGAGCAAGTGGACCAATTTAAATACCTAGGTACAACTGTGAATACTAATAATGACATTAAAATCGAGATCAAAAATAGAATCCAGATGGCTAACAGATGTTATTTCGGATTACGAAATCAGTTTAAATCTAAATACATAAGTTACAAACAAAAATACAGCTATATAAGACCCTCATAAGACCAATTGTTGTATATGGCAGCGAATGCTGGACAATTAACAAAGACGATGAGGTGAGACTTATGACTTTTGAGAGAAAAATCTTGAGAAAGATCTTTGGAGCAGTAAAAGAGAATGGTATATGGAGAATACGATACAACCATGAGCTCCAATTGAAATACAGAGAACCCAACATAGTTAAAATAATCAAGATTTCACACAATATTTTAAAAGATTTAAGATAACACAGTATTTTAAAGCAGATAAGGTGGTTGGGACACGTATTCCGATATGACAATGAAAACCCTGTCAAGCAAATAACTTTTAAAACTCCAGAGGGAAAGAGGAAGAGAGGAAGACCAAGAACTAGATGGATAGATAGAGTGGAACAATGGCTAAGCGACGTTGGAGTCAATAATTGGAAAGTCATTGTCAGTGATAGATCAAGATGGCATAAGCTGACTGAGACAGCCTTGGCCGACAATCGGCTGTAGCGCTTGTGAAGAAGAAGAAGGATTATAATAGCAATTCAACTAATAATGAAGATTCTCAATTTAAAAAGAATAAAAATCTAAAATATATATATTCTAGATAACATTTTAATAAAAACTTTTGCTTCAAATGTTCCTAAATCTAAATTTAGAACAAAAAATGTTCCATAATAACAAAATATTTTAATTACCTACCGTAATCGATGGTTTAAAGTAGAACTGAAAACAATTCATTCGAAGACATGATGCCGCCTGAAGCCCAAAAGGATGGAATCAAAGACTTCAAGACTAAAAGCATCCAGCCACATTTACTGCGTTACATTTATTTTAGGGCATGAGAAAAGACATCACATTTAAAATGATTTTTGAAAATTATTGGAAAATTGTAATCGTTCAACACAAAAGAGGTTCTTGAAAAATAAAGACTGCTTTTTGGATTGGCTTATGTCATAATCAACAATGATAACTTAATTAAGTTTGAGTAATAATAAGTAAAAATCTCAATAAATCTTCACTGCTGATTTAGATTAGACCTATAAAGTGGATGACGTTGTTCATTTCACTTCTTCTGCCAACGTGGCTTGAATCCGATGATCTGCTCGTTATAGAAGTCAAGACAGCGTAAATCCTTACTAGAAAATATTCTTCATGATGAAAATATTCTTGGGATGCAAGAAACAACCACTTTATGCTTGATGATGAAAATTGTTGTGATGTTTGAACAGATGCAAGAACTTAAAAGCATCTACTAGTTTAAGCAAAATATTTTAATGCAATAAACGTCAGTTTTGCAGCATTTTAGTAATATATTTCGCTTATGTCTTTATATTCTTAACAAAATTTACAAAGAAAATTGTTTCAATCACTTTTGTTTGAATTGCTTAAGTTATTTCCAAAAATTTATTTCAATGTAAAATCATGAATATCAGCGAAATATTTTTCGACCCATAATAAATTACCACACTTCACATGCTTTTATCCAAATAGACACTTAGAAAGTATTTTTATAATTATAGAAAATAAATGTTAATCATTTCTCGAAAAAAAATCTTTTTTGACGAAATTAGTCTTTCTTTTAGAGAAATATTTTCTTGAAGAACGATTTATTTTTAAGAAATGATTATCGTTTATAGTAAAAATTAATTTACTACAAATAATAATAATTATTCAGAACAAAATTAATTTATACTATAAAATGTAATACATTCTTTAATTCGGCACAAATTTCATTTTATTTAAGGAAATAAAACATTTTTTATTATAATTAAAATTTATTTTCTAAAAAATACATTTTTTAGTATATTTTCGATGCTTAAATGCGATGCTTATTTACCAAAAAAAATTTTTAGTAAATAAGCATCGCATTAAAAAATTATTTTCGATGTGCTTATTTATCAAAAAATATATAACTATATTTTTTGTAATTCGATATTTCTAAAAATAATGCTATTTTTCAAATTCTTAAATTAATTGTTCATTAAAAAGAAACTATTTTTAGACGAATGGTATAGAAGCAATTGCATTCATGTTTTTTCAATTCAGCTTCGATAGCTCTTACATCCTGATAATAGAATGCTTTTGTTGGAAGAATCTTTAACTCATTCCGAATTCTACAAAATGCTTTAGGTCGTCGCTTCGAAAATGCAGGCGTCCAAAATTACAAACATTTATAAGTCAAGAGGTTTTGATGCCCAATTTTTATTTTGATGTCGTTCAACGGATGGATGACAAGGCGGAATTTTATGTTTAAAATTTGCAATTGAAAATATATTTGACATTTTTGTTAGCTTTTATATTCTCTTATATTGTGAATTAACTTATTTACATTTGAAACTCCAAGTTTATTTCCCGTTTAATGTATTTAAAACACGCATCTTTGACTTGAAGAATTTTTCTTTTAGCATTAAAGGTTTCACCTTTGTGATTTTAGAAAAAATTACCTTTTTTATTTGAATAAGCATTAGGAAGACGAAATTTTTCTTTTAATTGCCGAAAAATCAAGAATTTTTTTCTTTTATGACTTATATTTTCCACTACAGTTTTTAATACCGAAAACCAATTGATTTTACAGAGGTTCTGCAATTTTGAATAAAATTAACCCTTTTCAGAGAGAAAACACATCGACATTGTCTTTTTTAATAGCATTACTCTGTAAACAAAATTTATAAGTATCAGATGATAAATGAAACTTGCAAAGCAAGCAACTGAGTGAATCAAAAAAAATTGAGGGAGCAAAATTTTCCATGCAAACGAAATTTTTTTCTTACAGCGAAACAAATTTTCTAAAAAGTGCGTGAACAGTTTCTGTTCTGATGTTAGTTTATACTTTCTAAGTTTCTCTCAATGTTAAATCAAATATTTAATATCTGAGACAATCAGTATAAATTTATATGGGCATTCATCCAATTAGACACAGAAATAGTTTTTTACAACTATTTTCATTTTTAGAAAATATAAAAAGTTATAGATATTAATAATTTCAATTTTGAAAATAAGGCCTAAGTAAGATTTCATTACAACAGAAATTAAATTTATTATAATTCATATCTAAACCCCTCACCTTCATAGTCCTGAGAGTGGACGACGCTCACCCACAGAAGCAGGGCCGACAGAGCGCCCAAGGGGGCCCTCATGCTCTTAGACTATCGTTCCGCAGTCCTTCATAAAATGCAGAGGAATCTGGGTACGAGTCCGTGGACCGTTCTGCTTCTAGGGGAAAGAGAGGCTTTCTGATCTTATGTACGGGTAGAGCAGTGCGCCCACACACTACAATGTAATGCGATCCACACTTCTGTTGACCCCCACCCGACGCGTTGTATCGCTTCAAGATGGGCTCCCTGTCATCACGGAGAAGGATAGGTCAACCCAGTTTTGATTTTTCCCCTTGGAGATGAAATCTGCCAGATTCTTCTCCTGGTCTTGCTGTTTACTTTCAGTCGGGAACAAAAAAAACGCCAGCCCTGGTTTTTGCAAATTGTTTGAAAACGCGGGCAATATTATTAACACACACATATATTATTACTTATAAAAGTCTGATATAGAATAAGATCATTTTGATACACGCGATAAATTGAATGTGAATTAAATAAATAAATAATTAATACCGAAAAATTCCTTTTGAACTATTGTTTGCAATTTATTTTAAATATATTCAAAATACTGAAGGATCTTATGCTTTGCATTCAAATTCGATGCCTGCTGAGGATAGATCATTTGGTGTTTCAATGCAAAACAAAATGCATGTACATAAATCATAATATTGAAAATATATGTTAAATATATAAAATAGAAAAAAATAAGCATATATATATATGTATGTTTGTGTGCGTAAGATGAAACATGAAAAATATATATACCAGAAATATAAAATTGGAAAAATACTAAAATATGCGATGCAAATGATAAGAAGAAGACATAGGGAACCCGTCTTCATCAGGAGGGAGATGGCCAGCTATGCAAAATGAACACTCTTTTCTGACAGGCTCGAGGGACAAATGACAAAATATCTTCGGGCAATTTCCCCGAAGATTTTCGTATTAAAAGAACTTAGTTAAAAAATTAGAATAAATATATATGTAGAAAAGTAAAAATACTCACAATAGATGAAACACACACACACATACGTACAGTATAAAAAATAAATACAGTAAAAAAATAATACATAATACCAAGGTCAGCAAATAAGATTGAATTTATATATGTGAATAGTAGGAGATTTGCCAAAAGTAAATTTGAAATTAAAATAAAGAAATATTGTCAGGAGTAATTAAATTCACAAAGTTAAAGTGGTTTAGAAACATGCAGTAAATTTGAAAAAATGTGTTAAAGGGATTTAAGCTTAAGTTATGTATAAAATAAAGTGTATAAATGTAGGTCTTTTCAGGATTCTTCTAAGAACTTCAATGCTTGGGTGGCCCTTCTCTGCAGTTATAAAATCTACGCTTTACTTCAATCTTATAAGCGATTCTCTACTTCCTACATATTTTAAAATAAAATTTATTGGAATATTATAATTTTTTCGTAATATATTTCTATGGAGTTTTTTGCTAATTGCCTTAAGAAAGAAAGGAATTGAAAGCAAACTTTTCAGAATTTTCTGCTACCAAACGTTGGACATAGACCACAAGATTACTTTGTGATCTCATTAAATAATGTAAACGGCAACGTTTAAGCCATTAGTAGTCAAAACTATTTTATGATGCTTAAGGTTTGCTATTTTCGCTTTAAAATCGCCCTTTTGGCACAGTCTGGGTTTGCTTATTTTGATGAAGAAATTTACCTATTTAAAAGTAAAATCACTGTTCTTAAGATAAATAAAAATAACAAATTTTAATTACTGAAAAAGCTTATTTAAAATGTAATTAAGTTTAAAATTAACATCTTATGGTATCTTGTACGAAGTGTTTATCATTTTATTTGCATCTGAATTACAGTTTGTACACTAATTTTATTGTTTTTAAATTTTGTATTTTTCCGCCACCAAACATATTTAATAAAAAAATAATATGAAATAAATGCTTAATAAAATGCAAAATTTTATAATTTATTTACGACTATATTATATGTGTTAAGGATGTATTACTCCCAACTTATATATTGTAATTACAAGATAATTGTAACAGATCAAAAATTTTTTTTTGTTAGTCATTATGTGTATGAAAACTGTTGTTATATATTATTTATAGTGTAACATAATTAAATGAAAAATAGTTTCTCTACGTGACCTTTTTTTAATAACAATATGTGTTAGTTTTATAATAGGCTTATATATTGTAAGTATGTATTATTGTGCTTGTCAGTAATATTATACTAATATAGTAAATTATTTACAATGTACAATTTTTTCTTGCATTTGCATAACACAATTTTATTCAATTCTTAAAAAATTATTAAGGAAAGTTTCTGTACATTACAATCTTTTTTAAAATTATAACAGGAGGAAACATTAGTTTTAGTAAGAAATACTATTAAGAAAGTTATCCATAAATTTATTACTCTTTACAAACTGAAAAACAATATAAGAAATATTTTTATTTTGCTACTCTTATTGTTACAGCCTTAAAATGCAGAACTATAAAATTTATTTTATATTATATGTTATATAAATATTTATCACTCTCAAATCATATGTTGTAAGAATATATTACTTATACTCTAGTTTATATATATATATATTATATATATATATATATATATATATATATATATATATATATATATATATATATTATATATATATATATATAAAGTTATAATGTATACTTATATATATATACAATATGTAAGAAACGTTATTATCTATTTTTGTTAGTTATTATGCATGTGAAAATTATTGTTATATTTTACTTACAGTATAATATAATTTAAAAAATAGTTTCTCTATTGCCCCTTTTTTATAACACATTGTATGCTGGTATACATTATTTATGTACGTTGTAACATAGGTTTACATATTCTGAGTATGTATTATTGCTTGTCAGTAATATTATACTAATATACTTACTATAATACATTGTTTACTATGTACAATTTTTTTTTTTTTTTTTTTTTGATTTCTGATATTTTTTTATGTATTAGTAAAACTCAATTTAAATTAAAAAAAAATATATTAAGAACAGTTACACTCTTTTTTAAAACTTATTTGCGGGAGATAAAATATTACTTTAGAAACGTATCAAATGTAAACTGCGTCTTACGAAGTTTCGTGGCTACCATAGTGTTTGTGACAGGTCGGGAAGTTTTACAGGAGTTTCGTGTTTGGCTGGTATACCAGACACCAGGGTTCCACAAAACAGACACAAGCAACGCGGCCCACAGGTTTGCAAGGAAACAACATGATTTTAAGTAAAGTAAGAAGTACACTTAAAAATATGATATAAGGAAAAGCTTTCTGTTTTGATTTCCGAGTTAATTCTAATTTTAAAATTCACTATATAATTTCAAAATAATAACAGATTTTAAAATATTGCTTTAGTAAACTGCACGAATATTTTATTGTTTTAATATAGTAAGAGAGTAATTAAGTTAATCTACCGTATTGTAGTTGCTGTCTTGTGCCAACTAAACTATTGTGGGGTGCTCTGCTCAGCTTTTCCAACGGAACCATATTTTGGTGTAGACTTCCTCAGTACACTCATGCCATAGGGAACCTTTTCTAGGGTAGGCAACCATTCACAACTCATTCATACAGGAAAGGAGGAAGACAGGTTGGACCAAGAGAGGAAATACATCCATGCCCGAACCGGGATTCGAACTTAGAACCTTTCTATCTGCAATCAGGCACGCTGACCACTAGATAGGGTGGGTGACGTTAATCTTCCATAATCAGGGTGATTGCTATACTTATCAACTGTTTTTAATTTCAAGATATCTCTTAAGTTGTGGATTTTGTTTGAGTATTTCACGGCAAATATAGAGATTAATGTCAATTTTAATAACAGACACTTTTTTTCGACATTATATTGAGCTTATTATTTTCGTTATTGCAATTTATTCCATAAAAAGATTAAAGTCCAGATATTGGATATAATTATTCAAAATGTCACTTATCTAACATGGAAAATTTTGAAATCTCCATCTAGAGAATATTTTAATCATTGTTATGGAGAAAAGAAAAAGATTTAAGTTTATAATCTTATTTTTCAACTAAGCATTTAATATTTTTAAATTAATATTTCATATATTAGCATGCTGGATGTGCAAGAATGATTGCAAATGTCTATTATATCAAAACTTCCTTTTATATTTGTTATAGAGCTAGGTCAAATGAAAATGGCAGAACCCAAAGTAATTTTGGCCAACTTGTTTGCGTTCATATCTCCAACATTGGCGCTAACTCATTCTCATTATGGAAGATTTACTGCATAATCATTATAATTGCAGAAAATTACACATTATTAATCATTTTAATTCAATTGTTTTGCACCTTTAAATATTTCTATTTATCGTTTTCCCAATTTGTTAGGCAAGATCACCAAAGTACATAAAAGAGATAGTTCGATCATGTTTCTTTGTTTATACATTTCATCATTTTGGGGCCTCTAGCGGAACATACATTTGTTGAGAAAATATTTTTTTGTAAGCAGCATTTGATATACTGAAAATTGACCTTTATATATTCCCCTGTAATTTTAAACCCACATTCACACACACGTGTGTGTGTGGCATTGAAAGCGCCACCAGAGGGGCATTCACATCAAGTCTGCCGGTTAACATACAGAGAGGGAGAGAGAGAGAACGAGGATATGGAAGAGGAAGACGCACAAATTGATACTGTGAGGGGCATTCACATCAAGTCTGCCGGTTAACATACAGAGAGGGAGAGAGAGAGAGAACGAGGAGATGGAAGAGGAAGACGCACAAATTGATACTGTGATTTTGGACAAATAAATACTTCGAATTCTAACTAAGATGTTAGATTAGACTATGAGATTTGATTATTTGTAAATATATAAATAACTTTTTCTTATTATTTCAAAACCATTATTAAATCATTTGAACTTTATTAACATTATTATATTTTATAACATTATTTCTAATAATGAAGCAAAAGAATACACACACACACACACACACATATATAAATATATATATAATCTGTTTTACTCTCTTGTGCGTAAAAATGTTTCGTTAGGATCATACTGAAGAAAATACTAAACTCTAAGGACAAGTCAACGGCTATTGCTAGACAGAGCCGACCGCTCTGAAATAACCACATGCTAATGTTTGAATATCTTATCAATTAAATTAGATAAAGCCAAAAATTATTATTCTACAGTGATAAAAGTTTGGAGAAAAACCTAACATATAAATATAATGTGGTGCATAAACAAGGAACAAAATTATATTTAATGGTAAAATTCAATTTTAGCCCACTTTTTGGGAAAAGTGGGCTAAAAAAATGGCGATAACATTTCTCGCCTATGCGAATTCACGTAATTTTGCGTATCCAGATTTTAAATATTTTTTTTCTGAACATATCACAACTATACTTTAATAAAAAATTATAGAATGTAAATTTTATCCACAATTTATGGAAATATATATTACAAAATATAAAAAAAGTAAAACGTGGAAAAATAAGGCTACTTTTATTACAAATATATTCAGGTATATATGATTGTTTTTATAATACCTTATTTTAAATAATCAAGTAATATAGCTATATCAGTAAATAATGTCAGGTTTGAATTCAATTTTGAAGATTTATTTGTGTGTTATAAAACTTACTTGCAGCATACATATTATGTAACAATTATTAATTTTCTAACTTAATTTCAATTTCAAAATTTATGATTTGAACAATAAAAGCACTTATATATCCCATTCGAAACCATTCAAAGAATTTTTTCTCGTTCACTTATTATTTTAAAATATAATTGTTCTTGTATTATTTGTATTCTTTTAAAAGAGACAAACTACGTATATTCTGATGTCTAAATATCGTATTGCTTTTTTTTTCTAAGTAATCGCTTATTATGGTTGTTCTTTATAATATGTTTAAAACGAAAATATTACTTCTACCTCATGATTCTAATTAATTATTTGTTTTTCAAATATTTTTGGCCCATATAAATATAAAAATATTATTATTTTTTATTTAAATTTTCTGTAGTTTTAAATTTTTGTAAAAATGTTGTTTTAAATTATTTTCACGATTTTTCTTCGTCTGTATAGTCATTTTAAAAATGTTACCTTGCATTGGTTGTCATAGAATCGCAGCCAATAAATACGCAGTTTGAAATTTGTTGAATTTAATTTGGCGTTGAATCTGCTGATTTGGTTCGGCAATTTTCTCCCTTTGCAGTGGGTGAATCCTTCTAGGATTCAATTACAATTAACAATATATGACAGTACGCGTGTTCTATTCGAAAATGAATCAATCTGACATTTGTTCTTTGGATTGGATATTTGAATGCAAAAAAATAAAGGCATGTTAATCTAGAACCCATTGACTTTTACAATACTACGTGTTATTCAAGAGTAGCTTACAGTTGATATTTTTATTTATAACTTTTACTATCAACAATGGCATGCAATTTACTCACCCAAAAAAACCATCAAATAAAATGTAATAAAAATATCATCTTGTCAATTAAAATAAATTTTATCTATTGCAATGCGTAAGCACATATAAATAAGTATTTAAAATAAAAATTTTGTTTGAAAAAAACTGAAAATAACACTTTGCAAAGTAACTGGTAATTAATTAACATGTTTTTATTAGATCAAAAATAATACCTCAAATTCACAAGAAAAATTTATCATAATATTTTACCAATCATCATTATAATTCCCGACTGCTAGGTGCATTTTCCATTACTGAGTCTTTATTGTGTGGGTCGTTCAGTGGGTTGAACTCCAAAAGTGGGAGTGGGCTTTCATAATTTAGAAGCAGGGACCAAGCCTCGGACGTGGCCTACCATGTTCAGGTGTAGTATTTTTACATGGAGGATATTAGGACATTTTTTAAGAGTCCTAGCCTCCATTTATCTTCATTTGTGTTCGAACTCATTACCTTTCGATAACAAATGACTTAAATAACCAGGCCATCAAGGCCCATATTATTGCTTTTACTAAATACTAAAATTTTATATGCATAATATTCCATAAAATAAAAAGCACTGTTTTGCATTCATTTACAAGGGATATATAAATTCTTGTATTGAAAATATAAAAAAAGAAATGTTTCCCAATAAAAGAATATTTTCAGTGGGAATTTGTAGATATAAAACTTAAGAATAAAATGTGTGCATGAATAGATTTCATAAATTTCCTTTACAATTTTAAGTTTAAAAGAAATTGATTTGAAATTGGATATCATATTATTATTATACCATAGAATTAGAAACCAAAATAGGTGAAAGTGTTCGCAGTTCACTTTACCAATTACAGGATTCTGTATTAGCTAAATAGTTTTTTTTTTAAGTACCATAAATTATTTTCTCCCAATTGATAATATTGATTGTTACTTTCATATAATTTACAAGGTTTTTTCATACGTTGGTAAGATTCTGCGCGCCCACAGATTACCCTGGAAGTCCTGCGGATCAATGGTTTTGTCATTTTTCTTACATGGTTTTAACTTTACTACTTGACCTTGTGTGTGTTTACAAAGGAAGTGATCAAAAGAATGAAAACACATGTGAATAAAATTCATTTAGGAATGAGCTTCCTAATTACTGAAGTTAATTGTTTTTATAAATAAAAACTCCGGTACTTCGCTTGATTGTATAGGATTTTTCCAAATCATTAAAGTACTGAGAAAGATTTACAGCACTTAAATAAAAATACTATCAGAATACATGTATACCTTTCTCTTTCTATTGCAGTTTAAAATGGCATGCAATACTTAAACATAAAATGAAAGTAATTTATAGCAAAATTAAACTCTCTGACAAAAGAAATAATGACAGTCTTTATATCTTAACCTAAATTTGAAGAAAAACATGTCACCCGTGAATTCAGTGGGAAGAGTATTTTAACGCTGTAAATTTATGAAAGAAAAGGAGCGATGCATAATTGAAAGCTTACTATTAAAATACTATAAATTATAAACAAAAGAATTCTCTGTAGTTAAAATGAACCCTTTCTCTGAACCCTTTTACGAATTTTAATAGCTGTGACAATTTGTGTATTATTTTACCTTTAATACTAGTTATGAAATTATAACTCATCTGATTTCAGCATCTAATCCATAGCATGTTGATAATTTCAATCTCTACCTAGCAACTAAAATTAATTTAATTACTAAATTTATGTAACAAATTAATTGTTAACAATTATCTAAAATTTACATACGCATCTTTTATGCTTGATTACCAAAGAATCTCTAAAGTTGTTAATCTCTTCTATGAGTACATCATTAAAAACTTATCAGATCCATCAACCACTCTGAAATCCTTATTTTCTCAACTAACAGTTCTCAATCACTGAAATGTGCCCATATGCATTAAATAGAAAGAAAACTAATTCAAAACATCCCAATATAAACTGCTTTATGCGAACGTCGTCTTCATAAATAAGCAGCTTTAAAACAATAAAAAGGAGAAACATCTATTTGTGAGAAGAGCCTCCCTGTTTCCCACTCATTAACACCATCTTTTCAATAAGACTTAATCAATAATTTGATACATTTTAATTTTCCTTCAAAAAATACTTTATACCAGATTAAATATTAAATAAATTATCATTTTTTTTTCATACCTAACTTAAATTGGTATTTCCCATTATACCCCCGCTTTTGATCCTAAAAAAATAGCATGTTTTTTTATGAAAGAAACGAAAGTAATGTAACGCAGATATAATTTTATTTGTTTAAAATTTTATTTTAAATTTAATATATACTAAATTGATTTTTCGCAAAAATTGACTAAAAAGTGATAAACAAGCGAAACGTTAAACAAAGCCAAAGCTAGCTGGCGCGAAAGTTAATAATTTTGTTCAGTTTTTGCATTATAGTCACAAAAGGCAAAGCAATTCAATACTTTAATTTTGTATCGTAGAGAAAAAGATGCTATTGCTTTACACATACGCAATTTCCCTCAAAAATAAACATTGACATTTAAATAAGTTTTTTTATCCGTAATACATAATTCTTTAATTTATAAAAACTAAATCGAATAAAATGCTTATATTATTTTTTAATAGTTTCTGAAAACGTAAACTTTTTTACGCAATACCTGTTGCAAATGGATTATTTATGACAATAATTTTCGGTTTTTTTTCCTTCCCATTACTGCGATTATTAAATGCGGAAATATTATGGAAAAGTACCCTTAAATTTAGATCTGTTTTTAAAATTATATATACTCCAAAATTTCATTTCTAATTACTTCTTTTGAGCCAAGAAACGCATGAAACTGTTATCTCAGCATTTCTAAAGATGGACTATTTGAGATATGAGTCCTTTTTCGATAGTTGTTGTAAATAAACTTTTTACACTTTCTATTGTTTAAACTAACATTTTGCAAATCATGTGCCAAATTTCGTAAAAAGCTGATTTTATGCAAATTTAAACTACTGACTCGATGCGTGGGCAATGTATTTTACAACACGAGATACTTCAAATATCAAACCTTTGAGTCGAGAGAGTTTTGCATTTGAGATTTTTATGTTACAGATTTTAGTGGAAATTATGAGTTTTATATTTAAAACCGATATATATATATAGGTTTACATTTCTAAATTTATTGATTTAAGTTACGCTTGATATTAAGATTGAAGTTTTTACATTTATTATTTATGCTGTTTTTATTGGGCTTGCAAATATATTTTTTCGTTTTCATTTACTAAAATAATAATATTTATTTCAATGATTATGGATGCCTTACACTCATAATTAATTGAAGTTTCTTTAAAATTTATTCTGTATCTCACTATTTATTTATTTATTTTTCATACACTATTGTAGACAGAGTGTCCTAGTTTTTCAATTATCTTTTCCATGAATTTTTCTTTATCTTACAAATTAAGCTGCTAGCCGAACCCTTTCAACAGTTCGTGGATTTGAATCTTACCTGAGTTTGGATAATTGTAACGATGTGGTATATCCACTTTAAACTGTACAGTCTGACATGCCAAAATATGAACCTTAAGCGACAACTGAACTACTTCTTAGTCAGTACACACAATTCATTATTTACCCTTTAATTTTAGAATTTAATCATTCTTAATTGCAGCTTATTTCATATCAATTATAATTTAATTCTCTTTAGCAACATCTTCCTAACTTGATATACTGTTTCTTTCATTTCGTAATAGACTGGTCCATAGATATCTTTTAGTATATTATTGCAGTAATTTATTTTTTCAATTTTAAAATCTTTTTGAATATTACTGAAGTTTGTTTCGATACTTCTCGTATGCAGTCTTTAACAATCTTTTCCCATAATATTTTATCATTTCTTAATCATTTTTGCATGCCATTTGCGACTAGCATTCAACTATATAATCTAAGATTTACTTCATGAAATTTTCGTTTATAATTTTCAAATTATATATATATATCTGTTTTTTGTTTTGTTTTTTTATCGAATGAGTCAGATAACAAAAAAGACGAAAATAATTGTAAGAAAAAAAACAATCTGTGAAACACTGAGTTTGCCACATTAAATTTACTATTACCTGAAGCTTTGTCACTTCACAAGATCATTTTAATAAACAACGTATGTCTTTGTTGCGTCGCCACTTCAACAGAGCTCAAAATACGTCGTCTTCAGTTGCGGATTTCTTTTCACAGGGAAAATAAAAATGCACACATGGCATCTATCAGACAGTGTCCTTCTCACATCCGGGCCTCCCGATCTGTCATCTGCAAGAAAAGTCTATTGGCATTTCTTTTTATCACATCCTTGTGTATCTTGTTGATAATAACAGTTTTATTTTGTAAATTGCCAGAGCTCGTTGGCTTTTGCGATACAAGGTCCAAGAAAGAAAGGCTGCGCAAAAATTCCGATTCTGAGGAAGTGATGTCTATTTTATCCTCTTTCCTTAAGTTAAAATTATATAACGTTACAAGCTCTGCACATAATTAACATTAAGCAATAAAATTTTATTAAAAATAAAAAATGTACATTAATTGTATGTATGTCAAATCAAATGAGTTTAAAATAGGAATTGTAGAAATTACATACAAGTTATTAAATGGATTGCTCTTACAAAGGCTAAAAGATTTTTAGCGGTGACTTAATTAATAAATCAAATAAAGTTTAAAATGTTAGTGTTGAAATAACTAAAAGGATTATCAAGATTGAAATCTGGATATGAAATTAAAATATGCTATGAACAAAATGCTTCTTTACTCCATCAAACTACATAATGCATTTTTAACCTAATGAAATTAAATCGGTGCGAAACAAATACTTTTTTTTTATATCTTTTATATATATATATATATATATATATATATATATATATATATATATATATATATATATATATATATATATATATATATATATATATATATATATAGATGTGTGGACTGAATGTCCGATGATGGCTTTTTCTTACCATCGATGCCTCTAGCTGACAGTATATCTCGTGTTCTGTCTGCTAGAGGCCAGAAAAAACTACACAGAAATTGGAAACATTCATTTGATAAGCATACTTGCCGCCGAATTGAACTGAAAAGATGTATTAGATCTGCTTTTCATTGTAGATGACCTTTACAATATTATGTTTTACCAGTAGACTTTTATTCTATCTAGCAGATGCAGAAACATTTGAAGTGAATCTGACTATCTTTGAGAATATGAAGGATTCAAAATGGTTTCTTTATTTAAATAGAATCTTTATCTAAGCTTTAGAATCAAACATCTCTTAACCGAGTGTTGGTAACATTCCCATATATATACCAAAAAGTAACATCTTTTATTTCAAATAACAGTTATGTTTATAGGGAAAATTCCGAGAGAGTTACAATTATGTAGCATTCTACGAAACTTTAATGAAATCACAAAATAACATCCATAGTGTTAATCTGAATTGCTTAACAGCGTACATTGATACCCATTATCTATTAAGAAACGCTAGCTCGGATGAAAATATTCGTAAGCTTGACACAAGACATGTCTTCCGCTAGTGTTAACGGTAGAGTTTCACTTCAGGTATTTCCCGACCTCAGCTGTGGATTATCAATGGGCAGCATTTTTTGCCTGAAACCAATGCTGCCAATGGTATACAAACAAAAGAATACTACACTACATAGTGGGCATATTTATAGACCAAAGTGAAAACATTGGAACCCTTCACGAAAACAGCAGCCATTACACGATTAATAAAAAAAATTGAAGTAAGACCATCGTCCCCATGTTGTAAAAAGCATCGTTCTCATGACCATAAGTTAGTGGATTCTATTTCTGATTCACGTGAAGATCCTATGATTCCAATAATGAAGACTGAAGCAAAATAAGTCGTGATTATAATGTTCTTCTTCTGGTTTAGCGTAGCGTGGCGTAGAGAGGAAAGTGATTGCCCAGGTATCGAGTTTGTCACCACAGCTTTGTTCAAATGGACAAAGTGCTTAGCTGTATTCAGTGATTTTTTAATTAGGAGAAATAGACAGCGGAGACCTACTGCAAGCAAACAAATCTAAATGAAACTTCTTTTCAGCTTTGATAAAGACGAAGGAGCCCAGTTTTAGAAGAAGAGCAGATTACAATTATTTTTTAATTATTGTTAGGGTAGGATCTGACCCAAAATTAGAAATTAATTCAATTTTTCTAAGTTTTCAGTGCATTAAAATGTTCTTAACTGATTTCATTTTAAAAGAACACTCTCAATTGTTATTGTGAAGGCACGTGTGTAATTAAATATTTGGATATGAATGGCAAGTAATGGGATAAGAGAAAAAATAAAATTTCAATCAGATGAAGCGCTATCATTTAAAAGTCGTAGAAGCTTGCTTGTGAAAGGCTTCGTTCTCGTTAATAGGAAATGACTCGTTTACTTGATAAAATCAAATCAAAGATCCATAGAGTTCAAATCCTGGTACGGTTGCTTAAATGTCCTTCCGTTGCTGTGACGCGGTGGGATACCTGCTTAGGTGTCAAAGTCATCCCTTGACTATGATTCGAAATGATGAAACGATTGGGTTGGTGTAGTGACATTACTGTTGGCAGAACTAGACAGTCGGAAACGTATTTCCAACAAATAAAAGTAAAACTATTATTTAAAGTTAAATTAAACGTATAGTTTAGAGACAATTATATAGAGCTGATCAAGAAGGAAAATTCTCTTCATATGGCTTGGTTCTACAAACTTACCTACTTAAGGTTTCACATGTTTTGGGGAATTGGAAACTTTTGTTGCTTGTAATTGTACCTCAGTAAGTTGGAAATAATGAGTGAGACTTTTGTACAGATATGTTCGAACTGATAGTAACTGAAACTGATATGAAGCTTCAGTAAAGAAATTTGCATATTTCTTTTTACAAAGGTGCTTCTCTCTCTCTCTCTCTCTCTCTCTAGAACTATTAGTATCAACTTCACCATGTAAGACGGATGGGATGAGTATTCCATTTACTGCACAATGGTTCGCTTTGCTGCAGTGTGCAGCAGCTGGAAGAGCAACTTCTGCTCTTAGAGGCAGCCCCATGAGTCGCTTGTTGTCAAATGCCCATATGAAAGGAGACCGTGAAATTACATCTTTCGTCATGAGGAACTGTACGCTGAAGGGATACTTCGTCTAAGCAGAATGAAGCAACTCAGCTACCAAACCAAACTCTCAAAATCGTTTTTTTCTATCGAAGAGGTGTTAAATAAGAACGCAAGATCATGACGGAGGACATTAGAAATGTATTGAAAGACAAAAATTTGTTCAACTTTACCACAATCAAAAAGTTTGATTTTGCCTCTTTATGAACATCAACAGAGATATGTGGGGTTCATGAGGCCCTCCTCCTGCACCCTGTATTCAATGTGATATTTCATGAAAGCATGAAAGAGAATCAAGAGAACGTGGTGAATAACGACGATTTTGACGATTGTCCCTTTCTTGCAATTTCTTCAGGAATCACTGCTGAAAGAATTGAATAGGAACGATGTTGCGAATTTGAATAACAAACAAGGTCAAGAGATGTAATAACAGTTGCTTTTTCTGCTGAAGAGAAGATTTTGGGGGAGAAGATCTGCGAGTCGTTTTTGTTATCGGACATGCATCAATAGCAAGAGCTGACGTAGTTACAGCAGAGGTTCTTTGTAAAATTTCCATGCGCATTAAATAAGCACTAATTTGTAAACTCTTAACCATTTTTATTAAACAAATAAAACCAACCATACACATGTCCATAAATTAAGGATAATGCTAGAACCAGCAATTAAAGGTGCAGAAGTAAAACTACTGCACCTTTAGTTGCCGGGAATCACTCATAAAATCCATATATTAAGTAAAGGAGAAATAACAAAAGAGATGATGTATGTACACTGCTGACTACCGTAAATGCAACATCCTGAAGGAAACACTCAAATAACATGAAATTTACAACGTGCATTAAAAAGGTGAGATATGCAAATGAGTACAATTTCAGCGCAGACTCTCATCACTGGCGATTATGACACCACTTCAAAGCGCTATTTAAGGCTTAAAGATTTCAACGATTACAATTTGGGCAAATTTTTTCAAAAAGAAACGATTAACTATGCCTCGTAGAAAATAGCCATCATTTTGTTTTTTGATCAAGCATCCGAGTTCGACTGAGAAAGAATAGTGGTCTACCGAGATTGTGAATTATCTTTCAAAGGAATCATTCGTCATATTAGACGAAACCAAACTACTGTAATGCAGATATGTGATCGTTGGAGGCAGGAGGATACGACGAATCGACGTGTTTGATCGCATCCACCTCAGTGCACCAGTTCACATGATGACAAGCAAATTGTCCGCATGACAGTAACGGATCGCTCAGCCACATCACGAACCATAGCACAACACATTCAAACTGTAACGCATCATCCAGTGTCTGCGCGTACCAATCGATGCCATTTACAGCAGAGTGGTCTGTCCGTAAGACGTCCATTGTTTCTTCTATCCTTGGTGCAGAACCACAGACGTCTCCACCGCCTATGGTGCGATGAAAGAAGGATATAGATGGCAGAATGGAATGAAATTGTCTTTACTGATGAGTCACACTTCTGTCTGCAACATCACGCTGGTCACATTTGAATCTGGAAATACCGTGGAGAGAGGATGCTGAACAGCTACGTTATCCACCGCCACACTGGTCCTGCATTTGGTATTATGGTACAGGTTGGTATTGCATATCCCTCTTGTACTTTTCTAATACGTAATACCGGTACTTTAAACAGCCAACTATATCTCTGAGGTGATGGAGCCAGTTGTCTTTCCTTATCTTCAAGGCTTGGCCACGGTCATATTTCAACACGATAATGCGCAACTACACATGGCACGGATACTTGGTGTTTTCCATATGAACGTCGGACGTGAATCAGGTTGCAAGCTAAACCTCGACTCTTGCGTAACACAAGCCCACTATGACGGTGTCCACATTGCATATGTTCTTTACTGAACGCTGGTGATAGTGAGTCACCGTAACATCTGCCATGCCTACGAACATGCTATCTCGAACGTCTGTACACGATTTATCTTGAAAAGGTCTTATTCGTGGTTGATGATAGCTGACATGACAAGTCCGCTGCTGTGCACCGTCCTTTATTTTGGCGGCTAAATACCCATGGTCATTCAGTGCTGTCCCTCGGGGGAGATTGCAACGTCTCTTGACATTTCCATTCTGTCGAAATCATTACCCAGTTTAGAGATGACATTTCGATCGATTCCGCGTATTCCACCTTCACTGCTGTCGGAGTGCACTCCAGTCAAGGGCGCCCTGCAATGCAACCATGACACACATGCCTTTTTCTATTCCGTCCCGCGGACAAATTGGAGGCAACCTCACACTCGCTCCCTTAGCAACAGGTACTTCTCTCCTCAGTAACGGCCTCATCAGGTACCTTGCTGCATATAACACTTAACCAAGTTTGTGACATTTTTGCAGGTGGCCTTTTCCCCGCCGTTTTCTGTGTGCATTATCCTTTATTTATATAAGATATGTATGTATTTAAATAAGATATGTCATTAGAAGATAATCCATATTCACAGGGGGCAAAATAATTTAACCAAAATTTATTGAAACTACTATATTGAGTTAGTTTATAATAAGCAATAAAAAAGAGCTTAAGAAAACTTGTTTTCTATCCCTATATGAAGTAATAATTTATGTTTTTCAAAAATTTATTTTATCGGCAATGAATAAATATTTTGCGGAATTGAAATTATCTTAGCAAGCAGAAACACACACACAAAACTTAGAAATAATTCATTCAAACCCTCAAGGTGAAAATGTGTGCCCTTGTGATCAAATTTTATGCAAATATATGCAATTTAAACTAATAATTAGTTTTCATTTTATCAAAAAGCAAACAGTTTATTTATTATCAAGTAAGTTACGCAAATAAGCTTTTTTAAAATAAAAATCTAAAAACTTATTATTTTATCTAATTCAAGAATATTTAATATATTTGAAATTACAGCCACATCACTTATGGAGAAATCATGTTATAACAAGTTCCCTTCTTGTGTAAATGCGTATTCTTTTTACACCAATTAGTGGACAGCATATTTAATATCAACTTATCTTAGCAAATAGTTTCCATCACCTTTTACAATTTTAATTTCTTGTTGTACAGCGAGGACTTTTTTTTTTTTATTAAAATTTGTGAATTAGAAGGGAGAAAATACGGAAAATCCCGAATTTCCAGCGTGCATTAAATATTTTCCATAGAATCATCCAAAGAAGCTCAGTAACTATCTCCCATTGTATAACAGAGTCTGGATTAAAACTTGGAACTTTCTTGCTCTAATAATCATTGTCCCAGTAGCCATGTCATAGTTAAGCTCAAAAGCGCAAGAACAGCATTTAAACTCGAAGTTTCGACATAAATTGTATTGTTATAAATCTATAAATTTGCTTATTTATATATAAAAGCGAAAAGGAATCCAAAGATTCATTGCGAAAGCCTGCAACCATTATATTGAGTTCCATTATATTTGAAATTATTTCTGTCAGCATATTCAGAAGTACCCATGTAAGAAAACATATTAGTAGCTTTAGAAGTTGAATAATCTGGTGTGAAATTTATCAATCCTAATACTTGATTTATGATTGCTTTATAATTAATAGTAGATTCAATATCAGTTTTTCCTATTGTTAATCTTCTCGAATTAATTAAATCACCACCATTTACAAAAGTAATATTTTCTTTATTAATATAGTTTCCATCACCTTTTACAATTTTAATTTCTTGTTGCAAATATCCTTCGGAATATAATATATTAGCATTTTTTATCATTGATAAAGAAATTATATGTAGCATTTTCATAGGGATTGTCTTTATTCTCATGTTTATAATTTGTCTATATTCAAAGCTTTCTCCCAATTTCGTTATTATAATAACTGGTATGACTCAAATCATAAATTTTGTTCATTTACTTAGGATAAAAAATTATGAATCCTGCACCATGTTTTTTTCGGTTTTGATAAAATCTCATTTAATTTTTCTCTTATGAAATCTTTACATTTTTCTTCTATGATAGGTTCTTTTTGTATAGTATCATAAGAGAAACCTTCTATTCTTTTACTCTTTCTGTACAATTTCATTTATTTAGCTTCAAATCTATACTGTACTTCTTGTCTATTTAAACCAAATAATTCATCTCGATGATTTGTAATTTGCATTCTAATTCTGTGTATGGAATTAGATTTAAGTGGAAAAAATATAGGTTTATCGAACTCCTTAGAATATAAACTTCCAAGAGGATTTGTAGCTGTAAATCACATCAGATGATGATGATGATGGAAAGTGATTTATATAAGCACCATTTACTATATCACAATGAATATAAATATTAACATTTCCATTAGCTATATCTGCTATATATATTTACCTTCTTGTTTTGCAGCTTCATATATTTTTGCTTCAAATCCTAAAATTTGGTACAATTCACTTTTGGATAAATCAATTTTATAATGATATTTCAATTTAATTGCAAATCTTTGTCTTTCTTCTATAATTCCAAATAATATTGGAGGATCATTTTCAAAGTATTTAACCATGTAGCGATTCAAACCTTTTATACTGTAATGACCACTTGGAATAGTAAACTCTACCCATTTCCTACCATCAAAGTATGAAAATTTATTATTTTTGTCTGTAATATTATTCCAAGAAATATGCATAGAAAATGACTGAAGAGCTATTTCCTTAAAATTAAAAGGGTTTTCAATATTTAATTGTAAAATCTTCTGATCTACTAGCATTTTTAGAATCTAAAATGAAGTACTTCATTTATTTATAAGTAACAATTTTCTCATTGGAAATACTAGGTTCTTGAATAAATGAATATAAATATCAATAGGGGATTTACCTTTATTTATTTCAGTTATATATTTCATACAATGAAAACCACATTTTACAGATGTAGGCAACTGTAAAAATCTAGAATTATGACGAATTTCTTTTTCTGAAGATTTTAAATAATTGACTGTATTTTTAGGAAGAAAATCATTCTTCATTTTGATTTTTTTCAAATTCATATTCTAAAAAGGGATCAATATCAAAATCATATATTCCACAAAGTCATATATTGGATCATTACAAAAACAAACCCAGTGAGTTCCACTACCAGAAGATGCATTTAAATTAATAATTCTGTTTTCAAATTTTCTTATATTTTTAAGTAGTATATCTATAGTAATTTTATACCTCTAAATGCTTTTTCGTATTTCATATTTTCCTCTACTATTTTGTTTTATATTCCCAGGGAAGCTAAATCCCCTTTCCACAACGTTTTTTTTTCTTTTAATCCCAGATCATGAAATTTTATCGAATATTTTCTTAGTACACCATCCTGCAGCACCACTAGCAGCTCAAAGCAGATTTTAATTTTGAAATTTGATTATTACTCAAATAAACTTCTTTTACATACATTTACTTAAAGTAAAAAAATTTTTATAATATTCTTTTACATAATATGTTAATTTTCCTTCTTTTAAAAGTTTATTTAGCATAATGATTATTTGATTGTATAATTTTTTAGATTTAAAAACTTAGCATATTTTATTTATTAATTCATCTAATTTATTCATACCACTGCCTATATATTCATTTCCTGCTTTAAGAGTATTCAATGCTTTTATATACATTTTTAAACCATTCATGTTAGAATCGGCTACATTTATTTTATCTTGTATGTTTTATTTTTTTCTTTTCACTGGTCTCATAATTTCTGTTTTTAGTTAAATTTCCTTTGAGTCTTTTATACTCATCTCGTTTAGCTTTTGCCGTATTAATTACTTCATCTAACTCTTCCTCTGTTTCATTTAATAGCTCAGAAGGCAATTCTAATCCTTCATTTTTAAGTAAATCAAAATCTAAGTATTTAATTAAATTCAGCCTTATTATTCCTTTAGCTTCAAATTATTATTCCTATTCATCAAATTTCCAGCATCTGAAGAATATGCTAATTCCAAATGCTTAGATGATTCATGTTGAAGTAAAAAAAGACACATTTATCTGTTAAACATTTTATAGCATATTGAACACTTTCAAGATTTTGTTTTCTTGAAATTTCCTGGTATTGTAATTTTTTAATTACTGGTTTATGTGAAAAATTACTGGCTTCTCTTAAAGATTTTTGAATACTTAAATCGGACTCAAGTTTAGCTTCATTATTTTTTCAGAATGCAATTTTATTAGTTCTAACTCATTTCTAATTTGTTGTTTTAATTTTTCATTTCCTTCAAGTTCAATAATATCCATTTATTTATCAGTAAATAATTTTCTACTCCAATTAGATTATTTATTACAATGAGTAGACTGCTTTTTACTCCGAGTAGATATTTTAAAAATAAATGAATGATAAAAATAAAAAAGATTATGCGGAATCTGAAGATGAAAATCTTTATACAGATGATAATAATAAAAATAAAATACAGATGATAATAAAAAAAATCTTAATAAAGTGCAGATGAAAATCAAAATCCTTTATTATTGAAACATTCTTTTAGATTTTTAATTGTAGGCAGTTAAGGATCCGGAAAAAATAATCTGTTTATTAATTTAATATATAAATATTTGAAATTTGATGGTTTGTTTGTATGTGCCAAAGATATTTATAGGGCAAAATATATTACACTGCAAGAAAATTTTATGATGTTTGATGACATAGAAAGAGAAGCTATCGTAAATTGTAAGAACATAAAGAGAATAGAATTATTGTTGGAATTGTTCAATAAATATAAAAAGAATAAGTATTATTTTTTTCTGATTTCAAAGAATTCATGAAAGTAGATAATTTAGATCAATGTATAAAAAATCTAGTAATTTTTGATGATTGTATAATGATTGATGTTATAATGGCAAGCAGATTTATTATTTATAAATTTTTTAGTAAATATAATGATGGCATCAATTACATATTAACTGTTATAGATATATTTAGTAAATATGCATGGGCTGTTCCAATTAAAAGAAAAAACATGAAGAGGTATCAAATGGTCTTAAAAAGAAATTCAAAGAGAGAAAACCATAAAATATTCTAACTGATTATGGTTTGGAGATCTTATCCTCGTTAACACAAAAATTGTTTTCAGAAAATAATATTCAGTGGTTTGGTACTAATAATAACGAAATTAAATGCTCAGTAGTTGAATGATTCAATGGTGCTTTAAATGTAAAAATAACAACAATTTTAGCAGCTAATAATACAAGAAGATATGTAGATGTATTAGATAAATTAGTTTACAATTATAATAAATCAATTATAATAATACAATTATAATATTACAGATCTATTAAAATTACACCAACAGAAGTAAGTAATAAAGGAAATGAAAATATGGTATATAATTGGTATGTTAAAAAGATAATCAAAAAACCAAAATTTAAAGAAAGTGATGCAGTAAAAATTTCAAAATGTAAAGAAACGTTGACAAGAGGTTATCATCCTACATTTACAGATGAATTTTTTATAATATCTTAAGTGTTAAAAACAGATCCAATAGCATATAAAATATCAGGGTTAAACAACGAAGAAACTGAAGGCACTTATTATGAGAATGAAATAGTTAAATATATTAAAAGAGATGAAATCTGTCAAATTGAAAAAATAATAAAAAAGGAAGAAAAGTTATTAATAAAGTGGTCAAATTATCCAGAAGAATATAAGAGCTGGATAGATAAAACGAGATTTAATTGTAAATTAAGGGGTATGTGATTTACATACCTCTTTAAGATGATAATTTTTGGGGAGGCAGAATTCTCACCCCCCAAAATTGTTATTAAAGGATAAAAAATCAACAAAATAGACCCCCCCCAAAAAAAATTGAAGGGGGGGAGCTAAAAATATTAAAAACTCAACTAGGATGGAAGGATTAACAAAAAACTAAAAATACAAATTAACATTTAATGTTTAGTTTTTATTTTATTTAATTTTTCAATATCCCTTATATGAATTGTATAATTATTTAATGATTTTATACCATTGAAATATACTTCTATATCATCTATATGCTCTCGAACACACGGTTAAATAAATTATTAAAATTTGGGTTCTATTTTTATTTCATAAATTACCATTAATTTTGGATATTTTTCATCTAATTTAGTTATATGCTGATTTTTAGATTTCCTTAGAGTTCTCATTGCATAATATGGATTTTCACATTTTGATTCTTTTTTTACTATTAATAGAAATGCATGTCTTTTTGCCTCATTCATTGTTTTAATAGACATATCTTCTTCAAATTCTTAATATTCAAAATTTTTAATTTCTAATTCATTTTTCATCTTTTTTAATTCTACATCTTTATTCTTAATTTCTTCTAATTTATTTTTTATCTGATCTATTTTATCTTTACATATATTTATGAATAAACTGATAACTATAATAATCTTTTACTATTTTCATTACTTTTACATGAAATTCAGGAGAAATCCAACAACCAATATTAATTATTAAATCTACATGCACTTATGTACCAATTATGTTATATTTTTATGAAAATCCACCTTTGATTTCATAAATTAAACAATTTTATACAAAAGAAAAGAAATTACACTTTTTTACCCGATCTTCTAAATATTTGATTAGTCTTTTTGCCTCTAAATTTTGATGCTACTTTATAAATCTCTTACCTCCAAAGCTTAGTAGGATTAAAAAATTCCCTATTTTTATCTATTATCAATTTAAAATCTCCAAAGAATCCATACCAATAGTTATCTTTAATTTGTTAATAACATACGTCCTTTAAAGAAGTCATTTATAGAAATTCACTTTTTATAAATACTTTTTAAAAATAATTCAAGTTATATAATTCTCTTTTATTTTAATAAATATATACTGCAGATTTGTTCAAGGGACACCTTTTGTACCCCTCATTTATGAAGTTATTATTTTACATCTTTATATTGATTTTTTTAAGAGGACACTATTTTATATTTAAATAAAGTTGAAAAGATATTACAAAAGTATTGCTATTGAATATCAATCTATTTAAATTTAGAATGGAATTAGAATATGATAATTTAAGACATAGAAATTCTCACATAGGGGTATTTTTTGGAAGGCCAGATTTTAAATTAAATAGTTATGATAATAGATGAGAATAATGGAGTTACATATAAAAAGAATATTAAAATCACATTATATTTTAAGCAATTAATAGTTAAACATATATTTGAAGTGTTTGAAGATAATTGTGATTTGTTAGATGTTTGGGTTTACAGATTAAGAGAAGCTTTGCGAATTATAAGAAAACAAAAACATTTACTTATAATTCTATTTTAATTACTTGAAAATATATATAATAGTTAATTTTTAATATATTTAATCAATAAACAAATTTAGAAAAAATAGAAAAATGGCCCTCTGAGTGTGGTGGACCTAACTTGAAACTATAATATTATTTAGAAGTGTGCCAGCAACCCCTGAGGGTCATGCAGTCCGCCACACTTTTTACATCTTGGTCTCAGTTTTTTTTTAATTTCCTGGTTTTATGTACAGAGCCCTGTCTTAACTGCATCAACTCATACTAACTTCTTCTTCTTCTTTTTTTTTTTTTTTTTTTTTTTTTTGATGAGCGAAGTTGGGCTTAATCTCAGGGCTAATCTAATTCTCTGACTACTTACACTGCTCAGACCTGCGATACATACTTTTTTTAGATTTATCTAATAAACTTTGTTCTCACAACAGATGTCTTTCAATGAATAGTGCTTCCATCTATATTTTAAAATTAGAAAATATATAAATGGATGGTTTTATTCAAGCTGAAAAAATTTATTAATACAGTGATGAAGAAAATAATATTTCTGTACCAAATCAGTATTTACAAGTTTCTAAAAATTTTCAAAAGAAAGAAATTAATTATGATAGTTTAGAAGATGAAAATTATTATAATAAAAATATTCAATCATTTTTGAAACAGAGTTATGCAAGTAGGATAAATATTTTCAAACAATTGAAAAGAAAACATAATTTAAATTTTACATTACAAGCTGATGAAATATTTTTAAAATTTTTAGATCTTAATTATTACAAAAAAAACTTTGAAATATTTGTATACCATGAAAAAGATTTGTGAATATTTTGGAATAGAAAATAATTTAAAATTTCCAGAAAATAAAAATGAATGGAATGAGTTGTTAGCATTTTTAAATAATTAGATTTATAAAATGTGGTTTTATAGGCAGCCCTAATTTTGGTCTCTACTTGAAAATCAATATTATTCAGAACTTGATTTATCATTTTAGAAATATTCCAGTTATTTAAAAATTAATATGTTTTTAACTATCAAAACTTGCACGAATTATTTCTATTTAAAAAAATAAATCATTTCACATGGATATTATTTGTAGAGAATGTAAAATAAAAAAGAATGGAGAAGAATTTTATGTACACATAAAGAAAAGAATGACTCGTTGTATAGAATGTGTATCAAAGCGGAATGTTCACAACATGAGATGTGTGAATGTGGAGTTTATTTTACAAAATGGTATGAAGCAAGTCATCAAAAATCAAGCAAACATAAAAGATTATTAGCCGCTGTTATAGATACTAATAAAGTTCAAAATATTAAATTTTAATGTCCTTAAAATCATTTAATCTTTTTCAAAATCCTTTAGAAAAATACTCTCTAAATAAATTGATAGCTCTAGTTGTCAATTTTTTAAAAGTCTATTTTGTGAAATCCCTTTATAAAAATTACTTACTAATAAATAGAAATAAAAACTCTTCCTTTTTTATTTTTATAGAATTATGGCTTTTGTTCATATTGAAAATGCTTTGAATACTTTGAGTATTCAAAAGTTGAAAAATGTTATAAAAGATTTAAAAAATAAAAAGTAAAGGTAAATCTAAGAATGATATTATTAAATCTATAACATCTTACATCAGAAAAACTGGCAAATTATGAACAAGCGTTAACAGGTATATTGAGATTGAGATACTTCTGATTATTAAGGTCTCGTAAAAAGAAAATACTTATTAAATATCCAAAGAAAAGCGAAAATATTCGAAAATTATTTGACTCATATCATTTAAAATTCAAAGATGATAAGTTCATACCTAAAAAAGAAAAAATATTATAATTGAAACTAATTTGAATGCTTCATATAAACCTCAAAAAATGAAAAATAAGATAAAAACAGAAGTAAACCCTAAACTATTATTTACCCCAGATTACCAAATTATTGAATCCAGAGGTGGATGTATTAAAAAATATAAAGTATATAGAAAGCAATATAGAGTTACAAAATTTACCTGAAAATTACTATGCCATTTTAATAAAAATATTTAAAACAGCTATTGGAAATGTAAATGGTAAAGTTGATATAATTGTAAATTAAGTTCTCCTTTTCATCCTGCATTGATGAATAGTAAAGATGCTCATGATGCACATTAAATAATAAAATTGAATACAAAGAGAGTTAGATGCATTTGCATTTTTTATTTTAATGTATTGAATTACCTCAAAGTGATAGATATTTAAAGTTATATTCGGAAATTGATCCAGTTAAAAAGAAAAGCATTTTACAAATTAAAAATAATGATAACATATATTTGTGTTTAGCTAGAAGAAAAGTAGTAGTTTTAGGCATTCAAAATCTTGTAGTATTAAGTGAGAAATTGGATATTGAAAAGTTAACAAATAATGAGAAATTTTGTATACTAATAAAAATCGTGTATTACAGAAAAAAATCTAGCTATAAAGTCTGGATTACATAGTTTATGTAATATACCATTAGAAATTTGTACCCTGGAAGAGGTTAAAATATTTTAAAATTTTTTAGGCATTCAAATTAATGTAGTATGTATAGAGAATGGTAATCAGATTATATATAGTGGTAAATATATACAAAACTATACTTGTATTTTCATTCACAAAGATAGGAATCATTTCTATGCAATTACATCAATGACAAGATTTTTGGGTAAAGATAATTATTGCGATTATTGTAAAATTGGTTATAAGAAAACAAATAAACATAAGTGCCCTTTAAAATGTGACAAATGTTTTGTTAGAGAATCGGATTGAAAAAGAAATGATATATTTTGCAAAGATTGCTTTAGTAAATTTAAAGGACAAAATTGTTTTTATAATCATAAACAAATAAATAATAAAGGATTAAGTGTTTGTAAAGTAATTCGAAAATGTTTAAAATGTAAGCGTATATTAAAAACATACGAAAGAAAATTAAAGGATGACACATGTGGTGAATACGAATGTAAAAATTGTTGGAAATGGGTTAACAAAGATCACAAATGTTTTATGAAGAAAAAAAATTGTAAAGGAGGTGTGTGTAAAGATAATTGTGTTAAAAATATAAAAAATATAAAGGATTGGTGTGTCCAATGTAAACATGATTATACAGAAAAATATTTACTTTTTAATGTTGAAACAACACAAGATTTGAGAATTCATAAAGTTAATCTAGTTATATGTCATGATTTTCATGGTAATGAAAAAATATTCAATAACGAAAATGATTTTTGTGAATGATTATTTAATATATATCATTATGGATATACAGTTATAGCTCATTATGGAAAAGGTTTTCATTTCCAATTTTTAGCAAAATATTGTTTCAAAAATAACATCAAAGTATGTACAATTCATCAAGGTAATAAGCTTAATTTTATAAATGCTGAAGATTATAAAATAAAATTTGTAGATTCAATTAATTTTACAATGTGTGCGCTTAAATAATTTCCTAAAACTTTTGGACTGAATTAGCAAAACGTTATTTTTCTCATCTATTTAACACTGAAAATAATCAAAATTATGTGGGTAAATATCCTAAAAAATATTACTATGGATATGATAACATGATTAAAGAAGAAAGGAAAAAATTTAATAAATGGTATGATTCAGTAAAAGATGAAACATTTGATTTCAAAAATGAATTCATTAAATATTGTATATCTGATGTAGATATTTTAAGAAAAGGATGTTTAGAATTAAGAAGATTATTCTTAGAAATTATGAATGTTGATCCTAATAAATATGTAACTTTAGCTGGTTTATGTATGGCAATTTATAGAGATAAATTATTGAAAGAGAATACAATTGCTGTTGATGAAGACGTTACTCAAAAAGATCAATACAGTAAAAAACCAATTGTTTGTTAGATAATATTATAAATATTAATATACAACATGCTTTGAATGGTAAAGAGAAAAAATTCAAATTAGGTGAAAAATATTATAAAATTGATGGATTTTATGATAATACAGTGTTTCAATTTCAAGAATGCTTTTGACATGGATGTCCTAAATGCTTCACAAAAAGATAAATAAATACAGTGAATCAAGTGCTTATGAATGATTTATATATAAAAAAAACTAAGAAGTTAAACAAAAAATAATTAAAGCAGGATATGAATTAGTCAATATTTGGGAATGTGATTTTGATAATAATAAGGATGTAATGAAATGTATGAAAAAGGAATAGAAAAGAGATTTCATTGAACCTTTAAATCCAAGAGATGCTTTTTATGGAGGAAGATCTGAACCAACTAAGTTAAAATATGAAATGAAAGATAATATGAAAGGCAGATATATTGATGTATGTTTTTTATATACAACAGTTAATTACTTTGATTATTATCCACAGAGTTGGTCATCCTGATAAAATATTTAACCCTGAATAATATAATAAAAAATGGTATGGTATGGTAATATATAAAAAATGGTAAAAATGCCGAGGTGGTGTATTATTAATAGACTTTTTACAGCGTCCAGCAATTTCACTTGAGGCTAAATGTTGTTTAGGAGGTTTACATCTTTTCCTTAAAGGTACCACAGCAGAATGGTTTGGAGAAACATTCTGATAAGGTGTTAGTGACGTAGCATGGTATTTTCCTAAAGGTTCCTCAGGCTTTTCACAACTGGCTATTTCAAAGGTAGTGGGTGATTTTTGGGAAACCACTATATAAGGTCCATCTTTTCTATTTATAAATTTTGCACTCTTACTTTGATTAGATTTACGTACAGGAAGTTTTACCCAAACCAAATTATGAGGTTTATAAACAGGATTTGATCTACGTCATTTATCAGCATATGTTTTTCGACGATCTTGTGGTTTTTCAATTATTTCTTTAATTTGTGACATATATCTATCAAAACGTTTTAAATACGGAGTGAATTCTGGCACAAAACAATCATTATGAATTACAGTGCGCAGATCAGAACTTACATCGTCTACAGTTCGTAATCCTCAAGCAAAGTTAAGGTATGATGCCTTTCAACCAGTAGTTTCACATTTTGCGGTATTCTTTGCAAATCTTACAGCTGGCACTTGTTCAGTCCATAATGTATGGTTGTTGCCCACCAACATTGCCAAACAAGGTTTCATATCTCTGTTTTGCGTTCGACAGGATTGGCCTGTGAATGGTAAACAGGTATGAGACTTTGAGTGATGTTCAAAACAAAACACAACTGTTGGATTACTGCACTGACAAACTGAGACCCATTATCACTTACTAGGCGACGAGGTAATCCATACCTTAAAAATATCTCATTTAATAATGCTAAAGCGCATTCTTTAGCAATAGTTTGCTTCAAAGAGAATAACTCAACCCATTTCGTTGTGCAGTCTTCAACAATAAAAATCCACTTCATGTCTTCACTCGTTTCTGACAAGGGACCAAAAAAATCAATGGCGATACTTTCAAAACGTTGAGCAGGTACAGGTATTTGCAATAAACTGGCAGGTTTTTGATTCGTTGCTTTGTATCTGATGCATTGTGCAAAACTCTTTACATAATCTGAAATGTACTTTCTCACTCCAGTCCAATAATATCTAAATGATATTCGGAAAAAGGTACCATCAGCTCCATAATGTGATGCTATGAGAGCGCCATGGTGAAGTTTTAGGATTTCTTCCCTTTAATGCGAAGGGACAACTAATTGTGCTTCCTCAGATACACAGTGTGGGGAATAACGGTAAAGTACACATTTATTCAAGGGGTACCCTCTCTCCGTCCAATTCGCAAAGTCAACACTTTTCTTAATATCTTCCAAAGAATCTATGATCTTCTTTAATTCAGGATCTTTCAGTTATTCCTCTCTGAGTTGACCAGCTGTTCTTGATGGGACATCAATAACGATAGTTCTTAAGACAAGAGATTTTTCATTGTTCTCATCAATGCTTTTCACAGGTCTGGACAGCATATCAACCACAATGTTACATTTTCCTGGAAAATAATCAATATTCAAATTGTAAGTTTGAATCTGAAGGGCTAATTTGGCTAATCTTCCAATGGGTGACATTAAAGTCATTAACCACTTTAATGGTTAGTGGTCTGGTGCTACGGTAATATCTGAGATTTCAATATAAACTCAAAATTTTTTAAGGCCCATACGATTGTCAATGCTTCTCTTTCTGTTGTGGAATAGTTTTTTTTTCAGCAGAGCTTAAAAATCTACTTGCATATTCGATCGGCTGTTCATCGGCAGGACTTTCACCTTGTAGAAAGATTGCGCCTAAAGCATAACCACTTTCATGTGTTCGAATGATAAATGGCTTTGAAGGATTAACTTGCTTCAAAAGTGGTGGAGTTATTAAACATCGTTTTAGAGTTTGAAATGTTTGTTATTCGGGTTCATTCCATTTCCAAACAATGTTCTTTTTAGTTAAATTTCCAAAGGGTCTAGAGCATTAGTTGAAAAATTCGGGATGAACTTTCTATACCATAAACAAGTTTGCAAAAATGATTGCAACTGTTTAAAGTTCCTTGGACAAGGAATATTTTGCATTGATGCTAGTTTATCTTGATCCACCTCTATTGTTTTAGGAGTGATCCACAACCCTGGATAATTTACACGAGAACACGCAAATTTACATTTGTCTCTATTTGCAGATAATTTAAATATTCGACGTCTATCAAACACCATTTTTATATCTTGAACACGCTGTTTAAAGGTTTCAGACAAAACAATAATATCTAAATAGATTAAGATATTCACTGATGGTAATCCAATTCTGAATTGATCCATAAGACGTTGAAAAGTTGCAGGGCGTTTCTTAAACCATATAGCATTCTTTTATACCTAAATGCACCTAAATGCAGTCTTGTCCTTATCCTGCGGATAAACCTCATTTTGATGATATTCAGTTTTTATAAAGCAACGGGTGATGCATACGACGGTTCGCATTCTTCTATAATATCGTTGGCCTAAAGTTCATCAATTTCTTTTATTAAAAGCTCTTTGTTTTTAGGAGACAGTCTATAAGGTGTAGATGCATCTGGTGGATGGTCACCTGTATTGATATAATGTTTAACATAAGGAGTCGTTTCTCCCCCTAGCTTGAAAATATTCTCATTTTCATTTATCAGAGCAATAAATTGATTTCTGTTTTCCGTATCCAGATTCTGTCCTTCTTCTCTAAACAAAGATTGTTAGCTTCGAGTATAATTGAAGGATTTCTTTGTATTGGTACATCATTTGTAATTAAATTCGTATGACAAGGACTACTACTGACTTCGACAGGATTGTCTTTTCTGGGTAGGGATAAATCTTTTGCAAACTGTATTGTGTGATTAAGTTTATTACCAAAGTACTAACAATTGTGTAGCATGTCCATCACAATTCCAAATTTTCTCAAAAAGTCATCACCTAAGAGAGTACGATTAGCCTTTGCATGTGGCAGAAAAATCAAATCTATTCGGAAAGTTCGGCCATGAACTGTAATTGGAACTGTAGTTTTTTTTAACAATTCACGTGGATTGTTGACCATCATCCAAACACACATTAAGATCAATTTCTTCAAATTTTTGTCCTCGATGCTTTAAAAATTTAAACATTAACTTTCCACCAACTGATTGGATGGCTCCTTTGTCAAAACAAACTGTCACTGTAGCTTCATAAAATTCAATGTCAAGTAAAGCTACAGGTGAGGTGAGACAAGTAAAGATCTGTATGGAATTGACATGAGCATTGTCTTTTATTTGAGAACACTTTGGACATTTTGATTTTATAAATCCATGATAGCCACATCCGTAACAATAAACGAAGTTTTCAAAATTTCGTGACGGCCTATAATTTGGGTTAGATAGTGTATTTTTGTGGGTACTAAAAGCTTCAGTCCTTTCAAATTTAGGGAATTGGTATTTATTTGATTTTTGATTGACTGCATTTCTAGGATATTTAGGTTTATGTAATTCTAGGAATTTTGAATGTTTTACTAGTTTCTGATACGATTTTATATTTTCATACAAATCGCGCTTATCAGCTAACAAAACAAGAGCAGCAAGAATAAGTTCTTTTAATTTGTCAAATGAAGTTATCTCTAATTTATGATTGTTTCAGGAATCTGTCGTTTCTAGGATCGTTCAGTAATACCAATATATCTTCTTTTTTACGACAGATTTAATATACATTAACAAACATAACATTAATTATAGACACAAACATAAATTTAGATGGTTCACTTTACATTATTCGAAATACATGTATTTTCCATTGCCTGGAAGTGGTACTTCCGCTACCACTCGTCTTTTCACACACCTATACCGTTCCTCTCGCTCCGACACATTCTCCTATGCATCTTGAATTTCTTACATCCGCACTAATCGAAATCAAAAGTTCTCGTCTGTTAAGTGTTTGATCTTCACACCTTCCCTCCAGTTTATATTGCTGGACCTTCTCCCGCAAATGGAAACTACGAAAAATCCTAGAAAGTTTCTTTTGCCATTCATCACCATTCCATCAAGAGCCAAACAATACTAAAATTCTAAATGTAATTTAATGCTTAACCTGTTTGCTGACATGCTTCAGCTTACACATTTCTTTCATATTCTCAATAGGAAAGAAATGTGTAAGCTCAAAGGAAAATACACTATATTACTTCATTATATTGATTAGAACACAATATTATAAAGTAAGAAAATAAGAATCAATACCAACATAAAAAAAAGAATTATGCAAATATTATTCACACAAACCTTATGAAAATTAACAACCAATAACAAATAGAAATAACTACATTATATTATGTAAAGTTAAATATGAATATTATGATATATCGGAAATTATTTTCTATTTCTTACAAGATTCATTATAAAAGAAAAATAACTAATCATCCTCATAAATCCTTGATAAGGCATCTGCGATAACATTATTATTACCGGGTTTATGAGCTATTGTGACCTGAAAGCGAGAGAGAGCCAATGACAATCTCTGTAATCTGGCATTCTTCGGGATGCTTTTCGTAAGATATTTCAGAAGATTGTGATCTGTGAATAAATTTATGGAAGTTTCGTTAGTCCATGCTTCAAACTTACCAAGAGCCCATATCACAGCATATGCTTCTCTCTCAATGGTACACCATTTAGTCTGCGCTGGAGTTAATTTCTGACAGGCAAAGGTTATAGGCATAGGATTTCCGTCTGTGTCTCTATGCATTAAACATGCTCCATTGCCAGTAACCGAAGCATCTGTGTGCAGTTAAAACTGCTTATTTAAATTAGGAGTTGACAATGAAGTGACAGCACATAAACTGTCTTCCAATGAGATGAAAGAGTTTTCTATCTCTGCAAGACCAAAGGATATCGTTTGGTACAGATTTTCTGGTCAGGTCTGTTAATGGCTTAGTAATGTTCGCATAATGAGGTGCATATTCTTTATAATAGTTAAACAGTCCTAATATCGATCTTAAAGCTTTCTTTGTTCTTGGCGATTTTAAGTTTTTGATAGCTGCAATTTTATCCGGATCGGGCTCATGCTCTACTGATCCAACTACATGACCTAAGTATTTTACCTTCGATCGAGAAAAGGTACATTTTGCTAAATTTGCGGTAAAATTGTACTATTTTAATGTTTCCAAAATTGTCCTTAGATGGTTCAAATGTTCTTCCTAACTAGATGAATAAATTATGATATCGACCAGGAAATTTTCAACAAAATCATTATGAGATCTTAGGATCTGATTCATAATATTCTGAAAAGTAGCTGAGCACCTGCAAGTCCAAATGGCAATAATTTCCATTGATACTGTCCCTTAAGTGAAACGAAACTTGTTAGTTCTCAACTATCTTGATCCACTGGAATTTCCCAATAACCTTTAAGGACGTCTAGAGTGGATAGATACTTTGCCGCACCAGCTTTGAATCGTAATTCTTCTGAATTTTACATTGGAAATGGAGCTATTTTAGACTCGGAATTCAATCCCCGATAATCGACACATAGTCGAATCTTTACATCTTTTTTTACGACACATACAAGAGGATAAACAATCTCTGCAGAATATGGTTCTATGAAATCCTTGTTTAATAGTTCTTTTATTTGATTTTCCACCTAAAGTTTTAGTGATTCTGGTATTCGGTATATATGAGGCTGTTTCCTTACGATTGCAGGTTTTAATGTTACTTTATGAGGTGGTACCTCAGCTCGTTTCAATTCACCATTAAATACGACTTTGTAGCCTTTGAGAATTGTTAAAAGCTGAGTCTTTTGCTTCGGAGATAGATTTGACAATTCTGTCTTTTCTTCTAGCTGTTTCCAACAGGCAGAACAACTTTATCTTATGTAGATTTTAAAATTGCTAATGGTCCAACTGGGGGGCGTCCATGAACGAGTAGGTATGGTGAGACCCCAGTAGTAGTGTTTGGCACTTCACGATATGCCCATAAGAGAAAAGGCAACTGTTTGTCCCATCCTCTACCTTGCGACCTTATAGCACAATAAAACATTGATTTCATTGTGCCAATCCATCTTTCTATTAATCCATTACTCTGTGGGTAACCTGGTGTAGAGGATTTTGGTACAATACCTAATCTTTTAAGAAATTCTTGCGTTAACTTTGCAGCAAAATTTGTTCCATTGTCCATAGCAATGATTCGAGGAATGCCAGTCCTCATAAACATTTCCATAAAGGCATCGCATGTCGCTTTTGCAGTCAAAGATTTAATAGGAATTGCCTCTGGCCACCGATTGTGCTGATCCCAAACACACAATACATATTGATGTCCTCAAGAAGATTTAGGTTCAATAGGCCCTAAAATGTCAGCATTCACTACTTGGAAGGTTAGTTCTGGTCTACCAACTGCTTCTATAGGTCCTCTGTCTTTCAGTTTGGTTTTCCTCCGCAATTGATAATCGGGGCAAGATTCACACCAACGTTTTACATCTCTTGACATACCTTCCCAACAAAAAGACATCGCAATTCTTTCCTTGGTTTTTCTAGAGGCAAGATGTCCTCCTGTCGGTGTTTCGTGAGCCAATTTTAAAATTTTTTTTTCTCCTGCAATCAGGAACTACAAGCTGTACATATTTCTGTCCTGCCACATTGCCTGTGTGGTACAGTAAATCTGACTGCAGCCAGTAATTGTTCTTACGCTGTCTAGCATCTTCAAAACACCGATTTAATGTAGCATAGGACAACTGTTCTTTTCTAAATACCTTTGCTTGCGAAATTGGAGTATTATTTTCTTTATCCTTAATAACTATTATTTCTTCGTTTAACAAGTTACTTTCCACTGGAGTAGTTGAGACCTCTCCTTCAGAATTTTCTAAATCAAGTGTTCCTTGATTTGCTTCGATTTCCTTGTGAGCTTCTATTTTCCTTCCCTCCACATTGAAAGTATTCGAAATTATTTCTTTCCCATGGATATTTTTATTTCCTCTCCAAGATATTTTCTTCTTTGTTCTTTCAACAATCTGAAAACTCTAGGAGTGATCAAAGCTTGATCATGCAATCCTTCCACAATCGCAGCATGCACCATGATATACGGCCTGATATCATCATCTGCTGACCAAAGGCTAAGTGGAACAGAAACAAGCTTTGTCTTCAACTGGAGATCCAACTGCAGGCCTCAAGTAAATTTTCCCACTTGATTGCAACATTTCTTCTGGTACCACTGAGTTCCGCAGTACTGTAATTTCCGCACCACAATTAATTATTCCTTGAAACTTATTATCTTCTATATTTAAATCAACTCATAAAAGCTAACCATCCTTTTCACTGATTGGAATTTCCCAATCGAAAGTTGCATTACCCATTTTAATGCAAAGTTCATTTAACCCTTTCTTGCTTAATTCTTCAGTTTCACTTCTATTAGAAACTTGAGATACTGTATTCACTTGCGGACAAAATTTCTTCAAATGACCCTCTTTTTGACATTTGTGGCACTTTAATACATTTTTACCTGGAGCGCAACTAGCGGTATTATTTCCCAAACGATTCTGTGGTCGTGGATCTGGGTTCTTTTGATAATTATAATATTCTTTCTTTTCAACAAAACTTTTATTTCTAACTTCATCTGGATAAGGTTTCCTTACAATTTCGTTCTGTTTTGTTCCATGTGGGCCGGGAATAAATTTGGTATAGTTGTGGGAATTATTTGCAAAACTTTTTGTTATCGAAACTAAGAAATTATCAATTTCCCTTACCAATTCAGAGACAGGAAGACAATTTTTGGTCTCTTTCAAAAATATTTGAGATCTTACATGAGTAGGCAAAGTCTCTTTTATTTTGTCAGCTACAATAAGTTCTTTAAGTTTAGCAAATGTTTCTATATCTCTTGATTTTAAATACAGTTCTAAAGTAGCTTCCACCCGGGACGCATACTGAACATAACTTTCATTGTGTAATTTACAACAAGAATCAAAATTCTTCTTGTGTTGTGTGTGTGTGTGTAACGGAGTTATTCTATACTCCCTTAAAATTAAATTAATTCTATACTCCCTTAAAATTAATTAATTAAATTTTTGATTTTGTTATACTGATCTAAATCGTCTTCCGACAACATAGCATTTATTCCTTTGGCACGACCCTATAAACATTGTAAAATAATTTTCCCTTCATACTGTTCGGGTACTTCATAAAGCTTGAACATCTTTTCGGCATGGTGGAAAAAGAAAGGCCGTTCTTCTGCTCGTTCCGAGAGATTTAAAATTACTCCTTTCATTATATTTAAATAACCTAAAAAAGTGTTTCGTAATTTACCACGCCCATATTCTACAGTGCTTTCCGAGTTGCACTCATCTTCCTTTTCTTTTATTTCGAATTCACGCATTTTAATTTCATGCTCACGTTCTCTTTGTTTCTCTTCTAATTCACGTTGCCTTTCTTCTACTTTGGCTTTCTCTCTCTCTATCTTATCGGAAATTATTGTATTTATTAATTCTCGAACAAATGACTTTTCAAAATGTTTAGATTGTGTAATCACGTGCTTTAAATCTATTATTTTCGCGTCCGGAGGAATCTGTTCTCCTAACTCACAAGCCAATATCAGCAGATCCTCCTTTCGAGCTTTACAAAAATATGCGAAGGCCATTTTAACAACTAATGTTATCGCAAATTACCAAACCTTAAATTATCAATTATTCAAAATAAAACACATTTAAATCACACAAATCACTTTTCTATTGTTTAGTCAATAAAACACTTTCGTTTACTTAATGCACCAAAAGAAAAAGATTTAAATAATTTATTCTAATAATAAAATTAAAAATTCATAGTTTCGATTTTCATTTCAACACACACTATAATATACTATCATATATATAAAAAAAACTTCAATTACATAATATACATTAATGAATGAAAACAATTGAAAACAAACTAAAAAATATATACATATACGAATCATGCTTCCAGTTTAAGCATTTCAAATTAAATAAATTCTTATCACAGAACATCATTGAACATATAACCAATTAAATCAATAAAATGATAAAATAATGTTTAGTAATATGCATTTATATGTTTATCACTATTTTCATATATAATTTTACCTTAAAATGATATGAATTAGAGCTACCGAAATAACCAAAACATATTATTCACCATTGCAAGCACAATTACTATCGAAATATAAAATAATTCAAAATTTCCCCTCTCATAAATGTTTCACACTCTCGGTTTTGGATCAGAATTTAAAATCTAAACTTAGTTACTTTGCATAAATATTAAATACAATCATAGTAAATAATTAATATACCTTAAAACATTGAATAATTCTGAACACTTAATTTAAAAATGTTAAACAATAAACAATTAAAAAAACATTTAAACTTTCTTGAAATAGTTGCTTAGTCCATAAACTTATATCATTTATATAATAAATAGCCAAATGATAATGAAAATTCTAAACGAAAGCATTTATATAATATTATATCACATTAAGCCAACCATATGTTTCAACAATTTTACTATTCAATAATACAGCATCTTTTAAATTAATGCACATAACTCAAGAAATTGACAATTAGCAATAACATTATTATTCGATATAAATTTGTTTTAATAAACAAATTCCAAAATATATTATTTTTTCTTAATGAATCAAAATTATATATATATATATATATATATATATATATATATATATATATATATATATATATATATATATATATATATATATATATATTTAGTAATATCACCAGTTAGAGAAAAATAGACTTTTCTGAATATTAATGAACAAATATCAATAACCAATAATATTTCGAAACCAGTATCGAAACACAAATATTTTCTCAATTAAGTTGAACATTATACATATTTATTTTTATTTTCATACTTCAAATATTTAAATAATTTTTAGTAATTTATTACATTTACTTCTTAAACAAAACCCTACAAAGACTTTTAAGAAAATTCTAAAACAAAAGTTCCCTTAAGTCATACATAATTAAAACAAATATTGGCTCTTAATGGAATGAGAAGCAATCAAAATATGCAGACTCATTACTTTGTAGACACTTTTCCATCATTAGCAACCCATCATTTTGTATTAATCCGGAACACATCCTGGAGTCAGCGCCAATGTGATTGTTTCACGAACCTGTCGTTTCCAGGATCGTTCAATAATACCAACATATCTTCTTTTTTATGACAAATTTATTATACATTAACAAACATAACATTAATTATAGACACAAACATAAATTTAGATGGTTCATTTTACATTATTCGAAATACATGTATTTTCCGTTGCCTGGAAGCGGTACCTCCGCTACCACTCGACTTTTCAAACACCCATACCGTTCCTCTCGCTCCGACACAGTCTCCTATGCATCTTGAATTTCTTACATCCGCACTTATCGAAATCAAAAGTTCTCGTCTGTTAATCTTTTTGTGTTTGATCTGCGTTTGATCTTCACATAATTCATGAAACCAACCTTCAAAGATGGCCTGAGCTCGAAAAAAAAAATCTTTCCAAGTGGAATTTTCGCGTTTTTGATGACGACTAAAAAGAATTCTAAGCCTGTCTTCTGTGGCCTTAAATCCTTGCAACAATATGGTACGAATATGGTTATAATTTTTGAACATTTCTTCAGGTTCTCTTGCGATTAGTTTATCAGGATCACTTGGGAGGACACCTACTAAATGTGATACCTAATAATCAGTAGGTGTATTTAAAAGCTTCATTTGCCTTTTAAATATTGTTAAAAATATTGTCATATCATCTGAATCAGGATTAAGTGTATAGGCAAAACAGTTTTTAAATCAATCCGCGTAGAAGTAGGATCATTGTGACTGGGATGTAAAGCTGTTGTTGAATTTGATGCTTGCAGCCTAAACTTTTCAAGTTCGAATGCTCTTTCCTCAGCTAAACGCTGATTTTCTCTTTCCAATTTCTTTATTTCCTCATCTTCAAATTATTTCCGATCTTCAATAATACTATTTAATATATCTTTAATAAACTGTTCGTCATCTTTAAAGAATGAAGATTTTTGTGATTTTAATAAATCAATAATTTTATCATCAGAAGTAACACGTATGCGTAATTCTAATGCTAAATTATAGCGATCAATTTTCTTACCTTTTGAGAGAAAAGCCATGTTTACCCTCTATTATATTCAAAGAAAAATGCTTATATAATTCAAAACTTGTAATTGAATATGAATTACCAACTAACCAACTACCTTCCCTTTTGAGGTAAACGAAAACAATATAGAATAAATATTCAGAAAAACTTTATAAAAATACTTAATACATCTAATTAAATAATAAAATACTCTTTTTAAAATAAACAACACATTATCATAAAATTCACAATACTTTCAGTTAAAATTATTAAGATTGTGAGTTAAGATAGTTTTGAAACATCTGCAATAACTTTTATGTGGTAAAGTTAAAGGATATAAAATGTATCAAAGTGAAACGATATTAGATTTTGGTAAGAGAATGAAAATAATAACTGGTGAAAAAGCTTATTTAGATGAAGAAATCAATCAATATTAAATCGAAGAGTATAGAAATATTTCAAGTATAAAAACAAATAAAGGTATACATTTGGATTTGATAAAGTAGAACCTTGGATGATTATAACTCAGTTCCTTTAGTATATTTTGTTTGTATCTTTAATATTTTATATCTTTCATAGTTTCTATCCTTAGTATTTTTATTCTTAATTTTTTATATCTTTTTTAAATAATTTATAAAAATGCATTTAAAATAAAATGACTAATTTAATATTAATTCAATATTCAAGCATTTATCCTTTCAGATAAAAAAATTGTCAGAAGAATTAGTTGGACACATTTAACAGAACCAATAGCTGAAACTATTTAAGTACTTACATCCGATTGTGAATTAACAGAACAAGAAATCAATATCGGTCGTAAATGCACGCACGAAATTCTTGATCTAAGATTTAAAACATATTCAGATGACAAAAGTTTATGGATTAGTATTGAAAATGCTAAAAATTATATTCAATATTTATTTAATGAATATGGTGGTACATTTGCTTATAAAGGAAGTATAATTGAAAAAGAAATCTTCGAAGAATTAAATAAACCAGCTGTTGATATTGATGTACTTAAATGTCCTAGAATATGAGGTTCTATGTGCATTCTATATAAATGTTTTCAGTATAAGAAATCCATTCAAAAAATAGTTTTCAATAAATGGAAGAAATAAAATACTTAGATATCAGTGAACAAATAATAGAGAGTTCAAAATTAATTAACGATTTCATTGAAATCAATAAAATACATGACAGATATGGAATTGATGATTTAATAATGAAATATACTGATGAAATTTTAATTTTTTTGTTTTTTATTAGAATTAATATTTTTATTAGAGAATTAATTTTTAAAGTTGAAAATAAAGATATAAGAGAAAAAGCTCTTGATGTACTAGATGAAAAAACTTATTATATTATAAATAAATATCTTCAGATAATATTTTTGAAAACGTAAAATCATTTAATAAAATGAAATATCATAAATCGAGGAAATCAACAACATTCAAAAAGAATATATATCCTGAAACTTTTAAATTAAGAGATTTAGAAGTTGAAAAGTTGGATATCTTTGAAAAAATCAAAACAAAATTTGGATCTTCATTAATTACAAAACAAGAAGTAAACGATAATGAAAAGGAATTTTACTTAAGTTCTTTTGCCATGCTGATTTATCTGAAAGAGCTATTAAAAATAAATAAAAATAATATCTATTCAATTACAAAGGTAAAAATAAATGATAAATATTATGATTACGAGTTGGAAGAAATTTAGATCTTTATCTTTAAAAAAAAAAATAATAAAAATAACGTATACAATGACTTTTATCTTACTTTTTGAAAAAACTTAAAAAAATCTTTATTATTTTAATATCTTTTGTGTTTATTTTTAAAAATCATTTGTTTGAATATCTGCATTTTAATTATTTTAATACAATTATTTGACATTAAATATCATTATTTAATGTCAAATAATGATATTAAAATATTGATTATGACATTAAATATCATTTCAATATCAAGGTATTTTAAAACACCTACATTTGTACTTTTTTTCTAAACCACTTTAATTTTTAAATTTAATTACTCCTGGCAACACTTCTTTACTCTAATTTCAAAATTATTACTTACTTCTTATTACTTAAATTATTACTTAATTCTTTACTCTAATTTGGCCACTCTCCCACTATTTTCATATATAAATTCAATCTGACTTGCTGACTTTTGTATTATGTATTTATTTTTTCTACTGTACGTATGATTCATTTATTGTGAGTATTTCTAATTTTTTATATTTATGTTTCATTTATTGTTGGTATTTCTATTTTTCTGCATTTATATTTATTCTAATTTTTTACCGAAGTTCTTTTAATACGAACACTCTTCGGGGGAATCGCTCGAAGATATTTAGACATTTGTCCTTCGAGCATGTCAGAAAAGAGTTCACTTTCGCATACCTGGCCATCTCCCTCCTGATGAAGACGTGGTCCCTATGCCTTTTTCTTGTCATTTGTATCGTATATTTTAGTGTTTTTCCAATTTCATATTTCTGATTTCAATATTTTTCATGTTTTATCTTTTTTAAATTGGCAAATCTTTCTTTAACTGCTTTTGTGCTGGCTAGATTTCCTATTTTATTGTATTGTATTTTCTATATTGTATTTATTAATTTATATTCTTTTTTTATATTAATATACATACACACACACACACACACACACACACACACATATATATATATATATATATATATATATATATATATATATATACACACACACACACAGTAACTTTTTGCACGAGAAAATTTACTTGCTTTTAATTAGCTATATTAATTAAGTCGAATAGATTTAAGTGAAAAAAATTACTGTTAAATATAATAAGCAACTTATAGGAATGATCATGTAAAATCATTTTTTATGACTTCAATTAATAATCATAATCAACTCATTGTTTTTTTATGATTTGAAAATAATGGAAACACACTAAAGCATCTGGAGCCACCAGGATATACGGCTTCATTTTAGTGGCAAATAATGATTTGAAAATTGAAGGACAGAGAAAAAGAATAAATGCTTGGGAAGAAACACCTCCAGCAAAATATTTAAGGATTAGCGGGTTACCATGACAACGCATCTGGGAAACGGGATTCGCTGATCAGCTGCCGGGGAATATTGTGTCCGAGCTACATGTTTGGCGAAATATCGCTAAAAATTAAAAGTAACTGCTGCAGTAGACTTAATTAATTTGTTGCTATTTTGCTGCCAAAAACAATGGAGTTACTATACGATTCAATGCTGTTTTCTTTCACTTCAAAATCTTCTGATGGTTTCTGACATGTAATTTATATTATTTCAAATCATTAATAAAAAGTAATATAAATAATTAACACTTTCCTCTTAAAATCTTTGGAACATTCAAACTGATAAACGTGAATTGAATTGAGATTAAAATTTAAGCCTTAAATAATTATATTAATTAATAAAGTAACATAAAAATATTTTTTTTCAATCAATTCACACAGTTTTTAATCAATAAATCATTTTCAACCATATCACGTATACTTTCAGACTAAGTTACAAATTTTAACTTACATTTTATCCCAAATATTATTTCTTTAAGCAAATGAGATATTTGAATGAATCTGAATTTATTTTCAAGAAAGAGAGAATAATAACTATATATTTAAATTTAAAATTAAATATGTGGTTTTCAGAAAAAATATTTGCATAATTCTTTTTCTAAGAAGATATTTTTTATTTGTAAATATATTACATTTCTTAATCTAGTGTTTTCATTTTTTTTAACAAAAAACTACTGAAAATATGCTCTGAGTTTTGATTTCTATTAAATGGAATTTTCACTAGATATAATTCTTAGAAATGTATATTTCAGTTTTTATTTTTAAAAATAGTTTGTATTTGCAGTATATGAAATAAGCTTATTACATTTAAACAATATGTTTTTTTTTTGTTTTTTTTTGTTAAAAACAACAGACAGAATTCTGTTGAAATTCTATATATATGTATATACAGGCTATGTTTTAACATTATTTATAAATGAGATACTTTAACTATAAAAATATGATTGTGTTGTAAGGTATCCTAATTAATTGCATGTCTCGTAAATCGGTTTTTGTCTAATATATTATTTGCAATAATTATATTTGATAAACTTTGATGTTATTAAGGTCTTCTTTGTAATATATATTGTGAATTTATTCGTGATATTTATGGAACTATAAAATAATTGGAAATCTTTAATAAAAACACAGAAAACATAATTATATAGGAAAATTTTTTTTGATATATTTGTGTTCTTCATATAGCTATTTCAAACGATAATACATATTTTGATGAAAATAAATTTCATTTCATTTGCTGCCTTTAAAAATAGATTCTATTAAGAATTATTTAACATGATGTAAGAAAGTATAACTAACGGAGCATTCCATTGTCGTCATACTATAAAAACCAAAAAGTTTGAAAATACAAAAGCTATTCATTCTAAGAATATTTCTCATCCCTTTTCTCTAGTGTTCTGTTTTCACCGATTTTCCTATGGCACATCGGCGACATTGGCGAGTTATTGCGTCACTCACTCCGCCACAAAAGCTCAGCTGGCTAGCATTTGGCAACATCATGGACTCCAATGCATCCCACCACTGAACTCCACTCGCTTTCTTCTATACCTTCTGATCAAGACCAAAACAAAGTCCCGCTTGTCCTGTTCCTTACCATCACAGAACTAATTACCTTCTCTAAAACTGAATTGGATCTACTTTTGATAGTCAAGGTTTAATTTTTTTTTCCTCACAGTTTTATTTTTGCCAAGGGACTGAATGCATTAAACTTTCTTTCTGTTGACAACAAAATTATCATCAGTATAAAAGCAGTTCCGTATTGACAATTATGATAGACACTTTCCTACATCTAAGACTTCAAACATTTCATATTTAGTTAGAAAAGTGATAACTTTAGAATAAATATGCTCATCGGAAATACTGTGGTGTAAGTTTATGAATCATGACTAAAAATATGTGATCTTTAGTTTTATCATTTAAATGAATTTGGAAAGTGTGTTTTCAATGCTCTTGTCTTAAATATTTTTTTTTTTCAAATTTTCTTGATCGACTTTGTATAATGGTATTACAAAATTCTATTGATTCCTTTAATCATTTTCATTATTTAAACATTAAGAAATATACTAATTAAATGTTTGATCGCGAAATCCTTCATAAAAAGTAATCATAACACCGTGCTCTTCGATTCTAAAAACCGATTCTGAGTTTAAGGAACATTATAATTTCACACATTAAAGATTAAATATCGTCTGCTTATCGATGTGATGCCAAAAATATAAATACATATTTCTGGATCAACTCTTTCAAGAAACAGATTTTGAAAATCTTTTGCTGATTCATACGAACTGCGATGAACTGAGCTATCACTATCAACAACTGTCAAGCCGCGAGGGAAAGAAAAACATCGCGGTTAACGATGACTCAGTTCGTGAGTCACATTCCGGTGGATATTGCTGCCTCACGCAGTCCTAGACATCACCACAGGGATCTTTTCATCCCACCTCCTCACCATCATCACAAAAAAGTAAGTGGATTTTCGGTTCCCTTTTTATCTATTCCGTTCTCCCTATCGATTACTCATTCATCGATTCTAATGGGTGAGAAGAGTGGAGAAGAAAACGATTTCGTTACACAAATTCGTGATCCCAAGAAATCACGAATTTGTATAGAGATATCGTTTATATTTTATAATTAATTCTTCGAAATCGTTTATATTTTACAATTAGTTTCTTTAATATTTTACAATTATAGAAAACATTAGAACATTTATTTTTTAATTATATTTAATTAAATGGTAATATGATAAGAAAGTAGTTTAAATATTTTTAATAAATATGGTTTGAACTGTTAACATTTTATTCTACCAGTAAAAGAATTGCAACTAAAATTATGCGGATAAATCGGTCTTCAATTATCGATAAAGCTGTTTTAAAATAAAGTTTTTGTGATCGATTCTGTGCTTAGTAATTATATTTTATCTTGCTTATAGATAGTTTGTACATTATTAAAGAAATTAGTTTTTAATGTTAGGAAAAATTATTATTATGTATAAATTAAGTGCCCAGGAATTTTTGATTTTAAACAGATAGATTTATTTTAATCTTTCAATTACAAATTAGCCTCATACAAGCAAAATTTAAAACAGATTCTCTGTCATTGATTCTGTAAAATAATAAATATGAATGAAAATAAAGATTATTTCTGGGCTTCATATTACAGAATTGTGCTTTAAAAAAATATCGGCAAAGTTTAGTTAGAATGTTGATACTGAATGAAAGACAACGGATATAGATTTTAAGTTATACATCGATTTGTTTGACAGAATTTATACTTGTGTGCATCACTAAGCAATTTATCAAAAGTTATATAAAAAAATAACTCTTTTTTTTCCTTTGAATTTATCCTAAAATTTTCCTAATATTTCGTCTGAAATTATTATTTAACTGAGAATTTTGCCAGACATTACTGAATAAATATGATATTTTTAGAAGCAACATCAAAAACGAAAAATAAGAAATTATTAATACATTTGATCTTGTCCCTAAAAAATAGCTTAATATCATAATTAAATACGTTTCAATCCTTAAATAGAACTTTAAATCATTAAATACCTTTATTAATTAGGATATAGGAGAAGATCTAGAATAATCCTTAGTAAATATAATAGCAAGGAAGGAATTGATTAACTCTAATGCGGAGGTTTACGGTATATATTTTAATGATAAAAAATTTTCTCTATCGATAAATCTTTTTCATGGATTGCTTAACAGGATAAATACTATTTCAAAATATATTTATAGATTATATTTTACATATAAACCTGTGATGTGTTTTCTGTTTTGAATTACATGGAACTAGAATAATTTTTTTTTTATAAAAGTCCGCTAATGTTTACATGTTACCAAAATCTATAATAGATTTCGCACTGCACTGCGTCACTTTATTAAATGGGAATTCTCTAACGAGTTTTTTTTTCTACCATATAATTTTTTTTACCTATTTATAGAGTCGAAAAGCCGAATGAACATATAGTTAATAAAAAAAGTCAAATAATTCTTTATTTTTGCGAAAAGATACTTGCAAATGTTTCTGAGGTTTCATTCATTAAAAAAACAATATTTATACATTTTCAAATGCGCTTTATGTAACATAAAATTTTATATGTGAGTGTGTATACAAGAGAAGAAAAATGAAAAAATAAATAATATAATAAAGAAATAGTTGAAAGAAAGAAATATGAAATTTAAATAAATAAACTTTTTTTGTATCGCTTTAACTGTAAAAAATAATTTTTGTATTATAAGAATTTATATCATATAATAAAAGAGTTATCTGTTTTTTGTATCTATAAAATTTATATTCTTATTTTGGGAAAAGTTTATTGGTTTCAAAAACATTTACATTTTTTAAATGCTAACTATATAAGTTTAGATTTATAAGTTTAAATTATAAAATATATAAGTTTAAATCATAAAATTATTCTTTACGAGTATTTTTAATGATATCAAACTTATTGCAATATTTTAAACATTGTTTTAAAATTTTATTTCTAATTTTTGACAAAAACATTAAATTTACCATTTCCTATTAAGGAATAATAAATTAAATGGAATTTTTTTAAAAGTATCGAAATATAATTATGGATAAGCAAAACAAATTTTAAACACGAAATAAAAAAGATCCTATAAATTAAAATAATCACTAATTATTGATAAATTTCATTTATTTATTTACTTGTATTTTGTTAAAATACATTCTCCTTGCTATTTTTTCTGTTAACATATTTTATAATACTTACAAAAAGAAAATTAAACATATTTTAGAGTTCATCTATAGTTTTTTGGGAGGGTATAGAGGGCGCTGTAAAAGTGTAAACAAATAAATAAAAATCACTGGGACTAAAGAAAGCCTTATGTTCAGTATGCATAGTACTTTAAATCAAGTAAATTTTAGTAACGAAAATTGCTGTTTCATACTTGTTTTTATAACTGAAATTTGAAACCTTCCTTAATAAGAAAAGGATAATTTGATGAAAAACGAAGTTTCTGAAGAAAAATATTTCATAGATATACACACAATGAATGAAAAGATATTCATAAAAAATGTTTATTTTCAGGGATTATGATGAAGAATGAGTATTTTAATAAATGTATTTTTATTAAAATAAATCAAATTGTTTATCTGATGTTGAAATATTGATTTTTGAAAAAAGTTTTGTGCGTATATATAGTTTTAAAATAAATATAATAAAACTTTGCATAAGTACATTATTATATTGAATAATGACAACGTAAATAGGTATAGATGCTGCAAAGCATAAACAGAAAATTCCATAAAATACGAGAATAAATTATCCAAATATAAACAAATACAAAGCTTTGTTAGTTCATTTAGGTCAAAAGTAACTAAAATTATTTAAAAATATGTCTAATATTAAATATTAAACAACAAAAATATTAAACAACACAAATAGTAATTCAAATATCAAATAAAAGATATAAAAAAAAGATGTTTGATAAGTACAATTGAAATTCGGATACAAGCAGTAGAAAAATGAGAGTTTTGTACAAAAATGAAAATAAATATCAACAAAGACCGCTTCATCAAGGGGTTCTGTTGGCTTTGCTGGCAAAATGCTGAAATCCGGTGAGCTGGAACGATTTTGATCGAAATATCTCTGCGTTTAATGTTTTCTAGAGGTAAAGTAAATCAGGGACGGAATCAGAAATTGAGGGAGATAACAGACATATATTGAAGCTAATTGTAACGTCTAAACTCCAATCAAAGTGAGCTTAATCCAAATTTGGATTATCCAGAGTCGATCATTACAGTTAGAAGGTAATTTCATATAAAGACCATTTATGGCGCAGCAGCGAGTTTTTATGCTACCTGTTGTCTCTGGAATATCAAACGTCATCTATTATGCTGCAAAGTTCACAAAACCTGATCAACTAATAAGTAAAAAACTGTGTTATTTATTCAGATCTTTCACACTTTTCTCTCACGCGTTATGGGGTCTGATGTGAAAGATAAGCAATCTCTTTTCAAGGATAGGGTGTCATACCTTTGACAATCCTTTTGTTGGTTCAATGAAATATGAGGAGAAATATTAATGGGGAGAAGTGTAGATAATTTTAACTGGCCGAGTATATGCTATTATACAAAATTTGTTTTTAGAAAGTGAAGGTGTTGGGAATGTAAATTAAAAATAAGTTCTAAAAGAAGAAACTTTAATTAAACTTCACCCTGAAGGTTTATATTTAAAAGTCGAAATGAATGCAAAAACTTTTGGGAAAAAAATATATATTGAAAATCATACCTTATTGAAGAGACTACCTCATCAAAAAACCCGAATATTTTGTCAGGGTCATCTTATAAGTATAGCGAATTCCAAAACAGATGGTAGAATATGTTAGAGAAAATTATGTTAAGTGTGTGTCGCCTTTTTAAATATTCCTTAATTGAAGAATCGAAGAGGTTAAGCATGGTTAGTATGTCGCTTTTGGCATTGTTTTGCTACCAGTAGTCAATCATGTGGATCAGTTGCTTAATACCATGATGGCATCTGCTTTGGTGACAAAGACTACTGCAGCATCACAACCATCTTTCCCTAGAGAGACTCCCCTAAAATGATGGCAGGATATGTGTTGATTCAAAAGGTTCCTTTTTGGAAAAAAGAAACTTTTCCCTAGAATTTCACTAATCCACCGATCCCTGGCTAAAGACCTAACCAGTTCTGTAAGTCAGCCGAGAAGTATAGTGAAACCATTTTTCTATCCACGAGATGCAGTTCAAGTTGATGATTAAAGAGATCTCTTTTGCGCAGTCTTAGCATGCTCACTCATATAGATCTGAAATTGATACAGATGTTAGAAGAAAATGCAATCCTGCAGATAACGCTCATTTTATTTCTAAAGAATTGCTGATGACTGCAAAAAAATACAAACACACACACATATATGGATTCATAAATGTGTGCTTTACAGATGAAGCGAACAAAGAAGGAAACATAGCCAATTCATGCTGTTCTGTTTGGTACTCTAGGTCTCTGTACGAATTTCATTATTCCATTCTTCGAGAATTAGAGCATTAATTAACAACTTGGGAAGGACAAACTGGAATGCCCTAACAAACATATATTTAAGTTATGAGTGACATACTTATAAGAATATTTAAAATGACAGAGTATTATACAAATTATATTGAAAAGTTAAAATTTATTCTTGAGAAACTAAATCACACATGAATATTGTACAAATTCTCGCTTTGCAAAAATGTAATGTGCTTTTAAAAGGCAAAGAGTTCGTTATCTGCTTCTCACATCATTTTTACTTTGTCTGGCTAATATATTTATGCAGTATTTTTGTTGACTTGAAAGATTATTGAAGCATTATGATGACAGCCATCTAGACTCTTAAAACTGTAAAACTGTTTTGCTAAAACTGAAGCAAGTTACAAGAATGCTGTTGAAAAATGTTCATTATGCAACCAACTTTGTAAAATTAATGCAATTACCGAGAGATTTGTTTGCAATTAATAACTTAAATTTGGTAAAAGCGAGTTCTTGAGGGAAGGCTGACAGCAGAAATTCTCAAAGGAAGGATATTAGTGTCGGATTTTTTCAGATGTTCTTCTCTATGCATACAGAGGTCCAATAAATCCACATCGATTTTAAGTACCTGATCAACTTTCTCTACAAGGCGTATTAATCGAAGAAGCTGAGCCCAAATTGGATGTCTCAAATTCATTCACTATTGATGGAAGTAATTGAACAATAATGATAACACCTAGTTCTGAAAAAGAAAAGCAGAAATAGCATAAGGATTCGAATGATGCCATTCGGAATACAAGAGAATCTGATAAAACTGCTTTATTTTATTCTAATCTCTGATCTTGCAATTCATCAGAATTATTGGAGGAGTCTGATAACTTACGAGCTTCAGTAATTGTTACCGAAGCAAATGGCTCTACAAAACCGTATAAATATTTTTCAAGTACAACTGTGCATGTTTCTTGGCATCGGTAGGCAAGGAAGATTACACAAAAGTTTCATGAATTATCCCGGTGGACACTATTATCTAAAGGTAATAGTGAAAGGTGATGGTCGTTTTTACAAATTTTTGTCTCTTCTACAAATCATATCAAGATGGCAAATTTTCCTTTCGTGGGTTTATTCAGTTACATTACCAACATTCCAAGACAGACAAGAAGACGAAGAGGCCCTGGTTTATGCCTGTAGGTTTAGCCCCTTCTTCATATCTAGAGAAATAGACACCAAGTACGTGCGCCCACTTGGAAACACAACCAGCTGTTAATCAATTGAATATTTGATTACAAAGCTGGAACTTTAAGGCTTATGGTGGTTAACAAAGCAGTACCCTGTATCTCAGTTTTGGTACAAACCTGAAGTTGGCACTTATTATAAATACAAAATAAGAGAAAACTATTGGACAACAAAAATATAACTTAAATAAGTAACATTGAGTAAAACTGGATGAAATCGAGATGGTGATTGGAAAATATTCTTTTTGTGAGTGATCAAAGAGTTCTTAATTTCATGATTTGATCTCCAGTTGCTCAGAAGTTCAGAGAGTTCAATATTAATTTTTAGATGAGTTACTGGATTCACATGTTTTCAGAGTCTGTGTTTGAGTCATTCTTTTGGTTGTGAAGACAATACAAATAAAATGTTTTTATTTGAATAGTGGCATTCGATTTGTATGTGACATTTGTGTATAGTGACATGTGTACAGTGACATTTGCTTTGGTGTGACATTTCATTTGTATTGTAAAGGCAATACAAATAAAATGCCTCACCGTGGAGAAGGGGTGCCACTGGGCGGAGTGGGTGAAGTACGTCGGGAGTGTATTCTCCTGGTAGGATCACCCTAGGCGTTAAGGCCACTCCACTGTGCCCAGCTAAAGTCTGTAGGCTCCATAGCTAAGTCAGACTTCTGCCACCGGTGCTCCAAGTCCCTGATCATAGAAGCTGCCTCTTAGCCCACCCATGATTAATCTTTTTCGAGACCTGCACTAAGTGTTTTTCGGTGCAGGCCTCTCCTGGCCTCATTTTATCTTGTTTGGGGGTTACCAAGCAAGACCTGATTCGGGATTCTCTTCTGGTGCTTGACTTTTTTAGGGTGAATGGACTAATGGACATTATCTAGCTTTGCTGATCAAGGGAATTGGAAACAACAAAACAAATGTTTTTAAACTACAATTCGAAAACCATGTTTACTTCTTTAGAGTTGAAAGTGAAAATGCATTTGAAAGGCGAGTAGATGTAGTTAAAAGGACATATTAATACTTTTCAGGGCTGATCAAATGCATCCCATCATAGTGTTCATAAGAATTCCATCTATGTGTCCATACTTCATCTCAACAGTGTTCAGCTTTGCAAAATCTTTTGCATTATTATTAACTGTACTTCCAATCACTTTTTTTTATAAATGTGTTATAATTGATGTACTTCCATCATGTTCTCTTTTGGACAGTGCACTGGCTCGAAATTTTATCACACCATTGTTTAAATAAATATAGACTATTTTTATTTACATTCATTATATTGCTTAAAATTATATCATGCAATGATTAAAATCTGAAATATTTTTAGCTATATTGTCTAAATTAAAAACATTTATAAGTGTGCTTGCATGTAATTTGTTATTTATAATTAATCTGTTCTCTGATTTTAAAAATATTAACAGTAGTTAAATAATTTCATACAGTCAATCAGTTAGGAATGTTTATATATTTTTCAATTTTTTGTATTTTTTAAGTACCTTATTTAAAATTTCGTGCATTCTTTATACATTTTATTTATTTATAATTTATATATACATATGTGTGTGTTTTATATATTTTGTAAACAAGTCAATGAATTTCCTTGCCTACTTATCTTGATTTTATTAGTTCTTAAGACTGTTAATTCATTTTAGTCATTTTGAAAAATATTTTTAATGTCATGCAGCCTGTCCTTTTTTTTTAAACAAAAATTGAAGATTTTCATTGATGAATATTAAATTTATAAAATAAAAATAAATAAATGTGAATTAACACTTGGACGAATCCATTTACCAAATTAAATTAGACTCTAAAAACATATTGCGGTCACCAGTAAACAATATCTACACTTCGAAAATAGTATTAATTAAAACCCATAAAACAATTTAAAATAAGCATATTTAAACGATGGACTTTATTTACAATCTTATGACATAACAACTTTAGAACGCCAATTCGTACACAAAAATTTTTAATAACTTAGCTTTGCCAGTTATCAAAATCTTATTTAGAAATATAGTAAGTAATCTTTCATTGTTATAAACTTGGGAAGAAATAAACTAAATATTTTATTTTAAATAAGAATGACAAACTAAAAAAAATATTTATGTATAGCATTCGCAATTAGATTCATATATCGTGATTTGATGTAAGCGAAATCCAGCACTTAAATCCTCCAAATTCAACTTAATGAATGCATTCATAAAAAGAGTTTCTGTGCCGATTGTTTTTCTCTCTCTAAACACAGACATTTGTATGCATTTCATCTCGAAAGCAAATTATCCCTTTTCAAATCTGGAGCAATTCCATCCGTTTTAAAACTTACACATTCGCAAACTTTTGTGTTTATAAAACAATAATTTTCCCATTTTTCTTTCTTCATTTCTAGGCTGATAAAATTTAATGGGACAGGAATTTAAGAACTCTATTTAGTTCTGTCAGTAAATATGCACTCGCTTTCAATCACATGTTAGAAAATTATCGATACTGAAATAAATTCGGTAGGATGTTTAAGCGAAAAATAAGTTTTCACAAATAACATTTTTTACATTAAATATACTTTTAATGTGATGTCTTTGAAACAAATAACTGAAATAAGAGCATATCAAATTTGATATGCTCTTATTTCAGTCATTTGTTAGCTCTTATAAAATACAAGTTGTCGCATGTTGATAATGTTTTCATACCTAATTCTTTATAATATATGCTTCACATTCCCGCGTTTATGACTTCTCTTAGCGAAAAATATAATTGAAATTGTTTAACACAATTTCGGAAAAGTGTGAAAAAGGAAAATTTTTCAATTAAATGAATGTTTCTTTCTTGTAAATATCTTTTACAAAAAGTAAATTAAATGACTCCCATCAATTTATGAGAAATTGCTTATAAATGTTTTAATTTTCAAGAATCTCCACCAGAGGACGGACCGTTAGAATTGATCGCTAAGTGTTAATTATCAATGGGATTCGAGGCATACAGAGTTCTCCATGGGACATTCTGATTCATCTGAAAATGATTAAAGGGCAATATAATTTGAAATTGATTTGCATCGTTAATATTAACTTTGTTGTTTCTCGCAATTTATAGTTATTTAAGGATGATGCTGTGGTAGAATACATTTACTTTGCTATCAAGATTTATAGTGAAACATTCAGCCTCTTCAACATTATTATAATGCCGTACTAATTAAATCCAAGAATAGAATACACTCGCTCCACCTACCCAATTGTGAAGAATTCATTGGCGATAGGAGCACTGATTTGAGTTTGAAAAAGCAAACCTTGCACGTGAATGTGGCTGCTGATTCACTTCTTGTTAATTTTAGCATCATTAAACTGCTAGGAAAATGTCTGCTTCTAAATATCATTCCCCAGAAGATGAATCCTTGAAGACTATTTCTTCCAGCATCTGACAGACTTCCTTTAACCACAAATCAAACATTTCTTCTATTCTGTGATAAACAGCAAAATAATTATACTTATGGAAATAAGGTAATCGAATATATTTGACTTTGTAGACAGACTGATGTAGAAAACAGTAATTTTGATATTTTTCCTCTTCTTTAAAGCAATTTTTTAGTTTAAAAATATTATAATATGAATAACTTTTCTAAATCGATTCACCGATATCGATAATCGCAGTTGGACTAAAATATCCAATGTGAAAGAATCACACGGAAACGGGACTCGTCTTCATTGTCCACTCACATACATACACATGCATGTGTAAACTGAATGGTGAGACAAAAAGGAAAAGCAGAATAATTACATTAAATGAATTTGATGAATTAGGGAATGAATTTTGCACTTCTATCTTCTTGCACGTTTTCTGGATGGCTACTTGAGAATTTTCATGGTTTTCTCCCTATGAAATTGTGAATACATCCTACAGTCTATAATAAAACCTTCCCAAAAGGCAATTGCTAGGAAGATGTTAAACTATCATCAACGGTCTTTGGCTCTCTCCATTACTCTGCTACTTGGTCGGTTTATACAACATGAATACATTACTGCCCATCGTTTTACAAGAACGCGAAGGGAGTTTCCACTTTCTCTTCACGGATTGTTTCTTTCCTTCTTGCAGGGTTGCCTAATTGGTGAGGGGTCATTATCGAAAGGCAAATCCCGACTTAATCGAAGATCCGTCGAGTTCGCTAAAGGCGGTTGGAACAAGTTGCCCTCCAAGTGAAAGAATACCTCTAGGGTTGTCAGGCCTAGTATTGGAGGTCTGCTTGGTCTCGGCTTCAAAATCACAAAGACTCCACTCTGCTTCTATTTAACTAATAGAGCCCAACTGAGGGCTAGGTACAGGGAAGCATGCTGGTGCAACTACAACAAATTTTTTCTTAATATTGGGATTTTCTTCTCACCAAGGACATACAATCAAGAATAAAAATGAAAAAATCAAAAGGAGAAAACACATAAAGGATTTTTCTCTAACCGTATTTTGATAAAAAAAATTTCAATGTACGTTTAGAAGACTATTTGAAAAAGGTTTGATAAATACCCTCCTGAGTTCATCAAATGAAAGCTTAAAGAAATGAATAATCTTTAATGGAGCATATATATATATACATTCCTAAAACATTATTCCCCCCCCCTTTGAATTCCCGGTATTCAAAGTATTCACGAAATCCTCATGAGTTCGGAAACCATTTCTCACACAACTTTCTATCGAATGAGTGAAAACAACTTGAATCACATAAGGCTTTCAACATAGAAATTATATACTTGAGACACAGGCGTAATACACAAAACACTTTGAGCCAACTTCATAATTTTTCGATCCTACCATACTTTGCAATGAACGAATATCAATATTTTGCTTCCAAAGGAAGTCCTAAGAACACAACTGAGGTCTTCATGGATCCATGCACTTGATCGAATCGATACTCTAAAGGTCTCTTCTTGCATACCGATCAGCGCATTGGAAAGTTTGGCCGAACTGTGTGACACCATTTTTAACTGTTGAAATTAACGTTTTCGAACATACGATTATTATTGGGACAATTTATCTGGAAAAGTAATTTAGCATAACTGAAATTCATTATAAAGCAAAAAAAAATTTTTTAAAAGAAAAACCTAAAATGAATATTTCACAGGCGGACAGTTGTATTTGGTAAGTAATTTTCTACTTAGGCAAAATAGTTTTCTACTTCCACTGTGATAAGTATTCTATAGTTTATCCCATTTATACCGAGTTTAGTAGGGATTATGAATAATCACCAGGTTAAACACTTTTACCATGGCATTTACACACATATTTGGTTTTGCGATAGGGTAATATCTCATAGCAGAATGTAATTAATTTTAAATACTTTAAATGCTTATTACATAATTTAATCCCTATTTAACGATTTTATCTTTTATATTTATTAATCATTTATCTAATTTATTCATATATATCTCATTCTTCGAGCAATGACAATGGAATTCAATTGTTCTTTTCTTTTTCAAATTTTATGGTTCTATGTTAATTCTTTTTTCTCTTTCCTACAAATTTTTTAAAGCGTGTGAAAACAGTTCGTTCATTCGCTGTTCATGCTGTGGGGGCTTTACGCAAATAAATTCCATTTTCCCCTGACATTTGTCCTCCTTAAAAGGTAGAACTTTTTATTCCAAATATCATGCTTTTATTTTAACATTGTTTTCGTCTTCAGAATTTTGTTATATTCATTTACTCATTTATTAAAAAAATATTTAGCTAATATACTTATCGTCTACATCTAGTATGATCAAATAATTGTTTAAAGGATGTATTTTTCTCCCTATGATTAAATGCATTTTTAAAAATTATTCTACTGAATAAAAGCAAAGTTTTGTTTATATATATATACATACATACATAGATAGATATGTCTATTAATGTACGAATATGTACAGATATACATTTGTGTGTAGGTGTGAGCGTGGGTGTGAATTAATGTTTCTACATGATGTGTGTACCATCCGAGCGAAGCAATCTGTTACACTAATTATCTGTGATTCCACCGGCATACTTCCCACTATTTAGCCCAGAGTTGTGTTTTACAAATGAATAGAAGCAGCCGGTTGGGAGTTTTCAAAATTTAGAAGAAGAGATAAAACAGACTTCTCGATACTTGACTTAGTATCCCAGGAGGTATCATTTCACTTGGAGGACATTGCAATCAACACTTCTTTAACGTGCCTCAGCCGTCTTTGAAGAACATGTTGGAAGCTCGGATTCTAATTCACTTCTTTCCGATAATGAGAGCGACACGACAATTATCACTGCAAAGACCTATGCTCCAACAATTTCATCTTTACTTTCTCGACATCTTAAAAATTGCTACAGTGTCTTGGAGGGAAACATCGTTCTTCCCCAAGAATGGTTCTAATAATAAATTCTAATTCTCCATAGCACCCAACAGTTTGCGTTTCATAAGTATTCACCGCCATTTCTTCCTTTTTTTTTTTTTTTTTTTTTTTTTAAAAATTTTAAAAATTTGTTATATTAAGTAGCAACACATGAAAATGAAATAATAATGAATTATTATCAAAATAATTTTTATGAAGATTTTAAATAAAGATATTGAAAGTTTGTTTTCAAACTTACATGGAACAAATTTGCTTTAGTTTATTATGTTTAGTTTGAGAGATTCAATTGCGGACATTTTGGATAAAATGACAATTGCTAAAGATTGCTAAGTGATACGAAAACATTTCAAAATTATAAACATTTGAAGGAATAATTTTGATAGAAATGTATTATCTATAATATTCATGAATTCATTGAAAGCAACATCATTGATTAGCAACAATGTCGACATTTCTTACTTTATCACTAAAATGTACTACTTATAAGTGCATTAATAAGTTATGTGATTGAATGCATGGCATCCGAAGCAAAACAAAGTGCAAATTATAACACCCATTAACATAAAGTAATAAAAGTGCTAAGTGTCTTCAAAATAGTCATCTTTGCATAGAGTATGACTAAGGAAGCATGTTTTTGTGCTGGAAATATGCGTTCAACTATTGTATTCCATCATGTGTACTAAAATTAATTTTCTTTTAAACATGGCTGTAGAAAGAAATGAAAACGATGAGGACACGTAAAGGTAATAAGAACTTATCTCCTTTCTATTCCGTCAATAACTTCTTCATAATAACAGCATATAGTCCTGCTGTAAAAGATCATCCCGTTCCCATTGTTTGATACCTGAATCGAAACTACACTCTGATTGTCCTTCACACTTTGGCTTTACCCACCGAATCCAATATTCTAAGAATGTTAATAAGCTTCACATCTCATGTTCGATAACTTACTAACCAAAAGATTTACTAACGTTTTTATCATTTCACTTTCCTGTCTCTTGACAAAAAAGGAAATTCCCAAGCACACACTTCGATGGGTGTGTGCAGAAGCACATTCTTTATTTCATGGCGTTTCAGCAACTGCCTAAAGCATTTGGTCTTGCTCTCTCCAAGTTTTAAATTTCAATTGATGAAGACAAAAAGGAAAGAAGCCTCAATAACTCTATTCCTACTCACCTATAACTAAAGATGAGATTCGTCTGATAGTTTAAAAATGCCACCAAGAAAAGGGAAGTCTTGTCACTAACCCATGGCGTGGTTGCAATGGTCGGGTTAACATCGTTCTAAGCATCGGACGGTCGTGAATACGAATCCCGCCCTTACCGTCGTGTTCACTAAAGGCACGGTATTTGGGCTTCATCAGTCGACATCATGTGTTTGATAATAATAAAAACTTTTTATTGATTTGAAGAAATGACATAGGATAACTATTTGGTAGTTTGACTTGTAGTATTGCTGTCACTTTTTCCTTACTTGAAAACAAAACCCGGATGCATACCCGTTCAGTTTTCGGAGGCTCAGAGATTGCAGACGAGTGATTTTGCTAAATATGAATTCATATGTGATTTCTGTGAACATTTTTTAAATTATCCTTCCCTTTCTTCTGAATGCCTTTATGTACGATATAAAATGAAACACGATAAATCGTTACTTTATTGTAAAAAGTTCTCTGTGGAAATCAAGTTTATTAGATAAAAAAAACAAGCGTCCTAAAAGTAAAACTATTCAATGCTTAAAAGGGGTTGTAAAGGCTTCAAAAATGAGACCACGAAGGACATTCACCGAAATACGTACCCTATTTCAGAAATCTAGTAATAAAAAATATTAAATCTTATTTTCAAAAAGACTATTATGAAACAGTTTGATTTATTCATCGTGCACAATTACTATCGATTTATAATTAAATAAAATAGAGTTATTACCGAATTTTTTGTTAAACCTTTCTATTTTTATCGAAATTTAAGAAGAAATAAAGTAAATTAACTTTCCTAAGCTTTTATGACTTTTTAATAAATAACAATAATCATTACTGATCAATAATAATTTTGTGTTATTTATTAGTTATTACCTACCTTATAAATAACACAAAAGTTTAAGCTAAATTTATTCTTCAATCACTCGTAAATACTTTTCTGTTATTTATTGTTTCATTTGTGATTAAAGCAATCAATTTGGAACTTATCATAAAGTTTTGTAAAAATATAATTGAAACTAAAAAAAAGTTTTCATGCAGCTGCTTTGATAAAAACTAAAAAATCGTGAAATTGAATCCTTTCTTATCATCATACAATTGATTATTCAAGTTAACCAATTTGTGCAAGTTATTCCAGTTTTATGTGCAACTCCTCAATGAAGATAATTGATATTGCTTAAAGTTAATATCAAAAATCATGTACATAATAAATATTAGATTTTGGCAAGGTATTAAGCAAACTTAATGGAATTGATATTGCAATAAAAAAATGCTGAGGGTCGTTTTTAACTGTGGTAAGACTGGTATCAGAATACCGAACTCGATCAGCATCATTGAAGGATTCTGTTCAGCAATTCAATCATCCTGATTGGTTGTGGAACTCGCATTCAAAATTTTAATCTCCGTTCTATAAAGATCAATCCTTCCTATTTTTGGGCATGCTTGAGAGACACTGAAGCAGCATTTTTTTTCTTTCTTTGAATTGGCTGGTTTACTTGCATACCGTACAGTTTTTCTTGAGAATGGCTCAAGCAGTTGAGATCGCAAAATGGCTCTGTGAAACACAAGCATGAACGAATCAACGCTAATGTAATGGAAATGTACAGTAAGATCTGATCACACCTCCTATATTATTTTACAATGAAAATTAGAGGTAAGCAAAATCACCAATTTCTGTATTTTATTGATGTGATAAAATATTGCTTTATATCTTCAATTTGAATTCTAAACTTGCACCTGCACTTGACATAGCAGATCACCTGATTGGTATGCATATTAGCAAGCAAATGGGGCTTCTAAGAAATTTGCTCAAATTCATACGATGGATCGAAAGATACTTTGTTGATGTTATCGCTCCCTCTGACAAAAAATTGAGATCAAAAACGAATGCTTTGCCCAAAAAGAAAATGATTTTCGAAAAGGAAACACAATATTTTTGTTCCGACTGCCATGTTGGACTTTAATTGCTTCTTGTTTCAAAGCCTTCCATACAAAAATAAAATTTCACGCGAGGACAATATATTTTAAACTCTAACATTCATTTCTGTTAAGTGTTATTTCCAGATCGTTCATTTCTTCAGGAAAAAAAGCAATTTAAAGATACTTTTTCGTTGAGGATATAGTTTATCATAATTCTATAAATAAAATAGTTTTCACTGCTGGTTTGAATTCGTATAATCTAGCTCGTGACAGAGTTATTTATTTTACAGATGCCGCACCTTAACTCTTAAGCCCCTCCAATATTTCTAGGCAATGTCCTCATGCAGAGAAAGTGTGGTGCAATTATTTAAATGCTCAGAAAAATCATTCGTTGATCACAAGACACAGTTCAGGGAATCCACCCAAAAGGGAGGGTTCTGCAAGCCGTCAGCCCTCTAAATAGAGCAACCGCGGTCTTTCTAGGAACAGTTCTCTCCTTTCCTAGAGTCCGCCACCTCTTATTCCTTGCGTGTTTAATATAAAAGAGTTTTTCTAAGGGCCAATAAACGATTTAGTCGTGTGGAATGAAAGAGTGCAATTTATATTATACGCACTTCTCTCTTCTCAGCCAGTGCGTCAGCTTTCCCACTGCAGTTGGACTGAAATTCTGTGGCCTTAAGCAAAGATCTGCACTCTAAAATTTTTGGGGCCTCTTCTCATTATTTAAAAGGGCTTTAAATGCACTTTTAATATCGCATACCTTCCAAAAGAATGCCTTGACTCGACATATGTTGAATAGTCAAAGCAATAGCTTCGATTTCACCATCGAAAGTACTAGTGAGATGTCCAGTTAGTAAATAAAAATTATAAAGCTCACTATGGATACCTGCATCAGAAACACACAAAACTGTTCTTCAAACACATATTTATTTTTTAAAGCAAATAATTTTAGGTCACTTTCCCCTCCCTGAATAACTATCGTATTCAGTTTATTTCTTCTCAAACAATGTGGTTGTTTGGTTAAAATAAATTGTTTCTCAAAAATTTTATATCTTAATATAATACGACATGATACATTAAGGAAATAATAAACCATTATGTGGTTAAATATCAGGAAAAACTAATGTTATTCACTGATACGATGTTCGGAGAGTTCTGCCAGATCAGGTTTCAACCTCGTCACTTGATCAAATATATAAATCATCTGATAAGACACCTATTAATACGAAATGAGACCTCGCCATGCATAAATGTGATTCTCATGAGCTAACACTTTCATTATCTGCTCTAAAATCTCAGAAAAGAAAGCGCATTTCATCTCATCTCAAATGAATCTCCTTCCTGGCTACATGTTTGAAATCGCATTCATATTACAATAGCATAAATAAAAAAATTATCACATTTCCATGTTTATGATCTAACCGTCATTTGGTACCGCTCATCCTTTGCTGTGGGCTTCAGACATCATGGGGGGGGGTGGCTCAGGATATTGATCGGAGCCTCCACTCCCCGGGGATTTGCTTCCTTCTCTGTTGGGTGGAATGTCAGCTCATACCTCTGCCACTTTATTTTCATTCCCGGCAGAGCATTGCAAGAAAGCCATCGATAGATAGTTGTCGTGATTGGGATTCCTTGTTTTAAAAAGTTACTTGTTGATCAGGAAGGACTGTGACTAAAGGGCGTGTTTTCAAGCATATCTTCTCTGTATGAAATTATTCGTTAATTAAATGCCCACATTGTTTAAGAATCGGTCATCGTAATAATATTGGGGAAAAATAAGTAAAAATGTAATTTATTATTTTTATAATAAATAAGATAGTAAAAATCTAATTTATTTATTTACGCCAAAAAATATTTATTATTTTTACTTATTTTCATCATTTTACCATAATTGTTTTCTACTTATTTTCTTGTTTTCTCTAATAATAAAGAACAGGTGTCAATTAAAATGCAAAATTATTGGTAAAGCAATTTTTCTTTGATATGGAACACATCAATAGAAATTGTTAAAATAATTCGAAAGAAGTTCTTATGCCATTTTGTATGAATCAATCTTTAAAAAAATATCGCTAGGAAAAGATTTATCAACAAGTGCATGCGCGCATGCATAGTTTTTAATCCGTTTCCGCCTCCCAAGATAATTATTACGTTAGTTTATTTTTTTAAACAATGGGGTTGGTTACTTGATTAGAACTTATATTTTAAAAAATGAAAACTGCATTTTTTCGAGGAAAAATGAAACAAGTTTAAAATAGAGACCTACACAGTAAATAAATTTATAATTATTTCCTTAAAGAAGCTGAAATTGACAGCAATATATTATCGGCACACCAAAATTTTGTTAACTCCTCTTTCTATGTATTGAAAAAGACCGCGATGTCAGGGTCCTGAATTATACCCTACGAAGTGTTATTTGATAACGGTTAATTTTTTCATTTGTTTCCTAGTCCTGAATTATACCCTACGAAGTGTTATTTGATAACAGTTAATTTTTTCGTTATTCATCGAACGTAATGTGTGTATGTTGTTAGACAATATTTCCTTATTTTGAAAGCAATATTTCATTTGTGGATTCAAGAAAGAAACAACTGGTTTCTTTCTTCATTTTTGATATTTTTCTTATTTTTTGTTCAAGCTGCGCTTGCTATAGATTCGGGATGGGAAAAATATTAAGATATTTATTTTTAGAAAAGAAATAAGTATCCCTTCTGATTTCATCAAAGGAAGAAATTTCCTGGGAAGGAAGTATTATTCATAGATATAAGTTATTTGATTTGAAAATGGTAATTTAGATAGAAATAATCTGGAATTAAAATGATTCAGTTTGATTTTAGTTATAATTATAGAAGTTTTAATGTGAATATAAGTGATATTATTTAATTTCTTAAGCATCAAAAATTATTTTTGTCAAAAAAAATCATGTCTCTAAATGAATTATTATTTTTAAAATAATCTGGAATTAAAAAAAATTAATTTTGCTATACCTATAGAAATTTTAGATTGTAATAAAAATGATAATTATTATGTGATTCTTCAAACATTAAAAGTTATTTTTATCAAAAAAATCCGGACTAAATGAATTGTTATTTTTGAAAATAATTTAGAATTAAAAATTTTAATTTTCCTATAATTATAGAAAGTTTAAAAGAATAAATAAAAAAATGTATAAAAAATATTTATATATATATATGATTCTTTAAAGATTAAAAATTTCAGTTTCACTATAACTAGAAATTTTAAAAGCGTAAATAAAAATGTTATTCATCATAAGATTCCCTAATAATAAAGATTTATGTTTGTCAAATAAATCTGGACCAAATGAGTTTGTTATTTTATAAAAATTCCAAATATTTACATTTAATAAATATTTCAAGGTTGATATATAAACAAACATAAAAATGTTTAAAATATTTCATTTAATATTTTACTTTACTCTTAAATTCAATATGCTATTTAAGCGAAAATTGAAAAGCAAAATCACTCATTTTAAGTGTAATGTGATTAGCATTTCAAATTGACAAAAAATCAAATTAATATAAAGTTATGTATTTTATATATTTTTTTATATTTTACTTACAATTAAAGAAAGGTATACATAATTATTGTAATCATCTCAGTAATCATTTTTTTTGCAATTTTTCCAGTAGATATAATTAAATAAAAAATATATATATCACTTGCTAAAATATTTTTACATCTATTAAAACTTTTAGCATTCCTACAAAGTCAATGTGACATAATTTCTAAAAAAAATTGATAAGTTTAAAATAAAAGTAACTTTTAAGTACCTGAGTATAGAGTAGTTAAGAAAAGATTAGTTTAAAATACTTTATTTCGAATGAAGAAAAAAAAATCATAAGAAAATTTTAAATATATTTCTATGAAGGCGCTTAGAATGACTTCCTATGCATAGTAGAAGGTATAAATAATTACTGGAAAAAATAGAAGCAAAATAGTTTTACTGAAAAAAATGAATCTACAAATTTTATAGTTTTTATTTACACAGATTCAAACCTTCCGTCATATTTATACGCATATAAAAACTATTATTCTTCTTCAGAACGAAACATCAAACATTTTCTTAAATATTGTTTTACTCTTAACTACACTTATTTCATTTTTTTTTCATCATTAAATGTGAAACAATATAAAAATTCGTCTAATGTAGACATCAATAATACAATAATATTTTCAAGATTGCACTAAATGACATTTCATTCTGAAGCTTTCATTTTATTTATAAAACTTGAATAAAAATTTCATACATTATGATATATAAAAATTATTATATATTGCTAATTTTTATGAAACAAAAGAAAACAAATCCATATACATTGCAGGTTGCGACTTTCTTATGAGAAATTAGAGATTCGCATCTTATACAATCATCCATTCAGCAACAAACTGTTTATCGTTATTTTTAAGGTAATGAATGTTCGTGTGTTTAAATTTGATGCTGTATAGCGCATAATTTAACAATTAACACTGTTCTCTAAATTACTTGATCATATACCAAATATAGGATTAAGGAAGGACTTTTCATGAACAGTGGAGAATATTAACATGTCCAATAGGAGACCCTGGAATCATTAAATCATCCATACTGACAAATATGAATATTCATGCAAAGATTGAAGAATAACACACATTTCCTGTTTTTCAACAAGAGATCGAACTCAGAGCCTTCTACTCCAAAAATCTTCAGTCTTACCTACTAAACCAAGTTGAGTTTTGTGTACGCAAATGTTCGAGTACATAAATTTATTACAATAATTAATTTAATAATTAGTTGTCGTATTAAAATATTTAGAAATTTTATCATGATGGTGTAAAAAAATGGAAAAATAAGCAAAGCTTTTTTTTTCCATATTCCAAACTAAAAGTAATTTGGGAGGGAAATTTACTAAATAAAACTTGTGCTTAAAGTAATTTTTAAAGTACTCTCAGCTATTTTAAAATATTTTTGGACATTTTTTAAATTAAAATTAAACATAATATTTCATTTAGGAAATGACTTATGACTTATCAATTTAAGCAAGAGGAAACCAGTGTAAATAAATAAAAAAAATCCCTTTCAAATTTATTATCATTAAAAGGAAAAGAGCACAAACAATTTCCCTAAAGTACAATCAACATAAATATTTCAGAGTTTCTGGTCTTAACATCATCATAAGAATATAAATTATAAAGAAAATAAATACACAACAAAAAAAAAAATTCTTGATTTAATTTCAATAAGTAATAAAAATTTAATACTTATTGTAGCGGGTATAGTTACAGTTACCTTCCCTGTTTAAGTGGGTAGATGGCGCAACTAGTGAATTTCCCAGAAAGACACTTGAGATCACTTAAGATATTGAAGTGGTTTTGTCCGTTGCTTCTTTCTTTGTTGTTTGTGAAATTACATGTAATATGCCGTTACTATTTTATATTGTGACGTGGAACTTTAATAATATTAGTAAATATATGTTCCTGAAAGCTTTGTTATTCCTATTTACAGTTATATTTGGAATCTTGTGTTTATAGAGTGGTGCCCAACGTCCAAAAATGATAATCGAAATATCGACTCGCCAGGAGTCTAAAAGAAAAAGTGTCGTCCTGACACGTGATACATATTTCTTTTAATAAGAATGCATGCTTTGTTTGAAAAGATCAGCTCAAGTCTGAATGTGTCGCCCTGATGCTTGTCGAGAAATTATTCTTATCCAATAGATGATTCATCCAAGAATCTACAGCTACAATTTGTGTTAAAGTGCTATCTTTCAGTGTGTGTGAAGTGCCGCTAAATTTTCTGTGCAATCCTACTTACAATAATCCAGTATTACGAATAACGTGCCAAAGAAGTTAAATGTGTTTCATCCTGAATAAGTGCCATTGAAAGTGAAAGTGAAAGAAAATTTCCCTCGTCTTATAGTATTCCCCTACCCGGAAGTTAGGTGAAAAATCCTTCTTCTTTGTTTTGATCTTAGACCCGGCTTTTTGAAAATATGTTCTTTTATTTTGTGTGTTTATTATATTTGATATTTATACTTAAAATTAATATTCAAGAAAGGAAGAGTTATTGTTAACTTATGAATGTTTAAATAAATATATTTCAATTTCTAAAAATTATAAGATAAATGAAAGTGATATTATAGGTTTATATATATATGTTATGTGGAATATATACATGGTGTTTATACATATATATTTTATGGTTTTGCTTAAACACATACGTAAATATTGCTACATCTTGCTACATATTAGAATCTAGTATATTTATGAAGAATACCTTGATACAAAAATTTTACAAATTACAAGGTTTAATTTGTTGATTACCTAATTGTATTCGATATTAATTTTATTATTTACAAACAGTTTTAACGAATCTATTCTTTCATTTTCTGATAAAAAAAACGCAGGTATATATTTATGCATATTTGTTTTATAGTGTTTCCCATTTGTTACATCCAATTTATTTAAAACATTGTTGTATATTGCATTATTTTTTAAAATTTTGTTATCCTATTCTAAGTGGTATTATCTATGATATTAATAGGATTTTATTAGCGATTATTTAAAAAATATTTAAATAAGAGTGTTTTAAGTAATACTTTATTACCAAGTATTTGATACATATTTTTGCTTCTCATTTTAAGATTGTGTGTTTAATAGGTGAGATAATTACAATTTTCAATTATTTTAAATTTATTTACTTATTGATATTGCATGTTGTGTTCATTTGTGGTATACATAGTAAATGTTCTCAAATTCTATATTTTATAAAAATATCATAACTGTGTACTGATTGCATTGATTATCAAGATACATAACTTGGTAAGTTATTGCAGCTATTTCGAAACTATCTTAACTGACATTTTTAATAATTTTAACTGAAAGTATTGGTGAGTTTTATGATAATGTGTTGTTTATTTTAAAAAGAATATTTTGTTATTTAATTAGATATTTTAAGTAATTTTTTATAAAGTTTTTCTGAATATTTATTCTATATTGTTTTCGTTTACCTCAAAAGGGAAGGTAGTTGGTTAGTTGGTAATTCATATTCAATTACAAGTTTTGAATTATATAAAAATTTATCTTTGAATATAATAGAGGGTAAACATGGCTTTTCTCTCAAAAGGTAAGAAAATTGATCGCTATAATTTAGCATTAGAATTACGCATACGTGTTACTTCGGATGATAAAATTATTGATTTATTAAAATCACAAAAATCTTCATTCTTTAAAGATGACGAACAGTTTATTAAAGATATATTAAATAGTATTATTGAAGATCGGAAATAATTTGAAGATGAGGAAATAAAGAAATTGGAAAGAGAAAATCAGCGTTTAGCTGAGGAAAGAGCATTCGAACTTGAAAAGTTTAGGCTGCAAGCATCAAATTCAACAACAGCTTTACATCCTAGTCACAATGATCCTACTCCTACGCGGATTGATTTAAAAACTGTTTTGCCTATACACTTAATCCTGATTCAGATGATATGACAATATTTTTAACAATATTTAAAAGGCAAATGAAGCTTTTAAATACACCTACTGATTATTGGGTAACGCATTTAGTAGGTGTACACTCCCAAGTGATACTGGTAAACTAATTGCAAGAGAACCTGAAGAAATGTTCAAAAATTATAACCATATTCGTACCATATTGTTGCAAGGATTTAAGTTGATAGAAGACAGGCTTAGAATTCATTTTAGTCGTCATCAAAAACGCGAAAATTCCACTTGGAAAGATTTCTTTTTTGAGCTCAGGACATACTTTGAAGGTTGGCTTCATGAACTAGAGATTCTTTCATTTTAATTAAAAGAACTTATTCTTGCTGATCAAATTAAGAAAAAATGACCCCCATATAATAAAAATCACTATTTAGGTAGTTGGGAAAAGCTCAATGATCCTGTCTTGCTAGCTGATAAGCTCGATTTGTATGAAAATATAAAATGTCCTTATCAGAAATTAATAAACATTCAAAATTCCAAGAAAAACATAAACCTAAATATCCTAGAAATGCAGTCAATCAATAATCAAACGAATACCAATTCCCTAAATTTGAAAGGACTGAAGCTTTTAGTACCCACAAAAATACACTATCTAACCCAAATTATAGGCCGTCACGAAATTTTGAAAACTCCGTTTATTATTATGGATGTGGCTATCATGGATTTATAAAATCAAAATGTCCAAAGTGTTCTCAAATAAAAGACAATGCTCATGCCAACTCCATACAGATCTTTACTTGTCTCACCTCACCTGTAGCTTTACTGGACATTGAATTTTATGAAGCTACAGTGACAGTTTGTTTTGACAAAGGAGCCATCCAATCAGTTGGTGGAAAGTTAATGTTTAAATTTTTAAGGCATCGAGGACAAAAATTTGAAGAAATTGATCTTAATGTGTTTTTGGATGATGGTCAACAAACCACGTGAATTGTTAAAAAAACTACAGTTCCAATTACAGTTCATGGCCGAACTTTCCGAATAGATTTGATTTTTCTGCCACATGCAAAGGCTAATCGTACTCTCTTAGGTGATGACTTTTTGAGAAAATTTGGAATTGTGATGGACATGCTACACAATTGTTAGTACTTTGGTAATAAACTTAATCACACAATACAGTTTGCAAAAGATTTATCCCTACCCAGAAAAGACAATCCTGTCGAAGTCAGTAGTAGTCCTTGTCATACGAATTTAATTACAAATGATGTACCAATACCTTCAGTTATACTCGAAGATAACAATCTATGTTTAGAGAAGAAGGACAGAATCTGGATACGGAAAACAAAAATCAATTTATTGCTCTGATAAATGAAAATGAGAATATTTTCAAGCTAGGGGGAGAAACGACTCCTTATGTTAAACATTATATCAATACAGGTGACCATCCACCAGATGCATCTACACCTTATAGACTGTCTCCTAAAAACAAAGAGCTTTTAATAAAAGAAATTGATGAACTTTGGCCAACGATATTATAGAAGAATGCGAACCGCCATATGCATCACCCGTTGCTTTAGTTTCTAAACCTAATGGTACTATTAGATTGTGTATAGATTATCGTAATTTAAATGCGACAACTGTTCCTGATAAGTATCCACTGCCTCTCATGGATGCTCTTTTGTGCGATGCGAAATCCACAGCTTTTATGTCTACTCTTGATCTAAAAACTGAATATCATCAAAATGAGATTGATCCGCAGGATAACGACAAGACTGCATTTGTGTGACCGTTTGGTGCATTTAGGTATAAAAGAATGCCATATGGTTTAAGAAACGCCCCAGCAACATTTCAACGTCTTATGGATCAATTCCGAAATGGACTATCATCAGTGAATATCTTAGTCTATTTATATGATATTATTGTTTTGTCTGAAACCTTTGAACAGCATGTTCAAGATTTAAAAATTGTGTTTGATAGACTTCGAAAATTTAAACTATCTGCAAATAGAGGCAATGTGAATTTGCATGCCCTCGTGTAAAATATCTTGGATTGTGGATCACTACTAATGGAATAGGGGTGGATCAATATAAACTAGCATCAATGCAAAATATTCCTTGTCCAAGAAATGTTAAATAGTTGCAATCATTTTTGCAAACCTGTTTATGGTATAGAAAATTCATCCTGAATTTTTCAACTATTGCTAGACCCTTAGCAATTTGACTAAAAAGAACATTGTTTGGAAATGGAATGAACCCGAACAAGCATTTCAAACTCTAAAACGATGTTTAATAACTCCACCAGTTTTGAAGCAAGTTGATCATACAAAGCCATTTATCATTCGAACAGATGCTAGTGGTTATGCTCTGGGCACAGTCCTTCTACAAAGTGAAAGTCCTGCCGATGAATAACAAATCGAATATGCTAGTAGACTTTTAAGCTCTGCTGAAAAAAATTACTTCACAACAGAAAGAGAAGCATTGGCAGTCGTATGGACCTTAAAAAAATTTCGAGGTTATATTGAAGTCTCAGATATTATCGTAGCATCAGACCACCAACCATTAAAGTGGTTAATGACTTTAACGTCACCCACTGGAAGATTAGCCAGATGGGCCCTTCAGATTGAAACTTACAATTTGAATATTGATTATTTTCCAGGAAAATGTAACGTTGTGGCTGACATGCTGTCCAGACCTGTGAAAAGCATTGATGAGAACAATGAAAAATCTCTTGTCTTAAGAACTATCGTTATTGATGTCCTATCAAGAACAGCTGGTCAACTCAGAGAGGAACAATTGAAAGATCCTGAATTAAAGAAGATCGTAGACTCTTTGGAAGATATTAAGAAAAGTGTTGACTTTGCGAATTGGACGGAGAGAGGGTACCCCTTGAATAAATGTGTACTTTACCGTTATTCCCCACACTCTGAATCTGAGGAAGCACAGTTAGTTGTCAATTCGCATCAAAGAGAAGAAGTCATAAAACTTCACCATGACTCTCCCACAGCATCACATTATGGAGCTGATGGTACCTTTTTCCAAATATCATCTAGATATTATTGAATTGGAATGAGAAATTATATTTCAGATTATGTTAAGAGTTGTGCAGAATGCATCAGATACAAAGCAACGAATCAAAAACCTGACGGTTTATTGCAAACACCTGTACCTGCTCAACGTTTTGAAAATATCGCCATTGATCTTTTTAGTCCCTTGTTAGAAACTAGTGAAGACATGAAGTGGATTTTTATTGTTGAAGACTGCACAACGAAATGGGTTGAGTTATTCCCTTTGAAGCAAACTACTGCTAAAGAATGCGCTTTAGCATTATTAAATGAGGTATTTTTAAGATATGGATTACCTTGTCGCCTAGTAAGTGGTAATGGGTCTCAGTTTGTCAGTGCAGTAATCCAACAGTTGTGTTTTGTTTTGAACATCACTCAAAGTCTCATACCTGTTTACCATTCACAGGCCAATCCTGTCGAACGCAAAACAGAGATATGAAACCTTGTTTGGCAATGTTGGTGGGCAACAACCATACATTATGGACTGAACAAGTGCCAGCTGTAAGATTTGCAAAGAATACCGCAAAATGTGAAACTACTGGTTGAAAGGCATCATACCTTAACTTTGCTAGAGGATTACGAACTGTAGACGATGTAAGTACTGATCTGCGCACTGTAATTCATAATGATTGTTTTGTGCCAGAATTCACTCCGTATTTAAAACGTTTTGATAGATATACACTGGTGTGCAAAACTTAAGCAACAAGCGGTTTTTCGGCCACAGCTCCCCAACAAAGTATAAGATGGCCATGAAATTGCAGTATAATATGCACGTAATTCAATAGAAAGATTATTTGCATGCAAATTTTCGAAATAAAACGTCATAGGTGATGCAATACGTAAACCTTGTGGGTCGGCGCGTGCAGGTCAAAACTGTGATAAAAGGATGAAGAGCACCGTAGTTAAAGACATTCGCTGTAAGTGCAAGTGATTTGTTTGGTGGAACATGTCTTCAAGAAATTATTTAGACGACTTTACTCGGGGAAGAATGATTGGGAAGCTTGAGGAGGGGCGTAGTGTGACCAGTGTCGCCAAAGAGTTCGGGATCAACAAAAGTGTTGTTTCTCGTGCTTGGAATGCCTTTAAAACTACTGGTACAGCTGTTCGGAAGGTTGGTGGTGGCTGTCCAAGGATAACAACACCAAAAGATGACAGTTACATTGTCCTCCAGGCGAAAAGAAACAGTTTTCAGTCAGCGATCGCCATATCTCAGCAACTGTGCACAGACATAGGACGACAAGTTTCAAGATTTACAGTGTTCAGACGCCTCCACAAAGGTGCTTATTTGCTAGACATCTTAAACGCTGCATACCTTTAAAAGTTTGCCATCGGTGGCACCGTTTAGAGTGGTGCAGAGAACACGAAACCTGGACACCTCATCAATGGAGTCACGTCCTCTTCACAGATGAGAGTCGTTTTAGTGCTACAAGCGATTCTCGGCGTCAGTTGATCTGGAGAGAGGTTGGAGCTCAATTTCATCCTAATAACATCGCGGAACGAGATCGTTACTGTGGTCCTGGAGTTCTCGTCTGTGGTGGCATTATGTTGAATGGTTGGACTGAGCTTCAGATCTTCGATCGAGGTTCTGTAACTGGAGACCGCTACTGCAATGAGGTAATCCTACCCCACATGTGCGTCTGTTCCGAGGGGCCATTGGACCAGACTTCATATTTATGGATGACAATGCCCGTCCACACCGTACTGCTAATGTTCAAGAGCTACTGGAAAGTGAAGATATCACACGAATGGACTGGCTAGCTTACTCTCCAGATATAAATCCCATAGAGCATGTGTGGGATGCATTAAGGAGACGTCTTGCGACACGACAGTATCCTCCTGGTAACACCCATCAGCTGAAAGAACCGTTAAAGGAGGAATGGAGACGTTTACCCCAAGAACTCCTGGATAATCTGGTGCTTAGCATGGAGAGACGATGCCAAGCAACAATTACAGTAAGGGGAGGGCATATCCCATACTAGGGAACATCTGCCAGTTGTACTTACGCTTCTTCAGGCAATCATGTGTAACGCCACTATATGTCAAATAAAGCCTTTTTTGTTCCATACCCTACTTTAAGCTTTATATTCATTTGTGCGCCATTATTCTTTTACCATCGTTTAAGTACAGAATAATGTACATCATATTCAAATTTCATGTCAATCGGATGATTTCTTGTAGAATTATGATAAAAAACGCACTTGTTGCTTAAGTTTTGCACACCAGTGTATGTCACAAATTAAAGAAAATATCGAAAAAAAAGTTGAGATAGTCAAAAAACATATGCTGATAAATTACGTAGATCAAATCCTGTTTATAAACCCCATGATTTGGTTTGGGTAAAACTTCCTATACGTAAATCTAGTCAAAGTAAGAGTGCAAAATTTATAAATAGAAAAGATGGACCTTACATGGTAGTTTCCCAAAAATCAACCACTACCTTTGAAATAGCCAGTTGTGACAAGCCTGAGGAACCTTTAGGAACATACCATGCTACGTCACTAACACCTTATCAGAATGTTTCTCCAAACCATTCTGCTGTGGTACCTTTAAGGAAAAGATGTAGACCTCCTAAACAACCTTTAGCCTCAAATAAAATTGCTGGACGCAGTAAAAAGTCTATTATTAATACACCACCTCACCGAGAATTTCACTTTATTAATATTTAATTTACTTATGATGTTTTAACCTTTTCTTAAATCGTAAAAATTAAATATGTATATAAATAATTATCAGTATCGTGTTCCATAACAGCAATACGTAACGAAGTGTGTTCCTTGACAACAATTTATTGTTTTAATAACGACCTGTTAAATGGTACAAAATATTACATTATTAAATCTAGATGTGTTTGGAATGGGCTGTCATGTGATAAAAGAAATGATACTTAATACCATTTCGCTATTCTGAAAATAATATTACAGAAAAAAACATCTTCACATCTCAATTTGAAATTCTTCACATCGGCTATATTATTGTCTTGGGGCACTACTTATTCAAGTTGATTTACAAGTGCTTAAAAGAAAATGTAAAAATGCACTCACCAAAAAATATATAAAACAAAAGCTAATATCTGTGTAACGTCCACAATTATTATTTAAAACAAATAAATTTTAGAATGTTGTGAAATGAATATTTCATTGGTTAGACGTTGGAAAATTTTGTGGATTGAAGAAATAATGGCACTTGAGTTAAAACAGATTTGGCTTCCTTTAAAATAATTAGGAAAAACGGAAAACTGCTACGGTACTTTCTAGAAAAATTTAACAATTATTAGAAAACCATAAAAAGGAAATAATTTGAAATTATAAACGGAAATAAAGTGGCAAAATTTTAAAAACTTATATCTTTAAAACTTTTTAAGTAATTTTAATAAGAACAAAATAATTAGCGTCACACAAAAATATATATTATTTATTAAAATATTTATATTTTATCAAAATATATATTGTGAATCTTAATTTAACAACTCTTTTTAATACTGTTTATTTTTCTTAGTCGTAAAATTTCTATCAAGAACATTTTTCTTAAAAGACACTTTAAAAATTAAGTTAAAAACTCATTTTTTACTTGAATTTTAAAATTTTAACTGTGAAGAAATTAATTATAGATTTATAAACGTAGAAGCAATAAAAAATAAATGTTTCCTTACAAATGCAGTTTTTATTGAAAATGTAGTTGTAGGCGTATAAGTAAATAAAAGATAATTTTTTTCAATTATTTATTACATGTTTTTCCCACACTCAAACACACCTACATTCATTTCAATTTTAACAACAGCTGTGAGAAGAAAGGCCTTCTATTAAACGGTCATTACCCATGAAAATTATTTAATTTCAATTTTTTTTAAATTATTCTACGAATGTGTTTTGATGAAATTCATAATGAAAAAGTATCAAAAATCTAAAGTCGTTCCTTCACAGGTCAACTAAAAACAAAATATTTCCAAAAGGAAACTTTAAACTGAGTTTACAAGAGAAGCGTGATTGATTTTCTGTTGCGAAGAAAACTCCTTCAAGTAGTTAAAAATGCTTCCTGATGTAAATTTTGAGAAAAATGCTTAGAAAATCATGGCTAAAACATGATTCAGTATAGGATCCATTATCCGGCAACCTCGGGACACAGCCTATTCCAGTTACTGGAATTTTCCGGTTTTCGGATCGCTGCCGAATATTTCAATCATTTGCAAGAAATCGCGACACCCCTTCTCCATCCATGAAGTAATTTGTGGGAGGAAAAATAATAACTATATCGTTAATATTTTTAATGAAATATACTCTGAAAAATATGTATAATAAAATAACCTAACATTTGCAAAGTAAGATTATTTTTTGCTTATTCATGCAAACATATCGCTAATTTTTTTGTTCTAAATGCTTTGGTTTTTCTGACAGTAAAGTTTCTTGTATTTTATGTACAGACGTAACATCGTGTTCCTTAAAAAATGATTTTGGTTCCATTCCGCGGATAACAGTTATTGGATAATTTCTTTTTCTTGTGACACGTGAAAATCGCAAAATTCGTCGTTTTCTTCTCCTTCAAGAAAAATTGAAAGGAGCCAAATATAATGGCAAGCATTGATCCGAGTATTCTTGTTCAAGGAATTCCAGTAATTAGCAATACTCCAAAGGCCATCTTTAATCGTAAACTTTTTTTTGAAAAATCTATCATTCCCTCTCTGGAATTGCAAAATTCTAAATATTTTCGGATATAAGCCGTTTTATACGAGCATTTTAATACCCTGATCCATTGGCTAGATCAAAGATGTGCAATTGGGTGGGGTGGTATAAAGACAACTCGGACGATGTCCTTTTTAGGAGTGTCTACCTCGGAATGCCTACAAAAAAAAAGAAATAAATAAAAATTACTATCTGAAAACTGCCGGTTTCCGGAGCATTCCGGTTTTTAGGAAGCCGGATAATGGATCCTATACTGTGTATAGCAATATTTCTAAGAAAAGCCATTCTCCAGAATAACATTTAATAGTAAAGCACAACAAGAAATTTGAACGGTTAACTCTAATAATGTATCACTCAGTTTAAAATTAAATAGTTTCCAGCAAGCAATCCACCCAAAATATATTTTTAAGGCACTTCAGTATCACTAATAACATCTCATCAACGCCAATAATAGTTCGTTATTGGCGACATTGTGGTGCTCCTACACAAAAATGAATAGTTTTCCGCTATTTTTAAACCAATCAGAAATCGCCAATTACATTCGTTACTTTATAACAGTCATTATTAACTGTTATCATCTCGAAATATAACAGTAGTGACAGATTATTGAAAAATAACCGTTTGGCATATCCCTACACTTGGCCTGCCAACCCAGAGGTATCATTTCACTCGGAGCACATTGCGACCACGCCCACTTTTAACGTGCCCCAGTCACATTTAGCAAACACAAATGATTTTCGATTTGCCGGGATTCGAACTTACCATCTCCCGATTATGAGCACGACACACTAATCAAGCAGAAAACCGCAGCCTTCGCTATTAGAAGGCAGTGAGTTTGAGTCCTGACACAAAAGAAGATCCGTCATGCTCAATGATGGCGACTTGAAGTCACTGATGGCGACCCATCGTGATGGCAATGCACTCCGCGTGAGATGATACTTCTGGGAGGTGCAGGCCTTCTGCATGGTCCCTGCTTCTGAATTACGAAGACAATATTTCCGCGATTCCACAACCACTGGGTATCCCATTTCATAAAATGTCATCACTTTTACCCCATGTAGTAGTGCTGAGAGGCAAAATTCCTAGAAACCGGCTACTGCGACACAACGCTTTATTCTACAAGTTGCTTGGAAACATTCACTTAAAATATTATTTTGATAACATAAGATATTATTTTGATAACATTTTTTACAGTCAGTTACGATATAGAATAAACCGCTTCCGCAGTTTTTGATTCTGAACGTTTTTTGTAAGTTTCATATACTAAAATGGAATAAGAATCGAAAATCTCAAATGTTTTAAATATAAGTTATAGATAACTGTTGTTAAAAATAAATTTAAAAATATTTTGACAAATTTTTTCTGAATATTTCATAAATTACTTTCAATAATCTTTCAAAATTCTTAAATATTTCTTGCTTAAAAATATAAAGAAATTAGCTATCAAAATCATAAATTTTATGAAAGTAATTCATCCAAATACATGAAATGACAACGCCAATTCTAATATTTAATTAACTGAAAAATTATAATCTATAGCTATGAAAACAGAGGAAAAATTTAAAATGTATTTATCTCTAAAAGTTTTCCAATAATTAAATAGAATATTGAAATACATCACAAAATTATCTCTTTTATTTAAAATAAAATATCCCTATATATATATATATATATATATATATATATATATATATATATATATAGATAGATATATAGAGAGATATAGATATAGATATAGATATAAATATAATTGTTGAAATAAAATATAAATTAAATAAATTTATCTCTAACATTGTTTTCAGTTCCTTGTACAAATTTTACTAAAAGATTTGCAAACATTTTAAGTTAAGAAATTTGAACTAGATTTGCATTTTTAGGGAAATGTGAAATATAAGAAAGTTTTTATTAAAATCTTTCAAATTTATTACATCAACAAATGTTTTGTGATAAGACTGAAGCTTATTAAAAAATTACGCGACCTTTAGGTGATTATTTTAGCTTATCTTTTCCCATGGTTTTCTCATATTAAAGTACAGATATTTTTTCGAACTTTTTATGAAGTTCATTATGTAATCAATGTTTATGGAAGTTAATGTTGAATTTTTTGTACAAATGCACTTCCTCTTAAAGTCTAATTAATTTCTGTAAATATATTTTTCTATGTTTAAATTCTGAGAAATTTGTGGTAAAAAACAGAGAATTTTATATTAATGCTCATTGACTCTTTAACAGCTTATGACTCAGTGAATAGAAAGTCACTTTTACAGTTAAATGAAAGAATTTAACGTAACTCATAGTTGGCTGCAATCGCATTAAGCTAAGAGTCAAGGTACATAGCAATTTGTAGTTTCTTTAGACAAGGAGATGTTGCCTGCTCTGTCATCGTGCTTCTCAAAAGATTGTCAGATACTCTCCAGTTAACGCTACAAGAACAATTTTTCACATACCTTTGCATTTGCAGGTGACGTCGCCCAGACGCAAAGGTTTCTGCTTCCATTTCCTTGGGAAAATGGGACAAAGAAAATGCAATCAACCAAACTAAAACCAAGTACTGAGGGCTACTCAGTTTTGACGGCAAGTAGCTTGAAGCAGTTCCACCAATCTGGGCTCTGAATTTAATACCGTAAGTTATGTGCACAGTTACTGCAAGTAATAAATGTTTCAATGGAATACACAGATATTTAATAAAATCTATTCTTTTTATCAGGAAAATAAAATTACTGCTCTGTAGAACTCTGATAAGTCTCTTAGACACCATTGCTGAAACGTGGGCGATGACTGTAAATGATAAAGAAATCTTAACAGTTTTTGGGAGAAAGATGCTGCGAAGTATTTTAGGAAGCGTAAAATACAATGGTACATGAAGAAATAAAAAAACAAATTTGGAACTCTTTTTAAAGAACCAGACATGATAAAACTTATTTCAATCCAAAGTCTGGAATGGGCAGAACACTCAATCATAATGAAGGGTGGTCTAGCCTCCAAAAAGATCTTCGACGCTAAGCCAACTGGAGTCTCAAAAAAGGGAAAACTGATGATTCGGCGGATCTGATGTCACCAAACATATGTTAATATTCTTAAATTAAAAGTTGGAAAAGTCTATCAAAGCGAAGTCTGATCTGGAAATCAACTCTGAGAAAGGATTGACACGCGGTTGAGGAAGGAAGGAATTGAAAATATCGTTCCGAAATTAATTCGTGATTTATGAAAAATAATTGCCATGGCACTTGAATTAATTTCAGAGTTGCAACCAAAGACGCGTCGTAAGTTTGTCAAACTGAAGTTCATTGAACATTTATTGCTCAAAAGGAATTGGAGTATATAGTTGAAAGTGGATTTTGAATGACTAAAAACTCCAAATCCAAAGTGGGATTTGAACCAGTTGTCTTCATAGAATGAACTTCTCGGCTACATCGACATGGAAGATGAAATCACGACACATGATATGACCTGCAGTTTTCAATTCATCCTACATTTTTTTACCCTTAAAAGGTATTCCATCATGCTACATGTGTGACAGTCATTTGCTAAAATATGCCTCACTTGGCTGATGATAGTTGTCGCATGATTAGTAGAATATGCCGTATAATGAAACGAGTCTCTTCCTTTGCTCAAATTCTGAATTTCAGCCACTCTCACACTCATTTAGGAATCACAAAATTAAGGTGTGTATGCTTGAATGTGTCTCTTCAGCCGCAGAAGCACTCACGTGAGGAGTATTTATTTAAAGTCTTATCCGCTACATTACGACACCCCTTAAGTATTTATACTGAAAAAGTTGTTCTCTTAAGAAGCTTCATTTTAGTCAAAATGTGAGACAGTTTCTGCAATATATTTGATAAAATTTCTGCTGCAAATGTTCAAATCTTTCTGAACTTAATTTAAATCTTTTTAATAATAGTTCCTTCACATAACAGTAATCATTTGCTTTATCGTCCGGTTCTCGGGCAATACACTGGCTTATTTCATATGGTAGAAGTCCTAAGAGATGGAAAATCCATTGAGCTTCATCTAAACCCATTCGTCCCGCTTGTCTTTCAAATAATATAAGATGAAAACTTATATCACCTTTATTCACATCATATTTTTACATAAGATGTTGCAAATTGCAAGAATCGCGCCTTTCTGAATTAAAATTATTCGTATTTCCTCTTGCATTTTCATTTTGCAAAAGTAATTTTTGTAACTCAAATTCACGAGCTGCTTCTTCGTCTTGTTTTTGGGCTAAGCGATCTTCAATAATTGTATCCAATAAAACTTTAACAAATTCTTCTTCATAATTTTTTGAACTAATGATTATGTTCCTTAAATCTATTACCTTACAATCTTGGGGAACAGTTTCTCACAATTCAGTAGCTAAAGTAATCAAATCTATCTTTTTGCCTTTCGCCAGAAATGAAGTCATTTTAGAGCTTACAGAAATTAAAAGTGAAAAAATAAAAGATCACTCACTTGCGTATTTTCGTTTCTTTTATTCTGTGTTGATGTAATTCGTAGTTTCAAGTACCTTTCGTCATAAATTCTTCCTTTTTCTTCATCCAAAATTAATCCTTACTGATGAGGATCGTATTCCTATTTTTAATCGTAATTCACAAGCATACGAGTTTCGATATTGGAGAAGAAAACAAAACAAGCATCAAAGGGTGATACATATCCCGCTTCTGAAATGTTAAAAGACTAACGAACTTAACTAATTTTTCATCAAGTTTACTTATGCATATAGGAAGTCTAAAAGAAAATACTGCACTTCAGTAACAAATAACAAGTTTATTGAACATTGCGCTTCGTCATTCTGTGGCCGCCTCTAACGATCGACGTACATTAAGTGACTATTTTTTGTTCGCCCTCTAGTGGTGATTTTTCATTTCTCACAATCGCTTCAATAGATGGCAATATAAGTGGACAAACATAGCTGTTAATCTCCCAAGTAGTTATGCTTGGAACAGAATCTTTGTTAGATTTGAGCAAAGAAAGAATTTATTATTTAATTAGTATGGGGGGTTGAAATAACTTTTGACGCCTGAAGTGTGACTCATAAAACTGGACGCCCAACAGTGTCTCTATTTGTAAAACAATTAAACAACCCATTAGCTGGTCACCTGTGTTAATTGCACTGGCTCATTTCTGTACTTCCAGCTACTTCAAAACAATCTAACAGTTAATTATTTCTGCCCTTGAGGTGAGTACTACTTGTTCAATAAACAGCTGCACAATGTTCTTTTGAATTCCTTTGTGCTTCACCAATTGAACACCACTCCATTATAAGATCTTTCCTCTTCTTGATTGATTGGCGAAGAAAAAACATTGAACAGATTTTCTTGGTCAAGAACCCAACCCCAGAAATGGACGATATAAATCATGTCAGATTAGCACAATTCCGCAATGAAATACTTAATTTTCAAAGCTTTGTAAATAGTCCACACGTCATGGGCGACAGAAATTTCATTTACAAATTGTATACAGAGAAAAAATATTCCTACTTTGAATAATTAGAATTGCTTCCTCATTTAATTGTTTACAAATGCAATTATAGGATGTTTCGTAAAATAAAACTGATATCTCTCTAAAATCTTTGGATTAACGTATAAGGGATTTAAGCAACCAAATGTCAATTTAGGAAGAATTTTGCAAACTACGCTCTATCTGGCTGAATCATGGAAAAGAGGCCATCAAAATCATCTCATTGGATATTTAAAAGAGTGATATTAGATTCCAATTTACCCTTTTTTGTTATGTGTTGCATGTAAAATGACTAACTATTTAGAAGATTTTTCAGCCTGTTTAAAATTTTTACTTCTATATTTTAAAGGTTGCTGGATTTTCGCGGGACAAAAATTCTTAATATTGTTATGATTTTTTTTATCTACCAATAAATTATGCTTTATTAAGCTATCTATTCTCCAAATCTAGCAAAACAAGTTTGCTCACTGATTTCAGAATATCTAAACTATAATCAAATCTGTCGCGGGTACCAAACTTTGGCAAGAAATAATAGATTGTCCATTAACATGCGTCTAATTTCCTTCATTAAGTTCCAAGTGGCTTAAAAATGTTTATAGCTTGTGTGGGTCTCAATTTTATAATTTTTCTCTCACCCCACAGAACTATTTCATATCAATTCCTGCTTACATATTTTGTCATCTTTAAAATAATCTGCTGTTGAATATTCAGTGGCCAGCAGTATAAATAGCGGATAGGTAAATATAATATATAATTGTATTATAAAAGTTTGTCAAAATATTTAATATAAATTTTGTAATGAAAACCAAGATTTTATTAAATCCTTATAAAAGGCGATTTTTTATTCCCATAATTACAATAGTTTTAATTGTTATTTACTTTTATAATACGTGTACGTAATTTTCAATTGTAATGCGTATATCTGGCATTACAATTGAAAATTGTACAGCATCAGCTGTTGCAATAAATATTAAATGTGTATTAGTAACGGCTACTTCAATTTTTACATTTATTAAGAACACATTATTATAACTTAATTACAATGAATATATGTAATAATATAGATTAAATTATAGTCAACATTTCTCAATTCGAGAAAGAATTGTAGTTAACCCTTTTTCTCGAGTCTAGGAAGAGTGATATCTCGCTCTAAAAAGATTTTGATTTGTAAACAGTATTCAATCGTTCTTTCTCATCGGACATTAATAGACACACACATAAGAACTTATAATTTATTCACAGTAATTTTTTAAGTATGTATTAGTTCAGAAAATGTGCTGTACTATAATCCCATACTATTTTTAAGAACAGAAATTGAAGTGGACGTTACAGAAAAGGTGAATCGGTCAGGGTTGAATACGTTCGGGTCATCCTGCGTCACAATTAAGTTCGAATATCTGTTTTTGTGGAAGGTGGTTTATAAATTTAGGGCATACGAGAGAGAATGAGATCAAGCCCCTGGTTTCCTCGCCAGTTTTCTAAAACAGGGCCTCAGCCAAATGGACGGCTGCCAGCCTCAAGGATACTCCGAGGAAACATGCGCTATACATCGAAATCAATCGTTGGCTCGTTATTTTTGCCTAGATTTATGACATCAAGAAGCAACTGCAAAGTTTCAAAAGGAAATTTATTTCCCGAAACGTTTTTTTGTTGGTCTCATTGCCTTCTCTTCAGCATTAAGTTTAAAAAATGTTTATATATATATATATATATATATATATATATATATATATATATATAACAACCATTTTAAAGTCTTCAACTAATTTAAGTAGATCTTAAGTTAATTAAGAAGCTTAAAACACTGTTTTTGATCTGTCTGTAAATGCAATTTTTAGGATATTTCTCTGAAGCCTTATTTAGAATTGAAATAAAATCGGACATTCCTAATGAATTCGTATTTTTAATTTAATTAATTGTAGAACGAATTTCCTTTTTTGCTGAATAAGCTTAAGAGAAACATTTATAAATTAATCTTAAACAATTATTGTTTCTTTAGTGTTTGAACCCTAATAAATTTTTCACAAAGAAAAATATTTAAATTTAAACTTTTTTTTTAATATTTTATATTTTGCGTTCGAAAATTTGTTGAAATCACTAAAGTTTAGTTTAATAAAAAAGAAAACTTGTTAGATTTGTAGTTTAAAGTTACCGTAAGTTAAAATGAAAACATCCTACATTTAGTTAAAAAAGGCACACTTAATTTAATTAAATATTGTCTAACAATCATTGAAATGATCATAAATAGGATGTCATATCATGCCTATAAAACTGTCGTGACAATTAAAGTAATATGCATATGATTAATATTTTGATGTATTAATTTTAAGCAAGAGAGTTAGCGCTGTGAATAAATGAGGAGGTCCTGCTGCTGCTGGCGTGTTTATATATTTGAATTTTGTGGAAAAGACAAAATATTTCTTTAATATGCCTGATTTTGATTGCAGTCGATTTGTGTCTAAGCAAGATTGAGATGCGGTATTGCTGCTCTATCTGGTTGAGACTCGAAGACTGCAAGAGCAGGACGACGATGAGACTGTTATACGGAACTCCGCTCAAGCTCTCAGGGTTCCTCTTGCAAGAAGACGCTTGTCGAGATAGGTGCTTGAAATTTCCAGCACAATGAATACTCAACATAGCACCAACTCAATGGTTATCTAAAATGATATTTTTTTATTCTTTTAAGACGAACACTACATACAAAAACAGTATTATTTATTTAATGTGATAAATTCGATGTCCTTGTAATTGCTTTACCTGGACAGTCAATGGCCACAAATACTACCCTTACTTTCCCAACATTTTTGACATTAAATACATTTAAGTATTGCCCTGGACTACATGCTTTCATGACCAATGAATGGAATGGATTATTGGAATCACGTGAACTAAAGCATACCATTCAACCCTTGTATAGATCAATATTCTGGAGGATAAGTGCTGCTATTTGCAAATGTAGTCAATTTGAGTATTAATTTCTGCTCCAGAGTCACCTGGGAACAGACGTACAAGGAGAAGTATCACCTGTGATCTGGTTACAGAATATCTGTCGAAAACGTGAAAATCAGTCCACACATTTAACATATAAATCCCCTCCAGAAGACTTCAAGACCATTGTAACTGTCTGTAATTCCAGTAATTTAACGGGAAGGGAACCATATTCTGACCTTTGTTGCCAACACAACTAGTATTGAGAATCACTTGTGGCTCTGAAACCTAAGGTAACAAGACTCCAAGGATAATGCGCCAAGATATTTTTGCTTCACTCTAAAGCGGTGGCATCGATGGTTAACTTTCAAAGGCGTGAAAGGATAATTTAGGAAGCCGCGACTCTTGTTGCCACATTGTTGTACACAAGTGCTTGGCAATGAGGCTTGCTGCCGTTTCAGCCTGTTTCCCCCAACAGAATGATGTACCGGTCACCCATTGCAATTGTCTTCCTGTGGCAGCCACCATTAAATTTGTTGCCACATTGTTGCCACATTTCCCAGTATTCAAAAACAAACTTTTATATTCCGAAGCTACACTGGTCATACTATCCCTCTCTTCCGGAGCATTTATCCATACGGGAAATCATTTAGGTAATTTTGCATTACCATGTTTTGCGAAAGAACTCACTTTTCTCTTGCAGCTAAAACCTTTGATCCTCCGTCTTTACTTTTACTAATGTCTTGTGCTGCTGACCGCACATGTTTGTGACGTTTCGTTCTTGACATTTCTATAAGCATGTTCATTGTACCGATCACACAAGAGCCCCTAACTTCATGGTAATCTGTTGAAAATGTGCTTAAGTTTTGCATTTGTGTGATAAAACAAAATACGAGCACCCCCATTACATTAGAGTTGCTGATATTTCAGTGCGAGGAATTCTCATAGTCTTAACATTACCTGTCACAGGTCGAGTTGCGGCAATTCGCACTCATCATCCAATGATATTTCAGATTTTTTTTATCAGCTGCGCAGTTTAAATTTGAATATTATTTTATTTTCACCAAGTTTCATGCCAAATGAAAGTTATTGGCGTTATAAGTTACCGAAAATTAGAAACTTCTTTGTGCATGCACCAGTAACTCAGGCAATTTATATCGCCAATAATTTTTAAAATTTCACCAAGCAGAATTAGATAAATACATGAAACGATTGTTTACATTATTGTTTTCATATTTCGTCTGTAAACGAATGATCATGATGTTTTTAATTTTAAAACACCAAATTTATAAATTTAAAATGTGTATATTAATTTTAATATAAAAATTTAACTGCTTAAAAATTAACTACATTTTGACAAATATATTATAAATTAAATTATTTTGCTTAAATAATTTGAAAGTAATTCAAAATATTTATGCAGATAATCTCTTAATAGGATATATTTTTATGTAATAAAAATGTCATATATAATTTAAAAATTTTCTATCGAATGTAATGAAGAAAATGTCAAAATTTATAATTATTAAAATACTGTATATTTGTTACTTTATATTATTTTTTAACTAACTTAATTGATTCTTATACTATTTAAACACCTGAAAATTTAAACTTGAAATTGGGAAGAATAACCATTTTATGAAAATCATGTACTGCTTTTTGTATTCCGTTGATGTTTTTAGTTTTGATAGATACTCTTTCAAATAAAATTACTTCAAAATTATTTTAATACTTAAATTGTAAATTTGAATAATTCTTTGCAGTTAAAACATTGTATCTCTCAATTATTTCAGCCTCTTCAGGAAATTGAAATAAAACTGCTTTGTTTAAAATGTATAAGTTTAAAAATCTCATTAAGTGCTGACTGTTTAATAGTTAGATATAAACATCTGATTGAACTTTTAAAAATATTTATTAACAATAAAAATTGCGTTAACAATTTTTTCCATAATGTTTTTTTCGTACTTTTCCATTATCCTTTTGATCCTAAAGAAATAGCATGTTTTTCAGTGAGAATAATATTTCAGAGAAAATAATATAACGACGATTTTATCGGCACAAAGTTTTATTATAAATTTAATATATACTAAAAAAAAATAGAAATATTTAATTTAGTATATATTAAATTTATAATAAAACTTTGTGCCGATAAAATCATGTGTAAAACTTGACTAAAAAGTGGAAAACAAGCTAAATGATAAAGAAAGCTGAAACTAGTCAGTTCAAAAGATTGCTTGATATCACTTAAAAGATGCATTACGGTCGTCAGTCACCCCAAGAGCAAAAAATAAAATTATAATAATAATAAAAGTGCAGAGAAAACTTGTCTCATTTCAAAATAGGCATTACACTTATTCAAGCGATATTATTTTCCAAATAAACGGCTCTTGCGTTGAAAAAATTTTTCTCTTCGCATTTCTTTGTCATTCGAAGTCAGTTTCCGATAGATGTTTTATCTAATTGTAGTTTCAGAAAAGATTTTTTGTGAAATTTTACACAAAATTCCTAACCAACTGTTTAGTTATTAATACTCATATTGTATGAAATTTCAAAATATGAGTATGTATTAAATAACTGATATTTTTAAGAGTCTGTTGACTGACAAATTTTTGTGTAAGCTCCAAGTTTCCCCAGAGTAAAATATTTGACTGATAATCAAAATATTTTATTTCTCTCGTGAGCCTTTTCCTCGCTTCATATGTTGTACTTTTTCAAAAGCGAAGGTAAATGATCGTTCCTAAATTACAGGCAAGTATATCTATTTAGGGAGTCTGTTTCCTAAATGGACTAAATTGTCAGGAAATCTCCTGGTTTAAATTTTTACGGTGGTTTTATGATGTAATAATGAATTCATTTTCTACGTTCAAAGGATTAAATTTCTGTCAATAAACATTTAACTTTTACTTAAACTCTTGTTATATATTTGGAGCTGCTGCATTTTATTATTTATTATAATAGCTTGCCTTCCACTTCTTCAACAACAAACCTGACCCAGACACAATTTCAAGACAGTGCTCTGTGGAATGGATTCCAGGTGATGGTGAATAACGCAAGATTTGTGTTAAGCTTCCATACCTTCAGGTGTATGAGTTTGGAGTATTAATAGGCTCTCGAAATAACTGAAACCCGCAATCAATAAAAATTTTCTCCTTGTGAGGAATATGCAGCTCAAATGTTTTTGCCACCTCATAATAAGCAAACTAAAGCATTTCCTCTGTTTCCGTGGACTTCAAGCACCTACTCCGACAGACATGCTTGCAAAAGCGTCATCCAACAACAGGTAAAATTAAGCTTACTTCAAAGAGTACTCTTCTATGAGTATCCCACTGTAAAAACCTGTTTAAATGCTTCAGAACGGTTTTTAACACTCTGTTAAAAAAAAAAAAAAAAAAAAAAAAAAAAACTGGTGTCAAAAGTACTCAATCACTGTCTTTTGACGTAGGGAAAAAACAGTTTTTGTTGCACCAGCATGCTCCCCTGTACCTTGCCTTGAGTTGAATTCTACCAGTTAGACAGAAGCAGTCTAGTAAGTATTCGTGATTTTGAAGGAAGGACCAAATAGATGACTCCCAATACTTGGCCTATTTCCCACAAAAATATTATTTCATTTGAAGGACATTGCGACCGTGTCTAGTTTTAACATGCCCCAGTCACTTTTATCGAACGCGACGGATCTACGGTTAATCTGGCATACGAACTTAATGTAAGGGGTGATCAAATGGAAAGGTACGAAACGACGTAAAAACGTAACAGTTAAATATTTGCATATTCTGACATGGGAGAACGTTATGAGACATCCGGGATGTGATTGGAGTCTCTGGCTGGGATCGCATACGCAGCAGTGAGCCGATACTCATATCCAAAGCGGCTTCCAAATGATCAGGCAGTCCGTGTGAGGACAGGATGTCGTCCGCGCTGCCAAATACGACGATTGAGGAACAGCGAGGTGTTATCCTATTTCTGACAGAGGAAGGTGAGAAACCAGTGGAAGCATAAGTCGAGTCACCTCCTCCTAAAATGTTTAAAGCCGTATCGTCAGCAGGAAAGGTGTTGCTCACCGTCTTTTCCGACGTTCAAGGTCCGACACTTGAGGAATTCCTAGAGCACAGAATAACCATAGACTCTGATGTGTTCTATGAGATACTCCGACGCCTACGTAGGTCAATCAAGAACAAAATACCGGGGCTGCTCACGAAGGGTGTGGTTCTGCTTTATAATAACGCGCGTCCACACATCTCCAGAGTTACACACAGGAAACTGGTTAAGTTCAAATGGGAGACGTTGAACTACATCCGCCCTACAGTTTGGACATGTCGGCCTGTGATTTCCACGTGTTTGGTCCACTGAAGAAACACCTACAAGGGAAGCGTTTCAATTCGCAATCAAGGACGCTGTGAAGGACTGGATCACGTCACGGCCGCAGGAATTCTAGGAACAAGGAGTACTGCGTTTTTTCGTCTGTGGAATCGTTGTGCTCAAGCCTACGGTGTATATTTTGAATAAAGTCTACATTTGTATCCACCGTTTAGTTTTGTACCGTATCATTTGATCACTCCTCATACCTTCCGATACAGAGAACGACACTCTAACCACAGCAGCCTAGTGTCCTTCAGAACGGGTTTGAAAGCAGAAGGTAGATTCTTCATGCAAATTTATTGATCAATGACTTCCAATAAAGCACATTCTGCATAAAGTAACCTCTGCATAATCAAACGTTTCGCTGTATTTTTCTCCGCGAGGAAGGAACTTCTGGTCAATTTTTTCTGAAATATTTTTCTGTAAGTGTCTCTAATTTCTTCTCCAGATTGAGATTCTTTTGATTCCAGAAAATGCATTTACGTAGTTTTGGTAAAAAATTCATGGCGATCTTCATCTTTACAAGTTGCTTCATTGCTTTAGATTTGTAATATGCTTTCAGATTGCACATTTGTGAAAAATGAAGAACAGATGCTAGTAAGTAATCATCTTTTCAAACGAAAATAAACATCGAAAGATTTTAATCAATAGCGCAGCTTAGAGATTAATGATAAAGAAAAAATGTTGTTAATTAAATTGGCGACTTTACATCAGTTATAAAATTGTATATTATAAATACTGATATACTATTCTATTATTATATTTATGTAGTTTAAATTAATGATACTAAATTATGAGAGTTTAATTATTCACACGCACGTATTTCCGGGAGACAATAAGATTTGTAAAATTTTGGAAACTACTGGAAAAGTACGATGGATTACTGAAAAATAAATATATTTTGTATAATTTCGATTAATTTTTTTTTAAAAAATCAAATTATAAAGATTTTACATGCAAAATAAAATTAAAGTTAGCTATTATTTTTTCCCAAACTTCTGTTCCAATTTGATATTTTAAGTGTACGGAAGTTATAGAGGGAATAAAACATGAAAGACATTAAATAATTGACTAATTTAGGAATGGTATCAAAATGAAGCTATCCCGGGAACACTCAGCAGATGGCACCATTACACATAAGATAAAACTTTTATGAATATGAAATTAAAATTATTCCACGTTATTTTTCTTTTATTGGTCATTAAAAAGATTTGAATAAGGTTTTTTTTTTTAATAAATTTTATTATAGGGACTTTATTCCATGATAATTGTGAATAAGTGCTTTAATTTTCGCAGTGTGACGCGTTCACAACTAAAGCATCGTGTGTTGTGTTGAGTTCTTAATATAGTTTTTCTCTTCCTTTATTTTGATAATATGAGTGTAAAAGATCATTGCTCTGGAAAGTAGTATTTTAAATAGCAATGTTTTCCCAAAGGTATGATAAAATATGAAATTTTACTTTATTTGGCAATTATTTAATTTACAAATATATGTAGCTGAAAGAAAAAACTTGTGTGCAATATTGTACCTCTACAGTTGAAAAAAATTATATTACTGCTTTCTTTTTTAAATTATAGTCTTAGGTAACCTTAAATGATTTAGTCAACTAAGCCTCTCTCTATTTTTCTTAAATTTTAATAAGATTCATAGAAATAAATTTCCCACTTAGAGAAATATTACTCTAATAAAAAAATTTCTACTCATCGCAAAAAATTCAATAAAAATAATTTATCATAAATTACAACTATATAAATATAATAATTTTAAAATAGTTGGTTAAAAAATTAACTTCAAATAACTGTTAACAATTGAAAACGAATATATTTTCTCTATTTAGACTCTTAAAGTTGTGACAAAAAAACTTTTTATTTAAATTTGCGTCAAATTCACATTAAGTTAATGAAAAAAAAATTTTTTATAAGAATTATTCTATTGGATAAAAAAAATATCCTTCCCATTAATTTCCATTTCAAATACTTCTGCAAGGATTCTGATTGTCTCAGAAATCGAAAAGAAATGTTACAGTTAAATCTGAAAATAATAAACAAGGATTTCTTGCTAAAGGAAAACATGTTACAGAAATTTGGTCGCAATATTCTTGCAAATTCTTATCAAAATTATCGCTTGTTGTTATACCTCACGATTTAATCAAACTACAAATAATTAGATTTTGGTTTGAAATATTATCAGTTGTTATTTTATGGTATAGAATTCCATCATTTAGAAGGACCAGAGAAACCTCCAAAGTCTGTGTCTTGAGCAGTCCCCGTGCCTCAACTCGAAAACCGAAGAGTAAATCAACAGTGGTAAAAATAAACACAAATATCAGTGGTTTAAAATAATTTCTTCTCTAACTAAAATAGTAGGATTGGGGATATGATAATTTTCATCTTCACGATTTGTAATTAATGTTTAATTTCAAACAAAATTACAGGACCATTTTAAGTTTCACATAAGCAAAACAGCGTAATCCAAAACAAAATCAGTAAAAGGAATCAAATGCATTTAAAAAAAATTAACTTTATTAAAATCTATTCTATACATAAAATTAAAGGATGTTAGCATTTCTATACACACACAAATATATATATATATATTTCCATCAGACATATTGAAACTTTTTCATTATGCGATACGATATTCTCCGTAATGGGAAAGAAAAATATCGTAGTGTTATAAACAAACTACTGTGACTCAAAATTTTGAAACAAAAACATTTAATTAACAAAGAACTAAAGAATTTACAAAGGAGTCATATATGGATTCTCTAAAAGACTAGCGCCTCCGTAGCGTACAAAAGTCAGTCTCAATCCTAAAAACAAAACTCAGCTACTTCAGCCTGCTCCTCGCACCAACCGTCTCCCTACTCACCCTCCCCATCAAAAGCTCTGAAAATCGAAAGGGTTAAATATGAGACATTACAATAGTTTACTGCCTTAATATTCCATGTGCATGCATCGTGTATTGTTAAAGCTTTTAGAAACCACTATACAAACATTTTATATTTACATTTTATAAACTAAGTAATTATCACTTATTGACAAACTTATTTACATGCCCTTATTTAATTCTAGCAGGAACTGATTAATAATCGCATTGTGTGGTGATCTATTGCGGAAGTATAATGTAATGGTATATTTTTTCGATGAAACAAAATTGAACTTAGTTTTATTGAGCTGTTTTTATCTCTTTCGATGATTTCTAACAATAAGGCTTCTTTTAACCGAAAAAATTATCATTAAGCAATATTTTGCTCCAACCAGCTTTATCTGTAATGAGCATTTAATTTGTTTATTATTGTTTATCACTTTTTAATCAATTTTTGCATAAAAAAAATTCTATTCAGTTTATATTAAATTTAAAATAAAATTTTCTGCCAGTAAAATCATCGTTGAATTTTCGCTTCTCATGTTATTTTTGTAGGAGTCATACAATGGAAAAATCCTTTTGATAACACCCTTATCTTTGTAATAAGAATTTTGTATAGTTCTATAAAATAAGAATCTCTATCCATTTCGAAATTACTGAGCATGAATTAACCTTAAAAATATAAAATTGCAAAAAAAAAAAGAAAGAAAAAAAAAGAAAGAAAAGAAAAAAAGATTTTTTCCAAGAAATGAAACAAAATTAACGAAATAATAATACTTAAAAAAATCATGACTGATATTTTTACGTTAAAAATTGTTCATACATCAATATTTTATTCTGAAAGAAATTACCAAAAATGTTTGTAAACATCAAAATAAACATTCTTTTAAATAAATGATTGATGAGGTATAAATAATTACAAATAAAGTGTAACAAATTAATGATACTAAAAAGCTTTAAGTTTGCTGTGGTTTTTTTCCTCCGTAATACTTTAAAATTTAGTTTTGACGAGCAATTAGCAGTGAGTAGTACAAATCAGCATTCCACAAATTGTTTGAGAATGCATTCATTCATTAAGAAACAGTTATTTGATACTCAGGATATATAACTGAACATAGATTTCAATTGCAATTAGAAACTAAGCTTAACATGTGTAATTTATGAATAAAACTTAAGCCCTTGATTTTTTTAAAACTATTTTACAAATAAGAAAATTATTTACTTCTAGTAGAATATTAGAAATGTTTGCTAAAAATATAAAAAGAATACAAAAGTATTTCTCAAATCGTACAAGCCATTCTTTTTTGTTTCGAACTTTCAGCACAATTTAATCGGTAAAGATTTAAATGTAATCAACAATATTAATTTTGTTTGATAATGAATATATCGACCTATATTTAATGAATACTAAAAATAGTTTTTTGCTTGGAAAATTTCATCCAATATTAATTATATAAATCAAGTTTTGAATATGTAAAGTTCATTATAATGTGCAAAATAAACAAAAAAAAAAAAAAATGGAAATTAACGTTTCTGTCATAAAAATCGTTTATACAGTGCTGCCATCTATAAGCATACTATCAGCATAAAAACAATACATAAAATATTTTAAATGTTATTCTCATTTTATTCTGAATATTACTCAGTGATTATTATGGATTCACATTTCCATTTCAATATTTTATTTATATTTTTTAAGAACTGTTTTTATTTATATTTTTTAAGTGACTGGCGGATATTATTGTACAAATTTTGTACACTTTCGACGAAATAGTGGTGACAATTTTATTTGTAAATTACATTTTTCAATGTCAGTATGATTATTATTAATGCTTTATTTTACATATAGAAATTATAAAGATCTCATTTTAAATACATAGAGTCATGTGCATGGTGGGTAAATTTGTAGATGAACTAATTAAGAAGTTTCATATAATTATGCTTGGCATACATATCACACAAAGTCAAGAGTCATACAAAGAATATATATATAATTTTCATAGAGATATTGATTATTTATTAATTTAATTATAACATTAATTATTAACATAAAAGTACATGTTGTACAAAAATATTCCACAATATATTAATGCTTTTTGAAACCTGAAATATTTGCTCTACAAATACAGTATTTGATAGCAAATACTTGCTTTGTGTGCTTTGAGTTCTCTGCATTGATAATTTAATTAATACATTGTAATCAAATAAAGAAAATAAAATTGCATCCAATTTATATAAATTTAAAATCGTTATTATTTAATGCATATATAAATTTATAATATATATTTAATATCTATATTTCGGCTGAATTTTAAACTATTATATAGATAAAATACTCATTTTTTTTTCGAAATTTTGGCAGCTGTTGAATTGAGGAAGGGTTAACGGAACGAAATGAAACGTTTATGAGAGTATGTCGCTGTTTAATTTAAATTAAAGATTAAGTGTATTTTCGATTGCAACGTTTGTAGTTAATTCAACACGTAAATTTAAACTTTCTCTAAAGTTGATTATGCAGCAATGTAATTAATTTAAACTGTGTATGCAGTGTATTTTATAGTAATGTTCATTGAAGCAGCCGGAATCTAATAATTATTTTATTAAAAAATGAGACGACACAATTATATACACGGACACGTATTGAACGTTATGAATAATTCCATTTTGCTTGCAAAATTCTGTAAATTCAGTATATGTAAATATAGATGCATTGTCAGATACAAGGACTTGAGGCAATCCATGCACACTGAAACTATCCTTTAATAATTTTATTGTTGAAATAGCTGATGTAGAATTTTGTTGAATTTTAACTTCAGTCCATTTTGATCTGGCATCCATAAGTATCAAAAAATGATATCTTAAAAAAGGCCCAGCGTAGTCAATATGTATTAGTTCAAAATTGGATGATTTGATAATTTTTTAGAATTATCTTTTACTTCTGCACAACTTCTACATTCTCGAACTAATTGCTCTATATCTCGATCGATGTTTTCCCAATAACAGGATCTTCGGGCTCGATTCTTCATTTTGACTATTCCTAAATGTGTGTGATAAAGTTCTTTAAATTTCCCTGTTCGAAGTTTTTCAGGAATGTATACTCGATGTCGTTTACAAATTACTCCATCTTGTAATGAATTTACCTGATAAAAGTTCTTGTTTTAGAACTGACAATTCTGGATAATCCTTTGTCTCTTTAGAAATTGCTTCAAATGTAGTGGAAGAAATTGTAATTTGGTTAACAGTCTTGCAGTGAATTATATCCTCGTCTTGTAAAATGTTCGGATCTTTTAGTTTTAGTGATGCTCTTGAGAGAGATATATAGTCGATATTCTGATTTTCTTCACTTTTTCTATGTTGGACTTTATAATTATATTCGCTAAGAAATGGTGCATATCTTAGTAATCGGCGTGATGTATAGAACTTATTTTACTAACGTGATGATAAATTCTATATAACGGGCAGTATCAGTTATTAGTGTAAATTCTCTGCCATAGATGTAGTTATGAAATTTTTGAATTGTAAATTTGATGGCTAATGCGTCACTATCTAGTTGACTGTAATTTTGTTCAGAAATTGTTAGGGATCTAGATGTAAAGGCTGTTGGTTTCTCGATACCATTTACTATGCGGTATTAAACTCCAGCGATGTCTGTTGGACTGGTGTCACAACCAACTACAATATGTAAATTTGGATTGTATGGCATCAAAACCCTATCGTTAGAAATCTCATTTTTCAATTTAATAAAAGCAGATTCAGTTAAAAAAAAAAAAAAAACAGTGGAATTTTTTATTTATAAATTGTCTTAAAGGATAGATGTTATAAGGCCGTCCCACCCTAAGGTATTGGGTAGTGAAGAATAACTAATCGCGGACAGTAATCCACCAGGCCCATAGTCGATCGGAGCTCCAGCTTCCAATGCACTGTCAGCAACAACATCTGCGCTGGCCAAACGGTTCGTAGCACCCTGGCATGCCTTGCACGCAGACTCACCCAAGGAGGAAGATCGGGCTACTTGCCTTTATTAAAACAAAACATGTATAACTTTCTTAGTTAACTAACAGAGTTGGGATCTTTAAAACAAATCAAATTTAACTAACATAGGATTTGAATAAGTTAAATATAATACTATTTTATGATTCTATAGGAAATGAATTTACAAATGTATTGTGCATTATCTCTTTAAGTCCTTGTTTGATCTTAGAGTTATTTGGTTTATATCCATAATTTTATAATTGATTGGGAAATATTTCGATCTGATTTCTTCGAATTGCTTGCAGTCATAAATTAAATGTTCTATATCTTGTCTTGAATTATCTTATTGACATCTGTCTGATTTGTTAAAGAATCTGTTTTGATATATTGCGAATGCCCCGTGGCCTGTCTTGATTTGATTTAGGAGGAAGTCTGCTGAAAATTTTTTTTCTTTTACTGTTGGGTGTATATTGTATAGTCTTTTTGTCTTATCTGAATTTTCCCATCTCGTCTGCCATTGCCTTAATATATGTTGTTGTACTATTGTCTTGATTTGTTGTTTTGTATATGGGACTATATAATGTATATTTTATTTCCTTTTGTGGCCTGTTTTGCGTTTAATTCTGCTAATTCATTTAATTCTATTCCTTTATGTGCTTTAATCCAGTGAAAAGTATAAATGTTATTATTGCTTTGGATTAACTTTATTATTTTATCTATTGTTTTATTTTCTGTTTTTCCTGATTTTATTGTATCTAAGACTGATCTAGAGTCCGAATGAATGTGACATATTTTAACGTTATTCTTGATTGTGTATTCTATAGATGATAATATAGCTTGTGCTTCAGCCTCATAAACTGTAGCTTGATCGTTTAATCTATGTCTGATGATATCTATTATTTGTTTATCTCTGCCTCTCTGCCTATAATTGCTGCTATGCCCACTTTGTTATTAATCTTGGAACCATCGGTAAATATATAATGATCTTGCATATGGATTGATTTAGTCCAATTGATTTCTAAGTTTTTCCAGGGAGCTTTATATTTTATTTGTTTAATACATGTGTTTTCTTTATTTAGCTCCAAATTGCCTATTTTTATATTTATTCCCTTATTTATCAGTGAATACTTTTGCCCATTGTAATTTATTATGATGTCTAAAGGTGGGCATCCTGTTAATAGCTGCAATGCTTCCGTTGAAACTGTGACTATTTTAAGTAATGCTATTCTTTCTATTTGATTTATTTTTAGGTTCATTTTGACGGTGTTATTGTACCAGGCTATTGATCCATAATCTTTTCTATGACTGCTTTGTATATTATTTTTATGATCTCTGGTCTTAGGCCCCACGTTTTCCTGGTTGTTCTATCTGTTTTATTTATGAAGCTAAATATCTTCTCTTGTAAGGAATTTAGGTGATCTGTCCAGTTAAGTCCAATATGACGCCCAAGTATTTTATATTGTTCGAGTATTTAATATTTTGTCCCATAATTTGCAAAGTAGGTCTTCTTGATATGTCCTTTTTGATTGTAAATATCGTATAGTAACTTTTGTTTATGCTTAAATTTAATTTATGTTTGTTGATCCATTTTTCAATTATGACTATATATGCTATTGTTATATTAGAGAATTTGTAATATGTTTTATGGTTACATTATGATAATGTCATCTGCGTAGGCTTGTATATATGTATCATCTTCTAACTTTGTTTCCAAAAGGTCATTAACAATAATATTCCAAAGTGTTGGACCCAGAGATGAGCCTTGTGGAACGCCAATGTTGTATTTGATAGGTATGTTTTCTGAATTTAAGTAAGTTCTATTATCCAAAAATGAACGTATTATTCTGTATAAGTTTTTCTTTAGTTTGTATTTATTTAGAGCTTCCAAAATGTTATTTCTTCTTATAGAGTTAAAAGGATTTTTAATATCTAGAGATAGCATGCAGGTATATAATTTATTTTTCTTATTTTCTCTGATTTTAGAAGTTAGATCAAATATGGCATCTTCTGCACTTTTGCCTCTTGTGAATCCATACTGTTGTTTATTTATGAGATTTTGTTTATATAAGGTATAGGTTAGTCTACTCAGTATAATTTTATCTAATATCTTGCCAAATATTGGTAACAAACATACCGGTCTGTTATGAGTCCTTCTGAGTTAAATCTTTGCCTTCTTTCGGTATTAGTATTATTTTTGCTTTCTTCCATATGTTTGGAAATACTCCTTTTATCCAGCATTTGTTTATTATTTTCTTGAACCATCATTTATCTACATTAAATAATTCTGTGTATACATCCAGTTCTACGTTGTTCCTATTTTCTACGCTTTTCCTATTTTCATTTCTTTTATTATTTCTTCTATTTCTCTTATAGTTATGTCTTCTTCATTTCTATTTTCATATTTTTCTTCTATTTGTGTTATGTCTTCATATGGGAAGTTATATTTTAGTATGATATCAGTTGCTTCTGTTGTGGTTTCTGTTATTGTGAAATCTTCCTTTAGTATCATTTTTATTATGTTTTGATTTATATTGTTCTGTCTTATGGATTTATAATGGCTTCCAAATGCATTTTGGTTCGTAATTGAGTTTAAGTATTCTTTGAATGCTGCTTGTTTAGTATTAATGGTTTGTTTCCTATATATGGCGGCTTCTTTTTTGAACATTATTCTTGTTTTCTGCCTCTGATTTTGTTCTATTTCTTTTTGATATCTTCTTCTGAGAGCTCTAACCTTAGACCTTTGTATTGTTAATATTTCTGTCCACCAGTAGTCTGAATTTTTTCTACTCTTATTGTATTTCTTTTTGCTCTTTATACAGATATCTATGAGTTTTGTTTCTATTTTTTCAATAAGTTCATTTAATTCCAGTTGATTTATCACCTCTTCATTTATTTCTTCTCTAAGGTTCTGTAGTTCGTTTCTTAGTATCTGCCAATTCAACGTTTTCCTGTTATATCTTATTTCTTTATGGCCTTTATTTATATTTGTATTTAAACTGCAGGTCATAATGTTGTGGTCACTGGCTGTGAATTCATCATTTATATTCCAATCTGCTATTTCCTTCTTGTTTAGATTTTTTGTAATTAGTAAATCAATCCAGCTTATTCCCAAAACACTCTCGTATGTCGGTTTGCTGTTTAGGCTGTTTTCTATTATTAAGTTGTGTCTGAATGTAAAATCAACTACTTTCTGTCCCCTGTGATCGGTATTTCTTGGGCTCCATATGGATGATTTTGCGTTAAAGTCTCCAAATACTAACCATTTATCACTATTGTATTTTATTATTAAATTTTCTATTTGTTTTAATATTTCTTCTATTTTTTGTGGTGGTGCTATGTAGGTTGAGCAGATGAATAGATTAAAGCCGTTTGCTTCAATCTTTATTATTATTATTTCACTTTTCTCTAATATTGTTTTATTACTCTATATCCTTTTCGAATCAACAAAGCTGTCTTAGGTTGGGAGGTTGCTATTGTTTGGTATTGTCTTGGAATTTTGACTATTATGTTTCTGTATACGTATGGATCATTAATAGAGGCTATATCTATTTCTTCCTTGAGTAATTCTTGGGCTATTGAAAGATTAGCTGCATGACAATGATTTAAATTTAGATGTAGGAACTTTATACACTTTTTGCTTTTGTTATAATCCATAATCTATTTTCGATATTATATTGTTATACTCTCTTTCATATATATTACATTTTTTATCTTTAGCCCCATGATCTGTTTTGAATTTGTTTTGAATTTTTCATTATGTTCTATACAGTTACTACATTTATATTCGTTTTCACATTTTTCTTCTCTATGTTGTTGGCCGCATCTTCCACACTTTCCTGCATTGTTACAATCTTTTGCGAAGTGACCATATTTCAAACATTTGTAGCATTGTACGACTCTTATATATTCTCGGAATCTTACCGATGTCCAACCTAGATATAGTCTTTTAAAGTCTTTAATTTTAGGTGTCTCTGCTATCCACTCTTAATATCCAGTTGTTCCCATATTTACCTTTGAATTTAAACAATACCTCTAATCCAAAGTCTTCAAGATTATTTTGTTGTATAATTTTTGTTATTATCTCATCTTTTTCGATTTCTTTATCTACATCGTATAGTATTATTCTTGGTTTCCTTCTGATAGGTTTAATTGCCACCAATTCTTCCTTTTTATCTTGTTTTTGTATTTCTTTTATAATTGTTTCTATATCTTCTTCAGTACTGGTTTCTATGATTATTCCACCTTTCCTCATTGATCTTGTTTTGTTTACATTAACCTTAACCTTCGCCGGATCTACTATGCTTTTTACTATTTTCCTTGTGTCATCTGAGGTTTTACCTCCTGCATTTGGATAAATCAATAATACATTAAATCAATAATACATTTTCCTTTGTCTAGATCTATCTCTAGTTTCTTTTATTTTAGTTTGATGTTTTTGTGTTTGGTCTATTTTATTGGTTTGTTGTACTATCTCCGCATAAGACTTTGCCGTTTTTATTTGTGCTTTTAGTTGTGCTATTTCCTGTATTTGGTCCATTATTACTTTCATCAGTTCACTTACACCATCTCTCATCTTAGCTTGTGCTGGTAGTGTTAATTTGCTATTTGCTATGATTGTCTGTATATCCTTTTCTAAGTCAAATATTGTGTTGATTTTTTCATTTGGTCTGTTTATCTCCCAATTAGCTGTCATCGATTCTCGATCTTGGAGTGACGAAGCTTCCGCCATTTTGGTGCGAGTGGCTATACTTTAGCACATCGGATCAAATTAACTTAAGAAAAATTTATAAACAAAATAGTTTGGCACACCTGACCAAAAAACTTTTTCAAAAATAATATGTATTAAATGAAAAAAAGCAGTGTCCCTTCCGCCTACGTTAGCCACCGATGTTAATGGTGTTTCTAGGAGCCACCAACGTAGGAATGTAGGTCGCAGTTGAAATAAAGAGATTTGAAATTACAAAAGTCTCTTAACAGTTAGTTTTACCTTTTCCCAGGAATAGACTCTAGGCGATTGTTCCTGGAATTACAATATCAATAATCTTTCCAAATCTCTCGGGACTGGCTCCCTGTCTTAAAGGATAAGTCAGAGATGATGCCTTTGGGAGAAATTTAGAATAATAGGTAACCATTCCATAGAAACGTTTCAATTCTTCGATCGCGGAGAATGAATAATGGCTTGTCTTCTTTGGACATTTTGATATTTCATTTTGTTGGATTACATAGCCTAAATATGAAATTTTGTCTTTGAAAAAATGACACTTTAAAAATTCAATATGCATGTAAATAGTTCAAAGACGTCTCAACATTCGATCAGATGATCATGGCATTCTGAAAACGTTTCTCCGTGTACTATAATACCGTCAAAGTATGTAGATAGACCTGGTAAACCCATTAATATTTCATCTAATATTCTGTGGAATTTACTAGGAGCAGATTTGATGCCAAAAGACAAACGATTTATTTGAAAAGTTCCTTGATGAGTAGATATAGCTTAAATTTCCTTGCTTTCGTCAACAACCACTACGTGTAAATATGCTTTGAATAAGTCTAGAGATCAGAAACATTTAGAGTTCCGAAGACTATTCAGTATTTCATCTATCTTTGGGATTGGATAATGTGCACCTTGTAGTTTAGGGTTTACAGCTACTTTATAGTCAACACATAATCGAACACTACCATAAGGCTTGGGTATAACAACAATAGGCGAACTCCAATTGCTACAATCTACTTTTGTAATTATCTGATCTTGCTCAAGTATCTTAAATTCTTCGTCAACTTTCTCGCGTAAAGCAAAAGGTACTTCTCTAGCTTTAAAAAATTCAGGTTGTGAATTTTCTCGAAGTTTTAATGAGCACGTGAAATTAGGTATTTTCCCCACTTTTTGTTCTAACACTGTAGGAAATTGCTTAATAATGTCATCAATAATATTAGAAACATTGATAGTGTTTATTTGAATTTCTTCACATTGATTACACTTATCGATAGCAGATAAATCTATTTTTAAATGTCGAATCCATGTTCTTCCTAACACTGGTGTAAACATATCTGGAAGTATATACAAAGTTTCTGTACTTGTGAGATTTTTATACCTGACTAAAACTTTGATAAAACCTAATGGTTCGAAAATTCCGTGAGTGTAAGTTCGAAACTTTACGTCTGTAGGTTGTAAGACATTTGTTAAATTCAGTAAATCAGAAGCTTGTTTTGGCAAAAGTGAAAATCCTGCGCTGGAATCGACTTCAAATTTTTGAATTTTTCCATCTATCTGCACATTAACCCAGAATTTTTCAGTGTCAATGGTAAATTTGAAAACATCAAAAACTTTAGTCTTATTAGGAAAAATATTGACTGCATCAACATCTGTAACATATTCATCTTTTTCAATAGATTGAATTTCATTAGCCTTTTTTATTTTTCAGCAGTGCTGATAAACAGACTTTTTGAACGTGTCCCTTTCGCTTACAGTATAATTTTGTTATGTCAGCCCGACATTCTCGAGAAAGGTGACTTGAACGTTTGCATTGTAAATACCAAGTTCACGAAAATCTATGTCGAGAATTTGACCAGTTTCCTTTTTGAGAAAAATCTCGCTGTGTAACATTTGAGTGATTGGTTTTAAAAGTGCTTCGAGTTCTTAAAATTTTATTAACTTCTTCTGATTTTCCACTAAAATTGTTGTTGTAGATTGTTTATTTGGTTGTTTATTGACTTAGATGAAATGAAAGATCCCCTCCAGATTTAAAAATTAAATTCCCATTTATTGAAAACAACCCATATATTTTAATTGTTCTGAATTAATTCAAAAAAATAATTTAGTAGAGAGATAAAATAAAGAACAGATTCGAATCTTAAGTGAATTGCTATGTAAATATTCTGACATATTTTCGAATGAACCTGGATTAACAAATATTGTAGAGCACGATATCGAATTGACTTTTAATAAACCAGTACGTGCCAGACCATATAGAGTGTCACCCCGATAAAATGAAATTTTAAAAACTGAAATGAATAAAATAATAGCTAATAAAATTATTGAGGCGGGAATATCTAATTATACTTCTCCCATGATATTATTAGTAGAAGTTTCTGGTAGAGAACCAAGGCCTTGTATTGATTACAGAAAATTGAATGAAATTACAAAAACTGAATATTTCCCGCTTCCTAATATTGAGGAAAGGATTGAAACTGTTTCAAGTGCTAAATTTATTACAATAATCGATTTAGCAAAAGGCTATTGGCAGATTCCCCTTACTAAGAAAGCTCAACAATTGGCGACTTTTGTAACAAATTTTGGTTGTTACAGACCACTTCGAATGCCATTTTTTCTGTAAAATGATAACCGAATTGTTACAAGGAATGAAATCTTCTGCGATTCCATATTTAGATGACATTGCCATATTTTCTAATTCTTGGGAATGCCACCTTAAGCATTTAGATAATGTTTTTCGGCGAATTGAAAGAGAAACCTTCTAAATGTGTTTTTGCTCAGAAATATGTCAAATATTTCGGTCATATGTTTGGCCAAGGTAAAAGAACTCCCTCAGAATTAAAAATTGATGTCATTAAAAATTTTCCAGTTCCGACAGCTAAAACAGAAATTTTGGCTTTTCTAGGTTTGTCTGGTTATTATAGAAGATATATTCCTAATTATTCCATTATAGCAACTCTCTTGACAGATAAATTAAAAGGGAAGTCAAAGAATGAAAAGATATTGTGGTCGGAGGAATGTGAAACAGCTTTCAAAGAATTGAAAAATAAACTGAGTGAAAACCCAGTGTTATACGCTCCTGACTATGAAAAAGAATTCATATTGCAAACTGATGCATCCAATGAAGGAATTGATGCAGTATTTTCTCAACTGGATGAAGAGGAAAAAGAGCATCCTATCTTATACCTTAGCAGGAGATTTACAGAAACAGAGAAAAAATACTGTACCACAGAGAAAGAATGTGCTGCAATCGTCTGGGCAGTAAAAAGTTGCAATGCTACTTGGACAAAAATTTAAGATTGAAACTGATCATAACCCATTAGTATGGTTAAATTCTAATGCTAGTTCAAACCCTAGGTTAATGCGTTGGGCATTAGCATTGCAGCCCTTTAATTTTGAGTTAATCCATCGAAAGGGGGTCTTGCATAAGAATGCTGATGTTCTTAGTAGAATTTATAAATAGAAAATTTTCAGTTATTATTTTTATTAACATTTTCTCTTTTTTCATATTGCCTTATTTGGTATCATATTAAATTTCAAAAATAAAAAATTCTATTCTTTAAAATACTATACCAAAGATAATAGTAGCATAAATTTTTCATGTTATTTTATAATTATGTGGATATGCTTATTATGTTTTGTTATTAGTTATTTGAGTAATTGTAAGAGACTTTTACTCATGTAAAAGTCCTTCCGGAGGGGGAAGGAGTTGTAACGTGCTAAAAAGGCGAGGATCAGTACAGCGCATGCGCGCCAGATTCTGCCGCCCTACTCCTTTCCGATTATATTGTTTTTTGTTTACTTTAGTAAAGTGTATTCTCAGAGAGACAACGCACTGGAGGTGCACTTGTGGCGATGTCCGCCAATGACATTGTCATGATTATCAAGATGAAAGCTATATTAAAATTTATGTAAATAGTAAAAATTATGTACATACTTAAAATTTATCCTCAGCAATAAATTTAATTGAAATTGTCTTCAATTGCCTTGCCACCTCGGTACGCTACAATAATCAATAAGTAGCGATCGTTGAGCCCAGTCGAGAGAATGTTCGGTCATCATTCAGCTGAGCATCTCATGCTTCGCTCACCTTACATTCACAGCTCCGGACATCGGCCCGCTTCTGTCTGAACCACCACAATGATCGGATTTGAGTCCGAGACACCGAGGTGAGAGACCGCTCAATTATTGCATCGCCCCAGCTATTATTGTTTAAGGTGGTACTGAAATTCGCGCTCAGTGTAGTACACCAACACACTGTTGGTGTACAACACAGATTACATCTCTGAGGCCCTTCGATAACTTCAGCACAGATAATGCGTGACCACACGTCTTGTTCAATTGTTCTTCTTTACTCTTGCCTCTACTTGTTCTCCCAATCTCTCGTCAATCGTAACTATATGCATTATGTTTTGGAACACCTGTCCGCAACCATCCGCAACTACAGCAATAAGAGAAATATGCAAGAATTGCTAAGGACACATCTGAAACCACCTTGATTCAATACTGGAAGTGGTTATATATGTGATTATTGAGGGCGACATAGCACTAACTAAAGAGCCTCCTGGCCTGGTTGGTTAGGGCATTGTTCTCGTTATTAGGAGGAAGTGAGTTCGAACCCCGGCTTAACTGAATGTCCTTCGTGTTCGCTAAAGGCCGCTGGAGCACATGACATGTCTGTGGTCGCAATGTCCTCCAAATGAAAGGAAACTTCTGGAGGTTTGCTGGCCAATTATTGTTCCCTGCTTGAAAATCACGAAAATTCCCCTGACTGCTTTTATCTAGAACCCAACTGAAGTTCAGGTACAGGGAAGCATGCAACATTAATACAGACTAAGGAGACGTCCACACTTAACAAAAAACTGTCATTTCATTCAACCATTTGATCTTTGTGTAACTGTTAGGCAATACATATACATATATATGTGTGTGTGTGTGCAATAGTGTAAACATACTTTGTAAAACACTTGAACATTGCACTCCTTCATTATCCGTCTCCATCTGACCTTAAGGAATCAATTAAATATCTAAAATACTACTGGATATGAATATAAAAATTCTTCTGGATACGCGCCAAACACTGAATAATAGCATATTCTCATAAAATAATCTTCGATATATCTCTCGTACTCAAAACTCCACGTAAAAAAACTTCAAAAACTAATTTCGTACTTCATTGAACTATTTACCAAAGCATTAAATATGCTAACATCATGGTTGGTGGTACATTCCAAACGTGGAAATGAAAAACCATTTAGTGAAGCTTTTTCCTTTTCTTTTCCATTTTCTCATTAACTTTTTTTTAATGCTTATTACACGTGGTTGTCAGTAATGTCGCGCACCAATAACTTACCTGAGTAACGCACAGATGCCTGGAAGAAGGTGGCCTTAAAAAAATCCTCCTAAGTAGAAACAAGTGTTCATGGCTAGCATGACATCACATCGGAAATGCTATCAGTTATTTCGAATTCATAGAATTTGTCCTACTTTCTCTTTAGGTAAATTTTTTCTGATTCATTAATTTTAATAGTATAGGCTCATTAACAAATTTCAAAAAAAGTGTTCACTTAGCAAAATAATTAACAATGGAACATAAAAATATTTTTAAAACATGTAACTAGAGTCGAAATCAAGGATATATTTTTAAAATACATTTAAAATTATATATGATGTTTTTTACGAATGTGTGCAGACCAGTAAATTAGTTTTTAAAAATTGAATGTTCGCAAACTAAAAAAAAATAAAAAAAATATTGCAACTTGAAACTGTTTTAAAGATACGGCAAACTACACTGTATTTAAAAATCAAACTTAAAAACAATTCTCTATTTTCGATAAGGAAAAGAATGTAATCATTTAACTTTTTCTGTTTCAAACTTGAATTTTTAAAGTTACGTTAACAATTTTTCAATGTCGAAGAGTATTTAACTTGTTTTCTCAAAAAATAGCTCAGTCCTTTTATTCATCTGCTTGTTTTACAACCGATCGCACAACAGCGTGATAACTTTTTTCTTGATATCTAAAAATTCTTTTTCATTTTTGCCTTCTAAATCATTTAATTGCATTATAAATTTTACAAACAAATTACATCAGAATAAACAACAGTTTCCCTTCACATGGACAGTGACGAAAGAAAGAAGCCAGGAGACTCTTCAGAATCACTTAAAAAACATATTTTTGAGAAATAAATTGAGAAATTTTAAATCTGAGCAGGCGGTAGAATCTCAACTTTTTCAAGATCCTTTAAAAACGTTTTGTCAACAGCCCTATGTGAACTCCAATAAAGCCATGATCCTTCTGTCTCAAATTCTTTGTGTATGCAACTCCAAGACGCCATCTTTCATGAATTCCTTGTAAAGACTGTGTTCTTTTCCTTACAATTTAAAATTTTTAACCATAAAGTGGTTGTTTCTTTCGTTCCAGATGAGATCGTGATTTATTTATTACAATTCTCATTGGTTTGAAATATCCTTGAAGTTAGACAACGTTTCATCTACGAAGTTGCTACATGCTTTCAAATAGCACTTTTCGAGCAACAGCAAACATGGCGATGTTCACCACTGAATGTCTGCGTGTCGTCGACGATGAGAAAAAATCATTTCATAATTTTAACCAGAAATAAAAATGTATTTTTAATTGTAATTTTTTTTGTGTAAGTTTTAAAATCATGAAAAATTACATGTTGTTTTAAATAATTAGTTTTCAGATTTTTCCAATTCTTAGCGATATTGCTTCGAAAATTATAAACTTGTTGAAAACACATTGAAATAAAACAAGAGAAAATGAAAAAGACAAGAAAAAATATCCACTGTATGTTTAGTAGAAATTTAGTTTAAATTTTGGATTATTTTAAATTTAGTTGTGAAAAATTCTTAAAAATTATCATGGAAGAGATATGTTATTTTTATTTTTACTTAAGTCCCAACATTTTTTAATTTGTTCTATTTCTTAAATGTTTTTTTTATTACATATCATTGTTCTTCTATGACATTTATGCTGTTTTATACATTTGGATTGATCCTTCCAGTAAAGCCATATGTAACAACAATTACATCAGAATCCACAATGGATTCCTTTGTCAAATTTCAAGGAAGAGCAATTCAAGTCATTAAATAAATGCTCTTCGTTTCTCTAATCAAGCTTGCAGACTGGAGAATTTAGCGGTGAAAACCTTTCTCGGAGAATTCTTCGTGAATTCATGGAGATGAAATAATGACATCATTGTTCTGTTGAACCAATGAAACTATTTACATCATATTGAATTTTTTACATTTTGACTGATGGTCAATATCAGTTTTATGAAATTATGACTATTTAACGAGGCATCTGATATATATGTTAATTTATTTATACTGTAACTCAGAATGTGTAATTTTATTGAAACTTTTTTATATTTTCATAATTTTTTTTTTGAAAATATTGAACACTATTATTATTTAACAAAACTAGTGTACATTTCATAATTTAAATTAAATCAAACTCGTTGAATTGCATCATATTGCTTTCAATATAATATAACTATATTTTTTAAATAATATATATTTGAGATAATTTTACTTAAATCAAAAATAAATGGTAGTTATGTTACACATACAGACTTCAATAAATGCTTTCTAAGACCTTAATCCTCAATCAAAAATTATTACATTATTGTATACTTTATATTTAAATTTAATTTGGCTCAGGAATATTTACATGAAATATTACTTTAATTCCAATTTTTTTAAAAAAATTTATTATTGAATTAATTCTATTAAAAATCTACGACACCTCAACAACATATGTAGCAAATTTACTGTTATATATATCAAACACAAGAATCAATATTTTCAATAACATTAAATACAGTATATTTAAATTTAGAATGTGTTCAAGTATGCATTTTATCTAAATTAATGTAAAGATATATTTATGGTGATTGTGTCTCTTGAACTGAAACTGGAAAACTTGGAGATGGTATAAGTAAGAGATTTTATTTGGTGTACGAAAGTGAGCTTCTTCTTCTTAAAATTGGGCACCTCTGCTTTTATCAGCATTTTGTGCTTACATTATAATGGAACTAAATCTCTGAAAACATTCAGAAGAATCAAGTCAAAAAAGCCTAAAGGGAATCGAATAATAAAAAGCACATACATAAAAGATCTTTCAGATACTCTGAGATGTGAAATGAATGCCTTCGGGATTTCATTTAATTCATCATAAGAGGATTGTTTAGAATTCTGGATTTAAAAGCAGAATTCCAAGGAAAACACCACATTTAAATGTTAAACAACACTAAACACGAACTTAACAAAGACCTACATTAAGCAGTCGAAAATACCAATCAAAAAAATAATCTGGATTGATGGCAGTGAAACGTCACTCTTCGGGGGAGATGGGCAAAAGTAGGTGTGGCAGAACAACAACCTCCTCACTGTATTGGAACAAAGAAGCCGACCATAGCCACAGTTTGAATGTGTATGTCTGAAGATATTCGCTGAAGAAGGACTTAAAGTAAAGGCCTGACCGAAAAACAGCCCTGGTCTAAATCCTATTGAAAATTTATGTTGACGTTTTAAGATATTGCACGAAAATGCGTCTATAAAATGGAACACAACTTAATGAGGCTATAATTGTTTCTTGGTATCGTGTAATTAAGAAAGATGAACATTTTTTGCTGGATAAAAACTTTATTGAAAAGTAACGGTTATCGTTCAAAACATTCATTGCATGTATATATAATTTAATAGTATATTCTTATAAAATTAATAATCAAATATTAGATGGAGAATGATGTATTGAAAATACCAAATGGAGAATAATAATATATTTATAAAGTTAGTCAAAAACCAGATTTATAAAATTAAGTATTTGATTTAGAATAATAATCAAATACTGGGTGGCGAATAATAATATATTTATAAAATTACTCAAAAACTAAATTGAATAATAATCAAATGCTAGATGGAGAATAATACATTGAAAATACGAAATAAGTAAGCAGATGGAAAAAGGTTCAATATATATTTTAAAATTTCAAAGAAAATATAATAAAAGAGAATGGAACAAAAATGGAGCGAAGAACCAACATAGCCAGCTTCATCAGGGGCTGTTGACCACACTAGCACAAAGTATATATATATATATACCAGTATACAGTGTAAATGCATTTGAAATTTAAATTTAATAGAGAGAAAGCAAAATGATCATGCATATGCAATTAAGGGTTAAAAGTTTACTCAGGGATACCCCTTGCATTTTTGGCGATTTTTTAGCACTAAGATAGGTGCCAGCATGTCATTAACAAAATGGCAACAATAAAAGTATGTTAGTTTAACCGGTAGAAATACCACGATTAACAGAAATTAACGCCCATACGCCAAAACAAGGGATACCCGTATATATATTGAATGAAATACCTGCATTGCCCACTTAATATGGAATTGTTGACTAGATCATCCTGAAAATAGGGCGTTTTTGGAATAGCAAAGGAATATGTGAAAATGAAATGTGCCACTACACCCAAAACCAAACAAAACACCCACATATAAAAATTGAAGGTATCTCATTAAAAGAAGTCATAAAATACCAAATGAATATTTTTTTTTGTCTTGTGCCATCTAGGCTGTGACAATATGGGGTGCGCTGCTCCAGTTTTTCATACTGAACCATATTTGGTGTGGAGTCCGACTGCTTCAGTACACACATGCCATAGGGACCCGTTTATAGGGTAGGCAACCATCATTCAAACACAGAAAGAACAAAGACAGGATAGACAGTGAGTATCCGCAGTCAGGCACTCTGACCACTAGAAAGGGCGATCGGCGAATGAATATTACCACACAAATATAAAAATTGTGAAAAATAGCTTCACTTAACTTCATAAAGTGACTTAATTAAAAGAGAGTAAGCATTCGTAGAAGCTTGACATTTCTGCCTGGCGTTTTCACTTCATTTCGTTCGTTTCATAGCTTGATGTTTGAAAGCGGAAGAGCTAGATGCAGTTTCGAAGAAGAATTCACCACAAGCTTTCTGCGATGATTCGAAGAGGAGTTAAAAACAAAGATGTGAAATAATATAACATCATATCTTTTTTCGATACTTTTCCAAATCGCCGTAACGGGAAAGAAAAAAATCATAATTTATTATCAAAAATAATCCATTTTCATCATGTATTGTTTCAAAAAAGTTAACGTTTTTTAGAAACTACTAAAACAACGTGCTACTACGTTTTATGTTTACAATTTGTAAGTTAATAGTTATCACTTATTGACAAACGACAATGTTTGTTTCTGGCAAAAACTGCTTAGCATTCTCATCGTTGCGTAAATATAATGTAGTATTGCCATTTTTTCAATGAGACAGGATTAAATTTTGTTGTTCTTTGTCCTTGTTGATTTGTCATAGCTATGCTCCTTCTAACCGACAAAATGATTACCAAGCAATCTTTCGCACCAACTAGATTTAGCTTTTTTTAGTATTTAGTTTACCATTGTTTATCACATTTTAATCAATTTTTGCTGCCTGAATAGTTTTCATTCCTGTGTTTTAGTTCTTACTTTGAGTCTAAATGTCTATATTGTATCTGCTTGTTCTTACTCTGCCTAAATATTATAAATGATACTTACTTTATGACAACTCATAAAACAAATTTTCAGTATAATAAACAATTCCTGGTCTTGATGATTTCCTTTGGCATCAATGTTTGCAAGAATGGACCATGGAGCCGAACCAAATGCTTAAGCGTCCTACTGTGGTTTAGAATGCAGGACATTTCGCCAAATTCTTCTTCAATATTCCCCACGTGAAATAGCCTTTCTTCCAAAACGCTTTCATTTCAGTTCAATTTATTTTCAACATCATATTGTGATCCCATATGAAAGTTTCTCATAATTAACTGCAAATGTGAGAAGTCTTTTTAAATAAAAAGCAAATATGGAAGAATTGGCTGGGAATTTTTTCTCAGTGATGAAAAATAAAATGCTTGAGAAAGTGATATCGAACATCTATTTTCATGGAGATCTAAGAAAATGGTCTCGATATTATAGTAGGAGTCACTGTCTAGTGGTCAGAATGCGGATAATTTTAAAACGTCCAATTCTTACAACCTCTGAAGGAAGGAATCTCCTGAAACGATTGACTGCAACTCTTCACTGTGTAAAAGATTTTAACTGTTTTACTTCAATTATTATTGACATTAAATATGAAAAGGAATTTATAATACATGTTAAAGATCATGTAGCCGAAATAAAATAAGGGCGTGGAAATATTTGTTCCATTCCAGGAGTTGGTCAAGTCTTCATCTTCCTGCAGAGTGCTCTGAGTAAAATATATGGTAATGTTCAAATGGATGACAATAATCTTGTTCCGTGCCACAATGTGCTACGAGATTTTCCTTTTCGATTGTCTTGCGACACAGATCTTATCACTGCACGTTTGACGACACATTTTTAAGCCCATAAAACTCAATTCAGGTTACAGCGATTGAATTATAAATCTATAAGCAGTTAGTGTACTTTTTTATGAATTGTATTGCTTTTTATTGGAGAAATCTTGAATTTTGTGGGTATCAAGATGCAGAATAAAATATATTAAATAAATCTCTGATATTGAAATGGTTCTTTGTGTTCATTGTTTCTAAATAATGTAATTCCACTTTAGAAATAGCCGAAAACACGGCGCGATTTCCATTTTATACACCAAGTCATAAACTTTCCTATAATCAGGTCTATATAAGAGATCCACAATGTGAACTAAGCATAAAGTTTCTCTTTATTTATTTCAATGCAGTCTGTGTTTTTTCTTTTACTTTTAGAAATATCCGGGGCATACTAACTAGCATTATTCGAGCGAAGATTTTTTATGTTAAATCGCTGTACTGTGCAAAATATTTTTTAAAAGAAAAATGATCACCGAAAAAACATGTAACAATCAATTCCAATATTATAATTCAAACTGTATTAAAAAGCAAAATGTGTAGACAAATTTTTGAATTGCAACATTTTCCTTTTTAAGCTCAATGTGGATATAAAGTACGCCTTAACAGAAATGACTTTATGATTTCCTTATCATTTAATGCTTGCGAATAAATTGATGAATAAGACAACATCCATTGATTTTATTTTAAAATTAAAGTGAGAAATGCAATAAAATGTTTTCGCACAAGCTGTGATATTGCACTCAAAGTGAATTTCTTCCTACGGAAATTTCTGAAGAATTTCGTCTAAATTTACACTTTGGGAGCTACGACCGTTTCTTTTCCTACCCACGTGTTTTCCCTTGCGACCCCGTTGTCTACAGAAATTTCTTCTGGGAGGTGGTGCCACACAGCTCATCAAATTACACAAAAGGATTCATGATGCTTAGGAGACAGATGTATTCAAGGGTGTCCCATATCGAACTTACAAACCTTCAACAAATAAACCACTTAATGAGTATAAAAAGACATTAGAATATATTTCATATAAATTATTTTCGACATTTTCAACATTTTTTTCATTGAAAAGTTGAAAAAGAAAAATGATTTATTCTAATATCTTAATAAATTGTAGAAATTGTTGACATAATAATTTGCCTTTTATAAATCCTTTATTCGTTTTTATTAATCTTTAATTTAAATTTAATTATTTGTGCATCTCTTTAAATAATTTCATTTAAAGTAACTACAGTGTTTCAACACATAATTGAATATTATTATTCACCAAACAAAAACAAAATTCTTTTTTTTTTCTTCATTATTTTCCAAGAGGATGGGGTCAAAGTCTTCCCAAACTTGTGTGTACCACTCCTGAAAAAAAGAAGAAACAAATTTCTTTCGCAGTTTAATATCTCTTTAGATTCAGGACAAATCCGGTTTTGGAAAAGAGTATCTCATTTCAACTAAATTCAATTTTTGTTTTTGCTCTGTCATTCATTGTTCCGCGGATGCATCGAGCTCATAGACCTCCAAAAGAAGTAGATTTTTTTATTTGGTACTGTTTTAGAGCTTCTCCTAAGCACATGTGGAGGGCATTTTCACGAATCGTGACCACTGTGAAGTAGATCCTCCTACAAAGTACGTCTGCGCTCCTCAACACCTTTTAATCTTAGATTTGGGAAACAGGCACAATAAAAACCACTGTGAAAAGTTAGGGAAAACCATACTTTGAGATCATGCGGCACGATTGAAAACATGAAGGGATTTCATCTCAGAAAATGAAGCAGACGATAAGTCGGATCCCTCTGAAGAATGTTTTCGGTATTTTAGAAATCGTCTGAGGTCTTCCCTTTCAAAATATTCGGTGAGTTCTATTATGGCAATCATTATTTTTTTTTATTACTTTTAAATGCAATTAAAATATTTACTCAACGATAAGGTATATTAATAAATAATAATGCAATTAAAATATTTACTCAAAATTCAACAATAAGGACATTTTTAAATTATGTAATTCCTTCCATTTATTTCATAGACTGGATGTAGCGTTGCTAAGCAGCGGAGACCTACAACAACAAAGTCCTATTTATATATGTATATTGTTAATATTTCAATGATTTAATAATAACCTCTGCGTTTCGAATTTAAAGAAAATTAAGACCACTCGTGTACATTTTGTTAACATTCTTTTCTCTTAACTAATACAAGAACATTTTTCAAAAAATATCTCAAATGTAAAATATTAAAAAGAAAAGAAAAGGAGAAGATCATGATGATTTTTATTTTAGAACGATTGATCGCGAAGCAATTGCGCCAAGGGAAACGTAATAATGAGTTTCCAGCGCATCCGAGAAGGTAGCCGAAAGGTTAGTCTAAGGTTTAACAGTTTATGGGCTTGAATCCTATTTTGGAAATGAGAGTTCGTAGTGGTACGCAATCCATTTCAACAGTATGTCGCAGTCTAATTAGTCTTCGTGCCCCAAAAAATACCGTTGAGTGACAAAATTACTATTTCAGACACACTTCCATTTTAACCGCATTCTTTTATGTGTGAACGGTTTAACTACATTAATTAAAAATTAATCTCTCTTTAATGGAAACGATTTTCACGTTATCATTAATATTCTTCTGCACATTTTTCAAAATACTATTATAATAATGTTTGCAATTTTGAAAATGACATTGATTTCGCTCTTTTGATATTCAATAACTCATCGTGTTCATTCATAAATACGTTACCGAATAAAACTGCATAAATGTTTAATAGAACATGTTAAATTGCTTACACTGTTTAAATTTTACAGAAACCAAAAGAAATATTATTGTCAATGGAAATGTTTTCTGTTTGATAGAATAAATTTAAAAGTTTGGTGCATGTATTTTATCTTAAATCTATGGTGAGATTTGAAGAATAATATATTAATTCGAAAGAAAAGATAAAAAAAATATATCATCATAAATAATAAAAGGAAAGATCTTCAATTTAATTAGAGAATGATTACTTTGCAATTTCTTAATGTGTTCGTGAGAAAAATCAGAAAGGTCCATTTTATAATTTTCGCAATCGAACAAATTTAAATGTTTATGGTAAGGAAGAGTTAATAATTTTTTGAATGTGTGAGACTACATGATTATAAATTTATTAATTGTAGTTTATATGGGAGTTTGCCAAACATTGCAAGCGTGGGCAGGATTTTTTACTTGATGGTCTCTGCTCTCACTTTCAGTTCATGTTTTTTCATGCTTTTATTCTGAATAAAAAATATAAACTCAATCAACTTTCCTTGAATTTGATTATTCATTACAACTCAAAATGCATTGAAACATTTATAAGATTAAGGGAATGTATCGATTATGTATAATGAGTGACTGAACACTCGTTTTTCAAGAGGAAACGAAAATCTAATTCAAATTTTAAAAAATTTTACAGTATATATTTTTACCAAATAACAGAAAAGTTTATTTTGAAAATTCTGTGTAAGCTCAGTGCAATGCTTCTACAAAAGTGAAAAGTAAAAATATAATATATTTTTTTTTGTAATAATATTACTTTAGATGTTTGTACAATTCATTGGCTGGATATTTATTGTAAATTAATTAAATTACCCTGTGTGGCTGGAAGTACCTTTTTATGTTTCCGGTCAGATTGTATCCCTCCCTTTCCCCCTTCCACAAAATGGACTGCTCGGGATTTGTGAAGGACAAGATGGAAGTCCAGCAGTTGTAGAAGACGCCAAGGTGAAGGCCTAAATCCCTTGCTGCAAGAAAGTTTTGTAATATCTCGGGGTAGAAATATTCTCCTATAACGGATCCTGAAAACAATGCCGATGTAAATAAGTTTTCGAAATCCTCAAAATTGGCCAGCCTAATAATAGAACTTTCCTCGAATTTATATGGAAATTATTTTACCAGCCAGTAGATTTATATTGTGGTAGCAACTATTTCATTACTTTAATTAATTAGTGGAAATTATGAATATCATTTGAATACTTTAATATACTATTAGTAACTTTAAAATATTTCAAATAACATAAATAAACAAATTTGGTATGTATGTGAATGGATTTTCAGTTTTATGATTAATAATAAGTAATTTTTAACTACGAATACAAAGCCAATTTCTGCATTTATTTTCAGGTTTGAATCTGGGAAGAAATACGCAAATCAATGTTGAAAAGCAATTCATTATTTAAATTTAAAATATTTCTTGTAAGCGCTATATGGTAATGGTATTTAGCTACACAACATAATGAAATTTGTCTTAATGGACACAGAAATGTAATTTCAATTTTTAAGTTTTCAAGTTCAATTCCCACTTCCAAAGTGGATGTTTGCGATGCTTCAGAATCCTCTTTAAATCGTAGATGTGTAAAAAAATGACTGTCAAACTACAAGCAAAATGAACTCAATACATCCAAAGGAGCTTCTCCTAAAAGTCGTTTAAATTGCCATTCCTTTGAGGCTGCACAATGCATAACAGGTGTTTTAGTTTATTTACCCTTCAAGCACAGTACTTTTTCGTTGAAAAAAAATACCCCACACTGTCACCCTCTCAGTTGGGTGTGGAGAAAGATGAAACGCATCCCTCTCCCACTTTTTAACTCAGAATGGATTTGAATCTGAAAACTTCGTTTTTGAAAATCTGAATTCTGTTCTTGGACCTTTGTAAACCTCAATAAAAGGGTATTGATTTACACTCTATCATGCAGAATGAATTTTAATTCCTCGTAACAAGACCAAAATATGTCCAGTTATGAAAAAATAATATTTTTCCTTATGTCATTGAAAAATAAAAACTTTAGAAAAGGTTTAAGGCCACGTTAAAATTATAAGTTTGTTTGATTATTCCTAACATAAAAAAGCTGCTCATCCTAATCATAAAAAACCGCCACTGGTATGCAAAACATATGCAATTTTTTAAGTTTAATTCCTCAAAAAAACCCTTGAGAGATATGAAGTTTAAAAATAAGAAACAGCACTTTATACTAAAAAGATGACTAAAGCATATTTGTGCGTGAAAATGAATACAATACGTACAGTATGGAATCAAACGAAAAATGGCTTTATTGAACTCATTGTATCGTTATTCATGGTTGTCTGGCCGACAGGAAAAACCAGCAGATTTACCTGATAAGTCCTCCCTTTACAGCACGACTGCTTTTCGCCATCTCCTCGTTTCAGCACAAAACTGTCCAACAGCTCTTGAAGTAAGAATACCGTTCCTCAGTTTCAGTTGTTCCCCGAAGGATGTAATCCTGCCATGAGCCCCCCCCCCCTCCCTCCCACACACGTCAAGAGATTCAAATCGGTAGCATACTGGCCAGTCTGTTCCGGTGGCACACAGTGTCTGGCGCTGCCGTCCATACAAAGAGAAGCCACAGCACATTGGGAAAGATCGCCTGTTTACAACCATGATTGCAGAATTACTGTCAAAAACTCAGTCCGGCAAAAAACCTGTCCACACCATTTCTGGTTTCTTTCTGTAATTTTATTGGGTCGAAACAGGCATTGAAATGACTTACAATCTTCGGGAGGACGCAATTCTATGGATGAGATGTTGTTGTACTGTTCCAAACGGATTTCAAAGTGACGCAGCTTTCAAGAAGGCGGGCAAATAGGCTATATTCGTGAAGACGTAAAGACACAGTGACCTGCTTCATTTGCCATTCCTTTGCTGAACATATCATGTGCCCAGCATTTATCTTGCTTTCATTTTGGGCTCTTTTCGCCTACATCTGTCGTCCATGCCGTTGTGGTCATGGGGAGAATACCAACAATTTTTCTAACCATTATACCTATGGTTTAGTAGGAATTCCTAGTGCATGAAATGACACTTTAGTTGATTCAGAACTCTCCGGTTTCTGTGTCCAGAGTCATGCAGCAGATTTCTTCTAGCCATATTGCTCGAAAGAACTCGCTTGTATTTGCAGCAAATGCCTTTAATGGCTTTTCTGTGAATCCATTTATTGTTTTCTTGAATTGCCCACACCAATCGTTCGTGTTTCGCTTACGTTCACATCCTATGCGATGTTTTATTCCTGACATTTGCAAAAGCATGACTCTCTCTTACTGAGTTATGTGTGTTCACCTAGAAAACAACTTTTTTGGCAAGATTTATGTAGATATAGATAGTGCAGCAAGATAACATCCTTATTTTGTATTGCAACAAAACAAAAAATGTTAACGATATATTTTAATCTATTTTTTGCATACAAAAGGTTTATATTTAAAGTTTTAGCTTACATAGCTTTAAATATTATGGGCAAGTGACTCCCGCCATTGGCAATACTCTGCGTGTAAATAATTTTGCTTGCCATCACATTCGCCGATAGGTTCGCCTGCGATTCTCTTGGGATTTTCCTTTACAGATCTTCCAAAGTTTGAGAGTGATCAGTATGGGCACATGATATTAAGTACCCCCACAAAAAGACTTGAAACAACAACTGTTCACACGCGTCAAAACCTTTAAAGCTCTTATGAACGCTATCACGTGATAAACAGACGTAAAAAAAATTGCATATGCATACTTCTTCTTACTGTATCCCGGACTTATTCTAATTTTCCACATTTTGTGGTTGCTATGAATGATAATGCTATCCGTCCTTAGCAATTGTCCAGCAGTATATATATATATATAATTTTTTTTAAAAATTTGCTGTGAAATTTATTTATTTATTGTAATTTATTATAGGAAATGAATTATTTGCTTGATGAAACCTATACAGAAATGTTTTGCAAAATAAAACGTGAATTAAAATTTAAAATATTATTTTGTTTATTAAAAAAATACCCTTGGCTGTGTTAAAAAATATTTTAAGAGTCGTTTTAATCATTTTATTTAACAAGAACGTAATCGTGGATAAAATATTAAAGTGTCAATATTACGTGGCACAATGAAATGAATTCTCCCTATTTTTGGACGGAACCGTAAAATGTACTTAAATTCTGGAAAAATCAGTCTCTCCATTTCAGCGAGTTGTAGTTAAAGTAATTTTGTCCGCTCCCACAAAACTCATTTTATGTAAATTACAAGCAGCTTACTCCAACTACTGCACTTCAGACAGCGTCTACAACGCGTCGCTAGGTTTAACTTCTTAACTGCATTTGGGTTGCCACAGCTTAAACTTAATACCTTCATCTTTAAGCAAAATTCATAATACACCAGGCTTTATGCATAATTACTCTCAGAATATATACCTAATATTTAGTTAATCGTATCGCATTTAAAATTTCTTAACTATATATACCTTCTAAAAATAAAATGAAAACATTTAAATGTATGCTTTTAATTTTGAAATGGAACTAATGAATCAATTTTAAAATTAAACTCTATTAAGTACTTACTTATTTATATGAAAGCTATGTATTTCTGGGCAGCAGAATTTTTTCAGTACTTTTATTTTTATTTTGTCAAGAACATATTTACAGAATAGTTATATGAATATTAATTGTAAAATATTGAAATATAACGAAATTAGTACAAAATAAAAATGATTTTAACACTTCATAAACTGTACAGAATACATTGAAAAAAAATTCATTCCAACTATTCTCACAAGAATTCATCTCCTACTAGAATGCGTAACTGAAATAGTTTCCTCAGTTCCCTCGCGATGGCGTAAAATCTAGAGTTGGCGGCGAATGTTGTAGAATATTTTGGTATTTTTGATTTGTAATAACAATCATTGGTTAGCAGATAAACAAAGATAGTCAAAATATATCACCAAATTCAAAAATTCGCTTAAGAGATTATGCAGTATATTTCAAACATTCTACGCGTACATCGTTTCGGATGGATAACATAAGTGGATTAAATCGTAACTAGTTGAATGTTTTAATTTTGTGTAATCCGGCTTGTAAGAAGATATATTGTGACATTTTTATTGTATAGGTAATATAGCAAATGGATTTTTATTATTTACATTTGACATAAGGTGTGTTCCTTCCACAAAATTTTCAAATTTTATAATAAAACTATTTACAGTTTAAAAATTTTTTGAAAGATTTAAAAATTTTACACTCCCTTAATCCTGTAGTACTTGCAATAAGCTGAAAGATTAGTGTTCTTGCTGTAAAATAGCTCAGTTTTTAACTCAATTAATATTCACTCAAGGACTGTATAAAACACACACTTTATTTCTCTGACTCTCACATCGCTACTGCCGGTTTCGTTTTTATGACTCAAAGAGGGCGCTGCGCTCGCAGGCGCCAACATTCCGCCTGGCGTTAACATGGTACATTCAACAATTTGAAACCTCAAGAAAAATATTAACACACTATATAATATATGAGTACAATGATACACACTATTAATAATAAACTACTCTAAATACATAATGATACACAGATATATTTGATAGAGTTCTCACTCCTTAATTAGGCAATGGCAAAATGCAAATTTTATTACTGCTCCTTTTAAATATTCCATTCTTCGTTTCAACTAAAACTACTCTCATTTTCTTATCCTTTCCTGGGAATGTTTGCATTATTCTGCCCAATGGCCAGTTACAAACCTGTACATTATCTAATTTTAAAATCACCATAGTGCCAACTTGCACATTTTCTTTGGTGAATCTCCATTTTGATCTTTCTTGTATTGCACTCAAATAATTGTTAGACCAATGCTTCCAAAATGTTTGCACTATCTTAGTTAATTTTTGCCATTGTTTTAATGTATTGTCATGTAAATTTAGGATGTTGGATTCTGCAATTGCTGTGATAGGTCTGCCTATCAAAAAATGGCCAGTTGCCTTTTGCTGTGATTTGCAATTATTAAGGAACTTATAAAGAAAAGCTAAAACACGTACAAGTTTAGTATAATTGTTAGTAATACTGAGTAATTCCTCAGTTGAAGAATTAAAAGTCACTAGGAAAACAGGTCTCTTGAAACGTCGTTCACTCTTAACCAGTTCTGTATTAAAATTTTCTAAGTCCTCGTTAATTAGTTCTTGACAGTTGTTAAGCGTCTCTTCTTTCTCGATGATAAATAGTGGTCCACAAAGAATTATTTCTCAGTTGTGCTGGATTGCAGCCACAAGAAACGATGTCTGCAAGATTTCGCTCCGATGATATATGCCTCCATTGTAAGACATCTGTCATAACTTGTATTTTAGCCACTCTGGTAACGACAAAGGTTCTCAATTCTGCTGGAGACTTCTGAATCCAGGACAAAACAATTTTGCTGTCCGAAAAATAACAATTCTGATCTATCTTAATTTCTAGGGAAGTGCTAACCTTCTTCATCAATTTAGATAGCAATACACCTGCACCCAGTTCAAATCGTGGAATCGAAAATGTTTTGATTGGTGCAACTCTTTCCTTGCTGCACATTAGATGTGAAATTACTTCACCATTGGCTGATTCGCATCTTAGATAGACTGCTGCACGGTAATAGCCCTCTGATACACCCGAGAATCCAAAGAGTTCAATTTTTACATTTTCTGGTAGTATACAGCGATTTATTTTAATATAGTTAATGTCACACAGCCCATAAAAAACTGTAACCATTCTTGTACGACATCTGATGGAAGTCTTTCATCCCAGTCTATTGATAACCTCCACAGACGTTGCATAAAAACCTTAGCCTTTGTAAGCACAGGTCCTATTAAACCAAGTGGGTCAAAAATGTGGGCAATTATGGACAAAATTTCTCTCTTTGTAACCATGGAAGCATCCTTTTTGGGCATATTGTGGGAAAGCTCATCACTTTTTGCCTTCATAGCAACCCTAATCTTTTTGTTTGATCAAAGCTATAGTCATTTGAATCTTCAGAAAATTCTCTTAACTCTGGACAGTTACTTTGCCATTTATGTAGTTCCATACCACAAGTTTTAAATATTTGAGTTAATTCTTGCTTTAGAAACTTTACACTTTCTAAATTGGACCCTCCACTCAATATGTCATCCATGTACATATCCTTCTGTACTACTTGAGAAGCCAATGGAAATTTCAATTGTTCATCAGTACCTAACTGTTGAAGACATCTCTGAGCCAAATATGGAGCACTAGTGGTTCCATACGTCACTGAGCATAATTGATATGTTTTAATATTCGCCTCCTTACTCTCTTTCCATACAATTCTTTGCAAGTCTCTTTGGGCAGGATCAATCCAGATCATTTGATACATTTTTTGAATGTCGGTAGTAAAAGCAAAAAGATGTTTTCTAAACCTCAATATTATATGAAATAAATCATCTTGAATTACACCCCCATTTAGCCGTATGGAATTTAATGACTCACCAGTTGAAGTAATTTGTGAAGCGTTGAACACAACTCTACATTTCGTACTCGTTTTCTGTGGTCTATAAACTGCATGATAAGGTAAATAGTAGACCACTTCAGGTTCTTGCGTCATAGAAATTTCTTGCATATGGTTCAAGCACTCATATTCACTCATAAATTGACGATATAATGCCAGAAGTTCTGGATTCTTTTCTAACTTATTCCACAAGGAATTTAATCTTTTGACTGTAATCTCTCTAGACTCTCCCAGTAACTTCGGATCTTTTTTAATGGCATGTATACCACAAATTTTCCTGATTCATATCTTTTATGAATTTTTATAAAATGATTATTAGCTTCAATTCTCTCAGCAATTTCAAATTTCTGCGTTTCTTCAATTTGTTCTATTTTCCAAAAATTCCGCATAATTTTGTTTAAGTCGGTACCCTTGTTTATAAGCCCATAGTGTACATTAGTCTCAGTTACTATTGGTACACTACCACTCACTACAAATCCGAATACTGTGTTTCGGATTTGTAGTGAGTGATAGTACAAATCCGAATACTGTGTTTTGTAAAATTAATTTTGTATTAGTAGGGTAAATTCTCTCAGGTTTTAATTGTTCATAAAAATTCTCTGCTCCCAGAATTAAATCGATTGGACCTGGAACATTAAATCCTGAATCCGCTAACTTAATGTTTTTTAATTCCGGAACGCAAATATCAATTTGCCTTAAAAGGGTCAATTTTGTAACACTGGGAACAACCAAAAATTCTAAATCTAATTTGAAATTTCTTATATCATGAACAATCGTAGCATTAACTTTAGATTTAATTGTCAGAGACAATCCATTTAAACCTGAACCTCCAATATTTATTTTTTTCTCCAATATTGGATTTATTGAGAGTATTTACATTCTCATTAGGCGCCGATAAACGTTCTTGTTTTTGCTCTGACTGAAAGTGAAGTGTGGCATGATGACTCCGCTTACAGATATTGCACGAATGTTTTGATTTACAAGTCGTTACCCTATGATTATTCCCCAAGCAATTAAAGCAGAAGTGATTTGATTTTACACAAACTTTATACGCTCATTTACTGACATATTTTTATAATTAGGGCATTTATATATGGAGTGATTCTCATTACATGATAAAACACACTAATTTTTAACTTCCGAAAAAAAAAACCCTCGACGTGTATTTTGACTCGGACAATTTATTAAATTTTGAGTTTTCCACCAAAGTCTTACCTCGGGAAGTAAAATATAAATCTATTTCTTTCCCTAATTCACAGAGGTTTTAAACCATGTGTCAGCCTGTCTCATACTAATAAAACACGTAGTTTCTCTATATAAAGTCTGGCATATTTTATCCGACATAATTAATCTTTGAGAGTTTCGACATATGTTACCTTCTTCAATTATAAATAATATTCCCAGCTCGTCGTTAATCGCGATGAAAATTGTACATGTTTCATTGGGTTGGCGGTGGGCTTTCCTAAAATGTTCTAAACATGATTGAGGGGTAAGCTCAAATTCCGGAAGTACTTTTGTTTTTATTTTAGAATACTCATTTAACTCGTCCTCCTTTATGTAAGTTATCGCATTAGTCCCCTTTCCCCCAGCAAATTTAACAGAATTTCCGCTTTGTATTAATCAGGGACGTTTTTTGAAATAAAGGCTCTTTCTAAAAATGAAAAAAAAAAAAAAAAAACAACTACAACCCTCAGGTCTACTAGGATCCTTAAATTTTTTTAATAGTTAAAGTACGGACACTTTTTATGAGAGAGTCTAAAGATTCAGTCTGATTATTTTCAACATTTTCACCTTCTGAATTTGACTTAGATACCGCTTTCACGCGAGTAATTTCTAATTCCATTTTCGTTCTTTCAAGTTTAATATTTTCTAATTCTAATTGTTGAAGCTCTTTAGATTTTCTCTGTTCGAGCTTAATTTTCTCTAACTCTAGTTGCCGCAACTCATCTGACTTTCGCTCTTCAATTATCGTATTTGCTAATTCTACAACGGAATCTTTCTCTGTCACGTACTTTTGGCTTTGTTTTATAATACTGCTTAATTCTGAAACAGTCATTTTTTCATCAACATCTTCTCCTAACTCAATAGCAATTAATATCAAATCCTCTTTTTTTACGCCTTTAAACATTTTGAATAGTTATTAATACTTCAATATTTATATAAAGATCAATTCTCAGAACATGTAAATTATTCAGTCACATACCTCAATTACGTTGACGATACTCAGCAGAGGCGTAAATTATCGCTCATAGCCTTTATATAGATCCATAGGTTGCTGGTTTTCTCCTGCGAGACTATGACCAATGTAAAATAGCTCAGTTTTTAACTCCATTTATGCTCACTCAAGGACTGTATAAAACACACCCTTTATTTCTCCGACTCTCACATCGCTACTGCCGATTTCTTTTTTATGACTCAAAGAGGGCGCTGCGTTCGCAAGCGCCAACACTTGCTTTAGTTTCAAAATTCAATCCACACCTCAGGGGAAGGTGTTAATTACAGTCGTAATTCATTCTAAGACAATGGATTCTCGTCCAATTAATTCTCTTGTCTAAAAAGAGCGGCAACATCTTCATTGCATAGTTAGATGAAAAAGATAAGACTACACAGTAACTGTGAACATTTATGAAAAGTGATCGTTGTGTTCCAAATTAGTACAAATCTACGAGTCTGTTTATTTTATATATTTGACTGCACATAGATGGCACCCCTTGTAAGCATACTTATCTATCTTACAATCTTACAGCAATTGTCTTACCGTTATGTAAGTGGCTTGTTTGTTAGCTTTTCGTTGTAATGTATCACCGACGTAGAACACAGTTGCGTTGTTTACAACGCAACTGTGTTCTACATTGCTTTAAACATCCTACAGTTCACAATATTTTATTTTCACGCATATTCATTTATGGTCAAATGGAATAAGATTAATACAATTTGATTTTTAAAAAAAATCGAAAATTCTATCTTCGAAGTGCTGGGAGAAGTACTGTGATGTCTCAAGACAAATGAAGCACGGGAAAACTTCGTCTAAAAAGAACAACAATGGTGAATTTGAATGTCAGAAAATTATTGAGGTTGATTATGAGAAAAAACGAAAGACAACAAGAACACGTTTCGATAGGGAAGCAGTATTATCAAAGGTATGATTTGCATATGGCAAAATTTCTTGGTAGAGTGACCATTTCAAAACCATGTGATGCCTTGAAGTGACGAATATGGTGTTAACGCGATGTCGTCGGTTAAGCATTCAGTGATGTTCTGGAAAGTGCTATCAGACCGAGATCGTGGCCCATTTGTTCTTCTAAATGGCCTTCTTACTGGAGATGTCAATATTCCCCCCCCCCGACCATCATCAGAGGGGCAAACTCTTTTCTTATAAACGATCTTTTCCACATATTTCTCTGTCCAACATATATATATATGTATATATATATATATATTATCATGAGTTTATTATGAGTTAAAAAAACAATGTATATTTTTCTTTCAGATTTTTTAAATAACTTTAATTTTAAAAGTGAACATTTTAATTTTTGACACTTTTAAATATAAACTAAGTAAACTAAATATAAATTTTAATAAAAATATCAAATCAGATTATTTTGTTATTTCTTTTAAGCATCCATTATATTATAAAATTAAATTTTCGGGTATTATTAAAGAGCTTAAGCATATCTTTCCGTTAAGTAATAATGAGATTAAATGTACTTTTCAATATGATTTACCATTTGGCAGACATATATTTAACTATAATAAATTATGTAGTAATATAAATATTAATAAAGAAATTGTCGATTGCTTCTGTAATTACCCGAAATACAATAAATTCGTTGATTTCACTTTTGGACATATAATTACCGGAAATACTGACATCATACTGAATGATGAATTAAAAAGTATTGCTAATAAATGTACTAAATTTCGACCAGTTAATTATTATAACCATAAACAAATACTTATTATAACCATAAACAAATTTATTTCTAAGACCTCTACTTATTCCATTCCAATAGAATTTTTCTCACAATGGAAATGGAATTTCTACTGCAAATTTAAAACAAATGTAAATAATTAAAATTTAAAGGACTAAATAAAAAAATACTTAAAAATATATATAAAAGAAACGTAAAAACTTTTCATTGTTACTCCTGTAGATAAAGCATCAAATAATTATACATTTTTATATGTAAAAAATTTTACCAATTAGCAAATGAAGAAATATCTAATTCAAATACTTACAAAATTATTAATTCAAACAAAACAAAAATATTCAAAAAGATTCTTGCCTTGGCTAAAAAACTCAAAAATATAAATTCTAAAATTCCATATATTACAGTATATCCAAAAATTTATAAAAACCCTGTTTAATTTCGGTTTATTACATGTGGATACAGCACTTTTGCAGACAAATTTGGTAATTCATTTTCTTATTATTTAGATATAATTTTAAATAACATTACTAATTCAAGTAATACATGGATAATTAAGAATAATAAATGTATTATTGAATTTATTTATGACAACAAAATTAATGTTGTTTCCACTTATGATTTCAAAGATTTATTCACCAGTATTCCACTTGAAAAACTTTTTGATATTATTATGTTTTATTTTTATGATTTTAATTCAATATTAGATATCGATACAAATTTTTGGAAAGACCTAAGTTTATTTTGTATTTACAATAATTATATTTCTTATGGAGAAAATATTAATTTCAAGTTAACGGCATCATTCCAAATTTTCAAGTATATTAGCAAATCTATTTTTAAACTTAAACTACTATGAAAAATCATTTATTATACAAATACCTTTTCTTACAGATATATTAACAATTTTAAAATTTTTAACTGCCTAGAATTTGATAAAATTCACAATAATATATATGAGGAATTAAAATTAATTAAAACTAATATTGATAACTGAATTTTTAGATATTTCAATTACGATAAAAGATAACCACATATTTACTGACACATATAGGAGAAAACTAATAATTTTAATTTAAAAGTTAATAATTTCTGAAATTCAAACATTTCAATTAAAATTTATAAAAATATTATTTTTAATCAACTTAATAGAATATACAATATATGTAATAATTTAAACAACATCAATAAACAAATAAATAGACTAGAAAATATTCTAACTCATAATGGCATTCTGACTAAAATTATTAAACACTATATATATATATATGTATGTATATATATATATATATATATATATATATATATATATATGTATATATATATATATATATATATATATATATATATATATATATATATATATATATATATATATATATATATATATATATATATATATATATATATTCGTTTTCTTGGCAAACTTTTAGAGAAGGCGAGGCATGAATGTCAAGTTTGATGCCTTATTATTACAAAGTTTCTTCTGAAAGCAGATTTGATAATAAGAAGCATTTGACTAATGTTTTGATTATTATACACCTAATATATATTACCTGAAATTATATTTTTGAACTATTAAAGATATTTTCATTTTTGAATTAATTAACCAATAAAAATTTAGTTATTGATTCTGTTATAGTTGGTAGCTTAAGTATTGTTTGCCTATTTTTTTATTTTATAAAGAAAATTCGCAATTTATAAGAAACAAATTTCTTTTAATGTTGTTCAATTACTTCTTATAATCCATTAGGAGAAATATCTTGATAATAGATAAATATTATACAGCAGTTTATGGGAATCATGATTGCAGAGGCTGGAAGTCCGCGTAAGTCAAATAAGCCATCGAGTGTATAAATTAGTAATATGACTGAATTAGTTTTGGAGCTTTATGCTCATAGGCTTATAGCGCTTATATTGAGTAAGATTAAGTTTTTTCACCAAACTCATCAAAAATTTAGAACACCATTTTTTAAAGTTAGGTTTGAAGTATGGTTTTTGGGTGCATAAAATGATCGTACAGCGACAACTAAGTCCATCCAAAGTTATTGCCAATTTATCATTGTGCAATTCTAATTTGTGGTAAATAGTGAAATTGGAATGTGAAAACAATTTATAATTTTAAGGATATTGAAATGCTAAAAATCGAATGTTTGTATGAAAATAAGATGAATTTGTAAAATCTGAATGAATTTAATGCGATAAAGATCATACCATCCACATCATTGTTTAAATATAATGTATGAAAAATAATCATAATCACCCATGACGATTTAAGCTAATCATAAAGTGGATGTTTTGTCTTGTCTTTTTCATGTTGCTTTTTCTTACTTCTATTATCAACATGTTCAATTTTGGCAACAACATCGCTAAAGATTTGAAAACTAATTATTTAAAACAACGGATAATTGTAATGATTTTGAAAACTTTTACAAACGAAAAAAAATTAGAATTAAAAATTATTACTGGTAAATATCATGAATGGATTTTTCTCTCGTTGCCAATGACACGAAGACATTTGATTTTGAACCTCGCTTGTTTTCTGCCCCTTGATGAAAGCGATTAGAAACAGGCAGCAAATTCGTAGACAATTCGGATTGACGACATCTTCTCAGTGCGATGTGTGGCATAGATGAAATGTTATCTGACGTCATGGATATTTTAAACCAATGAGAAATGTAATAAAATGGCGTAATCATGATCTGAATTGGAACGATAGAAACAACCACTTTATAATTAAAAACTAAGCATATAATTGTATTTCTGTATTGAAATATAAAATTGTAATAAAAATACATCGTAAATTCTACTTTATTTTATAAATAAATAACATTTAATTCACTTACAAATATCCTTCTTCTATGAAGGACTTAGATTACGAAACAAAAATCTACAATTTCATTTCTTATCTGAGATAGAGTTTTCTTAAATAATTAAACTTATCTCATTGTAAGTACAGGAGGCACTATTCTTTTTTTCCACATAGGGAGCGCTCATGCTCTTGGATGCTTTCCAGAAACGTGCCTGGGGGTTAAAACAGCGTCTCGGATTTGTAGCTAAATATTGGAATGAAGTTTCGATTCACCTCAGATGCAGAATTTAGAATTCTTTTTCTGCCCAGTAGTAATCATGAACTTCCACATTTCTTAAATCCGGGATTATGCCCAACAGTTTCTGCTGTTTCTAAGGTTTTAAAAGACTCCATTTAATTCCAATGGGAAATAACACTTGAGGAGTTTTTCGTTCAATTCAAAGCAACGAGGTGCCAAGAAATATAAAATTGACTGTGAATGGCCTTGTTTCTAAGTCCTGAGAATGCCTCTCTTTAAGCGGCTCCTGATTGTGAAGCATCTGAGTTGGCAAGAATCAGCGGAGGAACTCCTAAGACGTTATGCATTTTAATCATAACCAGAATTTCTTTCTCTTTTAAAAACTTGGAATTGAAAGCAGATAAATTATTTCAAGAATATATCTGTATTATGAAACATCTTTTATTTGTTAGCTGTGATAGAAAGTTATTATTGATAACTATGGCTTTATTAACCGGAAAACATTCTCGTTTACAGTGAGTTCGATGATTAATTCAATTAAAGATTGAAATGTTGATACAGCCTATTAAGCGTTGCAAATGTATGATTCCTTGGTTATCGAATGAACATTTCTAATTGAATGTTATTATTGCCTATTTCGATCCCGTGCAACTGATTGCGAAGTCACTGATGTTGTGTAATTGTGTTTATTGCTAGAGAAAGGCAACTGAAAAATGCGTTCTACGAAACAGTAAATAACAAAACACTATTTTTGATATGAAGATGTCTTGTGGAGGTTTTTGTTTTTCCAATGCTTAGGGTACGACACCGCTCATAGTTATAAATCACCGTGTTGGAAGTCTTAAAAATTCTGTGAACTCTAGAGTTTAAATTTGCAGTTTTGATGAGGAAAAAGTAGCCAGTTCATATGTCGACCTCGTCATTGAACTGTAGCTCGAAATGACGATGTGCTGAACTTCTCACTCGGTCTAAATAGCAATTGAAGACTAATTGCATAAGCTAATTAAATTTTCGCAACAAATATAAATAAAGGTTATATTTTCAGTAATTAAGATACGATTTTATTATGTAATATAAAAACTAGGCTTAATATACATTTTTAATAAATATTAACCAATATATATATATATATATATATATATATATATATATATAAATATATATATATATATATATATATATATATATAAATACATTATAAATTTTTTAACAAATATAAATGCTATTAAAATAATAATATATGTACTTTTCCACTTTGAAATGATTTAAAAAGTAGAAAATTATTAATTGTACCGTAAAAAAATTTTCAAAGTCAACTTTCCTGCTAACTAATCCTTTAGCTAAACACGAGACAGTGGAAATGGAGAGCACATTATTAAAACACTTCAAGCAATAACAAATGGAGAGTTTCAGATCACCAAATACCTCCCTTCTAGTTTAGAATAAAAAACTTGAGCGTTACAGTAATTTTCGGTTCACATTTTTCTTGGAATGATTATTATAAGGCAACATAAACAAGTTATCATAAATATAAAATAATGCATTCATCTTTTTTTTATTTCTGAATTCAAATGTTTCCAAATAGAAACAATTTTTGTATGTATAATATTTATTTAATTTTTAGACTTTATAAAGCTCTGTAACTAAACAAATTAAGGAATTTTGACGAGTTTCGAAAAGATTTTCGTTATTTGCTGGCGTAACATAATTGTTTTCCTTCTTTATTTAGCTATGGACGTATTTTTGACTTGACTAAACACATTCTAAGGATTTTTTTATTTAGTTTTTGCTTCATTTTCTAAAATGTTTGATGTTATTGCTGTTGCTTTTGAACAACTAGTCGGCATGATAAAATCAAACTAACTCCAGAAATTTCCAGACGTTTGGATCTTAGGCTTCACCTAACCACATTTTAATCGGTAATATTTGAAATAATCTCAGATAAGTCTTAAGAAACTTCGCAAAAACAAAAAAACCTGACACCGGGCAAACGCGAAGAGCCCTAAGAAATGTAACTCCACCAGCGAGAATACCAAAGGACGACTCCTCCACAATTTCTTTTTCTTTGAGAAAACCTAACTGAAGTGGTATTCATATCTGGTAACAAGAGCTTTCGCTAGCCATTCGTTACCAGAAATCTGGCGTGAGATGATTTTCGCAGCCAATCTAAGTTAGAATCTAACGCACAGAAATAAATGAGAAATCTGTATTTTAATATTGGTATACAAATATAATTCATTTTCTGAGCAGAAGCACTCCTAGATATATGCTTTAATATAGTAAGTCTCTTTCTACATCTATCGTCCTAAGATTGACTGGGCCTCTTACCAAGAAGCTTTAAATTTTGGTTTCATTGGTTGCAATGTTTGATGCTTGGCATCCTCAATAAAGACGCGAGGTATGTTTGGATTCTGTCTTATCTTTAGTGTTTACCAAGTTTACTGTTTGAATTGCCAGTTTCATAGCCAAAATCTGTTGAGTAGTTCGGGTGAGGAATGTATCGTGAATCAGCCAGCGCTCAAAATTTTTGTCGAAATCCTCTGTCAAGAGTTCCGAGCAAGAAGGTGAAGCCCCGCTGCGTACAAGGGTGTATGATGCTCTCTCCCCGTCCAGCCCCACACTGAATTGGCTATTACATGAATATTGATCTCTCAATCAAGCACCGACTGCTAAAATATGTTCATCGGGATAAATACTTTTTCCTTGTGGGAAAACGAAGAAATCTCAGAAGTTGACTCATTATGTGAATGTCATTTTCAATTATAAAGTAATTGCTTATGATGGCAATACATTTATCGATTGCTGCTTAACTTTTACACAGCAACAACTACTATTAATCAACAAGTGCAATCTAAATGCCTTCAGCATTTATAATGCTGAAGGCTATTTAGATTCAGTATTTATTATGCTGAAGGCTATTTAGATTGCACTGTTTGAAAACTTCAGTTTTCTAAATTTTCACATCAAGATAACTGTAAAATTATTTTGATAAGAAAAGTAGTATATTTGAGATGAACATTCCTATAAATCCTAAATTATAAACAATAAGATAATATGTCAACAATATTCCTGAATATCACAGGTGAATACTCTTAACCATTTAAGACGTATTTTTGATCTTTTAATCTCAATAAGGCAGATTTTAAAACTTTAGCCACTGTAATAAACATACTCAGAGATTTTCATAGTTAAGTTTTAAGCAATAAACTTTCTTATTCATTTTATTTACATGAATTCAAGGTAATTACTTCCTACCAGATTACACATTCTAAGTAAAATCCATTCAAACACTTTGAGTAAAAACCAAGCTTTAGTTTAACAGATTACCCGAAAGTAATATTTCATTTGCTAATGTTGAATTGGACAAAAGAGATACTGGAGGAAAGATACAATAGGAAAAATTGTCTCGTATTGACGAAACTTTAACATATAATACTTTTGAAGCAAAATCTGCATCAAACATGCAAATTGTCAAAATGCTTGTAAGAATTAATCACTTTAAAATTCCAATTCATTGTCTCCTTCTATATATAATTAATACATAATTTTAATTTTATTTACTTTAAGCTTTCCTTTTGCTTTGAAGAAATGATCTTAAAAAAGTATAATATATTTTATTTGATGATCTAGTTTTATAAAACAGAGGTTATTAATTTAATTTTTAATTTTATTTAACATAATACATAAATTGTCAAATGTTGCAGTTTGATTTAACATAATTATAGAAAAAATAAATAAAATAAATATATTTTTCAAAAAAAAAATCCGAGTATTTTTAGGATATAGGAGTTTTGGATACAATGCTGAATAAGCAATTCATTAAATTGCATATTTTCGTATCAAAAATTTTTGGAAGACCTTACGTCACCAGTGACATCACATGGTAACGTCCATCTCGTAGCCACTGAAATCGATCTTGTTCTAAAAATATAGCCAATCCGAGGCGAAGTGGCGGATGTGGCGAGATAAATTTCTTCCATCTCTCTGCTTTCATCGCCAAAATCCGCCGGCTGAATATACATTGAAATGGATAAAATCGGAAAATAGCCTCCAGCATAGATCTGATATTCCGTGAATCGAAAAGTACTGATTACTCTCTTTTTGCCGTCATTTGAAGAAAGTGGAGCGCAAGAAATCAAAGTCGCGACGTTACCATGGGAACCAGCATCATCTCGATGCACCTACATCTCCGGGAACTCTTCATTCGGATCCCGACTTTTCCGTCAGGAGGTTTAGTCAGGAGCACATTCCTCTTTTTTCCTCGATTATGAATATAACGCACTCCTCTTCGTTGTTTGCCTAAATTTACTGGCGTGCTTCCCAAATCATGGCTGCTCACCTCCATTTCCTGGAAACAAGAGTTTTCCCAGATTTTTATCAGTTTTCGGAAATTCTCTCCTAAGAAATGTAATGTCTCCATAACAAAAATATAAATAATTAAAAAATAGCTTTTTTCTACCCCATACACCCATACTTGAAATTATAGTATGTGCACTTTTCCAAGTCTTCTGAGCAAGTATTACTACTTATACTAGATGTTGTTGACAATCTTTAACATAGGGATAAATATTCATAATTTATAATGTACAAAACTCTATTTTCATAAAATGAATGAATTTATGCTTTTTACATTAGCACCGATTGATATTTAAAGGAAAGATATTCACGTGGCCCTATTAAGAAAAGTGCAAATCATTGGAAACAAGCCAAGAAAAAATTGCAGCTTCGATTTTGTCGGGAATAATAGTTTTCTGTCTAGCATTTTATTAAGACTAACTTATATATATATATATAATGACAATCATTTATATAATCAAATTATTAAAATAAATGTTACATCTAATAGTGCTGTATTCCACTAAGCAGTTTTTAAAAATACAGTAGTATCTGTTGAAACGTCTAAGTGGTTATAGTTAAATGTTTTATCAATGAGAAAACAAATGAATTGCTATTGCTTTATTCCGTAACCGTGATTCTTAAATTGAAAGGAATACATGGCCCCACCTCTCTTATTTTGTGAAAATATTTTCGTGAGTGAGCGATGCAGTACTTTAAATCTATTTTTTATACATGCCAGAATTATTTTAAGAAGCACCACCAACTATTGAAATTCATTTGAATGATGGTAATTTGAGAAATGGATGGACATCATAAAAATCCCAAAAATATGTTGACTGAATTGAAAGATGATTTAGAAGAAGACACTCGTATACTGTCTTGCAAAGTAAGTTTGTTCTTTCAGTTCTTGCAATTAGGTTAATTGAATTAATAAATGGAATTGAGTTTATATTATGTTCCCTTCCATAACAATTAAATGAGTTTCCTTTTAATTAATTTCAAATTTAATTTAAAGAGTAGGAAGCCTAAGAATATTTAACGCAAGAAAATATATAATTGTGTTCATAATTAAACTTTCGGTGTTTAATTTATGTTATTTTAAAGTGTTGTATTTCACTAACCTAATGTATATATGTGTATATATAGATTACACCCTACAAGAAACTTCCAATATTAGTTCTGAGCAAAACATTGCGCAATTTTTTCAAGATGCTGACTTAGAATAGTTATACCTAAAAGTTTGACTAATATATGTATATTTAATTTTAAAGATGTACTTATTTTCCTTAATTTTTCATTTAATGAAGATTCTCTGAATACCAATGGGTAGTAAACACTTTTCTCTCTAATGAGTAATAACAAGAGTGATCCTTACCTTAAAAGCTTCTGTGGGTAATTTGAACAAAACAAATCTATCGCGAAGACCTGCACCTAAATGAACATACTTTGGTCGCTAAAAACTCGGTTGAATGTAATCAAGCAAAGCTTAATGACTACTTGTTAATCCGTTAAAACTTTATTGAAAATTAAATAGCTTAAAATATTACTACAATTAAAAAATCCAATTTTATTATTTAATATAACTTTATAATCTTTAAATGCCTAAAAAATAAATTGATTAAAATGATTAAAAAAGTATAAATTTAACTTTTGAAATTTACCGTCGTTTTGAGCCTTAGCAGAGGAATGGATGCACGAAAGAAATTTTGGCTTCTTTTTGCAGCAATATTCACTGGTTTCGAAAGAAATTCAGTTTTGTATGCAGATACTTCGCCAAACATTATAATTTTACCTCTTTTATTTATTCTTGTGAGTGGTTAACAAATCTTCAAGTACCATGTTTGAAGCTGCTTTATTCTGAAAGATACATCCATCATTTAAGGAAAATACAATTTAGTAAAGAGGTTTTAGAATTCCATAATTCAATTATATGTGTAAGGTCGTATATAGGTTCCTTTTTATTTGTGCTAATTCCTATTTAGATCTAAATCATTCCCCATTTTAATAAGCACTCGTGACAATTCCGATTCAATATGCACCATAATGCACAAGAAATTTTTATTTCTTCATTCATGAAAAAAAGTGGGTCAATTTTTTAATTTTATGAACTTTCAATTTTATAAACAAATGAAATTTAAAATTTCAGTGTCAGAAGATTTTATTAAATTTTTGATGCTAAATCTGTTAAAAATGTATACAAAAAATTGGAAAATTTTATTCCATAACCATTTTTAAGAATATCCATTATGTTTCCAAAATTTTCAGTATAACTTTCGGCCAATTAGAAATCATTCATATTTTGCATCTGATTAGTATATACATTTCTTTACAAATCTATAAAAATCAATACAACATCCAATTTTTTGTTTAATAAGGTATAAATTCAAATATAAGCAATTCCTTAATTCTGTAGGCTTTAATAGGCTTATATGAGTACTTCATAAAAATCTGTTTTTAATTCAGTTTTCCGAACAAGATTTTTCTAGAAAAGTCAGTCAGTCAGTATACGTTAAAAGCTGAACTTTCTTTAATATTTGTAATATTCATTTGATTGTTTCATATTAGTTTATTTTAACAATGCATAATTGTTGAAACAGTAAAATATCATATTTTATACATTTATTTCAAACGTCTTGTTAAGTTTTAATTTTACCAGCTAACGAAATATGTTTTACAGCCAATTTCGTTGATTTGGCCCCTCACAGTAGTTTCCAGCTTTGCTTCAACTGCTAAGATTTTGAAAGCATTTTAACCAATAAAAATCTTACAAAAAATATCTTTAGAAATTGTTGAAAAAATTCGTGGTTCAAACAATAAAATGTTAAAGCTAGTTTAAATTACTAGAATTAAAAAATTATCAAGAAGTTTAAACTTTCCTTTAGTGATGTTTTGAATATACTTAAATTTCCAATGACAAATTTGGATCATAATTATCACATAAAATTGAAAATTTTTTAACTTTTTCATGAAAAGCTGATTTAGAAAGACATGTAATAGAATTGAGTTTTTTTGCTTGTTTTTGTTATTGATTTAAAGTTCTGTAAACAGGAAAATAATTAAAAAATAAAAATTTCACTTGTGCCTTTTGTAACGAATTAAAATTTTCAGTCTGTCAGTTAAAATATTGAAAGTATTTTTTACCAATTTAAGCAATATAAACCATTCATTATCTAGTTTAATATACCATATCTTCAACAAAATCATAAAATTTTTTAAAAGCTGTTCATAACTTTTAATGTTTAAGTTATTTTTACGACAAAATCTATAATCTCAATTTTTAACATTCATAGTTTTTTAACATTCATATTTTATGAGCTATAGCTGTTCAGAAACCTATAAAAATTTGTTCAATGTAAATTAAAATATTCGTCTAACAAAATACGAAATATATCCACAAATTAAGTTCCGTTTGGATATATATATATATATATATATATATTAATTATAGATATTATAGATATATATATATATTATGGATATATATATATATATATATATATATTAATTATAGATATTATAGATATATATATATATTATAGATATATATATATATATATAATGTATGTGTGTGTGCGCGCGCACAGATACAGGAACAAATTTATTGTACGAAAGTCCTACAACTGTTAAACTTGAGTTTTCTATATAGCTTCCGAAATTTCGTAGGCACTTGCCATAACAAGATTTTCATTCCTTCTTCATTAAACATTTGCCGCCTGCGTTTTTAACCATGTGATGACACATTCATTTAGCTCGTCCTCATAGTTAACCACCAAGGAATGATCTTAGGTGCATGAAGAGATGAAAGTCGCTAGGAGCGAGGTCCGGCCTGTACGGAGGATACTGAAACACGTCCCAGTCAAATTTCTGTAGGAGTTGTTTTGCCACATTCAAAGTGTGAGGTCGGACATTATTGTGCAAAAAAACGACACCTTTTAACAGTAATCTTCAGCGCAACCTAATGGTCTCGCAGTAAGCATGTGCATTGATTGATTGGCCTTCTGGTTAGAAATCAATCAGAGAAATGTCTTTTCTGTTTCCAAAAACTGCACATGACTTTTCTAGGTCTCAAGTTTTGCTTAGGCTTAAACTTTCATTGGGGAAGAAGTGTGTCTCCATTACACTGGTTGCCGTTTACTTTTAGGGGTGTCATAAGTTAACCATTCCCTGTGACTATTCGAGAAAGAAATCATCGCTGTCTTCATTGTAGCATGTCAAAAGCTGAAGTGCACTGCCAAACCGTTTTTTATTTCTAGTTATTTTCTTTTTTATAATGTATTAGTCTATATATAAATACATACATACATATATATATATATACGGTGTATGTGAGAGAGAGAGAATATAAGTTCAGTACCTATAATTCATGAATTAGGGATCGTGAGATTTGCGGAAATTCCATAGCAAGAGCACTAATTGTAAACTTGAGTTTTTGTTGAAGCTTCTCGTCAATTGCGTGAACCAGTTCATTAGTAACCAAAGATGGCCCTCACCTTAGTATTTCATTGTGCACTTGATCGCGTGCTTCATTGATCCATCTTCTAACCATTCAATCACTTATGTCATTTTTTACGTTGCAGATTAGCCGATAAATTTCACTTGGCTTAACTTTCTTTGCATTCAGAAAACGAATCACTGATCTGGTTTCACAAGCAGTGGCATTTTCAATTATAGCTGTCATTACAAAGAAGCAGCAGCGATCTGAAAATGGAGTACCCTTGAGTCAGAGCAACTGCCCTCGCATCCTCGGAGCTTCGATCGCAGCGCTGCCGCGGATAGACCCCTCAGGGGTTTACCTTCTTTAGGTAAATATGGGTGTCGCAATCCCAAGGTACCCTAGCGATCTGTCCTCTTCTTTCTTTTCTTCTCCTTTCCATCCCTCAGGGGTTTACCTTCTTCAGGTAAATATGGGTGTCGCTATCCTAAGGTACCCTAGCGATCTTTATCCTTTTTTTCCTCCTGTATTCTACTTTTCTTTCTTTTCCTATTCTTTGTCGTCGTCGAGATCAAGACTTCTTGCTTATGTTGCATCTTGCTTTTCAATGGGTTTTACGTCCATTTTTTCCCTTTGGTCTTCCACCCCATATGTTAGCCGTGTATGGCGTGGAGGAAATTGGTGTCCTGGGGTCCCTTAGCGTTCCCTTTGGCCCAGACTTCTCTGTAGACGGATGGCTGGAGTGAGCCCGCTCTCAGTCAATCGGCTGGTGCTATGTTAGGATTTTATTTTACTCCTTGCATGGTGCTGTAGGGCTAGTCCTGCATTCTGGGTTGTGCGGACATGTTCGCTAGATCCTCAACCCAACATGTAGTACTATATCCTGGTGATACCCGTAAGATAAGTGCCGAGTCTGGCTTTTGCCAGAGCCGGTAACTGCCTTCCCTTTTTGGGCTCTGTGATGGGCGGGGGCCCACTGGGATGAACATTTCTCTTTCTCATGGGTCCAAAAAATTCTGGCCACGGCGAGGGCCTTAACTCGTCACAAATTGATAATAAGTTTGACAGACTTGGAAATGGTTACCCAAAATTCATATTAATACAGAACAACGAGCGCATGCTTAAGCAAATGTCACCTTTCAAAATTCTCAAACAGATTAAGGCAGTTGCAGGAGAACCTAATAATGTAAAAAAGCTAAGATCAGGAGATTTACTAATCGAGAGTTCATCTGCTCTACAATCAAAGTCTCTTTTTTCTTTAAAAGTTTTTGGAGAAATTCCAATCATAGGTTCGAGTCATAAATCACTCAATCAATGCCATGGTGTAATTTCATAGATAGACCTTTTATCAGTATCTGAAACTGAGATCCTGGAAGAATTAAAAGATCAAAAAGTCTGCAATGTGCGTCGAATCATCATCCATCGAGGTGAAGAAATTTTCCCCACAAAAAGTTTGATACTAATTTTTGACTGTCCCAATCTTCCCAAATCAATAAAAGCAGGTTACCTGAACTGTCCCGTAAGACCTTATATCCCAAACCCCATAACGATGCTTTAATTGTAACAGATTTGGACACTCTAAAATGTTTTGCAGATCAAAAGCTACATGTACTCGATGCTCAAGTCTGGAACACCAAGAATCTGACTGTAAATCTGAACCATTTTGTGTAAACTGTAAAGAAAACCACAGCGCATCTTCTAAGACCTGCTCACACTGGCAACATGAAAAAGAAGTTCAACGGATTAAAATGACGCAAAAGATCTCATATCAAGAAGCTAAAAAACAACTGGAAAATACAGCAACTAATTTCAAGAAACCATATGCCCATGTACTGAAAAAAAACAGTATCAACTGCTGTACAAACAGACACTTCATCAATTATCTTTTTTAAACCTGAAACGCAAAGCAAACCTATTACAGAGAAGTCCACATTTATAAAGCCACAAAAAACGAGTGACTCTGATAACAGAAAAAAAACTTAAGATTAAAGATCAATCAAATGTAACTCCTTTCAAAGCCAGCCTTCCTACAGACAGCCATAGCGATATGGATACTGATATTAATAACTTTGAGTTGATTACGAAGAACAGATCACGTCACCGTAAAAAGAACCCTTCATAATGGTGGTTCTTATTTCTTGGAATTGCCATGGACTCCGCACGCATATATCTGACATTAAAGACATAATAAATAAATACTCTCCTGCTTGTCTAACACTCCAAGAAACCAACTTGAAATCTCATACTACTTGGAAAATAAAAGGCTACACGCCTTATCGAATGGACATACCTGATGATTCTATATCAGGTGGGGTGTGCATTCTTGCTTCGAATAACTACCCCCACACAATATTCCCATTACGTACTTCACTGCAAGCTGTGGTAGTTGAGATGCACATTAATTTTCGAATCACTGTCTGTAACATTTACCTACCACCACGTAATGTCATTTCCCAAAGCAACTTAAATAAACTATTGCAACAACTTCCCGTTCCTTATGTATTAATAGGTGATTTTAATGGACATAGTGCTCTATGGGGAAGTACAAATACAAATTCTCGAGGACGACAGATCGAGCAACTGATAACTGATCACTGCCTCTGTCTGCTAAATAACGATGAAAAAACTCTTTCATGCTCCTACGAAAACATTTCATTCCATAGATTTGGCTATTTGCACTCCTATTTTATTTCCTCATCTGAACCTGACCACTGAGAATGATTTGTATAAAAGTGACCATTTTCCTGTAATCCTTACTTTTGCTGATCCACCTTCTAATGGCTTACAACCTGCCACCTTTAAGTATCATAAGGCAGACTGGCATTCTTTTGCAGAACTGGCAATTATTACAGAAGGAATGATTACAAACACTGATATAAATGATGCTGTTATTAAAGCCACAAATACTATTATGAAAGCTGCTGAAATATTCATTCCAAAATTTTCCTCTCATACTCGAAAATTGCTGAAACCCTGGTGGAATGAAACCTGTGCAAAAGACTACCGTGAACAAAAATGTTTTGGAACATTTTTCGAAGACATCCTACTACCAATAATCTAATTATCTTTAAGAAAGCAAAGGCTGTAGCCCGCAAGATTCGTCGTCAAAGTCAAAGGGACTCTTGGATGCGATATACATCAAATATTACATCTAGCACTCCTAGCAAGCTTGTTTGGAAAAAAGTGAAAGCAGCTAATGGCTTGTACCAAGAATTCTCTTTCCCAATATTGAATACTAACACTGCAGTTTATTCTTCTCCCGAAAGAGTAGTTAATAAAATTGGCGAAACATTCTCTGGTGTGTCCAAATCTGACTCTTACAAACCTTTTTTCCAAGAGTATAAGAGTCGTACTGAGCAGATCAGCATAAATTTTAATAATTCTGAACAGTTGCCCTACAATTACGAATTTTACATGTATGAGCTACAAAAGGCTCTATCCAAGACCCATAATAGCAGCCCAGGTCCAGATGGAATTACTTATCAAATGCTTCGCCATCTAAGCCCAGTCTCTCTTACCAATATCCTGTTCCTCTTCAACAGAATCTGGCAGGAAAATATTTTCCCTTCTATGTGGCAAGAAGCAATAGTTATCCTCTTCCTAAAACCAGGAAAAGATCCTAAAGACCCTTTAAGTTATCGTCCTATAGCCTTAACAAGCTGCTTTTGTAAAACAATGGAACGCATGGTAAATAACCGTCTTGTTTTTTATTAAGAAAACAATAGGTGTATACCTCAGCAGCAAAATGGCTGCTGTCAGGGTAGATCTACGGTAGACAATATTATTAATTTGGAAAATGACGTTAGAACCGCTTTCGTTCGTAGGAACCATCTTGTATCAAAATTCTTAGATATTGAGAAGGCCTACGATAGAACCTGGCGCTATGGAATTATTCGGACCTTGCATAGCTTTAATCTCCGTGGTAACCTACCACTTTTTATTCAAAACTTCTTACAAAAAAGAAGTTTTAAAGTGCGCATTGGGTCTGTTTTATCTAGATCATTTGTTCAAACTGAGGGCGTTCCTCAGGGTAGTGTACTTAGTGTAACATTTATTGTTTATATTTCCAAGATTTTATCTGTATTACCTTCTTGTATTAAAAGTACACTTTACGTGGATGACTTGCAGATTTCCTGTCAAGGTTCAGATATACATTCAATTGAACGACTGCTACAGATGGCTATAAATCAAATTACTGACTGGTGTGACAAAAATGGCTATACCATTTCACCAAGTAAGAACAGATGCATCCATTTTTGTAAGAAACGTGGCCTTCACCCTGATTCCAATACCCAAGTTCAGGAGGTATCCATTCCTGTTGTTAAAGAGTTACGATACCTTGGGGTAATTTTTGATAACAGACTTACCTTCTTCCCCCATATTTTACATTTGCGCAAGAAGTGCGAAAGATCTCGTAACATACTAAAAGTTCTTTCCAATACTTCTTGGGGTGCAGATCGAACCTCATTGTGCAGAATGTACCAGTCTGTTATATTATCCCGTATCGATTATGAGAGTGTGGCTTATTGCTCAGCTTCAAAGTCTGCCCTAAAATGGTTAGACCGGATTCATCACACTGCACTTCGTATCTGTAGTGGAGCGTTTCGCACCTCACCTGTCGACAGTCTCTATGTTAACTGCAACATACCTCCTTTAAAACTTCGACGCATCAAGCTTTCCCTTATTTATTATTTCAAGAGTTCTTCTACTCTAAACCATCCACTAAGGTCTTCTAGAGTTGACTCTACGTTAAAGAGACTTTTTAACGCTCGCCCTTCTTGCACTCCTCCCTTTTATGCTAGGATTCAACCTCTTATCTGATCTTTTAATTCCAGTTGAGATTGCTGACTACAATAGTATTCCCCCATGGGCTTTTCCACAAATACGCTGTTTAAGCAACTTTGCTCTGTTTAACAAAGAACATACTGATCCCATAGTTTTCAAACAAATTTATGCTATTCATCGGAATCAATTTCAGGATTACTTCCCAATCTTTACTGATGGATCAAAAACAGAAAGACACGTCTGCTGTGGCATAGTTTATGGCACTAATATCTATAGTTATTGTCTTCCGTCAATCTGTTCTATTTATACTGCTGAAATTGTTGCCATTTTGAAAGCTCTTAACATAATCAAGTGCTCTCGCAACCGCAAATTCTGCATTTATGCAGACAGTATGAGCATTATGAAACAGCTCAAATTTCCTCAACACTTTCATCCCCTGATTTATAAAATCTTAGCTTTGTTAAATGAAATGTCTCATAATGGTTTCGAAATATTGTTTTGCTGGATACCTAGTCATGTCGGTATTACTGGCAATGAATTAGCAGACTTAGCTGCTAGAGAAGGTAAAGACCCTTTAAGACCAAGCAATCCCTTACCCAGATATCAAGCATTCAATCTTTGTATATGCGCATTCTATTTGGCAGAATTCTTGGAATACGCAAGTAACAAACTTCTGTGTTAAACCTCTCATTCGGAACTGGAGTAATATCTCATACAGACGTGCTGACGTTATTTTATCCAGACTTCGAATCGGTCATACTCGTTCGACACATAGTTATATTTTATTTAAGGAACCTGCACCTCAATGTTCGAGCTGTAAAATAGTTTTAACTGTATATCATATCTTAATTGAATGTCCTAATTTTAACCATCTTCGTCTTACGTTTTTCCACAACACTGTCTTAAATTTATTGGACTTGATTGGGGAAATACCTCATTCAAATCTCTTTGCTTTCTTAAGGACTATCAGAATTTTGCACTGCTTATAACGCATTCTCTTTACTCTAAATTAAATTTTAAGTAAGATTCAAATTTAAAATTTTTTAATGCAAGAAACTTGTTTCGCCAATTTTATAATGGATATTTTATTCTGATCTGATAGTTTTAAACTTTCGTTCGGCGCAGTATGTCCTTTTTGGATTTTGCGCCAGAAAAAAGACAATCACTCACTCACTGCCGCGGATAGAATCGCAACTTTTTTGGATATGCTTATTTTCCGAATTGTTTAAAAATATTTCACAAAAAATGTTCTTTTTTTATAAATAAGAGAAATATTCTTAATGGGGCATTGTTGAGGAATCAAATTTTCAGTAAATTGATGCAAATATTGCACGTAAATAAGAGACGTCGTAAAACATCTGCATATTTGCGGATGAATTAGAAACATTTCACTTTTCGTCCATAACTGATGTATACCTTATCAAAACAAAGAAGAAACAATTAACTTTTAATCTATTAACGCTTTTAATTTCTGTTTGAGTGCTTCGTGACAAGACTTGAAGCTTATAGCATGTTCGTTATGCGTCATTAATTTTACTGGGTACTGTTGGCTTGCCTGGTAAAGGATACCATTTTGTAAATTTTCATATTCATAAACTATTTCGATTAAAAGATAACTTTTAAATGAATTGTTAAGCATTAGAATTACAAGTCATTCAATCTGCAACGCTTTATTGCCGTTATTTGCCGAAATGGCAGCTGAAGACTAATGATTTGGCTTTCGGTTTAACAGTATGGAAGTTCAATTCCTACATCATGTGTAAATGTTCGAAGTGGTTCGGCGTTTACTTCAAGCAGTAGCACTGGCTTCAATTTAAACATCCTGTGAAAAAAAAAAAGATTTGAAGGACAGATTTTCTTTTTGTGAGCATAATGTGCCAATCAAACTGCCTTCGCATTCAACCATCCCTCATTCTGTTTTATTGAAAAACTAAATTCTCCCTCAAAAACTTAAAAGAAATTTCATCATTCAATTCGATTCAATGTTTACTTCTGTCATAGTTCAGCAGTCCCTGGCCTTTAGGAAATTTTGTGAAAGGTTGCAAGTGGAAAGGAAAATGTGTAGCAGCGTGATTAACAAGTGGAGCTGTGAAGTGCACTGTTATTGCAACAGCTCACTTCACGAACTCGAATCAACTGGGAGAGAGAGACGCTGCTGAAATAAAATCTCAGGCACAGAAACGTGTGAAGCTGCCATCGAAACGGGAATAAGGTTGAGCCTCCATTTTTTTTTTTTTTAATTCTTGTTTATGTTCGACGAAACAAAATGAAATGGAAGCCGAATAGATACCGTTGTAACCTGCGGCGTTCGTCCTGGATTTGTAAACCGCTCTAATCAGCCCTCGGGTGCAAAATATGACTGTTTAGCAACAAGCAAATCAAACAGAAACAAGAAAACTAAAATATTCAAGCGGCCGCGCTAGAAGCTGAATGGTAAGCTCTGTCTACGAATCAATAGTTAGTGGGTCTGATTCCGACTTGAGGAGTGTGTTTGTAGTGGCTTGGATTTCTAAATTGTAGAATTAAATTATCCGCTTATGTTCGAACCAATTTTATTCTTGATTTTAATTTTACCTCGTTTTTAGATAAATTATGTTAAACATTAAATTAGTCAAAACTTTAACTATACAACTATGAATTTGGTTGTTTTCTGGTACATTTTAGTGGAATTTTAACAGAACAGCAAATACTCTACAGAAAATTTCAATGCATCAAAATTAATGTGAGCATAAACTTTGTGACGCTAATCTTTCAAATAAAGCAAAATCGAAGAAAAAGTGTGAGCGATAAAGGTTAAAAATGTAAAGCAACATGGATATTTTACCAAGTTTTACTAAACTTTCCCTATAAAAATACTTCTAAATGAAAAGTTCTTATTGAAAATTTTGCTGTTTTTCACATAGATAATAGTGGTTATATATAAAATAAGTGGACCAAATTTCATTCAAGTAATTTCATTATTACGAGGGATAACATGTTAACGTCTTGTAAAAAAAGAAAAGTTCTAACAAATAGCCGTTAAAGTCAGTTTCGCTTGTGATATTGCCAATTTTTTCCGAATGTATAAGCCAAATACAGACCTTCAGCTTATGGCTATCAACAAACACATTATAGAAAAACATTTAAAGTGAAATACCACTTCCGGTTTGAAAATGCAATTTCCTGTTTCATTTTCCAGAAAATGACGCATTTTAAAATTCTTACATATTTGATTTATAGAGCTGTTTTGGAAACTTGTTACTTAAGAGAAATTGCGTTAAAAAGTTTAAGATCTTTGGCAATAGTCTCTCCTGGAACTTGCAGATAAATTGCGTGCCACGTTTCAATAAGTCAACTCATCAATTTTACCGCTGCGAAGCGCTGATGTTCGCTTGTTTCGGACACACGTTTCACACATTCTAAGTGAATTAAATCCATGGTTTTCTGTTTCTCATTTTAATTTCATGTTCATATTTTACCCATTATCGTTTACAACTTTTTTAATTGCAATGTTTAAAACTTTTGTTGAGGGAGGCACCCCACAGAAACCCATTTGCCTTTTTAAGAGCAATAGGTTTCTTATATATTTAAATTCTGTGGTTATATATATTTGACTTTTTTCTGTTATTTTATGTGTATTTGATTTTTAATTCTGTTATATACTGTTTTTGTATTTTAAAAATTTTAATGTTGCTTTTTTTAAAAAAAATAATAATAAAAAGCTTTAATACATATTACACAAAATTCTAATTTTGGCGCTGCTTGGCCGCATTTAAACCTTATTCCAAAACAAAAACCTCAGAAACTGGCGAGTTCAAGATTCGCAAGTTAAAATGGACGTGTAACGTAATCGAGAATCTACGGTTCAACTGACGGGTTGAAGACCATGAGCTTGACTCGAGCAGCTGTCTAAGGCTATTTAAACGTATGAAGAAAAAACTGCAACGATCAACCGCATCCTTCGCGGTGGATGTTCTGCATCAATTCGGAATCCACTGAGGCCCATCGTCAATTTTGCAAGAATGTCGAACCCAACAAACTAAAGTTTTCAAAAACAGCCTCTTTTAAAAGGATGTCCGAGCTGGCAGCTCTGGCCTTCGAATCAACAGTTCGTGAATTCGGCACCCACGTCATAAATGTATATTTGCAGAGCTTCCAAATCCGACAACTTAAAAAATCCCCCCTATGCAAACATAAAACAATAAAACCAATTTTATTAATATTCATTTTCTAAAATAAACGAAATACTGTTAAGCTCGGTTTATACAGTATTAAAAGCTTTTGCATCACGTTCTAATTAAATGTTCAGTAGAACTGTTTTATATAGTGCATAATATTCTAATTAAGAGAATTATGTTAAACTACATTCTTTGTATATTTTGGGTTTTAATGCTATATATTCTCTGTTCAGTATAATGAGTGATCGACTGTCGGTGGGTTTGCGTCTAACTTCACACTTAGATTCTTACAGTGGCTCCTTTAAGTTGTAAATCTTCATTGCATCTCACTATTGAACAAGTTAATTTACGATCTGAAAGAAAAGTAGAGTAAATTTTCCACACTTGCATAAAATTCTGTACATATCAGCACATCCAATCTAATTATTTTATTTGTATAGCAATTTAGCCGAGCTGATTGCTAACCGGTTATCGCTTTTGCCTTTAGTTCAGCAGTTCGTGGGTCGGAATCCCACCTTCGGATTGAATATTTTTAGTGGTTTGGAATGCACTTTAAACTGTAAACCTAGGTCTAACTAGACCTAATTTGCAAAATGGAATCGTTGAGCGACAAACAAATCTGTATGGCATTTTGTGTTAAATCTGTATTCTGATCATTATAAAAACAATGATGCACGTGAAAAAAAACTTTAAAAGTTTTTTTAAGAAAGGAAAAATAAGGAACACATTGCGAGATATGTAGGGATAAAAAAACGCATGCCTAAATGAAGTGTTTGCGTGCGCCTTCATTATCTAATAATGGAAAATTGGTAGTTGTATAAATACTCGACTGTTTCATCTAAAATGAATGGTCTGCCCGCCGCACTCACTTAATGCTCGTCAAGAGTTCCTGAAGGGTGGGCTTCCCTCCCTAAGAAAGTGCCGGCCTTTCAGACCTCGAGACATTGCTTCTTTCGGTCAGTTTTTACTTTTAAAAGAGTCTGAGAGTTAGCGTTCTTTCAGAGAGAACGGACTTATTGATTTCGGGGTATTTTATCGTTTGGCTGTCTTTCGTGACATCCATTTCTGAACGCATCTTCCTTTTGCAGTCCTCCAGAAGAATGACTCTCGCCCACCCACCCCCTCAGAGATCGATTCCCTGAAGATGTGCACCCTGAAGACTGTTCATCGCTCTTTTCTATCGAATTTTTGCTCAGATATAAATAACAAATGCTTCAGAATTAATCTATTATGGATGCTATGTTTATCTATAGCTGCGGACTTTTTGTAAGTGAAAGAATTAAGTGTCCTGGGTGTTTCTCACACAGCTTTGGCTTCTGTGAAGCCATAAATACATTAATTTTAAACACTTTTCTTTCATATTACAAGATTCAATGAAAATATATAAATACCTTCGGAAGATGTTTGACAAAGTATTTCAAATCAAAAATCTAATTCATTATATATAGTATTTTTACACAAGATTTTTATATAAGAAACATCTTTCAAAATTTTTACTCTAAATATTTTGCATTCTTTTGAATAAAGATTTTGAAAGAAGTTTCTTTTTTCCTTTGATTGTGCTGTTGTAGTTTCAAAATGGCTCCCTATTTTGGCGAAAATAATAGCTAATTATTTCAAGGATAAAATTAATCCATTAATAGTGTGCATAGAATAAAGTTGAAACTTATAAAATATCAAACAGCTCACCTAGTTGCAGAACATTTCAACTAGGAGTCTCGGGTTCGGTCACATCCACTGTTAAATAACTAGATAGTTTACTTCTCTGGGATTTGCATGCACACCAGTCTGAAGTTTTCCTCTCTGTTTATGCGGTTCACTATCTTCGCAGTTTACTATGCACAGTAAATTCCTTCCACGGAAAAATATCATCTATTCATTACACGATGTCAACAAAAACTAGTCGCAATTTAGTGCAACACTTCCGAATGATTCGAACCCAGACTTTGTACATGTATTGGAGGAAGGACTTTGTCACCGCCTATTAAGCAGTTAAAAACTGTAGTGATGTATTTTTTTAGATTAGTTGTCGGTGGGATGCTCTTGCTTATTGTCGTGGTTGTCCAAAAATAATTGTCTTAATAGGCAATTATTACAAGATTTCTCATTAAACCTCTTCCTTCTATGATGGCCCAACATGCCTATTTTTGGATCTTGCTCCATGAAACCCCTCCAACCATCTATAATGGTTCTCAGCTCCACGCTGCTTCCTGTTGGCTTCAGCACAGTGAAGATCATTTGCCAAGGGCAGTGATTGGGAGGGGAACCATGTAGTTTTCCTCATTGGATTACTGGATCTCCGTAAACTGGGGACATGTCCGCATTAATCTGCGACGTCCAAAGTTCTTCTGCTGGTGTGGCCTGGATTTGGAGGGGTGGCCAATTCCGATGTGACCTCATCACCTCACCGTAACTCAAAATGACAAGGCGCTTGGTGATGAGTGAGTATTCCAAACCCTTCAACCTTAAGATACAGTCAAGTGCACTACAAGTGCTGTAGTTACTTTGAATTGCAAATTTATCCAACTGAATTGATGTTTTATTTCCACTCTTCCATTACTACTGAAGTATCAAGGGAGCTATGTATATTTGAGGCATCTCCAACATTATCAAGCATGACGAGATCTATTGTGCAAGTGGGTTTCTACTGTCGTGTTTATTCTTATTCAGGCAGGATCTTTAAGATAGCCCCTTGTTAGTTAATGAACATTTTTAGGGTGAACAAATGCATAGGCTTGACATGGATCCGCTGTGCGTGCATCATCCGTGAGGCATCTCCCACATTACCTTCTGAGAGGATATCTCTCGGACAATGGATCATGTCGCAAGGAGAAGACTCCTAAGCACTTACCTGCATGAAGAAGACAAACTCAGAAGCCATTGCCCAGCAACTTTCCTTCTCATGGGCTGCGTCCGACTGCTAAGCCAAGGTGGGAGCCCGAGGTATTCGTGTTACGTTTTAATTATAAGTTTTCTTTAGATAGCATATTTTTGTGCTACATTAAATGATAGTTGCCTTTTGCTCTGAAAAAGTATTTTACTTTTAAAACTGCTTTTTTTCTTGAAAATGATTCACCATGCAATTCCCGTAATTTTTCTAGTTATAGGAAGTGTTTTTACCTGATCTTTGCCACGAGATTCGGTGTATGGGAGATCCATCAACTAATAAAGCAGGTACAAGAACTGCGAAACGTTTTCTTTCGGGTGGCTACTTGGGCATAAGTATTTTAACGTTCATATCATAAATATCCTCCCAAAGGACTTTTTCACGAGCAGTATTCACTGCTGCAAGGTGCAGAAATGTCCAATATTGGACCTTGCATCAGTAAACCTCACAAAATCAAATCATTGCTGCAAGGGAGGAAACCTGGAATACTCTCACTTAGCACAGGAGACAATTCAAGATATGAAAAATAATCAGTTTTCTCGTTCCAGAAAGTTCACATTTCTCACAACAAGCTTGTGCCAATTCCTTCACGATAGCAAAAATTGACAAATTAAGCACCGCGGATCATTGTTATTACGAAGTACGTTGGCAATGGACTTTTCTCTATTTTAAATCTATAGAACAGTTTTATGCATTTATTAACATGTTATAACGATGCTTTTTTACTAAATACATTCATCATGAAAAACTAATTTGTTATTACTAGTATTTAAATTATGCAAGAGTGAAATTAGTTTTTTTTAAATTGTTTTCAAATATCACGGTCAGGATTTTCATATCTGCCTCCCTTTAATGTATACCAACCTCCTAATAATAAGAGTCTCACCTCTGCAAACGTTTAAGGAATCTTCCCTTTTTTGGGAGACTTTAATGCCAAGCATCCTGTATGGGGTTGCAAATAGCAGGGGCACTGACCTGTCTAACCTCATCGATGTGATAACTTCTTCTGTGTCTTAAATGACGGATGTCCCACCTACTGTTGGGGTAGCTCTGTTGCAAATAGCAGGGGCTCTCACCTGTCTAACCTCATCGATGTTATAACTCCTTCTGTGTCTTAAATGACGGAAGTCCTGTTTATATAGTTATGACAGTCGCGATCCTTTAGATGTAGCTTTTGCCAGCCCAGGAAACTGCTGGGATTGTAATTGGTCTGTTTTGGATTCAATTGGAAGTGATCATTTTCCTATTTTAATAGAGATTGAGCACTTACACAAGACGCCAGATTGTAAAAAGGCTTTTTAGAATATTAAAAAGGCCAACTGGGATCTATTTAATTCCATCCTTGACAGTTCTCTTTCTGATAGATTTCCTTCTCAAGATGTTGAGAGTAAATGGTTCAGGGGCTCTGTAAAAAAAGGCAGCGATGTTGGCTATTCCCAGAGGCGTTAGGAAAAAATTCAAGCCCAACTGCATTCATAACTCTGAAGACATTTCACCCCTTATTGGACAAAAAAATGAACTTTAAGATCTACTGCTTGATTCCCCGTTAACAGATACCAGGGCTGCTTTGAACTTGATCAATGCAAAAATCAAACAAAAGTATTCTGAAATTAGAAGAGTTTAATGGAATAACTTATGTGAAGAACTGGATTCTAGAACTCCTAATACAAAGCTTTGGAAATTGGCTAAGGGCATTGATAGATTATAGCCCCAAGGTGAAAAATCTGACACTTTTATTCACAATGATGGATCACTGTGCAATGTCAGCGCGGCAGCAAACTTACTGGGGGCTCACTATCAAAAAGAAAGTGGAGTCAATTTTTACCCAGAGAACAAATTGATTGCAGAATCTGCTAGATCTTTTATATAAGGATGCCGTGTTGGTCGCGGTTATTACATTTTTAGCTCTCCTCTTAACTTGGAGGAAATGGAAATTGCGCTTCAGGATATGGATTTTAATAAATCACCTGAACTAGATGGGTCCTTTTCGATATCTTCAACACATCCTGGAACACTGGACGTTTCCCTTGGGACTGGAAGAATGCTCTGGTCATCCCGATAAGAAAACATGGAAAGTTGCCGAGAGATCCTAATAGTTACAGGCCAATTGCTTTGACCTGTATCTCGTGCAAGCTTATGGAAATGATAATTTTGCGTAGACTTACCTATCATCTGGACCAATGTAACTTTTTCCGAAACAGTATGGTTTTTAGGAGGGGTCATTATACTGGACCAAGTCTTATATTTTAGTCAAAGTGTCAAGGATGCTCAAAATCAGAAACCAACTAACCACACTGTGGCCGCCTTCCTTGATCTGTCAAAGGCATTTGATAGAGTTTGGAAAAATAAGCTTATTTGCAACCTATACATTTTGTTTGGGATTGAGGGGAAAATGCTCCCATGGATTGCTGATTTCTCGAAAGCCAGATATATAAAAGTTAAAATGGGAGATAGCATATCTTTGAATTATAGATTGAGTCAAGGCATACCACAGGGCTCTGTGCTTAGCACCCATTTTTTTCTCTCTTTGTTGCTGGAATTGAGGCTTGTATTGGCTCTAATACCCGCATAGGTATGTATGCAGATGATATGATTATATGGAGTAGCAACACAAATGTAACTTGTGATCAAGAAGCAGTAAATTCCTCTCTCCTTGAATTCAAGAGCTTTGCAATGAACCACAAAATAAGTTTTAGCCCTACTAAATCTGTGACCACTTTTTTTTCAACCAACAGACATCTGTACAAATTGGAACCTGATATCTTTCTTTTGGGCCAGAAATTAAACTGTGGGAAACATCCCAAGTATTTGGAGTTTGTTTTGTATCAGGAGGTGCTTGGCCGAGCACATATGGACAACTTGGTATTAAGAGGTAAACAGAGGCTAAAAATATTAAAGTATATATAAAGGTAGAAGTAGTTATGGTGCGGATGCTTAAACTTTGATAAGTACCTATATTGTCCTTATCCGCCGAATACTCGAATATGGTTTCCAGGTTTATTAGTCTGCCTCCATCAGCAATCTTGATAAACTCGAAAAGGTGCAGTTATCAGCTGCCAGAATCATCACCTGTCTTCAAAATAGCTGCCCAAGAGACATTGTTCTCTTTGAGGCCAACCTACTTCCCCTAGGACTACGAAGAAAAGTTTTACTGGCAAACTACTTTGCCAGGCTTGGGAGCTACGGAAACCAGAACAGAACATTTAGTTTTGTGAACGCCTGGAGGTCAAACCAAAGACTAAAACAAGACAGCCCACTGAGTAAGGCAATTGCTTGCACGAGAAGGTAGAGCCCGTTTCCCTGGTCTGCCGCACGGAGGCAAAGACGATCTTACATAGTCGAGTCTTTTTTAAGACAGGCCGAGCTGGTAGCCGAATGGTCAGCGCTCTTGCCTTCGGTTCAACAGTTCGTGGGTTCGAATCCCACCTTGGGCAGGGATGTTTGTAGTGGTTCGGAATCCACTTTAAGCCGAAGGTCCCGGTCTAATTAGCCCTTGTATGCAAAAATGACCGATGAGCGACAAACAAACTTTTTTAAGACAGAATTAGGCTCGTACTCTAATATGAGCTTCCTTCACCCAGAATATCTCAGGCAGTTAGCTTTGGTCCACCAGATTCCCCATAATGCACTACAAATCTATACAGGTGGAAGTAGGGGTGAGAATGCTGAGTCCGATAGTGGAGTATTTGTTTGGCAGGGAAATGGCAAAAGAATGTGTAGAAGAAATTCAGATTATTGCTCTGTTTTCCGAGCCGAACTTTTGGCAATTGAAGAGACTCTAAATTTCTGTGCTGAGGAGAGGATAGTTTCTGATATCTGGATCCTCAGTGATAGCCGAAGCTCTATACAACATCTGGCTCAGTGATGGTGACAGCACAACTAAAATAGTCCAACATCTCACTTATTTGCAGGCTAATACCATAGTCTCTTCCAGTGGGTACCATCCCATGTCGATGTGTATGGTAATGAGGTTGTGGACCAATTGGCCAGGGAGGGCAGCCCTCAGAATACCATTATTGGAGATGCCGAATCTGCCCATGAATGGTGCCAAGGTAAATATCTTGGTTACGCTTTAACGGGCACGCACAAAAGATGCGATCAAACGACTTTGACGAGACTGAGAAGAGGCCACCTGCTTGCTCAGAGACATGTTTCTGGTGTCAAGATTTACCCTCTCTGCCCCAAATGTTAAGAGGCATAGGCCTCTCTCTCTCTCTCTCTATTCTTCAGTGTGTCGATTGTAAGAGGGGTGACGTGAAATTAAGTCCAGGGGTGGTTCTGGAGAGGCTGAAAACTCATAGATTCATGGAGCTGGTGTGAAGTTACTGTCACACCAGTTGGAATAATCAACAACAGCAAGAGTATTTTTGTATTTCACAATAGCGCATAACACATGGGAGATCCTCGAAACGTGGGAATGAACTATCTTCAATTTCGACACGAGCAACTGAATCAAGAATTGAACACTATCTTCATTTACGCTTTGTATCTTCTAAGCACTGTAAAAGTTTGAGGAACTGGCAATCTCTTGAAAGGATGGCAACCAAAGCATCAAAAATAGTTTCCCCAGAATTTCATTTATTTCAGTTTGTTTTGTATGCTCTGTAGTTCACTGATGCGCATTGCAAGGGTCGAGCTGGTATCCGAATGGCTAGCGCTCTTGCCTTCGGTTCGACAGCTCATGGGTTCAAAGCCTACCTCGGGCATGGATGTCTGTAGGGGTTAAGAATTTGCTTTAAATCGCATGTCCCGATCTATTTAGCCTTCGGTTAAAAAAGTGACTGCTGAGCGTCAAACCAAACAGATACTAAAATGTTTAAGCAGCTGAATAGTTAGCTATCTGGTTTACGAATCATCAATTAATGGGTTTGATTCTCACTTCAGGAGTGAAATCAACTTTAAACCGTAGGTCCCGGTCAAATTAAATACAAAAAATGACCGTTGAGCCCGAAGTCAGCCTAAACCTGATGGTTTGCACTTTTCCCTTCAGTCAACAATTCATGAGTTTGAGTCCCACTTTAGACATGGACGTTTATAGGGGTTCGGAATCCACTTTAAGCCGTAGATCCCGGTCTAGCTCTCGTGACCGTTGAGTTTAAGAACAAAACTGCATTGCAAAATCGTCATCCCACAAGGTACCTCTGATGGCAGGAGTATACTTTCCAAAACATCGACAAGATTATTTAAGCCAATGCAGAATTGAAGACTGATATTGTTCTTCCCCTCAAGCCTGCAGGTAAACGTGGGTATCCCGATGCGCAGGTGCCACAACGCTTTTAATATAATTTAATCCAATGAATTTGAAATCTAACTACTGTGCTATAGTTAGTAGTTTAAAGTTGTTAGAATATCATTCATATGAGATTTCATACATATGTTTAACAATTTCAAAAACTTCATAATACTTTTTTTTGTTAAATGTAGTTATTGTAACAGTAGGAGATTTTTAAGTTTTCAAGGTAATAAAATGAAGCATTTGTCACATAATATGTAATACTTTTACATAATTACTCATGGAGTAAGAAACAAATATTTCGAATCAATAGGATTTAAAAATTAAAAGATTTGCGTTGCAAAAAATGTATTAGAACATCGGACTTCAATATTGAATCCTACATAAAATAATTAAAAGTTCAAACGTGATGCTAATCCTTAGCTGAAATTACTGCATTCGCATGTCTTCCACTAAATCTTTGGTGACGTCCAGGCTTCACTTGTTATTGGGAATTCTCTTTTTCTTCCAATGGATACCACAACTGTTTTATAGGATTCAGGTTTGTGAAAGAGTTACGAATCTTCGGGGAGCATTATATAATAGCCATTCTTTGGTTTTGTTGGCAGTATGTTTGGGGTCTGGTTCAAAAATTAATGTCTTCTCTAAAGCTAAATTCTTTGTACCATCTTCCAAGTTATCTCGTAAAACATCAATATATGACAAAGCTGTCATTTTATCATCAATGAAATGGAGATTTCCAACTCCATTGCATGCCATACAGCCCCAGAGTATGGCATTCCCTCCTCCGTGCCTTACAGTTTCCTGTAAATTTTGAGCCTGAAAAGCAGTTATTTTTCTTCTCCAAACTGTGAGCACGTGTTTAGGTTTGAAATTTTCATATTTACTCTCGTCAGAGAAGATTACATTTTTCCAGAAATATTATGATTTATTTTTATAATTTTTTGCAAATTCTAGGCGTTTTTCTCTGTTGATTTCTGACATAGTGTTTTTTCCTAGGCCATCTTCGTTTAAAAACAATACATTTCTAACTGTTTGAGGTGTTACCTTTCCTGAGATGGAGTCAATATTTGCGGCCAACATTTTTGCACTTCCTGTTGGATACTGTAGGGCATCTTTAATCACTTGTTGTTTTTCTCTGATAGTGAGCTTGCTTTGTCTCCCTGATCTTAGTCTATTCACAATCAATGTTTTTATTTATTTATTTATTTTTTTAGAATGTTGTGAATTGCGCAAAGTGAAACAGTGAATGAGACAAGCGCCCTTGACATTCATATGGTTGAAAGTAACCTTGAAAGTTTTATGACGTCACCAGCGCTATAATTTGCATGTTTCTGCTTCTGTTCTTATACTTTTTTGCGATGAAAATTTTATTTTTATTTTAATAATGTAATTATTTCTAAATTTTATTTTTTACTGAGTTATAATTTTCTAAGAAAATCTTATTTGCAAACTGACTATACGATTTACTTGATTTTATTAACTTGAAAACTACAAATTTCTTATTATTCTAATACTTTTTTTGCCAAACATATTTGTTACAAGGTTTATACATTGGAATAGGCACTACCAACTTTTGATTGCAAAATAAACTAATATTTTGCTTCTTGTAAGAAAATTCATTTTAAATATTTTCATAAATACTACATTGCTGTGTGTTAATGAATCAGTACAGTTAAATGTACGATTTCTGGAAGATCAAAGAAATCTCCTTCCCTACCCTAAGCGGCTTTTTTTAATGTGATTATTCAGGAGAAGGTCTAGATATATCTGTACTAGAGAAACGATCCGGCAACGGACCACAGTGGATGACCGCCCTTTCTCCTTTGTACGACTTCCTGACATTGCCACCAGAGGGCGTCTCTGCAAATGGGCAATCAGAGTTGCACCCCCGTAGTTTTAGTCTTAAAGAATTATTTCCAATTGATTTAGTTTTTCAGAAAACCGTATCATTTCCATTTTTGCCAAACGCGAATTTATAGAAACATTTGATAAACAATGAAAACATTAAAGGCATTTTTAATGATTTTCCAGGAAAATAATTTTGAAAGTTAAGATTTAATGTCTTGCGGTTTTCATATTGAAAATATCAAATATTAATCTAATAGTTTCCTTCTTTGATATCGTATTCAAACAATAACAAATATTTACTTGCTATCAGTATAATTATCTAGCCTTTAGCTTTATTATAAATAAGATTTCAGCTTGACTGACATGTAGAATGATATTTTATTAAGAGTTTAGCTTTAGATTGAAGAAACAACACATTTGAACATAGAAATGTGGATTAATTTCCTGAATTTATATTAAATGTATCATTGACACTGTTTCGAATATTTGAACACAAGCTAATATTTCAGGAAGATGCGATAAAAATTAGTCATCGAAAGAACGACAAATTTTAAGAATCAAAATTCATGCTTAAAAAATTTCCGCGTGATTACGAAAACGGAATCTAAATTTAGTAAAGCTTGCAAAAACAGTACTATAATAAATTTTACAAAAGTTTATAAAATATATTGGGAATTTTTCTAAAATTAAAAGAACAGAATTACGGTTTCTTTCGTAGATAGTATTCGATTTTAATGGCGTGTGCTATTTCCGCTCTTTTAACATGGCATTCTGCGCGATCACAAAAACTTTTCTAATTTTCAATTCACTCAGAATGTTTCATCATAAAATAAGTGAATCTTTGATTGCACACTATTTTGCTTTATTTTAACACGTATAAAAATATTTCAAATACTTTTCAAACGTTTTTAATGAGAATTTTAGCAAAGTGCTAGAATGTTGCCCCAAACAGTAAAAAATCTTATTAATGTTATAACAATTCTTAAGGGTAATCTTATTATAATCAATCATATTATCAAAAGTGGTTTTTTTTTAAATATGCATATCATTCAAATGAGAGCTTACATAAAAGAAGTGAATTTTAAACCTTGGCTACAGAAACCATGTGATCCGTATCAAAGATCCACACTCAGTTCCAGCAAAATATTTCAACAAAAATGACCAAAATTATCGAGTGCGTGTCTTAGAAGCAGATCGTTATCTCATTGTTTTTGCACCGAACACCACAAAAGAATAAAGTATTAGTTAAAAGTGTAGTAAATTCTATTGATAAAAGATGGCTGTCACTAATCAATGTTTTGGATCCATTCATTCTTTTATAGTTCTGATAGTCAGGAAACACGTTGAAACAAATAACCAGTGCAAGTGAAAGCATACTAAGTATTCAAAAGGAAGATACAAGTATATTATGAATTAGATTTTTCTCGAAACTTGGGGAGATTCTAATCAAGTATGTTACCTGAATTTCTAATTACCATCAGTGGTAGGATGTTCATAAATTTTGAAAAATTCGCATTATTGATATCCTCAGCTATTTAAACCAAATATAGTTTCTCAACAAAAATCTTGAATTTATCGTGTGTGGAGAATAATTCTTAGAATTTCTATACATTTGAATTTTTTACTTTCCAATTATTGTAGTGCTCTAGTTATAACGTATTTGATGTTTAACACTGTTTTTAATGCAGCCAAATATATATTTTTATATTGGTCGAAAACTACCACTGTAGGCCATATTAGCTGGTGAAACGGCAACTCCTTCATCAACTTAACCTCGTAAACAACAAAACTGATCGAACTGATATGCGTTTGTGAATTCAAGAAAAGAATTAAGGTAAAAGTAAGGAAACTAAGCATGCGCATATCAATGCATGTTAAAAGCCCAGTTGGCACACTAGTTTACGAACTGTTGAGTGCCAGATTGTTAATTCGAATTACGCAATCTTCTTTAAGCAGCCACGCTGTATATTAAGAAACTTCAAGTGTTACATGATTTTTTAGATTAAAATTCAACTAAATTCCACTCCAAATATGTTTATTGATTCGATAGCCCCTAGTCGGATAAGCCGAGATGGCAGCCGAATGGTTTAACGCTCTTGCCTTCGGTACAACAGTTTGTGAGTTCGAATGGGCATGGATGTTTGTAGCGGCTCGGAATCCACTTTAAACCGTAGGTCCCGGTCTAATTAGCCCTCGTATGCAAGAAATGACGGTTGAACGATAAATAAAACCATAGTAGGCTGAGGACTTCTTCTGAATCTTCCATTCTGATCCTGCTTTGGAAATGTTTTTGACCAATTCCTCGTCGATACAGTCGATCCATCTGGGCCTCCCTCTTACCCTGGTGCCGATTGGTTTAGAGTGATGAACTGTTATTAAATAGCCAGGATTGATTCTGCACAGGTGCGTGGCAGTACACTATTGATTATGAAATTGGAAGCCTAATGTGTAAGCTCCGAATTTCAGATAATCTCACCATAAGATCAGGACATTTCTATTAATTCTTTTATTATTTTTATTGACTTTAATTCCATCGATATAACTTTAAGTAAGGGTAAAATAATATGCAAATTAAATTTATGCAAAATATATATACGGGATAAAAGATCTAACCATCTTTCCTGATAGAACAAACTACTGTTTCGGAGAAAACTCGAAGTTGACATGCGTACAATTTTGTGTGAAAATATATCACTGCTTTCATCTGTTTCCATTGATAGTAACGTGTTTATTAATCGGGAACAATAAAATGTAATTTAACTCTGTTACAAATTATTCATTGTCGAATTTTTAAACAGTCGAATATAAAATCGTGACACATCTACAGACTTGTGTTAAATATTTTCTTTGAATCTGCATTATCAGTTGCATCCACAGATTAAAAGAAGTTAGTCTTCAAATTCTTTTGGATATCAAAGAAATTAAGACAAATATTTATTGAATGTTCATTGAGGAAATGTTTCAAATGAATATTTGAAATTAAATGCATTATAAGTACCAATCTTGTTTGAAATAAATGTCAAGTTTACCTTCATCCCGTTAACCAGTTGACAATTTCCACCGTTTCGTATATTACCTCCAATGTGAATTAAGTTATTTAAGTTTGTTAGATTTATTTTTGCCGATTTTAGAATCTTAAGATCATAATGGACAGTCGTAGCACTCTAATTTGTCTCCCCATTGTAATACTCAAACGCAATATTGCAGAGAAAATTTTTTGACAAAGCAGTGTCATATAAAAATGGTTAAATATCTATTGCCGCTAGAAATACAAGGTTTTAGAATACAATTTCTGTTGCATCAACGAATTGAACTTTCCTCATTTTCTGAAACTACATCTGTTTGTGGAATGATGGGTACAACTGTTTGACAGAAGATGATTTATCGGTACCGAAGCAGAACGAACAACTTAATTCACATTGTTGTGCTACATAAACAGTTAAACGTGAATTTTATTATCTTTAAAGAATACTTAAAAATGCATTCATTCTCCGAATTTATAGGATTGCATTCTATAAATTCGGAGTAAGTGCTTTTTTATCTCTACCTAACAGCACAAAATTTGCATTTGTCTGTAACAGCTATATCCTTCTAAGGGTTTAAAATGATTTTGCTTGAAGTTTATGAAGACCAGAATTGATTTACTTTCTCATGTCTTCTGTGGTTCCTTTCTCTAAGTGTCTTAATGGCAAGTTATAGATTTAACTTATTCCATACTTTATAAAAAACCATTCCCCATTGAAATCGTCTGCTTATTTGTGAGAAGGCTCTCCAAATTTTTTAAAATGATTTTCTCCTTGTAATGTTTAAGCAATGTGGTATGATGTGTACGTATCACACTGCATTGTTTTAGATGAGACTCCTTAAAGAGCTATGTTCACAGAATAGAATTTACAATATCTTGAAGTATAGCATATGGGTAGGACAAACAAATTTAACATGAAATGTATGGCCATTCTAGTCAAATTAAAATTAAACTATGAAAATACTAGTAAGAAATGACATTGAACTTTGAGAAAAGTAAGTTTGTTCCCTGCACTTTTATCTAAAAAGTAATAAACTTACTGTGAAATAAAACGTGTACAAATTCATTGGCCAACAAAATCTTAATTATTAAATTACATTAAATATGATACCAGTGTCATAATGAAGGGGGTCTATCGTGACCCGGGCGCCGCTTTGAGAAGGCTGCCAAATACTAGTTACCAAAAATTTTGTTTCTTTTTTAATTGAAATATTAATTGGAGAAATATATTTTAAATTTAATTATTTTCTATTGTTGAAGAGCTTGCCACGAATAAAAATGTTTCTATTTTTATATTTCTATATTAATAAGTTAGTATTGTTTAGCTCGTATTAAAAAGTGTTCTTCTAATCGCGTTTTGCCGAGCTGGCAGCCGAATGGTTAGAGCTCTTGCCTTCGTTTCAACAGTTCGTTGGTTCGAATCCCACCTTGGACATGAATATTTGTAGTGGTTTGGAATCCATTTTAAACCGTAGATCCCGGTCTGATTAGCCCTCGTGTGCAAAAAATGACATTGAGCGACAAACAAACCATCTAATCGCGTTTTCTTACCTTTTACAGATTTTTATTCTTCGCTCAAGATTTGTGGTGCTTTATAATTTTGTGTAGTAAATTTTGTACATGTAGTGATGAAAATATGTCAAATTTTTTCTGATAAAAATTCTGAAATATAAATTATATGGCTTGGTCTCCTTTTTATGCATTTGAGATGTTTTTAGTTTTAACTTATTTACCAAATACTGTTGTGATATTACATCTCTTGATTTATGAATCAATAATTTAGGGAGATTTTAGAAAGAGGTAAAAGCTCTTTCTAAAATCTTCGTATGTAACTGATTTGACTTAGTGAATGCTGCACGATTCACCATGTTCTTTAGAATTCTGATTTTTTACAAGATGTCTAAATCAAGTTGCATTCCTATGAAGATTTGTAACATTGATTAAGCAAATAAATCTTTTCTACTCAAAATTCAAGAAAACAAGATATCTAATGAATAGTGCATCGACTGTGTGTGACAAATACATCATAAGGAACTCGCATGATGTTATTTATCATTTAGGAATTTAAAAAAAGATGTTGTAGAACTTTTGATGTTCTAAAATATTATTTGACTTGATATTCATTTTTATAGTTATTATAAAAAATTTTATTTAATAAACAATATTTTCTCTAAAAAAAATATGAAGTTTTAATCTCATTTTGACTAAAATAAAAAAGTAACTCTATAAAAAGGAAATTTTATAAAACTGAAATATTAATAAAAACTTATCAAACTGTAATTAAAACACAAGTTAAAATTTTTCTTCACAGGTTTTATAATTTGCATTTTTTAATAATCAATGAGAAAGGTATAAAACCTACAAAAAATTTATTTAAAATAAAATGAATGGAGGTATGTAAAGTATTTCCTTTATCATTTGTTAATTTAATTTTATAATTACAATTATTATTATAAATATATAAGTTACGCCATATTCTAATCGTGGAAATTTTGAATAGACAACAAGTATATGATAATGGAATTATAATATCAAGAATTTTGTCTAGTAAATAAACTATACATCAGAATTTATTCTTTTGTGGAGCTCCTAAATTATAGGTCCCTTAAACTAGCTTGGCTGTGTTTAATAAAATCCTAGAAAAATATAGGTATTTATATTTATTATCATATATACATTCGCTATATAGCTTAGGAAGCTAAATCTGGCTGACATAGTGAATCTGTAGAAAACTTCATTTTAACGAATAATACTCATAATAAATGATTAATTTTGCATAAAAAAATTCTAATGTGTGATTTTGATTTTAAATTTTTTCACTTGCTGATTAAATTAACTTCATTTGAGCCCCGTCCTTATCAAAGAAGGGACCTGACAAGGATGAAAACACTAAAAATGTTAAAAGAATCAAATTACTTAAAGATATTATTTTTATATGTATTTCATTTACTAAAAATCATTAAATGTATCAGAAAAATAAGGAATATAAAACATAACTGAAAGATGCTATTGAGATTTAAAACTTCTGAGAGAAATCTTTGCACATCGCCCCAAAGAAAAGTTCTGTTTTTAGCTCGAGCTTTGTTGTAACCTTTTAGTCTACTGTCGCGTAACACTCGAGAAAAAATTTACGATGAAATGTATTTCTCATTAGCGGTCTTCTCTTTGGTCAGAAAACGTTTGTGTTCAGCAGCAGACTGATACCCAACAGAAGAGAATTCCTTTTTTCAAAAATAGCACTGCAATATTTAATAAAGAGAATTGTGCTCCTGGAATCGAAATGCGACACAATGCTGGAAAAGTAATTACCACCAAATGCTAGGAAAATTCATAATTCCCTTATATTTTAACTATTTACCCGGTTAGAATATCATTTCGCCCACGCAAATTTTCGTCTTTAGTGTTATTTCATTAAAAACTTCGTTAGAAATGTTGACTTTTGAGTAAATTTTATTTTCTATATACAACTTATTCTTTACATTTTGCTTATTTAGCAGATTTTTTAGCCATGACGAATATTATTTATTAACAAACATCCATAGTTTTGAAATTTAAATCTCTCTCTCAAATTGCTTGTTTAAAATTATTTATTTGAAATCAAAATAAAGTTTAAGATCTTCGAAAATTTTTATTTGACTTGTAATTTTGTCCCCTTTATATACATATATATGTTAAAAAATTCTTTTTTGGAAAGTTAAACTATCAAATGCATTAAATATTTTTATACGTATACAAAAAATGTTTCTTGATAATTAACCTTTTTAACTAACTTTATATTTCAGTTTATATAATAAAAGCATATTTAGCTTAAAACTCATTTTAAAGGAATATAAAGAAATAAGGCAAGTTATGTGCTTTGTAAAAACTACAGATTAATATTTTTGAATGTTATAAAGTGATTCAGAATAAAAATAAGTTCTTTTTTAAATATGAATTAGCTCTTATTTTAATTAAGAAATATACACTCATGTCCATAAATTAAGGATAATTCAGAGTCATAGAGAAATTTAACTCTAAAATAAAAATTGCTCACGTAGAATTATCACACACATCTTGAAGAGCAATATGCAAATTACAAGAAATAACCCGATGGCAACGATAATACGTCATAATGACGAGAGTGTAAGAGGGGTATATAAGGAAATAAAGGTAGGTATGTAAGGAAAGGTTGCTTAGAAGTAAAATTGCTCACAAGCGCTTTAAAAGCCTTCAGTGCAATAATCGCATAGTTACGGCACAAAAAAACATTTTTATGATGTTTTACGTGTTAGAATTACCGGTCGTTTAGAATGTAAGCGCGTACCGAGCTGGAAATATCCGAGGATCTTTGAATCCCACAGAGTGTCATCTCCAGGCTTTTGCAATGGTTCATAGATGTGAGAAGACGTTACGGCACAGACCCCCCCCCCCCGAGTTAGAACGCCGAATAAAGACCGGTATTTGGCAGTTACTGCCAATAGAAACACACGGAGCACAGCATCATACCTGTCTCGTCAGCTACCGGTAAGACAGTTTCAAGGCAGACCGTGTACAGACACTTAGGGCACATTGGTCTATAAGCTCATAGGCTTGTCAGATGTTTTCCATTCACTGTCGCCTGCGGTTAGCCTGGAGTAGAGAGCATGCATTGTGGACAACGCAACAGTGGCCTTGTGTGATGTTTTTCGACGAGTCCAGGTTTAGTTCTCAGTCTGATTCTCGCCGGACTTTCATATGGAGAGGGCCAGGTACTCCTTACCCTCAAGGGAACACCAATGAATGGCATCGTTACGGTGGCTCAGGATTGCTCGTTTGGGGAGGAATCATTCTGGGTTCTTGAACCAACCTGCATTTTCAGAATGTAATCATGGTATGCCACATCTATAGGGATGACATTCTGGAACGAAATGTAAACTTGTTTCGGAGCGCCGTGGGTGCAGAATTTCTGTTTATGGATGACAGCGCCAGTCCTTACCTTGAAAACATTGTAGATGAATGCCTTCAAACGGAGGATATCACCCGTATGAACTGGCCAGCATAATCACCGAACTTGACTCCAATAGAGAATGTGAAGGACATGCTTGGCAGACGATTTGCAGCCTTTCAATTCCCTCTCACTTGTCTACGGGAACATCGGAAAGTATTGCTTGATGAGTGGCGTAATATTCTCCAAGATCAAATCTTTAATTTGATACTCAGCATGCCTAGGCGTTGTGCGGCCTGTATTGCATTGTCTGGGGACATACTATGTTTAAAACATTATACCAAACATGTTTTAATGATTTTCGTAAATAGAACCTATTTACGTAAAATTTTTTTGAAATTTGTTCCAAGATGTAAAATTTGCTATTTTTATTAATGATGCCAAACATATAGCCTCTTACTTTTTGCTTAATAAATAGACTTTACAAATAAGTCACATTTGTTTTACTTCTGTCTTTCTTTGCCTGAACTTGCATTATCCTTAATTTATGGACACGAGGGCTTATTAAAATCATGGAAAAATCTTATTAAACATAAGATGAAAATTTTCAGAGAGAAATGTTCTCAGAGTAAAATCATAAGATAGTGTTACGATAAAAGTGACTAATCTGGAAATTATGTACAATTTGATTATACATAATCCCTACTAAATTCGGCAAATGTGATAAATTATAGAAATATATGGATTATCCTGTAAATATATGTATAATCCTCAATTCGTGATGGAAAATGTCATAAATTCAGATTACTTTGTAGAAAAATGATATTTTATTTTCAAAGAATAAGTATTTTTAAGCTATATTAAATAATTCGTCCAGAAGAGTTTGAAAAACATCATGATGACTTAGAATAAAACATGCAATAATCTCTGTTTAAGAATTTAATTATAATATTTTTGTAAGCTCATTTCAGTAAGTATACTATTATCCAATATATCGATCTTATAAGTTTATATATATATATATATATATATATATATATATATATATATATATATATATATATATATATATATATATATATATATATATATATATATAATCTGACGTAAAAGTTATTCAAAGACACAAAATGAGATGAAAATTTACCGAAAGTAAATTAAAGTCTACATTGTTATTTCAGAGTAAATAATTTTTAATACAATCGAAATGCAATTAATACAATTAAATAATTTTCAGATTAAACAATACAGAGCACTTTAAATTGAATATTAACTAGTTCTTATAGATAACTTTTATTTTTTGTTAATTAAAAGATCTGGAAAAAGAGAACAATTTGGATTATTAGAATTTATAAAAACACTTCCATGTCAAAACAAATTAAAACAATATTCTAAAAAATAATTTATTTATATTTGATTAAAATTCTTATTTATGTATATTAGACTGCTATAATACTTAGAATTATATTTGGTTTATTAAGTTTGATTTGATAAAAAAAATCAGATTTTTTTTTTTTTTTTTTTTTTTTTTTTTTTTGACATTTGGACTTATTAAATTTGCACTCTGTCTCGAAACACATGGTTAATATCATTGAATCTCAGAAAAATGATTTTCTAACACAATCTTTGACTAATTCTACATTTCCATAAGTTTGATTTCTACTGATACATTTCCGAATCCTATTCTAGTTAACTTTTTTATTAGATTTTTCATCTCAGATTTAAATGTACAACCTGAGATTTTAAAATTATCTATTTTTAAGATTATTTTTAAGTAGATACTTTGCTGTTATTTGCATTCTACTCTTATTAAATGTTTATTCTAGATATTATTATACTGTTTTTTGAAATAGGGCGCCAAATTTGGTATCGTACTCGGGCGCCTATTATGCTCGCTACGCCACTGTATGACATTCACCACACCAATTTAAAATGCAGATGATAGTATTGTATTAATTGAATGCATAAAGAAAACAACTTGCTGGAGGCTTAGAAATTTATCACAACTTGAAGTCAAAATAGTCACCCTAACAATAACAAACATTAGCTTGAACACGTGCAGTTACAGCAAACCATGCAACTTAAACGATTGCATGGTTTATTAGCCACAATGTAATACAAAAATACACAGGTAACTAATCATTTATCCCATGTACTAGATTTTGATGTAAAGGCTGACTGGGGCAACAACTGAATGTTTTGTATTGATAGCCATAAAAATATATGGGGACATGTGGTTATATATTGTCATGATAAAACAGTGTTTTAAAATTGTCAAAATTAAGGCGAAATCATGGACCAAACAAATTAGAATAGCTGTTCAAAAGTACTGGCATACCTATCAAAAAAATAGTTTGAAGCACGTATAAGCTCAGAAGATAATTTAGGATGAAAATGTTGAATGTGCACATAATCTAAGTTTTCTACCATTCAAGAAATATGTTCGTCTATGACAACACACTATGAACAAAACATATTAGTTTGAGAAGTCCGCATGGCAACTCTTTTGTCTAGATTAGTCAGAGATAACACAATCGGAAGTTGTCAAAAATACAGAAAGTGTAACGGAGACATAGTATTCATGCCGACAGCTCTGAAACCGAGGCTCTAGACATCGATTTAACAGTTAGTAGGTTCGAAGAACCCTTCGTGGGTGTATAATCCTTAGTGGTTCGAAATACATTTTAAACTATAGGTCTTAATCTAATTAGCCCTCTTGCAAAAAAAAATCGTTGTGACAATGAAGCCAAACCTCTAATGGAGCTGTGTCCACTTCAAACGCTTTCGAACTCTTGCAAAACAAGGATTTGCTATATTTCATTTATCACTCGAGATTAATACGATTGTATGATGCAATAAAAAACTGTAATATCAATATTTTCTTATCTATGTTTATGTAACTCATAAAATTTTAATTATTATAAATTAAATTTGCTGAAGTATACATCACAATTCTTATAGCCACCTTCCCAAAACTCACTTTCTGACAAGTATTTCATTTTTGTCCGAACTGTAGTTTTCTTGGCATAGAATTTTTAAATGCAGTTCCAGTAAGGAATGAAACCTTAAATCTTTTAAGGAATATACTTATCTTTAGAGCCACTTGATTTATCCATTGAAAAATTATTTTGTGTGTCGTAATATATTATTATATGAAAGGCAAATTTAATCTGCTTTTGTGGTGAAGCAATTATAATTTCCAGTAGTATGTTTATCATCTGAGCCACAGCATTTTATCTTGTTACCTGTAAACCACGTCTTTGTCTCAATTCTCACCATAGTAATGAAACGACGTCTTTAATCTGGCCTTTAATCTCTCCTTGTACTATCTACACCATTCACTTTCTGCTCCCCCAGTCCATAAATTGTCATGATACACAATACTTTCAATTTGATTTAAATTTCATCGCGTCTTCCATCTATAAAAGCCTACGGCAATTGAATTTGGCGCGTTCCTTGATCATGCGAAGGAACTATGTTAGACATTCTTTGAGATATCTGCTTTGTAAGTACATTTAGTGTGCAGCAGCAAAAAACATGACAGTGTGGAGGATATATATTAATGTTGGCAACTGTATTGCTCTGTATGCGGGTTCATGCCCTATCCACTTGGCTTTAACATCGCTAATTATTGGCCAGTTTTAACTGCATAGAAATCTTCAAAATTTCAAACTTATGAATAATTACAATCCTGTCAGCTTCCTACTTCATCACTTTTCTCCAGATTCAACGTGACAGAAAAAAATTCGCTCAGCGTTGTATAAATAGTAGTATAGGTTCATTTGCTCGACATGTATTTGGTTTAGAAAAGCATTTGCTGTGCACATAGTGCAGGATATAGTTGACAATAGTTAACTTTTTGTAATGAGATTGGGGATATTTGCTTTGTGAAAGCATTTGGTGTTTACTTAGTTTGAGGAAGATGTATTTCTGTTAATTGGATTGCTTTTTCTAATGGTATATATACAGACTGACATATACATCTTCATTGCAAAAATATTTGGTGTATCATTGTGGAAGAGTTACATTCCTATTGGGTAACTTTTTGGGTTAGAATGATGGTATTTGTACGTTAGCCTAATATCCACCTCTGTTTTGCAAAAATATTTAGTGTCATATTGTGTGGAGGAAATGCATTCCTGTTGAAAATTGGATAGCTTTTTGAATAGGAATGATGGTATTTGTACATCGCCTGACATGTGTACCTGCTTTGCAAAAGTTTTAAACTTTAGGTCCCGGTCTAATAAGCCCTCGTGTGCAAAAAAATGACCGTTGAGCGACAAGTAAACCAAACCAAACTGCTTTGCAAAAGTACTGGTGTCGTGGCGTGAAGGAGGTACATCCATGTGTTGATAATTGAATAGCTTTTTGTTCTAGCCACATCAGTCTGAGATACACATCTGCTTCACAAAAACTTTCGTGTGAATATAATTCTGCAGATTTTTCCTGTAAGCAATTTTTGCACTAGGAATATTGCTCAGTTGACGTGAGAAATTAACAGAAACTTTGCACATTGTTATTGGAGGTTAAAGAATAAAACATTTCTGATAACTGGTTTGTAGCTACTGAAAAGTGAAAACTGATACAGCAGTGTCTTTCTCGCATCTTTAATGGATAAAGCACATAAATTTTAAACTAGATGATATAGAAGGAGGAACTTCCTTCAGAGTTGCCAATTCGCAACAATTTCTAAAGTTCAGAAATGGCATCAATCTTTCTCTGATGATTAATGTAATGAGAAAATTTACTTTTGTACTTATAATTTTGCGACATATTTACTATATCAACAGAAATTTGACAGGAAATTGTAAACTTTAATATTGTGGATGCGAATCTGGGATTGAGAAAAAAAAAACTATAAATATAGAAAATTAATTTTTCTGCGTTTGCATACACTAATAAATTTTTCCCGTAGCTTTTTGTGTATTCTATCGATGATTGGATAAAATGAAATGGTATCCGTTTCTCTCAGATGACTAACAGAGAATGAATTTAGTTGATGTAAATTTTGAATTATAAAATTTATTAAATTATGGGGAGGAGAAATATAACTGATCTCCAACAAAACTCAAAAGCACTAGATAAACGGAATCTCATTTTCCCCCGCTTCGTTCAAATATGTACTGAGATTTTCTCCATCAGGCAAGGTGTATTTAGTGACACATTTTAAGTTTTAAGAGGCAATAAATATTGAGCTTTACACTAAGGGTGACCCTCTTTATAGTCTAACAATAATCAGCCAATTTCCGCTTGTTTTGGTACATCTTTTGCGTGGTAGTAATCTGTTGATGGAAACATCTCTCATGCCCATCAAAACCAGTCCAGGTTTACAGGGAAAAAGTCTAAACTGGAATTCCAAAAAAGAAATTTTAAGCACATGTTACTGCCCATACCTTTGTACGAAGCGGGAAAATCACTATTTCTTCATAGTTTTCTTTATTACCACGAAATCCACAAATATTTGTGAAAGATTTTCACACTGCTTTTCCGAGAGATTCAGTTTCATAAAATGTTCATTATTGATCTTATTTGATGTCCTCTAAATAAATATTTCTTTTAATTTTGCCTTTTTTTTTAAAGAAGTTTAGATGTCAGATTAATAAAGACAGCAAATTACATCTAGAATATTTGCAAAATTTTAATCGGTCCAAGTTTTATATCTAGGGGGAGGGGGTGTAAAAACACCTTTTCTGGAGTCACGAAAAGTGCCCTAGAATAAGACATTCACGTTTAGATCACCGTTTTGTTACATTTATTGTACTGTTTCCTTATGTAATAAGATTTCCAATTCCTCCTGCCTCGTTTGCACAAGAAACAAAATTTTACAAACTTAACAATAAAGATTTTAAGTCACAGTTATACATTTAGTGTACTGAGTTTTTCCTTACAATTTTATATTTTCAAGTTTTTTCATATCACAGGTATTGATGGTAATTCATTTCCACAATGCCCTCGATAATTCCGAACATTCGCACTCATGGGGCTGGTTTTGGTATCCAAGAATCTCTGCTATTGAATAAACATTAAAGAAACTATCTTTAAAGAGGTAGCCTTTAAAATAACATCGATTACAATAAATACATACATGTACATCTTTAATTAGATTCCAACCTTTCAGCTTGAAAATTAAATGCTCTGCCGATTGTGTAGACAAATATAAATCCCTTGTAAGATTAAGATTTTGTTGAGATAAAAGTGAATTTGTGAACTTATTACAAAGGGGAGTCAATTTTTCCTTCAGCTGTAGTGTGAGCTTTGTCTCCTAGTCATAAAATCTGGGCATTTTGCTGATGGATATTCTTCAATGAGGCACGGGTCTCATTCCAGATGTCATATCAGGATACTTTACTGTATAATGTGTTTAGAACGTTATTCATCTTGAGCTTATAATGAGAAGTAACAGCTAGTTGAACGATCATTTTGTTCCACCCAAATTATATGCATTGAAAAGACATGTGACGAGTAAAAATTTTCTATCCCTACAGACGCCTAAAACATGATACCGCCACCGAATATCTGTGGTCCAGTCTGTATTGAAATCAACAGCCTTACGATCGAAGTACAGTTTAACTTTTCACAAGTAGTGGGAAGTTTTGCTTCTGAGACTTAAATTTCAGTTTGCTACAGATGTGTCAGAAGTTTTTTTGGTTGATTTAAAACATTTTCAAGCTATAATGAGAAGTTTACAAAACTTAAATGAAAGCAGTACAATATTATCATAGAAATAAAAACAGCAACCAACAAATGTTTCCAGGCTCACTATTATTTCAACTCAGGTGTTTGCTTACATATCTAGCATGTTAAGACGTGAATAATTATTAGCATTCTTCCAACGTGTTTCGACATGAATGTCATACCAGGCGTAAAATTATTCTGAATAAATTTATCCTTAATTTGAAATAATCAAAAAAAGGTGACATTCGCACAAAAAACTGGAATGAATCCGATTACATATTTGGATTCAGTATATAGTTTAGAATCACGCTTGTGAAAATAATGTTGACTCGTGGCTTATGATTATAATTTTAAAAGTTTTTGAAATGAAAGCGATTTAATCTGTTTTTGGTTCATATAAATGATTAATAACAAACAGATCTTTTAATAGGGTAGATTTTTCTGTTGACAACTGTATCAAAGCTTTGGGGCTTGGAAAATTCATTAAATGGAATTCGGAGGATATTTGTAATTGTGTGTCTGTTGCTTAGATAAGTGGGGCCTGTTTAAATCAAAATACTTAATTCGCAAACTTCAAGTTATGCGTAAACAAATACTGCTCAAACTTAATGTAGGAAAATAAATATTCTAATGTATTAAATGATCACACCTGAAATTTTTTAAAAAGAATACGTTGAATTATTTAGAAATCTGTTGCTTTGCTGATCAATGTCACAAATCTTTTTGAATACAGACAATTTTTTTTAGATTTTATTTGAAGTATAATGCAGTGCCTGTTCTGTAGAAAAAAGCACAACTCGAATAAATACATTTATTTAAAAATTAAAGTTAGTAATTAATAATATGTATATTAAAACAATATTTTGATTTGTTTTTATCGTTAGCGTTAATCATCAAATATTGTTTTATTAGATGGGAGTGAGAACTTGTTTGTTTTTTGAAAGAGAATTGAGATTTACGCTCTCAAGAATTGAGCTTTTTTTCTATGAAGGAAATTAATGTTTCATATTCAGGAACATGAGTTGATTTTAACGTATGCTCAAATTACTTGTTTCTTTATCGAGATTTTGAAGCACGATATTTACTAGTAAAACATCCAATAAAGAATTTTGTTCGTAATTCAAAACTTTTAAAGCTCTTACATTCTTTTTCAAACAGTAAACCAAGTTTCTTAATTCTTTAGATGATTCAAATTGTATCTTATCATAATTAGTAATAGCAAGAATATGAGTGTCGATTAAAAGTCGGAGATTCTCAAAACGCTCGGTCAGAGCTGCGAATAAAGATTCAAATGAATCATCTGACGTTTCTATTTGTTTTGCATCAGCACCCAACTTTCACTTTCGATTTAAAACATTCTGAAGAAATATTCAAACAATTAGAATAATTTACGTTCATAAAGTTTAAACTGTTTATTGATTCATTTATCTCCAAATTTTCCAATCTTGTTTCAATATCTTCCACGTCATTTTCGACATCAGTAATTTCGCTGATGTTCAGTAAATCATAATATTGCTCACGAATATGATGAATGCGGTTTTACAGTGTTCCAATTTTTTTAGATTTAACTTCCAATTTACTCACTGTTTTATCAGATAAATCCGTTTCAGAAAGTTCTTTCACAAAATTTGCGAGTTTCGTTAGCGAGGTTTTGATAACTCCTTTTAATCGATTTAGTTTATCCATAATTCGCTTGTATGGCTACGGACTCGGCGGTTCCCTATGTTGGTTTATATGGTTAAGAGATGTGTAGATTATATAATAATTAATCACTCATATGACGTACCAGAGTCTTTTTAAATTTATTACAGACAAATATAACAAAGGATATGGGGATTAATTCCCGCTCGAGAAACATAACCGTTCTTCTCAATTTCCAAACTGCATCTGATTTGTTCCAAACAATATCACATGACGTGTGCGCATGCGCGAACACCATTGTTGGCAGCATTCGCTGATACTGAAAATCAGGGAGAACATCCTAAGCTATTAATAAATTCTTGTGTTCATTTAGAATTAAAATTAGTCCCTTCATCACTGGCAATAACACTTGGAATACCAGTTCTCATAAAAATATCCAATAGAGCACCACAGGTTGCTTTTGCTGTTAAAGAACGTAAAGGAATAGCCTTTAGCCACCTCGAATGCTGATCCATCTGTACTAAAACATATTTGTGTTTACTTGTCGACGAAGGCTCAATCGACCCAATAATATCCACGTTCACAGCTTTAAACGGCAGGTTAAACGGCTACGCACTGAAGAAATAGGAATTTTATCGGAAGACTTCTCAGGAGACCATAATTGGCATTCTTTACACGATTTGCAGAAATTTAAAATATCATTTGACATATTCGGCCAGTAAAAACTATATCTAATTCTCTTTTGTTTTCTTTAATCCCATATTACTTCCAAAATAGGGGTATGAGCCAAATCCATAACTTTCTGACGGCGACATTTCGGTAAAATTAACTGATTTAGAGTTTAACCACAAACTTTATCTTTGTGGAATAAAATACCATCTAATTCAAAATATTTTCTCTTGCCATGTGATAAGGATCTCTTCATCCGAAGAGGCGCATTCTTGTTGTTCTTTTTTAAATTGTAATGATTGGCTCAATTTAAAATTTGCTTCTGTTTCCATCACTTCCAGATCATCAGAAACACCCGGATTCATGGCGTCACTTGAACAGAGCACATCACCCATATTTTCGGCGTTTGATGATTCAGCAGTCTCCTTAAGATATTCAACTTCTTGCAACGCCAAAACAAAGCAGGCGACAGACTTCTTGTTTTTTTCTAGCACAACATTTTCCAATAAATAAAAAAACTTTCCTTGGTATTATACATTGCCCTTGGATTTTATTTGTAACAGCTGCAATTACTTCAATGGGTTTCGAAAACATTTTGTTATTTTCCGTTTTTAACCCTACTTAGAAGATGAATTAATGAGCTTACATCTTTCTAAAAGCACTGATTAAAATATTACTCTTTAATTTTCTGTTTTTGATTTTGTAATAAAGTCATTATTTATGACTGGAAGTTGGGATCCAGAGTCTACGAGAGCTTTTACTGGGGTATTATCCACATAAATATCCACATATTGAAGAGGATTTATTTCAATTTTCGTTCTTTTTTCTTTTAATAATTGGAAGCGAATTTCTGCTGTTAAAGCAAATAATAAGAAGAGCGATGTTCTAAGTTTTTTTGGACATTCTCTCGCAAAATGTGAATCTCCACAAATATAACATTTGTTTATTTTTCAAAATTTTCTTCTTTCCGAAAATTTTTATAAATTTTGTTGTCTAGCATACGGAGGAATATGTTTCGACTCTGCCGAATATTTTTGTTCTTGTTCGTTATAATTTATTTCTTCAAATATTTTCTTTTTGAGGAAATTCCTTCGGTTTGACACTAGTATCCATTCTGATATTTTCATAATCATCCCATTTACTTGTTATTTCTTCTGGAGTTATAAACTTTGTTACCAAACATCAATAAAATGTTCTTTAATTTCTAAGGGAACTTTGCGTTCTCGGTTATTATTAGACCACATAACTCTTCAAATGTTCGTATTCCAAGTCCACTGATCCATTCGAAGAAATAATTTTTCAATTCATAAGCAAAATCTCGCCATTTTGTTCCTGGTTTCTTATTGTGCTTCGTGAAGAACTGTCAAAATTTTTTCGGAGTCTTTATACCTTTTGAGAAGTGAACTTTTTACTTTATCGTAATCCTTGGTGGCTTCATCTTCCCTTGCTAGAATTTGTACAACGTCATACGGTAATAATCCGATTAAATGCGTAACCCAAAGTTCTGTTTTAACTTCAATTCTTGTAACTTGTCTTTCAAAGAGGACAAAATATAAACTTATATCATTTGTTTTGGGATCAAATTTTCGTAAATTGTTATTTTAATCTAATTTCGCCTTAAAATGAAAATCAATACTAGTATTTCGCAAGTTATCTTCTCCTATCTGTTCCTTTCCTATTAAACATTGTTTTTAAATTCCCATTTAGTTTTGGAAGCTAGAACTCCATTTCTTGTTTTCGTTTTTCCATTTCCATATTCCATTTTTGTTCAATTTCTTGCAATCTTTTCCGCTCTTCCAATTTTATTTCTTTTTCGTTTTTCAATCAACGAATTTAAGAATTCTTTAATGAAATCTTCGGCGTAGTTTTCGCTTTCTGTTATCAATTTTTTTAGTTCGTGAAGTTTTAGATTCGCAGGATTCTCAGTGCCTAATTCCACCGCAATAGCTCATAAATCTTCTGTCTTTCCTTTTGCGAGAAATACCATTCAAATTACTCGTAAAACACAAATATTCAAATAAACAAAATTCACAATTCCGTTTTAGATTATGTCAGAAGCGTCAGCTCGTAATCCCGTCGGGTGCGACAGTGTAGTGTCTGTTCTGAAGAAGAAAGCACAACTGGAATAAATACATTTATTTAAAAATTAAAGTTAGTAATTGATAGTATTGTATACTAAAATTATAATTAATAGAAATTTGATTATGGCCCTACACAGCCAAGTGAACAAACACCCAAGGAGAGCCAGCTAAACCTAACTCGTGCTGGTCAGAAACAATCTCTCTCCGCCTGAGCGGACTCCCTCCTCTCCTTTCTCCCAATAATTACAGCACCATCATGTGAGGAGAATGAGGAGTATCCTAACACTACATATACCATTAGGTTATTTTGTCAAATTTTCTCAATTTTTCTCCTGTACATTTCTAACAAACTTACTAGATTCCTTAGATTTCAATACTAAAATACTTACGTCTGATTTCATAAAATTAGTTTCTCTAGCTTTTGTTTAAATATTTATTAAATATTCTATATATAAGCGACGTACATTATTAGAGGCACTCATTGATTTTGGATCACTTCGACTACACAAGAAGTTACGGAAGCATTGCAATTCGTTATGGGGTTGTCAGACTCATAAAAATAGCACACTGAAATAGTGTTGCACAAGTGCCACATTTTTTAATATTCTGTTATGGAAATATTTTTACGGGGTAATTTTATTTGCATTGAATTATCACAAGGGAATTTTTTTAGTGTTTCATTATTTTGGTGCCAATAAAGTGGTTATTTATATAACATTTTAGTCATCTGCACTTCCTTTAAGATGCTCAAACCAGAGGCACCACCCATCGCTTGTGTGCCATGGATTCCCTAGAAATAAGTCCCATGCCAAACTGCTCAAACTCATTGTCTTTCGAACAACTGGAAGGAAAATTTTTCCTGGATGTCGCTGTCTAGCGAACGCACGTTGTTTCATTTTGATATTCTGTAGACTATGTATTCATTTTATGCCATAATCTAGACTAAAGTTTTTATATATCAAGAGAGGTGATGCCGTTGAGCACTTCTCGCTTGCAGAACGAAAGTGTTGAAGACTGCTTTCCTCCGTTTTTAAATGTGCCATCTATGAGAAAATATTTACACTATTGAAGTGCCTGTCTTATATTTCCTTATTGCAAATTTAAAAATAAAATTTATTACGCTTTTTAAAACGATGTTAGTTTTGCCTGTAGCTGCATATATACTCGCAGATTTCGAAACATATGGCCAAAATGAACTGTAACAGAAATAAAATTAGACCAATACTTTAACCCTTTTAGTTAACTTTCAAGCATTTCATGCTTATATATTTTTTTTATTTGAACTGAATTCAAGACCTCATTTTCTGTAGGGTAAAATGTTAATTAAATTGTAAATATTACTGTATTTTGAAATTCCAATTTTCGTTCGAAAGCTGGATACTTACTTATTCCACTGCAATTTTGAATCGGTAAAAAGCCAAGCCTAGCTCACTAAATAAATCACGAAATGCGTATTCAAATCCTTTATCACATTTTTAAATTTTTAGTTGCAAAGTGTTTCTTTGTTAATATCTATTGTATTTATAAAATTTTTAAATATATTCAATACGTTTAGTGCATTAATAAAATAGAAAAAAATTCTTGGTAACATCTGCCGAAGCAGCTATTTTTGTGTATTCTAAGAGTCAAAGTAAAGCTAATAAACTAGCCTTAACAAAAGTTTTCCATTAAAAATTATAAATTAAATTCCTGTCGTTCTGATTAATAAAGCACTTTGTCAAGTTTATTTTAGCATAAGAATGTTCATTTTAACTATTCATCACTGAATTTTCATTGCTGGAAAAAATACTTTTAATAGCATCATTATTTTCTAAAATTAAGCTTTATATTTCCTTGGGAAAATATTCCATGTCAAGAGGCACCCATTACGAGCCAATTAGATACGGTGTATTATTCCACAGCACGAAAAAATGTTCTCTTTTCTGAAGAACTCGTATCACTTGTAACTTCACGAGCAATTCTAGTTCGCTCAGAAACACTGCTCACTTATAAGAACAGAATTCCAACTTTCTGTTCAACTGAATATAAAGTTTCTAAAAATAAATAATATAGGAACGACCCCTTTATACGAAGTTCTCCTTCACTTCAGTTCCATGAAATCAGAAACTTCTTTGAAAAGCCACTCGAGTGGCGCGGAATCCCGTCCGGTCCTCTCATACACAGCTGGTTGGATACCATTCCTCCTCAACGAATTAATTCCTCGATCGAGAATCGTATCAGGATTTGGACAAAGAACTTTGACCTTCGGCTCCTGACCACTTGACACCCCTTCTCTGACGTACTCTTCATGCGAGACCTCTCCAAACAGTTTGTTTCATTTCGCTAATGAGGATTGCTTTACGATTCGTACTTCACACACCGTACGCGAGAAGGGTGCATAACCTGTCATTTTTCATTTTGTAGGGATTTAAGTGGCAGGTGTTATTTCTATGAATTGAAACTCTTGGTGGAAATTCATTTTCATGTATGACAAAGGTCGTATTTATTAAGGATAACGTTTGTCATTATCTTTAATAATTATGACCTAAAAATGTGCATTTTTAGTTGTAACCGATTTATTTTACCTCAATGATTTAAATTTAGTCACTTTTAGGAGACTGCAAACTATTTAGAACAAAACTGATCTTTATAATGGAATGTCTGCATCTTAATTTTCCGCTTAACAGTTCGTACGTTGAATTCTCACATCTGACTTGGATGCCGTTTGCGTCTCGAAATCCCCTTTGAACTGTAGTATTAAATGTGGGAAATAGATTGGTGCACGCCAGCCCCCCCCCCCCATTGCGGTGACTTTTGCAACTTATTTCATCGCAAGCAATTAAAACTATTAAAAAAATCCTATGTCCCAGAAATGGAGTAAAATACGGGATAAAAAACAAACCTAACAATAAAAGAAATCCGAAAAGCAGAAAAATCCAACTGGGTAACATCAAAGAGAAAACCAGCAACAGTATAATGAAAACACCAGGTTTGGCGAGAAATTTCTTGGGGGGGTGGAGGTATATCATACTTATAACTAATGTGCATAAGCAAATGAATAAAAATAATTAAATCATAAAGTTATGAATACTAGGCTTATATGCCTATTCTAGGAACACCCGTTGCCAAGCTGGCAGTCGAACGGTTAACACTCTGATCTTCGGTTCAACAATTTGAGTTTAGGTGGGATTCAAAGTGTGTAGTGGTTGTACTCCACTTTAAATTATAGGTTCCCGTCTTAGTGTGCAAAAATGACCATTAAATGACAAATCAAAGAAGCTATGAATACCCTTATTATGATCTGAAAATTGAACGAACTCGTGTATTCAAAGAAAGTTTCGTTTAGGAAGCAATATAACTAAGCACTATGAAATAATGAAAATGGTGATAAGAAATTTCTATTATTCAACTATGTGTAAATTACTTAACGCAGATTACTTATGTACGTTATTTAACTTAAATCTAAATTTATTCCGAGTATCTTTCGGAAATTGTATCTCAATTTCCGACTGCAGTTCCCATTCATTTTTTCAGTTGTTGCCAATATGGCTTTTTTCATGTGAGGAGACAGCACCAGCTCCCTCGTATTCATTTACAATTGTCATATTTATACGGGAAAATTAATTTACCAAAGCTATTATAATGACTGCGTTGAATGGACGTTGAGATAGAGCTCACAATGATCAAAACTTTTTGAAGAAAATAGATATTAATTTCATTCATCTCAATGCTCGATGTGCATCTGTTGGACATGACAGTAGTCAGTGTCTATTACAAGAAAAATATGTTAACTGCAGTGGTGAACATCCCTCGTACTTCCGGTCATGCCCAACCTGGATATTAGAAAAGGAAATTATTACTGTGAAAATAAAACAAAACTTATCTTACCCTTAAGCCAGGCGAACAGTGTCATCCCGTACCCCTAATCAAGGTATTAGCTATTCACAAGCAGTTAAAAAAGTCATGAAATCTTGCAGTACCCAAACAGATGTCTTAAATTTTCCAAACTTAACCTCAAATATTTCTAACATAAATGTCTCACCTATTCCGAAAGACCAATAATCTAATTCCGTTCAATATAACGGCAATTACAAACTGCTGTCAATAATCTAGTTGCTTGGTGTAATGAAAATGGGCATACTTTGTCCCCTTGTAAAAGCAAATGTATCTATTTTTGCAGAAAAACTGGGCCTCATCCTGATCCAGAAATTAAGATATCAGTTACAACTATTCCCCTAGTTAATCAGATATCATTTCTTGGGCTTATAGTTCATAAAAAGTTAACCTTCCTACCACACATCTTAGATTTGCGCTAAAGATGCAAAAAATCACTAAATATTCTGAAAGTTCTCTCTAATACCACTTGGGGTGCAGATCGTAAAGCATTACTCTGAGTGTATCAGTCAGTTATTGTATCTCGAATTGACTATGGTAGCGTAGTTTATGGATCAGCCAGATCATCAGTTTTGCGCAAGTTAGACCCTGTTCATCACTCAGCTTTACGAATCTGCTCTGGAGCATTCCGGACATCTCCTGTCCATAGCCTTTACGTAATTTGCAACCAGTTACCTCTTGATCTGAGAACGTAAGCAACTCTCTCTACATTACTATTTTAAAATGCTATCAGTATTGCAACACCCTTTGAGATCAATGGTTACTTGTCCCTCTTTAAGAAGGCCACATAACATATTACCAATTTATGAGCGTACAAATTCATTCTGTCTTCATCTGAGCTTCCTGATTTACATATTCAAGCTACAGATGCTCTAGGATTTCCTCCTTGGAATATTCCTGTTGTCAATATAATCAAACCCTTTATTGGATACAATAAATCAGCTACATCTCCCCTTATTTTGCAACAGTTATTTTCACACATTCATTCTCATTATTCCTCCCACATCTCTGCACATACAGATGGCTCAAAATCAAGTGATCATGTTGATTGTGGTATTGTTCTTGGAAATACAGTTTACAGCTATAAACTGGATGCATCATATTCTGTGTATACAGCCGAAGCTGTTGCTATTAAACATGCTCTAGAAATAATACATTCTAGCCCTCATCGAAAATACTGTATCTATACAGATAGCATGAGTGTGGTCATTCAATCAGATCATTTTAACAAGTGTCATCCAATTATTATGGAAACATTGGATGTATTAAATATATTGAAGAATAAAGGATTTGACATCTTGTTTTGTTGGGTTCCAAGTCATGTTGGCATTGCTGGGAATGAACTTGCAGATAATGCTGCTAAAAATGCCTCTGACATTTTGCATACAGCATTAATATTTTTTGATATTAAACAAATTATCAAAGATTTTATTTCCTCCTACTGGCAAAAAACATGGGATTTGCAGAAAAACAATAAATTATCCAGTATATCCTCCCACATTCTTCCATTCACAGATGCTCCCATGCGAAGAGTTGATGTAAAACTAACACATACGGCTTCGTACTGGACATACTAGATTTATACACAAGCACTTATTCTTGCCTCGGATTGCTCCAGTTTGTGACATGTGTACATGTACCATATACTGTACATCACATTTTAATTGTCTGTCCTAATTTCAATGATTTACGCATAGTGTTTTTAATACCATAAATTTAATTTTACCAGACTTGATTGGATTTAAACCACATAGAAATTTGTTTGCATTTTTACGTGCAATAGGTTTCTTGAATTCCTTATAAGACTTTTTATCCAAAATAATCTTTACATATGCTTTTCTTAAACTTTTTACACATTCCATTATATACATATGACTAGTCTCTTAACACAGAATTTTTACCTTCAGTTTTAAATATTGTACGGTGCAGAAATGTCCAATATTGGACCTAGCATCAATAAACCTTGCAAAATCATCATCATACGGCATAGATGTTTGTAGTGGTTCGGAATCCACTTTAAGCCGTTAGTCCCAGTCTAATTAGCCCTCGTGTGCAAAAATTTACCGTTGAGCCAAAGAAACCAACCTAAGCTTACCTATTCCTAGACATGAGATGGATTCTATCAATTAGAAGAGGCCGGATAGTCTTCGTGATGTTTGAAGCAAGGACCAAGGAGAAGATCCCCAAAATTTGACTTGCAACCACCAGAGGTATCATTTCACTTGGGGTAAATTGCAACAATACCTAGTTTTAACGTGCTCCGGACCACCTTTATCGAATACCACGGATTTCCGTTTAAGGTGGGATTCGAACTCGCTACCTACCGATAATGAGAACCGCCCTAACAACTTAACCGCCCAAATAAGTAAAAACAGCATATTAGCTATATAAGGAAGGTAGACCATAGATATGTATCGCATAGGATGAAATATTCACAAGGGACGGTGCTCCAGAATGTCAGTGCCTCAACATTTTCTGGTCAGATGCCCACATGGACTGTCGGGTCGCAGTTTTTCCTCAAATTATTTCATATACAAAATGAAAAATTATTGACCCTCCGTGAAAAAACGGTTTTTTTTTTTTTTTAAGAATGTGTAAAAACCTTAATTTTAAACTATATATATTTTAAACTTTTTAACAAAATGTATCGTTTGATATTTGTTTTTTTATATATGTATTGAGATTTTAATTATATAAAAATGTTTCTTGGGTGTTGAAAAAATATTACCCAAAATCTTAGCTTTTCTGTTTGACATTCCGCCACATAACTTAACAAAACAACCAGACTGGAAAATGGTTAAAACAAAAGATTGAACAGATTCATCGAAATGGAATCACAGTTCCATTCTAATCACCAACATAATAGTTGGAAATGATTTAGAATACCAACATCCTCAAGTTATACGGCTTTAAGAACATTCGCGTTCTAGGGGAACTTTCTCGGCCCCTATTCACGTACCACAGGGGAAGAAATAAGAGAAACTCCGAACAACCCTACCCGACATGCGACATCCGTTTCCCTCTGTTCAACAGTTGCTGGAATTAAACTTGGGACCTTTCGCTGGAAAGAGCGGATCCTGTCACAACGAGAAATGGTTGGGGTTCTGTATTGCATGTTTGTCTGGTGAATGCTTGGAAGTCTCTTTCACCAAAAGGACTCCCTCTGTCTATGAAGAGTCATCCCAGAATGCAGTGATTTCCCTTACATTCAGACAACTCATTAGCCGAGCTGGCAGTTGAAAGGCTTCATTTCAATAGTTCGTGGGTTCGAATCCCACCTTAGTCTTCGAGAATTTAGGGGTTTGGAATACTCCTTAAGCCATAGCTCCCGGTCTATAGCCCTAGCGTGAAACAAAAAAAAAAAAAACCCGTTGAGTGACAAACTTAACAATTAAGAATGTGTGGAATTACATCTAGAGATTCTCAAGTTTGATTCAAACTGTCGGAACAAAAGAGAATCTTGTTTCAGAGCGCTTGTTCATAAGGATGAATGATTTGCAGTCTTCTGAGCGATGACGGCGACCTCACTGCTGATATGAGATGAAAGGTAACCAGAATTCAATTTTCACTACAGGCATGATTGCTTTCAGTAACTCTTTATCCATTCTAAATTGTAAATCCGTGTCTAATATAATCTCGTATATATATATATATGTATGCCTATATGTATGTATGTATATATACCTTTACTGGAAAATCCTTCTTGAATAGTTTCAAGAAAAATTACGACAATTAGTGAGTTATCCACCGAAAATTACAGCTTTTTCAAGTAACTAGAAAGCCGAGCTGGCAGCTGAAGGGTTAGCGCTCTTGCTTTCGGTTCAACAGGTCGTGGGTTCGAATCCCACCTTGGGCATGGATGTTTGTAGTGGTTCGGAATCCACTTTAAACCGTAAGGTCCCGGTCTAATTAGCCCTCGTGTGCAAAAACTGACCGTTGAGCGACAAACAAACAAGTAACTAGAAAAAACAAGTTACAGTAGTGAAACGAAATGTAGCAAAATGACGTCCAACTTGTCTGTCATGCAAGTAGAATCTCTTAATTATTCAGCCCCAGTTGAAGATTTCCAAAAAATCAAAGTAAGCGGAAAATCCAAACAAGGGTATCGGGGACTTCGTTCAGTGAAAGAAGACGGTTAACTTGCTCAAATATTTAGAATGGCATACTTTTCATGAAAAGAATACGCGCCATTCATATTACCCAAACCTTTTTAACGACTGAAGCAAAGTTTAAGTGGAAATCGTGAAAACAATTTTAAGAGATTTCTTGAGAGAAGCTTTGTTTATAAATGTATAAATTTGCCTTTCTACTGTACACTTGCGCATGATATTCAATATTTAAAGAAAAGTAAATTCGCAGGTATATGTGGATTATAGCATTAAGTTTAATTTATGGAAATAGTTTTTCTAGTGTGTATTTCTGTTTCCTGACAAAGATTAAGAATGGGTAGTCTAATGTAAGGTTTTATTGGGAATGTTACACACAGCGTTTGTTAGGGAGGTTACTGGCTCGATTCTTCACTCCATCGGAGATCACTGTCGGTAAGGTCTACACAATATTTTTTGCGGGGATACGGATCAGTGGGCTGCCCATTTTTACTAATGATGAAATTTCTGAATCCAGCCGCCCTTGATGGAAGAACTTTGAATTGACAACTCCCCTCTTTACAAGAAGTTCGAAATTAAAATTTAGGTGTTTTTGATTACCATCAATGTTCAAGGAAGATGTGCAGTAAATATAAATAAGATTATTGCAACTGGATTAATGGCACCTGTTTCTGCGGGTGCACCCTCAGAAGGCCATAATTTCAAATGTCATGGGTGTCCTCTTTAAAATTTCCTTAATTTTTCATGCATATGAAAATAATAGGAATGTCAGTTTCCAAATTCTGCGTAAAATAAATTCTCAAACTACCAAAATTAAAAAGACCTACTTCCCTGAAAATGTTATTCGTAGGATAACGGCGAAGTTCGGACGTGATGAAAGCGATATATCACCACACTGCAAAGGTGGGAAATCTCCTCAGTCGCTTAACAAGGCTTTGTTGTCATCAGCACATACTATAAACTGTAAAGATGCTTCTCAAGCAAATCGAGATGTTATTCTGACTGCAACAATGGCTTTTTTTTTTTTTTTTTTTTTTGACTCGAGAAGCAATGGAATTGTATTTAAGTGCGCCCCTATCTCATTAAAATTGTTTATTTTGAGATTCCACAATAATAAAAATTTGCTAAAGAATCGCATCATCTGAATTCGAAACTGATAAATGCTGAAAAATGTATAATCATACTTATAAAGAACAAAACACTAAGCACAAGAAAATATTCACAAATAAGTGTATACCTAAAATTAATATTTTTGCTATACATTTGTAAACATTTTTTGTGCAAATATTTATTTTTAACCTAAAATTAATATTTAAGGTATGCCTTTGCAACCAAAATACAAAATATTTTATAGTAGTTTTAATATTTTAGGAAGAGATTTATTTTTAATTATTCAATTATTAATATTCAATTTATAGTAAATATTTAATTATTGCTTTTTATTTTTGAAAATAGTTATAAGTTTTCTAACTCCGATCGTTCTTCTCAAAAAATGAAAAGATGGTAATAACTTTATTAACTTATATGTAATGAGAATATGTAATTAACCTGTAATTTCTTTATATTTGAGGTAATAAATTCCTGATATGAAAAATTTCACACTGAAAACACACTCTCGCGCTTAGTGCTTTAAATATTGCAACTTAGAAACACATTTGAGCACTAGTCTAGTGCAGTATATTACAGTTTAATTTTGAAGGAACACCAGTGAATGTATAGTCATATGTCTGCAAATGGTAACTGAAGAGCCAAATTTAGGAGCTCAAAAAAAATTTTTTTTATAATAAACAAGTTTATAATAAGACGTCCTATTAGATGCGTAATTTTTTTTTTTTACTGGTACCTGAGAAACGCGATGCCAGTTGAGTAATCAGTACTCATGAATTAGATTCCAGTTTCGGCTTAGTGTATTCAATTGTTAAGGCTTAAGAATTCACTTGTCAAAGTAAATGTAAGTTTAGCAGATTCAGAGTAGAAATGACAAAAGCATGCATCAAAAAGACATCTGGTTAAAAAAAAATGTATTCTTTTGTGTTAACCAAACCCAGACAGAGCGGTTCCGGTGTTGTTCAAACCTTTCCTCGATGGAGAGCTGATAATCGAATGGTTAGCGTTTTTGACGTCGGTTCTGAGCTCGTGGGTTCGAATCCCTTCTTGGTTGGTTGCATCGTTTCGGTCTAATGTATGCAAAAATTATCCTTGAATGACAAACCACCCTCTATGGATGTTTGCAATATTTTATAAGATCTGTGTTACGCCTTGAGTGCAAGAGTCACCAACACAAGTCTAAGTATGAAAAAAGAAACCGAGAATGGTTGGCACTTCTATCTTGAGTGGGGATGTTTGCAGCGCTTTCTTTTGTCCTGGTGTGCAAAAACTGAATTTAGAGATGGAGTGGAGACAAACTGTTGTGTAAAACATTTTTATCTTTGATTTTTCGATTGATTTATGCTAAATGTCTTGATTAAAAAAAACCCTTTTGTATAAGAGGAGTTCATAATGATAAATTTGCCAGTCACTGAAGTTGAATTACTCTCTGGATATCTGAAATGCATCACTTGTGGTTGATTTTTTGTTATTTCAAATACAGTACAACAATTTTAATGACGATCAGATATCAATAAACTGTGGAACCGATTTGCTTTGATTGTTTGAAAACGATGAGAATGTTGTTTCTTTTTAAAGCAGTTGCTATGTGATTTTAATAAGTCTTAACTAGATAATTCGGTTTGTTGAGTATAAAAGTAGATGTGTGTTCAGGTGGTATAACGAATTCTTAACTATAGTACAGGTGAATTCCGAGCCTTCCTGGAAAGAATTGCCGCAGTTCCGGACCCGCCTGAGATGGAGAGTCTGAACCTGAGGTTTCACGACTTTCTGTCTTTGTTTTCTCAGCCCCCCCCCCCCAGCAGAGCAATGACATTTGCCAGAACAGAATCTCCCGCTTCGAAATCAAACAAATGGACTCCATGCTGTTCTTCTGTCTCCGATTACCCTCAGATTTCCTGAGGTGGCTTTTCCAGCTCTCGCTTAAAAAAACAAAGTAAGATTTTTTTTTAATGTTGAAAAAGTAAACAGGTTAAGATTTTTTTTTTTCACTTTCAATGAAAGTGATGTTGTATTATTCCAACCATAAGTAAGATTTTGCAAAACGAAAGAAAATTAACATTTTAAAGGTGTTGCATAAATTAGTCTAATTCTTTGTTTTAATACAATATAAGATAAATCGTTATTGAAACTTTTGCAAGCTACAAGATTTTGTACCTGCGCTTACAGCTTCTAAGGATACCCAAACGACGCTACAATCATAAATATTGAAACAACTGAATGGCTACGAGCTCAGTAATTCGATTCCGCAGTTTCTCCTTCATCGGACCATTCAACTCCACCAATCAGCCAATGTATTTCTTCTCGGTAGATTTTTTATTATATTCCCAAATCCAATTTCAATTTTCACTTTCGGAAAAAAAAAAAAAAATTTAGAATCGAAATTACTGTTTGCCATTGTGAATGGTAAATTCTATTTATAGTAATTTCGAAAAACAGCGATGTATAGACCTACAAATCGAAATAAAATATTTGCAGGGTAAATTAATTTTACAGTCGTGATAAGAATTATACTAAAATAAAATATTGTTACGAACTAACCACATATACAGCAATAAACTAAAATAATATGAATAAAAGTATGATCTTAAAGTATATTTTTTTGCTTGAAAGGCTCCCTTCGAAACCAGACTGCAACAATTCTTCGGATATGCGTCGAGTATTGTTAACACTGTAGAAAATCCAAGATTTATGAATGAAACGGACGGAAGTAAAACCACTCGTTTCGTTACTTCACGTCCATCGTGACTGCTTTTCTCAGACTTCCATGACAGTAGTGTGATGCTTCGTTATGCAATTTCTAGTAAGTAACAATCGTAGGAGTTATCCTGATCGCTTTATGCTGTAAAATTTTCATTGTGTGCAAAATACATTTTCTATAATTGTTCACAGCCACTTAAATACACTTACAGAATAAACGGCAAATGCTCAAAATTATCAACTTTTGTCACTTTACCTCGATTTCATCAGGAATTCGCCAAATTAGCAGCCGAATAGTTAGCGCTCTTGCCTTCGGTTCAACAGCTCGTGAGTTCGAATCCCACCTTGGACATGGATGTTTGTAGTGGTTCGGCTATAAACCGTAAATCCCGGTCTAATTAGCCATCGTGTGCAAAAAATCACCGTTGCGCGACTAACAATTCATCAGGAATTTCAGATGACAAACTTGATCCAATCGACTTAATGGATAATGTACCATTGGAAATAGATACTATATTCCTAACAGGTGGAAATGGGGGTCGAGAAAAACGGTGATATTCGGTAAGGTCAGTTGGGGAGCGGGTCGATCTTCCAAATGAAATAGTCCTGGGAGAGATTTTAATTTCAGTTGCTGTCAAGTTCATAAAGTCTTTAGATTCTGTAGAAGAGACCAGAATTTATAGAAAGGACTTAAAGAAAAATAACTTGGGCAACAATGGGGTTAACGGATTTAGCATGCTACCAGAAAGCAAATAGTGCGCCTAATAAGTCCAACATGGCACACAATGGCTGGATTTTTTATGGTATAAACTGCGAAATATATTAAACTAACGATTCAAGTTTGATTACGTTCTGGATCAACATTTTCCACGTGAAATTTAAACTATTTCAAGGAAAACGTCGTTATTCCCTCGTTAAACTTGCGTATAGACCTCGTATGATTCCTGCAGTTTGTAATCAAAGTATTAACTTAAATGCGCTTGATTTCTTGACTTTGGTTTGAAATCGAAACATTAGGCTAATTTTTGGCGACTTGGGTCGGCTTGGGAAAACCATAAGAGTCTATATTTAATGTCCATATTACTTTTGCTTAGCATTATATTGTGTACATAATACAAACTGCTGATTTTACTTTTTAGTTAAGAAAAAAAATTCGCAGTAAAATTGGGTTTATTGTGAAAAATTCACAATAAAACTGATTCTTTTTATATTTTTTATAAATACCTACACTTAAGTGAAAACGTTATCGAAATCAACTGAGTTTTAACATAGTAAAAGACGGTGTAGAAAAAATTTAAAACTCAATTATATACAATGGAATTTTACTACAATACAGGATGAATTGTATTTTAAAGCAATGCTCCAAATTTTAAAAATGTTTTTGTTATTTATATTTAATGATATGAGCTAAGTAGTATATATGTTTAATATCTGATTACAAATATTTACACGAAATGTAATTGGAGAATTTTTCTGTGAAATAAAATGTGAGAAGTAGTCACTTCAAACACTCAGAGTTCTGGTCGATAAAATCTGCTGTTCCAAAAAAAAAAAAAAAAAAAATGTTTATTTATTCGTTCTAGTGGCAGCACTGGAATGCGATGAGAGCAACCTTCGTCTGTGTGATCAGAATGCACAAACGGTTCCTATCGGACATACCTTACCTGTCCGGGGATTTTTTTGGCAACTTGGCAATAAAAATGGAGAAATGAAACTGATTTTAATCATCCCGTACGCTCTCAGATAATTCCCTCTCGAAGAATGAATGGAGGAAAACTAGTCTGTTCGAGGGGCTTATTACAAATTGCAAAATGAATGATTGTCAATTAAAAATATTTCATTAAAATTTCTGTGAACTGATTTTCTAATTTTTGATCGGTATACAAAGATTGAAATTGCAGATGATGCCCAGTTACTTAAGGCTTTTGATTATGTTCATTGAACAGTTGATTATTTTTCTGAAAAATGTGAGACACGCTGTTTTATTCTTCTGTTAGGAAAATTAACAATGAATAGTTCCACAACAACAAAATGAGTTGCAAATTTGTGATTTAATATTTAAAGCAGCTTAATACTGATCAACAAAGTTGCAAGTTTTGAACTTGCTACTGAATGCTCTAATTTTCAAAACTATATTACATGAATTCAATTCCTATCAGATCCCCACAATTTCAAATTTCATTAGAACTGGCATTCATGCCATAAGTGATAGTAGATGAGCTAAGTAAGATCCAACTGAATGTCAGCATGTGACGCATTAAACTATATCAAGAGGCTCTAACAGAATTTATTTTTTTTTTAACCTTTTACATATCAGACTGCAATTTTTTTTATTCTACTTGATAAGAATGTGTGAGAAGCCGGCCAACTTGTCTAGTGGTCAGCGTGCCTGACTACAGATAGGAAGGTCCTGTGTTCGAATCCCGGTTCAGGCATGGATGTATTTTCTCTCTCTCTATCCTGTCTTTGTCCTTTCTTTGTGTGTGTGAATGGAATGTGACTGATGCCTACCCTATAAACGGGTCCCTATGGCATGTGCGACCCACCCTTTGTGGTGCAATCGGGGCTAAGACGCCTCGGCGTCTAAGAGGTCGCTGTTTCTGGCCGGTTCCTTGGGTATCAGGGAACAATAGATTAATAGACTCTGTTGCAGTTGTAACTGTTACTATCTGCCATTGGAAAAAAAAAAAGTATGCGAATCGTTTTCAGTGATATATTATAACTTTTGAATGTAGCTTTTCTGTATAAAATTTGTCTGAAGACTAATTTGTAAGGTGAATTTTTTTGATTTATTTCATTTGTGGTTGGGATAAATAGTGTTCTGTACGTTAAAGCCTGAAAATATAAAACTTAACAGAAATTAAATTTTATTGCGAATATTTATCGCAAAAATCTTTTGCCCACATAACGGGTACCTGCTTCTATCACGATCCCATGAAGCATTATTGATTTTCTTTGACTTTTGTTTTAACTTGAAAGTTAGTTGAAGCTTATAACAGTACATCCATTCCTATATAGAATGAATATATTAAAACATTATGGGATTATTCTATGCTTCTCACTATTTCGTACTTTCACCGTGAAAGTCTTAGGGTGTCTTTAGATATACGACTGCATTAAAACATCTTTTAACAAAGTTCTATTTTATTTTAATCTATAATTTTTATGAAAATACAGTAAGCTATATTCGGCAGTAAGACAGAAATGAATTCTTGTCCATTTTAGAAGGAGGCGATTTGTTAGTCTTTGATCATTTTCCCCCATTCTTCATTTCAGAAGGCTACCAATTAAGAAATCCCATGTCTTTCAAAGTGCATAGAAAATTTCGTCACCAAACTTATTTTTTTCTTCAGGGGTTTGCTACAAATCCAACCATAGTTTATTTTTGAAACTTAAAAATATGAAAAAAATAGGTATTTAATATTTTCAATAGGTGCTCTTCATTTCGATGTTAAAATTTCATGTATCTAATATCTTGAATAATTTTTTTTTCCTCAGAAATTTAAAAATTTTTAGTTGCATGTTAATTGTTTGTTCTGAAAATTAGAAAATTTTAAGATTATAAAAAGGAAGATATATTTTTAAATGCTCAATTCTCAATTTAACCTTAAAACTACATTTTATTTTTCATACATAATTTATAAATTTCTCAATATTAACTTTTCCTTTAAAAAAACTTAAAAAATCTTGATTTCAGAATAATTTTCCAATTTGATATTTAGAAATAGATTATTCTTTCAATACTTGAAATATGTCAGTAGTTCTAATTTTTAAATGAAACTAAAACAGCCCAAGATTTGTTAAGCATTACAATAATCATTTAAAGTTTTATTGTACTGTAAATTATACAAGACTTTTGATTTAATTTTATATTATTGCAGAAAAGAAATCCCACATAGTTTAAAAACATCATTTTAAAATCGTGTGAAGGAAAAAAAAAAAAAGTCTTAAGCCAGAAATTTAATTTTGGATTAGTTCAAAAATCTGAATTGGAATTCTTTCGAGTTGTCATTTAAATGGTTAACATGGTGTTCAGTTCAAACAATTTATAGGTCGATTCCCACGTGGAGTACGGATGCTTTGTAATTCACTTTTAACTCCAGATCACAGTTAAATAACTGCGTGAAAACAATATCCATAGGACAACCGAATCCAAGGTATCGAGAATTACAACCTGAAATATATAATAAAACAATCTTGAATTCAAGTAAAACAATTAAATTCTAAAATCCTTAAGCAAAAAACAGGGCAGTGATTTAATTAGCACCAGAATACAAGTTGTTTGCTTTCCCTTCTACTTACAAGCTCTATCTACATATTAATAAATTCAATATGGGACCAGCCCCTATAACTGGATTCAAGAGAGAAAGGGAGACGCCGGCGTCTTTTCTACCATGCCATTTCCACGCGTATTGTCAATGGATGCAGCATCGGAAACTCCCAATGCTAGTTGTGATCAATTTGCCAGACTCGAAAAGCAAATTTGAGGGATAGGTGACGTCATGTTTTGCCCTCTCACCTGCCTCTTTCTACGGCATGGAGCTCGAGCGAACAATACCCTTCAGAAAAAGTGTTATTTATATGTGTGATTATCGTCTGCTAAATGATGCTCTTGGAATAAAGTAGCGATGGAACGTTTTTCGCAATGACGACCGCGAATGGGCACTGGAATAACTTACCCACTGCTAAAATGGTGATCACTGATAATATGGTACTTTTTTTTTTTTTTTTTTTTTTTTTTTTCTAATTTAAGTGTGTGCTTTTTTAGTAACTGAGAGATTATGGATTTGAAATTTTGAATTCTATATGTAGGAATTCTTTTATTCAAAAAATTTTGAAAATTATCTAACCCTTTGAGTGTACATCTTAAAACTATACAAAGTTTTTATGCTCTTCTATTGTGGTAATTTTGTGGTTTAAAAAGTCTTCGTAAAGTAAGAGTAAGTGTAAATATCTGTAAAGCGACGGCTAATCTCTTATTTTCTCAATTTACTCATTTGAAGAGAGTATGATGAGCGTCAAAATTTTAAAAAATATTTAAAGGAATTATTCATTATATAGAAGAATGAAATAAATTACATACTTTTAAAGTTACTTCAAAAATATAATTTTAATAAATTAAGTGAATAAATATTTGTTAACATAAGAAATCGGAAACTATAATGGTTGTCAAGGATTATAAACGTAAATTTATTAGCTCTTAAAGGAATACATATAAATTTTATGTTATATAAAGAATATACACATAATGGGGTTTTACATTAAGAAGTCAAAAATAAGGAATGCATATTACAGATATAAAAGTTACGTTGTGAGTGTATAAAATTTTTTGAAATTAAAAATGTTAGATCATATAAAATTATAATATTGAAATCAAAAATATTGAAGTTAAAATTTTGACATAAATGATAAAAAAGGGGCAAAAAAAATAGCGATGAAAAGCAAATTCTCAAAAGAAAAATATTTCTAACATATCAGTAAATATATACTATATAAAACAAGATAAAAAGTAAGATCATAAAACTGATGCAAAAAATTTAACATATATGTGCTAATATATTTTATTTATGTAAATATGACTAGAGTTAAAAGTTCATTTAACAGTGTTTTTAATTTACTTGTGTATAGAACAGTTATTGCAACCAATAGCTTATATGCCAAGGATGATATAGAATAGAAATATGTAGAGGCTATATATATATATATACATACATGCACTCACACACAATGATATTCAAACTATGATATAGAATAGAATTCTTTAGAGGCTATAAGATAAAAAGAAGACATACAAATGTGTGTAGAGTGGAAGATATTCTAGCTGGAAAAAAAAAAATTGTACTATATTAGAATATGTAAATGTGATACATATAATTTTTTTTTAAATTTTTCTTTAACAATAATTAATATTTATCAATTTTATGTACTGATTATTTAGATATATTCCTTTTACAAACGGTTTCAACATTTCGAGTGACGGCATTTGTTTGAGTGAAAAAGAAATATTTATCATATTGAAAAAAAAAATAATTGAAATAAAATTTTATATAAAATACAACCCTAATATAAAAATATTTTGTAACTCACTTTAAAAAAAAAAATTCCGATTATGTCTATGTGGCTTATTTTATAAAGTTGAATTCTTGGAATACTATTGGTGTACTTGGAACCAGTATTGGTGTAATCAATATAAAATGATAATAATTTTGTGGCCGTTATTTGTTTGTACAGATAAATACATATTCTCTGCTTAGCTCTCCAAAATATTCAACTTTATCAAAAATTATATAAGGGTTTAGGTATTAGGATAATTAGAAAAATTACTCTAAAATGTGTACAAAATATATCTTTAAGTTTTTTATGAATGAGTAAGTCAAATGGGAATTTATTGGTATTTTGTTTACAATTTTGTTAAATTTATGATTTGTTTTTATTTTAAATTTTGCAAATCTTTCATAATTGTTAATTCCGTATATTTATAAAAAAACAATTTAGTATCGAATTTTCTTAGGTATGTTTTGATGTGCTGGTTTTAAATGTTGAATGATTTTATTCTTGTATTGTTATTATGATTTTATTTCTGTCGATTATGATCACGCTTTTCTCAACTACCTAGCTGTTTCGGAACACTGATGGCGAAGTAAATTGCTAAATTCAGTTTCTCCAAGTTCCTCACCAGGAAAGACTTATGAATTTTTTTTATAAGCATTGGCCTACATAACCCTGCGTTAGATATTAAAGCAAACACCATCAGATCTTGACTTGGGCAGATTGGGTGGGGGGAGGGGAAAAATTTCCTTGGTGCCTACCTTTACTTCATAACTACCTTTTACGTAACTAGGAATTCAGTGCATCAGTAGGAGCAGATGGTGAACAGAGATAACTTTAATTTTGCAAAATTAATCTTTAAGATATGGGCGAAATTCGGTTAAATTTTCGATATTACGATGGTCCAATTAAGCCTATCAGAAGCTCTCATTTTTGTTGGCATATCGCATATTGTAATGCGTAAAACTATACAGGATTTTGATGTGCCAAATTTGTCATCGTAATTGCTAACATGGAAGCCTGCTCTCCCTAGGCCAGAAATTCGATCCTCAGGTTGCGCGAGATTGTCTTTCATTCCTTCAGTGAGTCGATAAATTGAGTATCAAGCATGCTTGAGAACTTAAAAATTCCTGTTCTTTATTTAAGCTGATCATCCAACCGGAACATGTGCTTTCTCGGTCAGGAAAACGGGTGTAGTCCTCGTTACCGCAAGGCAGCCCATACGTGTGCCAGATTTAGTTTTTGCAAACATTTAGCGGAATTCCATTTAGCCATAAAGCCATGAATTTACGAAAAATAAATCTATTGTGTTCTCATGATAGATTAATGAAGAAGATATTGATATTTTGTTTTAAAAAAGTTTTAAAGGAAGAAACGTAAAATTTTCTATCACTTGGTGTGGGGGCAGCCCGCCTGTTGTCTTAGTCATGTTCTGGATACTATCACCGTACTTTAAATAACTCTATTTTTACTACAGGGAATAATTAGCAATACAACTACTTATTTGAATAGTTTTTCGTTTTATTGGAATCATTTAAATAAAACTAAATTTATAATTATTTGATCACTGATTTTTTTTTTTTATTTGTACACGTGTAAGGCACATTGAAATTTTGAATAATTTTTTATTGTTCAAAAGAAAAACCAAAGGTCAAGAGTTTGTGTTTGAATGATTTCGAAACTTTTGATAATTGTTTGTGGTAAGCCTTACGATGGGAAAAGGCATAGTGCCTGTCTTCTAAAAGGATGTACGACTGACGACAATACTAAAATCTCAGAGATACTCATTAATGAATTGAAGCATTGTGTTTTATTAGGTTCTGATGTGGAATATTAAAGCAGTTCTTTCATTCATTGCAAGTTTGATTTCAATATAGTACTCGTGTTTTCGCACTAAGGCCTTCAAAATACTATTGTTTATTGCCTTGTTTTTAAGGCGTATTGAAGTTTGATATTCTCTGAGACAGTCTTTGTGCAAAGTACAGTATTCTGGTCTCATTAATGACTCGTGATCAAATCAATGAAGCATCATGCCTGGAGAGTGACCACGCCTCTCCTTCACTGGGCTCCGTGGGCTGGGAACACGTTAATGTGACTTCCAAAGTCTTTCCGCTGGAGAGAAGGGTGCCAGCTCAGTTGTGACCATGTCACCTGACCGTGGTTCAAATGAAGAGGCACTTGGTGATGGCCGAGTATTCTAAACCTAAAGGGTCCGGGGATCGCCTGCACTGCTATGTATGCACATGTACCTAATTAAGTATAATTTATGCCTAATAATATATTTAAAATTAGATATACCGATTGGGTATAAAACTAACCGAAGTATTTGATTCTAATCAAGTCCATGTTATTCTGAAATAAGCCGAAATTTTGATGCATTTCGTCTCATTTATTCTAAAATTTGATATCTATTTTTGTTTGCTTATCCTTTTTAAAGATCTGATGTTGACAGATTTGATATCTAAAAATGTTTATTCTATACTATGAATTCTGAAGTTTTAATATTGTTCTAGAATATGCATTCTAAATATTAATATGCATGTTCTGTAATATGCATACATAAGATTACTTTTTCTGCTTTTCTTTATTTGGAAATTTTTTTATTTTTTTAAAATTAATTGAAAAGTGACAAGAGGGGATTCCACAGCTCGCATGTAAAGCAATGTTTTGATACTCCAGAACTCATACAAGCAACTTAATATTGCGCAAGTGGTTTGCATTTTTTTTTTTTTTTGTAAGCTTTTGTTGGTTTTAAATTTCCTATCATTTCCGACACGCTTCATCCGACGACAGACACGAAATGGCTTCGTGGACAGTTCGACAGCCCCTCTGCAAGTGCATGACTCTTTACGCTGCCCGTTTTCTATTTAGATTATGTGCAAGCGCATAGATTAACAGAATCTGTAAGCAGATGCAAATGTTTGTTTACTCCCCCCAAACATTTTGCTATAAATGTGTTTTCTGTTACGTAAATAACTCAATGGCTTGAAATTTCAGTTGCAATTTTTATTTTTTTATGATAGAAAAATTCCTCTTGTTCAAGTTTTTGCGGACATAAATTTATGTTATCAACTGTTTATTCAGAAAGCACATCATTTTTAAAAAGTAAAATTGCAGAGTAATTTTTCAAAAATCAATTTTGGTATGAAATTTTAAATTATTAAACTTACTAAATACATATTCAAGAACATTTCAGTTGAAAAATTCTGAGATTCTTAGTTACTTTGCATTCGATATATTTTTCTAATATTTTTTATTTGTTTGTGTAACCCAAAATAAAAATTTCGCAAAATTTTCTTTCACTTGTGTTTTTAAGTACTGTCCAAGTATTTTCAATCCTAATGTTAATCCTGAGAAATGCACAAAAAGAAGTAATAAAGATAAGTCTCTAAGCTTTAGGATTGCATTTTTGTTTTTAAATATTAAAAGTTTCTGGAATGATCGATTATAATGATCCAGAAATCAGAACATTTAAACAAATTGTTTTTTATTTGTATAAATTCTAAAGCATCAAAAATTATAAATTTTAAAGAGTTATTTTAAAATTTCCTCTTTGTAAGAATTTCAAGTTTTCAAAAAATTATTAGTTCGAAAAATTTAATGGTTAAAATATACGTTGTAGAAAAACTTCGTTGCAGTAAATTTTGCTATAAAAATTATCGCTTCAAAGCAAAATCTACAATAAATTTTTCTTAAAAGAAATTTATTTTTTATAAGTTACGATTTATAAAGTGATTTAAAAAAGTTAATGGAATTCGATTGTCAAAGGCTGATACGACGAATGATATGCAGCCAAGAAATTCGTTCGTCTGGGCTTGGTTGGCAGTATCCAGGCAGAATCGACATTTTTCATTGTAGGATATTAAATTTATCGATACACATGTTTGATCTTCATTTTTAAAATATTCTTTTTAATAAATCTGCTTTCAAATTCCTTTGGTTGTTCATGAATAGAATTAGCGACGTACATCTGACAAAAAATGCCTGTAAGCTATTGGAGAGCACATATTAAAGCAGACTTTCCGATAAAAAATGCTCTTTTATGACTTCTTAAAAACCTCCTACGCGCTTTTTTATAACAAAAACTTTCATCTGTGAACACAAGAGGTACAGGAAGTGTTATTGCAGAGCAGAGCTGCGGAATTCCTTTGAGTGTCTGTAAAACTTTGTATTTGAAGATGAGTCTGGTCTCGTTAATCTCTCCTCAAAAATAAGACTTTGTAAAAAAGCAAATCATAAATATTCAAAACTAACATCTTGGTTCAAAACGTGCTTAGAGAAAACCCTTTTCAGAAACTGTTCTTGTTTTGTAGCTTTTCCGATTTTTAGCGAACTCTTCTGAAGATTAATAAAATTGCCTTCAGACTTGGGAAAATAATTTCTACTTATTGTGCTGTATTTTATTCTAAATGTAATAAATATCTAATATAAACTGTAATTAGGGTTCTTTTTTTTTTCAGGTAATCTCGTGTAAAATTCCTAAAATCTTCCAAAAAACTAACTTTATTATTAACTTTTTGATGTGAATCTTAAAAATCTTGTTATGTATATACTTCTATCTATATTAAACTAACATTTGGACGTTGGCAACTTCTTCATTCGTTATGGTTTCTGTTACGGATTTGATTCACTAAAAGCAAGTGCCAAAAATAGTTAATTATATTTTTGGAGCATTTATACCATACAAATGTTTGAAGTTACTTTACCAAAACTTCTGACCTAATGCACTAGGTTTATTTTAAAATACATTCTTCTAATGAAATATAAGGTGTTTCTGTAACATCTGCTTGATTTATTTATTAATAAATGTGTCAATTATATAATCTATACGCATAATATAATTTTCTAAAACCGTAGTATATTTTGATTTTCATGTAAATAAGAAAATCTTAAACATTCTATTCTTAATCTTTTTATTGCTATGATATTATATTGTCAGATGCGAAAGCTTTATTTTAAAAGAATGTTTTTAAAAAGCGTCGTGACATTTTTTTGTAGGAAAAAGATCTATTGAGGCATCGTGTATTAAAGAGCTCGTATCGAAACATTTCTGATGCTTTTAGATTGTTAAAACATTTATAATCCTAAGCAGAACAACATTTAAGAAATCAATGTTTGTGAGTCAAAGAATCTTCATGAATAAAAAAAATTCTAAGTTGTGAAATTTTAAACTTTTTGCATTTTGTACAAAGTTTTGATTTTGTATAATTTTATGAATTGATTTATGTGTTAAATGTGAGAAATTCAGTGTTTTGACATTTATTTCGGTCTAAAATCATTCGTTTAAAAAAGTTATTTCTAGTAAAAAGTTTTTTATTTTTAGAGCTAGACATCCTTGAATAAAATCACACTGGAAGTTTCAGAACAGGCTAGTCGCACAGAATGTAGTTTCGTTTAGAACAATATCACTATCCAATTAAAAGGTTTCAGAACAAGTACGAAAATTCTAACAAAACTTTTTAAAGTACCGTTGTTATTTACTAATATTTTTCTTTTTAATGTAACGACTGTTTTAATTTGTTTTAACTATTGGAGGTTTGAAACGCTTAGAGCATAGGGAAAAATAGACAAGTGTTTCAATATTAGGAGTTAATAACTGAATAAAAATACTAGAGATAGAGTTTTCCACCCCCTCATTCCGGAACGCATGGAAATACATTTAGGCTATATATATTTAATATATTACATAATATATTTTCCAACTTTAGAAATGCCCTTAAAAAAATATTTTAATATCAAAGTATTTCACTTGTGTGATAGTAAACAGCGACTTTGTGGGCTGTATGTTTCATTGCTATAAGTAATGGCTGCGTTGCAGTCCTTCATTACAAACGTTATTTTTTTACAAACGTTAAATATTTTTTTTACCCGCGAAATCTTTATTAACAGACACAATGACCTTGGGATTGAACATGTACTAAGCCAGATAACGCTTTGCTTCGGTTCCCACCTCGAGCTGCTGAAGGATATTACTTTCATCCCGATAGTTAGTGGTTTCTCTTGAACTCGGTTATATTGGTCCAGACTCCATTTAAAACAAGTCATGATCGTGTGCAAAGAGCGACCGCGGGTTTGGTTTATTGCTTAACGGTCACATTTTGCACACGAGAGCTAATTAGACAGGCATCTAATAATTCCAAACCACTCTAAACGACCAAACCCAAGGTTGGACTCAAACCCACGAGCTGTTGAACGGAACCGCTAATCATGCACCTACCTTTTGGCGTGGTTTGAAATTTGCAAGTTGTTGTCGATGGAATATTTTGATTAGCTCATTGAAGGAAAATGCGTATCAAGGGAACTTGGTAACGTGAAATGAATTTGCTCATAAGCAGAATTCTTTATTGTGAAGTCGTCACACACCTAAATACTTTAATTTTTTTAGCTATAAAAATATTTTGATTTATTAAATTTGAATAATTTGTTTTCGCATAGCTAATTTTTATTTCAATAAACGTGACTTTTTAAGCTTTCAATATTTTAATATAGTTGTCTATTATGTTGGCATATTTTACTAAACCCTTTGATTCAGGAATACAAATCAGCATTTTATTGGTAGTTTGATTTTTGAGACTTCTACAAAGCGATGTCTTTCTCATATACTTTTGACATTTTTCGCTTACAAGTCCATTGTTAAGTCATTTGACTCCCTATTGTAGTCTGCCGTTTCCTACTGAATTATTAGCATAATATTTGCGTTGGAATGTCCTTTTTGGACAAAATTATGCCCGTTCGATTTCTAGCAAACGCCATCCCGAAATAAACCGGTGCCAGCGAATTTGACACTTATTACAGGAACTCCCTGTTGACAGTCGGTTGCCATGACGACTCGCCTAACAGATCAATTTTCCTTCTCGTCTTGTCAAGTAATTTTTTTTTTTTTATCCTCCACCTACCTGTTCTGTAATTATCTGTACGGTTTATGAGTTCCCCTCCATGTCCCATTCACGTGAATCGGCTCTTCCCAAGGAAAGGCGTCGAATTAATTTTTTCTTTTTAAAATGAGGCTTTCATGCTTAAATATTCGCACACAATTTATTTTAAAGTAACATTCCTCTTTTGATACTGTGAATAATAACGGATTCGTGTCCGTTTCAAAATGCAGGAATAAAAAAAAATTCATCCTCGACACTAATGCTATATCATTTCGGTAAATTTTTAAATTTTGGCCTTTCTTTTCCTGAATTTTAGTTCATTTTATTTCCGATATATGTTAGAAAAGTTGAAAGGTTACTCAACAATCTATTTTGATCCGCATATCACTGCGGATCAATTCAAAATGCATTGTTTTAAACACGCTGCGTTCAGTGGAAGTGCTCTGAAGATGATTTTATTAGATTTTCTACTATAAATCGGATTTAAATTCACTGGTTTTGAAAGGGGAAAAACCCTATTGTAACAATTATCATGGTGATATTTTCAATCGCCAAAAGAATTAAAAAAGACGGTCAAATTATTATAGGGCATCTAAATTAAACATTTAGCCGAAATTTTATGCCTATTTTAAATACTGTAAATTCATAATAGAAGATATTCAAAAATCTATATTTTTTTTTTCCTTATATTTGTTAGTACATTGTATAGCGTTATGACAACCGAATATTTTCTGCTTTAGTGTAAGAACGTGGTTTTCATTAAAGTCTCCTAAAAATAAATCGTGCACAATTTAATTTCAGAGTCAGACTTAATAAGTTATCTAACCATTAAAATGTGAAATAAAATTTCAAATATTTTACATCGACTTACAGTTGTATTCATGCAGGTTTTTTCCATGTAATAAAATACTCAAGAGAGAGAAAAGATTTTTAAAAAATTCTTGTAAATTTTTTCAAACAACTTTAATTTTTTGGTTTAAAACTACTTGCTAGTTAAAGGAAAATACTTCTAAAAAAATCCTAGTAAAATTTACCATTCAAATGAAGCCACTTTTACTTTAACATCGCCATATTGCTTCCATTAAAACCTCTTTCCAAGTTCTAACAGAATACCCTTCTGCTTCGAATCAAAAGAACGTTCGTATGCCAAAACCGAACGTTGAACTTGCAACCAACCTTTCACCTCCTGCAAACGTTCCAAGCATCAGTCAAAATTTTTCAAGCATGAAGCTGAGATCGTCTGATGAGAATGAAAAAAAAAAAGACACGCGTAGAGAACAATTACTCCACTGGAACACTTTCAGCATGCTATTAACAGGGATTTCACTTTTAATAATGCGCCTTTTATTTTAATATTTTTGAAGAACCTCACCCCATCTCTTTGGCGGAACAATTATTTGCTGGAGCAAGGTCGACTTGTCAGAAAGCGGCGTGGAGAAGTGGGTAATTTCCGGTCACGCAGTTTTTTGAAAGCGAATCTTTTTACGATAACTCGAATGGCAACCCTAACATTTTGTTGGGTTTCCTTTCTTGTGCTGTGCACATAAATCTTCCGTTTAGTTTATTTTGGTAGTCAAAAATGCATTTCAGAAGCACGAGGTGATTGTTGATACAGCAGTTTGCAAAACTTCACAAAAAATGCTTTCAACCGTGTTAAAATGGAAAAATATTTTTCAAACTAGATCCTTCGTCATAATTTCTTCTTCTCTCACTGTTCTGAGAGCGCTAAAATATTTTGTTATGAAATCATGATAATGTTTGAAAAATAATTTCTCAAGAAAAAAGTCAAATGACTCCCAAAGAAAAAAAAAAAATTTCTAAAATGGTTTTGTAATTTTTTTTTAAAAAAAAAATCTGTAACAAAAACATTTGTGAAATATAATTCTAATTATTCTGAGGTCCTCCTATGTGTACGTATGGTGTTATGATCTTCACTTTAGTTTCGTAATTACATTCCTAGTAAACATAAAGCCTTAGTCGTAATTGTAAAACAGTAATTTATACTTTAAAATGCAAATACTTAGTAGCAATTCTTAATATTTAATACCTTATAAAAATTGATATTATCTTGATTATAGAAAGATTCTTATTATGATTATGGTTATTTTATGACTGAATTTATAAAATGTCAAGTATATATATATATATATATATACACTGTCTCTGTTGCAACAGTTAAAATATTTCATTATTTAAGTTTTTCCTTTTGCATTTTCTGTGAACATTCATGGAAACAAATAAATGAAATCAATTTTCAGGAACTCATCACCAACTCCATTAATTATTATATTTTGATAAATGTTTTCTTTATAAGTACAGCTCATGAAGGTGAATTGCTAATCATATAAACATCTCTAAACTGGATTTTTTTTAAGCATTTACCTATTTAATGCAACAGAAAATAATTTTCTATACTTTTTGTGGTATTACAATGTTTTGTACAAGCCTAATCAAATTCGAATATTTTCTACTTACCAAATAACTGCAGTTAGAAGAAAAGTGTAATTTATGGTGCCTACTATGAGCATTGAATTTGAGCTAAACTTCAGATTTTGCAGGAAAAAAATCTCAAGACGAACATTATAGCTAAATTTCTTAAAAGCATCATTTGTAATTCTGACGCTCTTTCTGTGTTTCTAAAATTGACATAAATAAGCGTGTGATTCTTAAAACCGTTCTCTTAATGGCACTGGCATTTCAATTTGGATACCGATTGTACATTTCTTGGAAACTCCTGCAATTCAAGGGAATGTTTTTAAGGGCCCTTAAAACTCTTGACTCCTCGGAAATAATGAATCATTTCTTTAGTTTTTACTTAAATCTTGTATTTATTTTTTGTTAAAAAATAGTATTGCTGAGTTTTAGTTTAAAAATGTTCAATGAAAATGTCCAAAACTTACCACCATCAGAGGATCGATATTTGACTGTTATTGTATGCATAACTGTTGACCCAGTTCAGTCACACAGTAGCTTTATGAGGACCCAGTTTTAGTCAAGACCGGATATAATATTAAGGATTGTGTATAAAGTGAAGTATAATCACCACACAATAAGATCGTCACGTGGTGCAATTAAATAGTATTTTAATTGATTCTTTTATAACTGTTTTCTTCTAATTTTATAAAATTCTCTGCATAGTAATATCTTAACTTTAAAATTTCTCATATACTTTCCATGTCTTCCTTGGTGAAAATTGTGTATAAATTCAGTAAATTTGGCGCAATTTGTCCATTTTTGGACCATAACACCAACCAAATCAGTATGAAAAGTTTGTGTAATCGCATGAAACTAAGGAACTTGTTTGAACGATTCAAAAGTTTTTTGCAATTGCTCTCCCAGTATTGCAACTTTTCATTTAAAAATTATAAATGACTCACAAAGCTGTCGAAATATTCTATATATTTATACTTTATATTTCATGTTAATTCCTGTTTGATGTTCCATACTCTAAAGTCCCTTTTCCCTCTGTCCTCAGATAGTAGCCGAATGGTTGGCACTTTTGTCTTCCGTTCAACGGGTCTTGGGTTTGAATCTTACCTCTAGCTTCGTATCATAATAGTTCGGAATGCTCGCAAAATATTTTAAAAAATGTTTTCATCCATATTAGCTGACAATCATTTCGTTCTCTCATTGAATTATGTTCTGATTTACTCTGCAAAATAAATAAAATCCTGTTTTTTTTTTTTTTTTTTTTACTTCCCCTTAATTGATGAAAATGAGTAGTTGACTTTTATCTTTTTAAATTTATATTATGCATTGACTCATAAAATGTATCAAATATTTTTTTCACTCCTTCAGACGTCACAATTGTGATTGCTAAAAATAGAAGTCCAGAGTTTTTGTCACTTTTACTTTGCTCCATAAATTTTTACTTTTATGTCAGTTCTTTATTTATAAGCGTTGCAGTAAACGTAATATTCATCTCAAAAGGGAATAAAATTGAGCAATTTTTAATTCTTTATGCGAAATTGAAAACCCTTGCAAACGCATGAGAAAATACTAGTTTGAAACAACTGTCAGGAAAATCTAATGCCGGAAGAAAATTTCGAAATTAAGATTCAGTGCAACATAGGGATACCAGAGCTTTATATATTTCCTAAATTTAATTCCAATCTTTACAACATGTGAAAATCAAACCTGAAAGCCGCCGATGGATTAATTTCATTGAAAGAGTAAACATTATTTATGCACTTATAAAGTAGTAGTCACAAGATGAAACCTTTCACCAGAAATTTTATACATACCACACCAAACAAGTGATCTTAAGAAAATAATTGTTGCCATCCAACCTATGTTGAGAAAAATGAAGTTATATATTTAAAAAGTTTCTACCAGAGATAGAAATTAATGCATACTTTCATTGAGTAAAAAAAAAAAAAAAAAAAATAAGATCGGAGTTACTTATCTCGGTTGTTGCTTTTAAGGACAACAATGCAATGATTGGCCATTCAAACTTGTCTAATACTGGTTCTTCTGTGTTTGCTCTACACACAACAGAAAATCAAAACCTATGCTGCTTAAGAGCTCGTGATTGTTCGCAAATTCATGTCCAAGAAATCTAGCAATAAGATATTTAATTTATATTCTTAGAAAAGTTTTAGTAAAAATCGATTCATTTGTATTGAACAAATTGAATGTGGTATAGTTCAACCAACTTATTTGGCAATCTTTTATTTGAAAGATTGTGTTAAAACAGGCTAAGCTTTTAATTTTCGTATTTTGAATCATTTTTAGAATTCCTGAATTCGAATGTCAGCATTTCTCCACTTGCCCTAGTCAAAATTTTAAGTGATGCTTTGTAATCGAAATCAATTGAAGCTGTTTTTGCGTGGCCAGATATTGATTTTTTTTAAGGAAAGACCAATGTGTACAAAATTTCGTGGGTTCTCCTTGGAGGAAGGTTTTCGGAATTTTTATTTTAAACAACGCGCGTTCATGAAAAAATACTGTGCAATGCACTGACATTTTTAGTTTTCTAATCCAACAAAACAAACCGAATGAGGTATAATAATAAACCACAATAAGATAAAGTTATTAAATTTTGGAAATTAACATGAGTGTGGTTAATTTATAAAAAAAATTAATTAGTTTAGATTTATGTGAACATATTTTAAACTCAATATTTTGAAAGACATGCAGGTGTATTTTTTAAATGATTTCCCCCTCGCATATAATTCATGATTATTTCCTCTTTTCACAAAGAATTAGTTGTGTCAGTCCTTCTCAAAAATTTCGTTTCAACAGTTCGTGGGTTGGAATCCCACCTTGGGCATGGATGTTTGTAGTGGTTCGGAATCCACTTTAAACCGTAGATCCCGGTCTAACTAGCCCTCGTGTGCAAAAAATGACCGTTGAGTGACACACCAAACAAACAAACTTCTCAAAAACAGTTCTTTAAAATTTAAATATTTACTGTTTTTTAAACATAAGAGATGCACCAAAACATAAATTAAGGCTTGAAAAATAAGGACGTGATAAATATGGCACAGTCACTACTCTTAAGAATTAACAGCATTCTATAATTAAGAAGAAAAAAAAGACGATGAAAATAAGTCGGCTGTCCTTTATGCTTTGAGACGATTTGTCTTAGTCTGGGGGCGACGTGCAGTCTACTTCATTTCATCATCATCAGCTTCCTGGCTTAGAATGACATCATCGTTATTTTGCAAGTGAGCTGTCTAAAATAAGAACACCTTGCAATCTGTGCTTCCTTTGTTGCTGTAAACACTTTAAAGCGATACTGATCAGATTTATTTTAAGCTTGATACTGGAATTCATGCTTTTTACCATCGATTAAAACCATACTTCTGAATAAAGCACCTGTAAATGCTATTCTTTCTGTTGCGCCTGAGAAAACTACACAAAGATGCAGAAAAAAATAAGCTTTTAAACTAAAAAAACATGAGATTTTGCCCCAGTTAAGCTAGATCGGGTTCTAATTGTATACTAAATTTAAAAGAATTTAACTACATAAATATACTTTTCCTGTATAAAAAAACTTTATTTTTAACAGATTGTTAATTTAACGTATGTTGAAAAGAATCCTCACGAATGCATCGATCGAGGCGCTTCCTCATAAAAGTACACGTGAGAAGCTAAATTTTTGTGAGAAGCACTTGAAAATACAGGCAAAAATTACATTGTGAAGATTTTTTTTTAAACCCTGAATTGCTTAAAAAGAAACCTTGTAATGTTACTACAGAATTTTGATTTCTTAATCATTTTAGCCATTATCGTAAGTTCTAGTGTTTTTACTCTTTTATATCCTTTGCATATTAATGTTACCACTATTGTTGTGGCTCATCTCTCCTGGTCGAGAGTAGCATCAAACAAGGTCCATGGGGCACAGCCTCAGGACTACTCGAGAACCCTTATTTAAACCGATGTGGGCAGGAGCCGTATTGCATTTTGTACATAAGGGATAAACTTTGTAGCCCATCACATGACGTTGCATACGAGTGTGTCCACTTCGCGGTAGCTATCTGATCATTCCAATCAGAAGACAGCATCGGGGCGCGTATACCCCTCACACTGGGAGGCCGTCCCTCCAAAAAGAACAGATGTCATAATCCTGCTTACCCGATACACAGCGGAATTATACTCGTCTTTCAAAATGGACCACCAAAAAACCTTTTGATCACAATCCTTTCGATTTCCAGTTTTCAACTACTAATCACTTCATTTACAATAGAGTGAATTTTTTTCGAACATGACCCTGCATTTGTTGGTATGGTGCAGCTTGTCCTTAATTAGAAATTGCGCCACAAAACCTAACCATTTGTTGAGAATTCTCTCATTAAATTTAAATTGAGTTATTAAATTTTTTTTAAGAATATAGTTTTTTTAAGGAAATGTGTATTAATGTTTTAAATATAATAGTTGTCGAAATAAATTGATATAAAACTATTTATAAAAATCAAATGTAGCTAGTATCAAACGTAGCAAAAAATCAAACGTAAAAAAAAAAATCAAACGTAATTATTAATCATGAAGTGGCTGTTTCTTTCGTTTCAGTTCAGATCATGACTACGCCACATTTAACAATTCTCATTGTTTTAAAATATTCATGACGTCTGATCCACTTCACATCGTAAAACCGACTTGTCGACGAATTCGCTGCCTGTCTTCCAATCGCACAGCGGCAGCAAACAAAGCGAAGTTCGCAGTCGAATGTCGGAGAGCATTTTCAAAGTTCATTTTGTTAACAAAGTGATTTCTTACAGAATTTCAAAGCACTGGTTTGAGAAGCCGTTTTCCGTTAATTGAAGCCCTTAACGTTGACAATAGAACAGAAGAAAAAGCAAAATATAAAAGAAGGCAAAACATCCACTTTATGGTTAGTTTTAATCGGCAAAAACTATTTATATATCTCTTTTAAATCTTAAGACTAATGCCTTGCTTACGACAACTTTAAACATTTTCTTTTAATTATGGTTGCTATATTTTCTTTTGAGCCTGGTATTTCGTCATAGGGTAAATATTTGACAACTCTTATAACAAATGACAATAAATGGCTCACGACTGTTGTGGAACTGGCGGTAGGAAGAACACACAAAAACGTAAAGGGGGATGGAATAGGAAGAAATAATCTAGATTCTGACTTGAATTATATTGACTCAGTTTGTGTGTGTGTGGTCTGTTAGCTTTTCTGTGGTTATTAAAGATAGAAATGAAGGAGTTGAAACAAAATTGTGTACGGGTTGAAGCACTCGAATGAAAAGGTAAAAAAGGGAATTCTTGACCGTTATTTCAATAGTTATTAATTTGCATGTATACAAATCTGCTAAGACAATTTCGAGGTTTTAATATAGAAGGTGTAAAATTTTAAATCTAATCGTAAAATAACTATCAACATAATCTACAAAAGATTACATATTTTTTTTTAAATCAGCGTGAGAAAGTGGTTCTTGAGCTGGATTACGTCTGAAAATCCTGCAGACCAGAAATTGTGCACCAGACGAGGCGATTTTTGGCGGAACGGCATCAACAAATGGGTCGAGAGGTGGGAAGAGGTTGTAAACAGCAAAGGCGAATATATAATTGATTAACTTACTGATATAGTTATTGTTTTAATAAAAAAGTGTGTGGGGAATAAGTTCGTAGCGTTTTTACATTCCTAATAGTTTATGCTTGTAAATTCACTTCCGATTCTGCCTGAGTTGTCTATTATAGTGTTCAGACATCTTCGCCAGAGGGCGGGTCGCTCACTCATATTAGTGGTAAAAATAAACAATGCAAGGGAAAGGAGAATTGTTCCTCCAGCTATTAAACTAGTTTTTCTTTTTTACTCTTCGAAGAATCGATTCTTAACTTCTGTTATGAAAAATTTTGCAATGATTCCGAATCTATTTTAAATGGTAGGTTGAATTATATTTCGCGCGTGCAGAGAAAACGACCGCATCCCGAAATTAGAAGTTCATTGATAGTTTTTTCCATAACAAATGTATATTGAATAATTTTTTTGACATTTCTTTGCATTATGATGCGCTTAAGATGTTTTTGCTGAACATTTTTCTAAGCATTTTATTAAACATCGGATACAGGAAAATATTTAGTTTAGTTAAAAAAAATTGAGCCTCTATATTTATTGTAGGCATTAGAAAAAATATTTTCATATAGAAACTGCAGAAATAGCTATACAAGAGTTCTTTAGAAAAATGCGCCGTTTCCCATTCTCGCCAATGAGATACTTCCGATTTCGACTTAAACATCAGGTTTTCTTGAATTGTAGCCAAATTATAGTGAATAAAAGAATGTGATCTTAGAATAAACTTACAGTAAATCTTTCAAATGATAAAAATTTACCAAACATAAGTAGTTTCAAATTATGTTCTTAAATAATGAATTCTCTCGCAACGAGACTAGAAACTCTCCTACTCTAATTTTAAAATAGATCTTAGTCATGTTGGGATCTCCTACACTCCACAACAATGGACGTAGTAATTAAAGGGAAGAAAAAGTTAACAATTTCTCACGCGTATTCAGCAACCAGCACTTATAGACCTTTTTGACAGGCGACACAAAACAAAGACTCTGAGTAGAATATATTATTTCATGCAAGGTCGCGCTCTGCAGAAGGTCACTGAGACACACTTTACAAACTGAAAAAATAATCTGAAACGCAGTATATCGCTTCTTAGACAGTTATGCGTCAAGAGAAAGTATTCCAGGCTGCTTGCCAAATAAAAAAAAAATCAAAAAAAGAAAATCAAATATTCTTTTTTGCGTTGGGGTTTGACCCATGATGAGTCTTGTCTAATTTGACTGTTCATGCCGCGAAAGGTCAAAGGGACAAAAGGAAAAATCAATCGAACATTTACATGTTTATTTGGATTTAAAAATAGAATGCAAACTGAAATAGTCATTTCAACTAAGGATTTTGGGAGTTCCAAATTACTAAGGTGACCAGATAACCGATAAAAACAAAACATCGGAGAAAAATTACAGATATTTTTAATTAGTGTTTTTAAAATGGTTTTTATTTTCTCAAGATTATTCATACTACACATAATTCTGTTAAATTATAATTAGGAAGAAAAGTTTTTAAACTACTGTGTTTTGCGTAAAACTAATGTTTTAGATCTTGTTTACTCATCCAGAAATAAAATTTTGATTTCATTAACGTTTTTGCATTTGATGCAAAATGTACAGAGAAATTAAAAAATCAAGATAAATTTTTAAAGGAATTGCAGAATTTAAACCTGATATTTGTGCTGTTATTGATATACCTTGTCACATCCGCTGGCAACATCAGCTGATAGGATCACAGTACATATGGTGATAAAAAAATTCTGGATTTAATCAGTTTCTTTCACCCTAAAAATACAGTCGTGTAGAAGATGTTCGAAACAAGATGAAAATCTCTTTATACAGCACGGTTGGTAAATAATCGTGTTTCTTAAATAAAATTATCCTAACAACTGAATTGATATCAACTTTAATTTTTCATAAATTTTAATTTATGGCACAATAAGAAACATTAAGGAGAAAATGCACTAAATTTCTCTTCATAAATGATAAAAAAAAAAATTCTGTGTTTCTTGTTTAAAAAAATAGGGATTTTTATTTGATGCAATTTTTATAGATTTTTAACAAAACTAAATGTCCTCGGTAATACAAAAAAAAAAAAAAAAAAAACACTTAAGAAATGGCTTTACTACTCTAAAGCTTTAAAATATGTGATTCAAATTTCTATTCATTATTTTTATTTTCTACTTCCAATATTAGTTTACCGTGAACGTTTAACTAACGTTATGTTTAAAAACATTACATATCTCAAACACGAAGTTGAAAAAGGTTGTCAGATAACACATTTTTGTATGTGAGAACGTAACTTAATTTCACTTTTAGAATTCTTTTACAATAGTATAGATACGAATATAAAGTTTGTAACCGAAATGCAAAACAGCCTCCTATCGGCAAACATTAGCAGAGCGAAGCGGGATTTTAAAGAAAATGGACATATTTCCTGATGATTGTTTTTTTTTTTTTTTTTTACAATTTTAATGTTTTGGTCCAAGTATTTGTATTTTTTATAACTGTGTTTCCTATATTAAATTTAATTATAGAGTTAACTCCGAGATATGTGTTACTTCTCTTTTTAATCAGTTACAAATTCTAAATCGAATTTTTTCGTAAAACCAAAAACATGAGTTTCATTTTAATTCTACCTAGTCTTCTGATTTGTATTTCTTAGGTGTTCTCATTTACTCAATATTCTCCATTTTTCAAGAGAGGCCTTGCTGAACTTGACCGACAACGGATCGAAACTGGTTTTTGATGCTCATCTATCTTGTTTAAATTTCTTGCAGTCATAGTACCTCAAACTATTGACGAGGAAGTATCATCATGCTGGAAAATTAAATGCTATGTCGGCCGAAAAGCACAATCATAGGATTCGCACCAGTTCTTTGCGTAAAATATTTCTCCTCAATGATTATCCTGAAACTAATAATAACTTGAGAGGAGCCAAGATTGTGTAAATTTCTTCTCCAAAGTTGTGTGTGTGTGTGTTTTTTTTAATATCTATTGTATAAGACAAATTATACAATCGATTTTAATTTATAAGACAAGGCATGTTCAGTATATTTAGATGAGATGGTATTTTGATTAGTGCATTCATATTAGGCAGCTATTATATTTAAATTTTCTGTCTCCATCTAAGAATGCTTGAATTCGGTTTAGCATCTGGTTTGAGAATATCATATAGTTACTATACATCTTAGAGTTCTTATTTTACAGAATGCATATGTGAATTAGAATTTTGCTATAAATGCGCTGCAACATGAATTTCCCAATGAGAATTGAGTTTAAAATATTAACCCCAAACATTATTTTTGTGTTGCATTAAAAGCTATGCAATTCAAAAAGAATCGAAGCGTCTTTTGATACAAATTTTTGTTATTTAACATTTACTCATTAGGATTTATAAGCTTGACTTCACTTTGTATTAGCAAAAATATTTGGGGTACTTTTATATAATTACAATTTAATTCAAATTTAATATTTTCTTATATACTTTAATTTTGAAAACGCTAATAAATGAAACAAAAGAGAAATTGCGGAGAAAATATTTTAATAAGCATTTTTAAATACAAAGATTTTTACATTATTAAAAACTTTTAAATTAGTTTTTATTTCAGCCATAATTCGGTTATGAACAGCTAAAATTAATTTTTGTTTTGACGTTTTAAAAAATGTTTTTATTTAGCAAATTATTAGCTTTGTATGCAAACGTTAATTTTACAAGATATCTTGTTGCACACTACTAATTGTGTTATAAAACTTTTATTAACTTTTACTAATTGTTATGAAATTTCTGAATGTCTTTATTTTTCTATCTAAAACAATCGGATGTAATATTGAGTCGAATTGTTATATTCGCCTATTTTAATATAAGTCTTAATCGCCCATTAGTGTTTTTCTGGTAATTCTAAAAATGTAAAGTATTAAATGTATGTCTCATAAAAGACAGCTGCTTGTTTTAAAACGTTCCTCTCACAACGGATTACAAAGTTTTAACTATCGAGACGTAACCTTTACCCACCAGTCATATTAAACTACTTCTTTGTTAAAGATTTGAATTTTAGCTCTTACATAATGAGACTCGTGCCCTACTTCTCAGTAAAACAGAAAGCTCTCCTTAATTTGTCGTCGCAGGAGATTTTATCTGCATTTGTGCAGCAGGGACAGTATTTTTAGAATGCTTAAAAATTCTGCTTTCCAGGGCTTCGTGGGTTCGATTCCCAGATTATAGAAGTCGATGTGTGCTATGATTTGTAGAATCTTTGCATTGTTCTGATTAAATTAGGTCTCACAATCAAAATTGTGCCATAAAGCTATAAATTTAACCTTCCGGTTTATTAGTTAATCGGTGTACACTTTCAAGTTTTCATACCTAATTTAGAAGGAAAAACGAAAAGGTACGTACGAAGTAGAACTAACATAACTTGATATTTTGTTCCCTGCAGTTCGGTTTATTAGTAGAAAATAGAGAGCTCGATTCATTATTTTTTCTTTCTATAAAAATATTTTTTTATCGTGTCTCTTTTGTTCTGTACTTTTTTGTGCACAGAGAGTGTTTTCCTTTTTCTCTAAGAACTTTTCAAATGGAATCGTCAGACTTAAATTAAAAAAATATCACATACACATTCGACTAATGGTTTGTTTAAAAATATTCTGTAACTTCTTCAAGTTGTAAAAACCACTACCTTCCATGGATAAAACAAATTTTTTTTAAAAAGGTTTGAAGCTTCTGGAAAATGAATAAAAAGCAGAAATTTTAAAACATTCCCGAAACATTGTTGGAACAAAGAAAAACCGAAATCGCTTTCTTCTGTATCTTGCTTCTGAAGAAGTAAATTTACTCTTAAGTGTGGAGAAGCTCGTTATAGAGAAACTTGTTTAGGCATCCTCCTACTAAAAAGAATTCCTAGTGAGAATTTTTTTCTTTCCTTAATGTTAGTCAGTTTCGCCAAAAATTCATTATTTTAAAAAGAAAAGATTTTTGGGTGCATTATTTCATGCGTCAGCGGAAATCCGCCGGAGTTGAAATATTTTTTAAATTTAGTTTGTGCTTATAAACAAAAAGGAATTTGCTGCGAAGTCTGTGGTTTAATTATGATATACATTATTTTGTTCAAGAATATTGAAAGTTATCTTAAGAAATTTCAATTCAATTTGATAGTTATTTTCATCAATATTTACTTTTGGAAACTTACATACAGATAAAGAATACTTTTTTCATTATAACCTATAGAAATACCGTGTTTCTTAAGGAAAAAGTGTAAATAATGGCGTAAAAACGGATTTATTTGCTCAAAATGCTATCTGTTTGAATTCCTTTTCTCTTGTGTAAGACTGGACTGGAGAGTGATAAAGTTTAAAAAGCTAGAGGGGATGAATTTGTGCATTGAAAGGAGCCAAGCTCAGGGTTGCCAAGTCAAATGCCGCCATATTTAGTTTTTTCCATTGGAAGAAGCTGCTGTGACGTCATTCCTACGCAATCGAATTGATGTTCGATTGCGTAAAATAGTTTCCGTCTGGAATAAACATAGCCATTTAAATAAGTTTTGTCAATGAGTGATAATTATTTACTTTATAAATTGTAAATAAAGCGCATTCTTTTTAGTATTTTCTAAAAATGTAAATATTTTTAAGCAATACACAATTTTTTCCTTTCACGCTAAAAGGTCTATCGACGTGGAAAAGTACCGAATACCTTTACTGTAATTATGCAATTTTTCTGTCGTGATTGTTTTGCACTTTCCTTTAATCCATATTTGTAGTGGTTCTGAAAGATTCAAATTTGGTGCGTCCTTTATGGACCACATAATCCAATCAATTAATGGTTTTTGGGGTTTAATTTTTCCTGTTCATATTAACTTTCTTGTGCAAGAAAAGTTTGTACGGTAAAAAATTAAACCATTTAGCAAGATAGAAAATTTAAGTGCATTTCGGTTTTCCATTGGAAGCTTTAATCAGATGATCGGCCAGCTTTGAGAATCATTTGCATCAAAAAGATAAATTCTGACGAGAGTGTATAACATTATTAGATTTAGTGGTGAAGATTTTAAAACTTAAATGAATTGTGCTATTGAATTAGTATTTTGTATTGAAAATGACAAAGTAGTATTATAATGGCGTTAAGGTAAACAAATCGTTTAATCCTTTAATTAAATTTAATATTACCTGTAATATAGAAAATAGTTTCTATATGGGCTAACAAATACCAATTTTCATGTTTATTAACTCGCTAATGAAGGTTTGAAAAATAATGACTTTAACATTTTCCGATTTGACATTAACACTAATAGTGAATAAGATGAAAATTTCTATAAACTTTCATGCAATCCTTAAACAGATGAAATATCTTCTTAAGTTATAAAAATGAAATGCTTATAAAATTATTATTTTCTTGGAAGATCTATAAGAAACTATAATAAAATGCGATTAGAACAAAATGTGTAAATAAGTCTGGCAGTCTACCTACCTGGAAAATAGCTACGAGGTGAATTGTCAAACTGTGTCACAAATATCTAATGCGACAGTCATTTAAGCAACCACAGAAGGTGTATGAACTTCGCAGAGAGAACACGAGTGCCTGCAAGTTATGCCATCCAGGAAAACAATAGGATTACAAAGTTTGAAAATAATTAAACAAAAAGAGGGAAGAGCATAAAAATGGTATCGATAAAGAAGAGTGTTGACGCTGCTCAAATTGAAAAAAAAAATTACAAACTAATAAATAAAATTCTTTAAGACAATCGATTTTTTTTAAATCGATCAATTTCGATCAATTTTTTAAATCAATATAATTTAGTGGGCACATCACCGCAAAGTGCAACTAAACGTAATCATTAGTTCTCCATTTGCAATATTAATTTATCACTAAATTGCTCAGTTAATTGAACTCTGAAAGATTAAAAACATTAAAAAATATGAAGTGTTCCACCGAAAATAAATTTGGAACAAAAATAGTTGCTGTATAATAAAGCCCAATCTTGCTATAAAATATAAACTTTCAATTCTATTGTATTAATTTTTTTATTTTATGCATTCTAGATTCTGTGAATCAGTTAAGATATAGAACCGAAACAGTAGCCGACTGGTTAGCGCTTTTGCCTTAGGTTCAATAATTCGTGAGTTCGAATCCCTCCTTGGTTGGGTTTTTTGGCGCAAGATCCTAAAAAGGGACAAACGAATCCCATCTTGTAATAAGGTATTTGTAGGGGTTCGGAATCCACTTTAAACCGGTCTAATTAGTCCTCGAGTGCATAAAATGAGTGTTGAGCGACAAATTGGTTCTAGTATTTGTTTACAGCTACTTTAAGAACGAACTGTTACCAATGTTGCTTTCATAATACTCACACGATATTGCTAAGAAATCGCAACAGTGTATGAAAATTTATGAATGGAACTCTTTGTTAACAATTAAAATAGGTAGGAAATACAAACTTTAACCAATCTAATTTAGTTAATTTTTAAATTGTATAGAAAATTATAACTAGATAATGTCGTTCACTATTTTGAAGTAATCGTTTACTTTTACGGTCTGAATTCTTGTAATTTTATTGTTATACTTATGTAGAGGTGGAAAACATAACTTTTGAATAGAATGCTAATTAAAAAATCTTAAGTGGATGAAAATCAGATTCTAAAATTCAAAGGAATTTATGATAATGCTAAGAATGGCTAATTTAAAAATCCTCTGACTGTAGTGCAAAATTAGTTTTATTGTGAAACAATTACTATGAAACGTAGTTTAACGTGATTATATTAGTTTAAAATATCTTTTAAAATTTAATAAAGTAAAATGTTAAATATATAAATTTGTTTTCTAATTTTAACTTGAAATAAAATAAATTTTTAAATTAGCTATAATTCTAATTTCTGAGTAAGTTAATTAAAATTCTTGTAGTGTCCCTTCTTGTGAAAATTTGGCTCGTGTGTTTCTATTGAATAAAGAGTCCGCTTGTTTGAACGCGACACAGTTTATTGAACATAGAATTGAATATATTTTTAAGAAGTGCATATCCAAATTACTATCACCGACCTCAGTTTTGGAGGAACGTTTCTTGAATTGACTGTAGTTTCGATAAAGAAAAACTAGCATTATCTGACAACCTTGAAAAATCATTATTTTATGCTGATGCAAAATTACTGTTAGAAATTCCTTGATCTATCCAATGTTTTGTGAACTTTCAAAATTATTTTCCCACCAGTTTTTCTTATAAAATTATATTATTGATCTTTGAACATTCTGCTAAAAGATGTCGGTGAAAAGTCCTTACAATAAACTTGTAATAAAATTGTTTTACGAATTATTTATTTAAAATGAATTGTTACGTTTGTAAAAGTTCTTTTATCTAAAGTCTTCTGAATTTGATTTCAATAAAACACACGCATTTCGTTCATGACATAGTTTTCTTTTAATATTCAATTTAAACTCCCTTTAACGAGAAAGATTAAATGGGAAACATTGCACGAGGTCATACGAGCGCGTTTTACGAAAATGCTCGAACGACGGAATTAATATGGGGGATTACTTATATATTTTATTATTTTTTGTAGTATATATAATCGCTATTTTACATTCAAAATTACTATCATAAATTCGTTTTCATTGTATTATAGGTTAATAAACAACTTTGAAACTTATCTTTTTTTCTTTGTGTGCCGCCAATTTTTGAAATCATTTAAAGCGACTAGAAAAAGGCTGAGAACCTATGGTTTTTAACGGGAACTTTTTGTTTTCTAATTGTCTCACATCCGACAAGTGGCTTTCGTCATCCAAAATGACCACCTCGTTACGTGTTCTTAAAATTCCTCTCCGAACACACGCCTCAGAGCCAATTCTCTTAACTGCAGTTGCTCGATTGCGTTAAGCATCTCTGGAGATTTGCGATGTGTGCTGCTTGCGAGAAGTAAAAGGGATGCTTGAACCACTCATTTTTTTCTTAGCTGTCAATTCATTCTTACCTTCTAAAGAGTGAATAATGATGCAAAGATAAATGAATTACGTGCCGTTTACAATGCTTATTTTTAGTCCATTTTTAAGGATTCAAGGTTCACTTTGAGTTCAAAGTTTTCATTTCATAATCGTATTTCTTTTTAATGGATTGTGAAGTATCTGTTTTGCTTGGTCTGTCGCTTGGCGTGGTTTGCATCTCTTTCAAAAGACGTTGTCCGTATTTTGGGATAGTATTGGTGAAGCCAGCGAAGTCCGCAACAGGTCACTTCGTTTTGGTAGGAGTGGAAAGCCCAGAGTTCTGGTGTTGCTTTGTTATTAAATGTGTATTTGTATATATAAATGTTTGTCCAGAAAAATGGTGATGGTTAATTTTCTCCCCTATTGTACACACCAAATTGCATCAGTAATGACAGCTCGATGAAATTTTCACTTTATTAAACAATAAATATGTACAAAAGTAGTAGATACTCTCAAACCTATTTTTTCGGGGTTGATGGGGGAGATTACATAAAAGAAAAAGGATCAAAATTGCCATAAAACATCCTGTGTGCAGCTTATATAAAAAGTTTCCGCAGTACAATTAAAAAGTATTTCTTATGCTCTGAATAGAGAACGGCATAAAAATATATCACTTACAGAAAAACTTTAAAAATAATTAGGAATTACTTTTTAAAGAAAATGAATTCATGAAGCTGGGACATTCAGGGTAATGTTATGAAACAAACTACTGACTCCAAATTTTGAAACAAACACATTTAATTAACAAAGAACTAAAGAATTTACAAAGGAGTCATATTTGAGTTCGCTAAAACTCTAGCGCCTCCGTAGCGTACGAAAGTCAGTATCAATCTCCAAAACAAAACGCAGCTTCTTTAGCCTGCTCCTCGCACCAACCGTCTCCCTACTCACCCTCCCCATCAAAAGCTCTGGAAATCGAAAGGGCTGAGTATGAGACATTACAGTAACAATACCTGGCAGAAAAAAAAAAGCATAAGAGAGAATTTTACGTTAATAATCCAAGTATTTAAAATAAAACTTAAGAGAGTTTGTGTTGGGTTAGCAAACAATACATATGTCACACAATTAGCTGATGTAATATCTATGTGATAGGAAAATATACGTGTGAAAAATCTAAAGGAAAAACCTAAATGGCAGATCAAACCCTTTCTTTTCGTCCAGTTTAACTGATTTCCTTACACCTCAAATGTGTATTCGCATCAATGAAAAAATCGTTTAAAAATAGGTCTGAGTATATAATCATCGAAATGACACCTTCGTAAACAGTTTATGGGTTCGATTTCTACCTCAAGCAGGAATCTTTGTAGTGGCTTGCAATCGACTTTAAACTTAATATTACCGGTCTAATAAGCCTTCATATGCAGCTCAAAAAAAAAAAAAAAGTTGAGTGATAAGCTAAATTGATCTTATTTTTTCTGACCAATACATGCGTCCTTGTCCTGATAGTAAAAAGGAAGATAGTTGAATTATAATCTATATAAGACTTATAAACGTGTGCATAATGTGTATCACTCTGGACACTGGTATAAAGAAAACTATGGGATATGTTTATTAAAATAAAGAGAAAATATATTTTCATTCATCCCCCCAAAAAAAAATTTTTTTCCAGTATAACACTAACTTATTAATAAATCCTGTCTATTATTTAGGGCTTTTCACCAAAAAATTGTTTCATGGAAGATACTTCTTCCGCCCCGTGTTGCCAAGTGACTGCGTTTTTATGATAGTTGAAGATTTTTTTCTTTGTATTTTGTTGCAAATGGTTTTCGATTAAGTTACGCATGACTTGATTTTGTCCTCTGCTAAAGAATGATTCTAGAATTCGAGTCACCCTCTTTCCCATTTGGTATTCTTCGAGGCAAAGAAATGACATTAGTCATTATTTCTGAAATTACATAAAACTTCAATACTCTATAAAGAAATTTACCAGAACGCTACTTAACTGTTGCAAATCTGTTAAGTGTATTGAAAGAGAAGTTTATTATGACGGTTATTTTCCTTCGTGAAAGGTGTGAGAATGCTTCGGTAAAAAATATAAGAAAAATGGGATAATTTCCCACCTCACTGTCCTTGAACTTCAGTGATAAACACCAGTGAAAATTATCATGTCAAATTTTAATATTTCGAATCTGTTCATAAATGTGTAAAGTGTAATGTATTTGACCTCAAAATGCAATTTGCCAATGAAAATTTCTTAATTAAAATTGCTATCTAAAAAATTTAAAAAGCGTTTTACTTTATCTTAAAATGTTAGCTATCATTGTTATAAATGTTTTTGGTCCAGTTTTGTAAATTGTAAAATTGACTGCAAAGAAAAATCAAGGCTTTTATTGGAATGGTTTCAATATATGAATTAACATAACAAACATAAATACAAATTTTTTCTTTTATGAAATTCATGAGGAAAAGAGTGCTGTGTTATTAATAAGAGATAATATCGTCAGACACAAACTGTGTATTGGATGAGCCACCTTCTCTGAAAGGTTCTACAAATTCCATCTTTACTCATCAAATCTAGCGATAAGTTTTAAATTCAAATCAGAAAATAAAGGAACCGTAAATCCAAATTCATATAAGATTCAAAAATATACCTTCTATTATTTAACGTAGGAGTTTTTCTAAAGTCCATTCTGCTAATTAATGCATTCTAAATATCTTAACTTAGAGATTTTGTCGTTACCTGAGTGCACAGTGACATGTTTTTTGAGTATTTCTAATGCTTACAGTAAAATATTGTGCATGCAGTATTGATTCATTCTAGATAAGTTCGTATATGGCCTGGTTGGGAAAGGCGTGTTTAAATCGATTCAGTCGAAGACCAGAGAGTTGTGGAGCACATGAAATGGTCCAATACCTACAGCAGCAGATGGGTGTCCAAATCTCAGGCTTGATCTCGACTTTTAAATTACGAGCTCCACCCACTTGAAATATTAGCCGTCGAGTGCCACACTTCCCTCCTTGTGCCAAAGAGAGGGATTGAATGGCGTTTCGGTTGGATATTTGAAATATGTTGAGAATTCCAGGTAAAGAAACTTAGATGAGTTTTATCGATAACAGAGGTATAATACTGCGTTTGATTTCTTTATTTCAGATAGCTTTACAATGTATTAAATTAGATGAAAAATTCTTGATTGAATGAACATGTATACCAAATAGAATAACCACTTTTGTATTTCAATTAAGAACGATAAGTATAGGCTCTTGTTATTGCGGCATTTCATGTAGAGTTCCAGGACACATATTTTTCAGTTTACGTTTCTTAGGATTGTCGATTCGATTTCCACGCAGATGTTTGCTCCACTTGAAGGTTTTGATTCAGATTGCGCTCGTGTGGCATGCAACATGGCAATAAGGATTTTTAATGCATGTTAGCAACTGGATCTAGCGTAACACATTTGGAAAAGATGGAAAGGTTAATAATTTAAAATGTCGAAAGTAATTTTTCAGAAAGATTTATCTGAGTAGATCTTTAAACTTCATCAGCAGAATTGGCTAATCTTAAATCGATGCTTTTAATTGATACTTTATTTGAAATGTTGGATGAACTTTTAAAAAATGTCACTGTATGCTTCAGTGAGCTCTTGGATCAAATGCGAATGAAAAATTGAATGCAGAATCGTCACTTCCACATAAAAAAAGAATTGTAAAACAATGCATTTCTTTCTTATTGTGTGTAAATTGCAAAATAAGAAAGAATTTAAATATTGGGAAATCGAATTGCGATGCCTGTGCTGACCTTTGATAATTGCTCTGCAGTGAATATCAATAAATACCCATTAAGGACGTTTTTTTTTTTTTTTTTTTTTATCACGAGACTTGTTTTAGAAATCTGTTACTTTTTCGAAAATCCAAGATTTTGTCTTTGCACGATGTAAAAATATGCGCCTCTTCATATTTAATTAATTCATGCAGAGTAGCCATTTCTGACTCAGGCATATGTTAATGCGATAGCTCATATTAAAGGCATGCCTCAAAAAAGGAATAAGTTAAAATAAACTATCTAGAAAAACGCTTATATTACTTATATTTAAAGTAAAAATGGATATTCTCTATCATAAAATATTTGAATTGCTATTTAACGATTATTGAATTGAATTATTAAACGCTGAAACTGTTTATTTTGGCATTTAGTTTTGTTTGGAGTTAAAAGGAATAAGATTTTTTAAAGAAAATAAAGACTCTATTGAGACACATATGCATACATAAACTATAGGTATGTAATGCAAATTGCAGTTTTTCATTAAAATCAAGCCCCACTGGCATAAAGAACTGAATTGAAGGTGTTGATAATTGAGCTTGTGTATTTTTTCCCACAAGGAACAACAAACCTTGCCTTTATCATGTGCATAGATTCAGCAATTTCTGAGAGGACGAGGTGAAGCAATCAGTAGTATAGTTTAAATGTCATTAAGTTTTCTCTTGCATTCGGTTTAGCCGATCGTGGGTTTAATTTTCCCTTCGGGTGTAGTTGCTGTAGAGGCTCAAACCTATACACTATAACCTGTAGGCTCCTGGCCGATCAGTCTTTTGTAAAAAGTGATCATTGAGGGACAACCAAACCAAACCTCCTCAGCAGCGTCATACATTAGAAAAGGTAACATGCTCAATTAAAACTACTGTACCTTAACACTTTTATTCTAATTTTAACCGGTGTTTTAACACTCAACTATTCTTGGTTAAAAAGAAATGAATACATTACAATAACCGCCACCAAGAGAATCTTTAATATATTGAAAAATTACTTTTTAAACACTTTATCGTTCTATTTTTATTTCGCTGAATACCGATGATAAAATTTGTACCAATGAGATGCAAAGACCGCATTCTACCTTTGCAACTATTCGAATACATTCCTAAACTTTATTAAAAGAAAATGTATAATCAAATACTTTTGAGACTCTCATTCTATAAGGGATATCAGAATTATTCAAAGTAGTAACACTATATTTTTTGCGGCATCTCTCACCATAGGAACTGAAAAAAATAAATAAAATAAAAATGGAAAAACAGATGGATGGACCTACAGGAATCCGAGCTAAGAAAATTTGAAACCAGCTTGTGTTCTGAAAACCCTTCCGGAATAGATAATTCGGGGGAAAAAAAATGGCGTATCTCTGGCATCGAAAGTCATGCTTTTATTCTTATTTTTAAACGAGGCTTTCTAAGGATACGGGAGAGTGGATGCACCTTAATGTACCTGAAAGAAATGTAGAAGTGAAGAATATCCTTTAGTCCCGTGGCGATAAAATATGGATGCTCTTGACTGAATTAATTATTCCGAAGGCAGACACTTAGTTGCAACAAATGAGCCGACACCAACTGTGGTCACCGTCTGTAATTTACAGCCACGCGTTCCGGTAAAAATTTGATTTCATAAGTGCCCAAAAATGTAATATTGCAATTATTAATTTAAAATTCTATTAATTGACTTAAATTTTTATAAATTTAAATCGTTCTTGCTGATTTAACGTAATTATAAAATGGATGAAGTCTTTTTCTTTTCTATTGTCATCGGGGCTTGAATCCATGGAAAACCGATGCTCTGCTCCTTACGGGAGAAATCGTGTTTTAACGAAATGAACACTGTTCCCATACATTTCATCGTGAACTTCGCCTTGTTGGAGGAACGCGATTTGAAGGCACCCAGCAAATGAGGTGCCAAGTCGAATCTACGACACCGTCTCAGTACGATGTGCCATGACGTCAGATGACATTTCAGCTATTTTAAACCAGTGCCAATTGTAATAAAGTGTCGTAACTGGAACGAAAGAAGCAACTACTTTAAGATTAAAAATAATTAACTGTTGGTGATTATTTAGGATAATTACTTTGTTATTCATATCTGTATTGTATAGAAAAGCAAAGAATATCTCTAGGAATCTAGGTGAGTAAGCTAGAGAACACACAAACAAAGAAAGAGATGGCATTTTAGGATCCATTGCATAGGGCGGAAAGTTTTGGTTACATGGACGGTCAGCCTGACCAAAACAACCGTTTTGAAACTCCCGAGTCTAATTAGCCCTCGTGCGCACAAAAATGACTGTTCAGCTTGTCAACAATCCTCTGGAGGAAATAAAGAATGATCCAAACGAGGAAGTTGGGCATTTCGGAAATCTGCTTCAGGTTCTTCAATTCGTTTCTATGGACCACTTCAAGCTCAAATGCTTGTTGTGATTCGGAATCCACTTGAAATGGTCATGTTTTGCACAGAATTAAAAAAGAAAAACCGCTCATGAAACAGATCTACAAACGAACCTATTTTTGAAACTTGTGAATATCATTTATGAGAGTTGCATAGCATTCTCGTTCATATTTAATCCGTTGAAAACCCAGTTATATTTATTTTTGATGATAAAATTATTATTGTGCTAATTTTATGTAAGGCTTATAATGAAAATGTAAATAATGGGACTACCTGTTGCGCGTCGTAGGAATACGAGATCTTTTTCGGTCTCAAATAGGAACCTATTAAAAAAAATTGTTTATATAATACGCACAGAGAATGTTATCTTTCACTTCAGAAGCACTATTTAAATAAAGTATGACCACAGAATTACAAAACCTATTGAGATTTTTTTCTCTTGTTATTTCTTTCATCGCTTCATTTTTCTATCGGCTTATGCCGATAAAGCTTAATGTTTATGTAAACTCTTTCATAATTTTAAAGCTTGTTTAATGATTATAGTTTTAAAAATCATGTCTCACTAGGATGGAACAGGAAATTTTTATGAATTATTTATATATCTTGTTATAAATAAAATCTTTATTCTCTCTCTCTCTCTCTTCGCCGCACAGTTCGGTATTGAACTCAGAACGGCTTTGTGGATTGTAATGAAACTTAAAATGAAAACTGTAGTGTTAGGATACTCCTCATTCTCTTCATAGGATGGCGCTGTAGTCATTAGGAGAGGAGGGGGTCCGCTCCGGCAGAGAGAGATTGTCTTGGACCAGCGAACGAGGAGGTTCAGCTGGCGCTCCTTGGGTTTTTCTTCTGTTGGCCGTGTAGGGCCACAATTAAATATCTATTGATTCTAGTTCTAATATATAATACTATTAATGTTAATTTTTCAATAAATGTTTGTATTTGTTCGAGTTGAGCTTTATTCTACAGAACAGACACTACAAAACTGAATAAATTAAAATAAAAACTGTATGATGATTTCGACGATCGCGAGATGCTGCTGCGAAGACAACAAAACCAATATAGAAAAAAATAAATAAATTGTTCCATAACACACACACAAATTAATTATAAATAAATAAATGAAATTGCGGGATTGTTTAAAATGCTCGATAAGTGTTTTCGTTTGTAAAATGTTCTGTAAATTTATTTTTGTGTTCTTTGCAATCCTAGAAGCTAAATGTGATTACTAAAATAATACGTGATACATTCGTGGCACAATAATTCAAAGTCATATAACTGTTTCATTACGAAATTTTAATTAGTTTCTAGATATTAAAGTAGTGAACTCTTTAGTTCAACTCTTGTGAAGTTGCTGACGTCGCGATTCATACTGTTCCGGAACTTTGCTCGCTTCAAAAACGATGGCGTTTCTTACCCTCCAGTAAATTTGTCATCCCTAATTAACCACTGCGTGAAGAGATGTGGGCGCCACAAATCTCTCGGACTTTTTTTTTTTTATGTTCTTACGATGTAATTTAAAAAACTATTTTATTACTTTCTCGATTTTTTAAAAAATATATAAATCTGCAGAGCAAATGTGTTCTCAGTTTTTCTTATACGCCTTATAATTAGAAATGATTTGAAACGAAGACGGAAGGAATCTCGGCCAAACCATTTAAACAGAATTTTCAAACATTCAACACTTTACATTTATTTTTAACTGGTCTAGAATGAAATCTCAGTTCGTGTTGAAAATAAAATAACGCGTGTTTATTCTTTATTTTTACGAAGACTAGAGATATGTTTCTCACTAGAAGGCACAAGGAACTGGCTGGTTGATGGCTTACTCGTAGGTATTGATCCCAGGTGGTGCTCATCTTCAGAATCTTTCAGGTGTGCCGTTATCGGGTCAATTCACAAACGATTCCTCAAGTATACATGATGTTGGTTGCCAGGTGTCATTGCAAAGTAATTCGTTACGGCATTAAATAATTTGAAATAATTCTGGTTTATTTTAATTTTATTCTATTTAAATGTTTGTATGTCATGTAATTCTTGCGCGTGTCTATCTACTTAGAACATTACCACCAGGATAAACACATTTAAAAATGTTACAGGGCGTTCTCCTGCATTGAGTATTCTTTCTAAAGTATCAGATAACTTTATTTTATGAATCCAAATATGTAAATTGACTACAACCTTTTATGTTTGCACGATCGATAAAAAACATACATGAGCTAATATTTTTACTTGGAAAGCTTTCAAAAAATAAATTAAGGAACTTCAGCCATTTCATCGCCAACATTTTGGATGCCAACCAATGTTTTTCTATGATTTTCAGTACTTTAACAACACATTCAAATTTAAAAATGCCTATGCATAATCTAACGACTGAAGAGCATCAAATGAACAGTCTTTATTGCTTATTTTTCGTCCTTATTATTTTTATGTACGCAAGCTCTAAACATATTTGTATTTTAAAATTTATAAATGTGCGAGAAACATTCAAGTTCTTGCATTTGATACTAAATAACTAAACAGTAAATTGATAAAAAAAATATACTAAATTTCTTACGCATACTTCAAGAAAAATTCTGAAAATACTTTTCTTAAAAAACTAAGACTATAAAATAGATGCATAATTATTCAGTCATTCTGAAACTGTTTATTCAGAAAAGATGTTCTTTCATTTACAAGTTTTCTGAGAAATGAAAGCTTCTTTTTTTATATCGACAATGTTTATCGCCTTCTGCTCGCGATTCGCTGTGTATGCTTAAAATGGTTCCAATACACTTCAGGTCAGCGAGCTCTTGTGTTCTGACAGGACAAGCATACCAAACCGATTTGTATACTAAGTTCATCCAATTTATATTTTGTCATTTTCCTCAAAATATTTCTGTAATTTTTTGCTTTATCGTACCACATAAAGTATATTTTCAAACAATGTGGAAATTTTTAAAAACGGATCAAAATTGTAGAAATTATCTATAAAAAATGGTTTAATCAACCATTAAGTTTTCTTAATTTTTTGTATGCAAACATTTCAGATGTGCAGTTTAAGGTTTTGTAATATTTTAACGAAATTATTTGAAAATCAATCAATATATATTATAAAAGAAAGTGTACAATATGCGTGCCACTGAATGAGTCCCGGTTGGAAAAAGGGAGTGCGGTAACCCTCCTCTGTATACCATGCATAAATAGGTTTCCGATTTTATTTTTCGGAAGTTGGAAGGTTCGTCCTCTTGAAATTTCTAGAAAATCCCGGTCATTCGAGATCATCGTGGAACATTCCACAGCACACTCGAATGTCGTGGAATGTTCTAGAACGCAGCTATTAGTTTTTTTTTTTTTTGTATCTGTTCGACTGTCTGCCAACCTGTCGGTCGGTAGGAGGGGTACTCAGTCGTGGGTTCAAACATCGCTTTCTTACCAGTGAATGAATAAAAACACATGAGTAATCACAGGGGCTGAATATAAATCTAAAAGTGCGATGGGTGAACGAGAATGAGCATAGCAGGCTCACCGGCTGCCGCCTACTGAACTGTCATTTCAGTTTCAAAAGAGTGGAGTTTCCCACCAAATGAAGCCCATACAGTTCTACAGTTAACGGAGCCGCAGGCATCGACTTTAAGTACGCCGCCTCGAGTACCTCACGGTCAGTCGTACTATCGAGAAGTGAATTCGAAAGCGTTTGCATCGAAAACAAAAAAGCTTTATAAATAAGTTTTGTAAATAGAAGTATTGCAGTTGTAGAAGTGTTTCTTTTTTTATATATTCTTATATTTTAAAGTTTATCCTTTTATTCCAACCACCGCAAACTTGTATCAACTCCCTGAGCGAAACCAGGTACCTCAGCTAGTATGAAAATGATTTTAAGTTATTCTTTACTTAAATGAATATCTGTATGAATCTTTTCATGCATGTCTGCTGAATTTTCGCCAGGACTTGTATTGAAAGCGAAATAAAGGAAGACTTGGAAATGTTGGTTTTTGGCTAATTGAAGCTGGTGCACATGTGATCTAACAATTGAGTCGGACACGTTTCACACAGACATTTGTTTTTGAGTGAATTAAATCCTTGGTGTAAGGCGTGTGATGAACCATTCACTGTGCGTCATATTTTAAATTCATCTCATGATTTTAAACATTTACGCCTACATTTTTTAAAATCGATATTTTAATTTTTTGTTAGATTTATTGGAAGATCCACTCCACAAAAACCTATTTGCTTTTTTAAGGGCTATAGGTTTTTCTACATTATATATAATCTATATTATATGTAATAAATTTTAAAATTACTATATACACTTATTTTTGTTTTTTAAGTTTTAATTTTTTTGGGGTTAAAAAAATTGAATAATTTCTTTTCTTGGCACTCATGTCCACTTTTAGACCTTGTGCCATAAAACCCAACTCGCTGGCTCGATTGCCATTCAGTAAATGGATGTTTGCAGCCGTTCGAAATTATGTTTGAACTGTTGGCTTTGTTGTAAGAAATGACCATTGAGTGAAAAAAAGGAAATGAATTATTTTGAAACATTTTCCTTAGTGCCCGGCTACTAGGACTTCCATCTTTTAACACTACGAGTGGCGGAAGTAATGGCCTTCTATAAAATGGGGCACTTGTTAATGTGCCATCGTCTTCGTAATTTAGAAGCGAGGAGCAAGCAGGAGACTCGGCCTGCCACTCCCAGAAGTATCATTTCACGTGGGAGGCATGGAAACCACGACAAATTTAATGTACCTCAGTCGCCATGAGCAGACACAATGGATCTTCGAATGAATCGGGATTTGAACCAACTTCTTCCCGATAACAAGGCAAGGATGAGGTTTCTTAAAGTGTTTCCCAAAGTGGAGTACTATTAGAGTTTGATAGGGGTACAACTGAGTCGAAAGTTACCCCTTGAAAAATCAAGTGACTGTCCAAAATGGAAAGAAGGCCCAATCATCTGTGATCCACTCTCTCCTCCCCCCAAGTGATCGAAATCGGAGGAAGCCATGTTTTTTTACCGCGGAAGCCACCGCAAAAGTATTTAATGAATAAGAGATACACTTAATAGTAAGCATCTATGCTAGAAGGTCTGATGCATGCAGAGAAACAATTGTTGGAATTGGCTTCAGCCGGATTTTTGGAAACTGAAGATAGTGCTGTAACATCAAATGCAACATGTGTATCCGTTCTTAACAGTTTTGAAATACATCTTGCTTTCTGCAACTTCATATTTACGTGAATTTCCCTTCTCAGCATTTGTAGAGATTGAGTGGAAAAAAAGGAACAGACTATTGGACGGAGAACCAAATTACGACCAACGTAAACAATTTTATCCTTCTCATTGATCCAAATGTTACAATATATATTTTATTATGAATATTATTTTTCTCTTCATATTTTGTGTATGTCTCAAAAAATAAAATTTTTTGTTATTAAAATGCAACCCCCCTTTTTTTTTTTTGACGAGGCTTTACGAAAATTAGAGGAGGTGCACTTATGTCAAAAGTTCGAGAAGCTCTGGTATATGCGTAGAAAAGAAATAATAATATAAAGAAAAGGTACAGCATCAGAATACTGGATAAAGAAAAGGTACAGCATCAGTGTACTGGATAAAGAAAAGGTACAGCATCAGTGTACTGGATAAAGAAAAGGTACAGCATCAGTGTACTGGATAAAGAAAAGGTACAGCATCAGTGTACTGGATAAAGAAAAGGTACAGCATCATAGTACTGGATAAAGAAAAGGTACAGCATCAGTGTACTGGATAAAGAAAAGGTACAGCATCAGAGTACTGGATAAAGAAAAGGTGCAGGTACTGGATAAAGAAAAGGTGCAGGTACTGGATAAAGAAAAGGTGCAGGTACTGGATAAAGAAAAGGTGCAGGTACTGGATAAAGAAAAGGTGCAGGTACTGGATAAAGAAAAGGTGCAGGTACTGGATACTCACTTATCTTTTTAAGTTTAAATTACAATGAGGTGGTACTTTAAAATAATGGATCAAATTTTTTTTAAAGTAACAATTCCCATTTTATGTAGGTTTTTTGGAGAAATGTTTTACCCCGGTCGCGAATGAGTGTGTGCTCTCTGCAAATCCCGACGCGACCAGAAGAATCTGGATTCCCATGCTCAAACAAACGTTTGATTCGATTTTGCATTGAGCTGAGGAATCGTCTAGTTTCCAACGAGGCCATGTAAATAAGAAATTATATTGCTACCTTGTTTTTTTTTCCAGATTCGCAATTTCCAAGCTTTCTACTAGTGATGAGATAAATATAGTAAAATACATCTAGTCTTTTTTTTTTCCGGCAACATAATTCTGAATTCTTGGTAGGATATATTAAATGTATAATGTTTTAAACATCTCTCTCTCTCTCTCTCTCTACTATGAATGTCATGTCAGCAATTCAGATTCCTTCCCCTCCCCCCTATATCATTTGGTTTCCTAATCATAGCTTTGTGCATATTTTGCTGCTGTAATAAAACTTGTATGAAACTCCAGACTCTTAAATAAAAAGCATACTCTTTAGTTTTTTAAATTGATATCTAATTTCAGAATTGAAATTCCATTGTCATTAGTTTGATAAATAAAATAGATATACCCAAAAATTTATTCTGAATTTTTAACAGCTTTATTTTTTTGATTGAAATTCTTTTGTTGAGAATCGAGTTTCTTCCATTTTTCCATCAGTTTTTTAAAAGCAATCTTTCGATCGATCGATAGAATGATACCGAATGCGGAGCTATGAAAACTTAAACCAATCCTAAAATAAATAAAACATGGTTGAGTTTTTGATTTTTCAGATTTCTTCTTTTTTCTTTTTGTATTTATATGTGTATGAATAGACTATTCGTTGACTATTTCTCTTGTAAATAGATTCATCAATTCTAGTTACTAATTGTTTCAGTGAAAATTTTCTCCAAAATAGCACTTGCACAACGAAAAGCTTCAAAATGAACAGATTTTGAAGAATGTAGATGCAACTGTTTCCATATTCTTATTTTAAAATGGAAAAGAAATTTCTTATGTGATTAAAACGAATAAGTTATTTATTCGTAAATTTGTGTCTCATTCATGGATTTTTTTTTTTTGTACTTCATTTCCATCAAAGTAGTGCGCAAGTTAATCGCAGATGTATATTAGTTATCGCTGACAGTAAGAGGTCTGCGAAATTGCTGGAATATTATGAAAGAATCAAATCTCCGTTATGACCATTCTGGTCATTATCTTGCTCGGGGCCATGAAACAAACTCCCTCCTGCTTCATCGGGGGTTTCGCAACCTTTCGACATCACCAGAGGGCAAGAATGGGCTCCTGTCTTCATGGGTTTTATGAATGGAGGGAACGAGCCCGAGTCGTCCAATGTCATCCTATTTTTAACAGTCGACTCTCACTTATTGGGACTCCTGCCAACCTCTTGCCGTTGCAAAGGGGCGACTCACAAAGTGCAGCCCACCTTCTTTCCTGTTTTCACAGTGAAGGCAACCTAACAAACAGCATTTGAAATTGAAGCACATTAGAGTCACTGGTTAGAGTAAATCTAAAATGATTTCAGATGTTACTCATGCCACTGTTGCATTTTTGGTTGTATTGCAATGTGTTTGGTTGAAATAAACCTATTTTTCATTGACATAATTGTTTACATTATAAGTCATAAAGTAATGAATAGTTACTAATTGTAAAATGCCCAAAAAGAATTATTTTGGTCGCTGCTTTTAACTCCGATAATCAGAATGGCAGTAATGCGTATTTATATAAAATTTAATGTTGAATGTGGGTGTTGCCGAAGGAAAGTCATATTTGCAGACACGTATTTTTAAACAATAAAAAAATAGCACATTTGAAATTTTAGAAATTAAATTTTAAAACTTATGATATATATAATTTTATCTCTTCGAAAGAATGGGATTAAAAATTCATCTTTGTGGCTTTTAGATGGTTTTTTACTGTATTCGCAATTCATAAATCTTCAGTTTTGAGTCAATTTAGAATACGGTAAGATATACCTTAAGTGATTCAACTCATAATGGCTCATAACTGTAGAATAATCTGGTGTTAAATACTTACCAATGTCATTAAAGCGAGATTATTATAGACTATTTTAAATCTAAAAATTTCCACATTACTCACATATTTAAAAAATAGTCAATAGCAAAGCAATAATTATTTTAATAAACGATTTTTATATTATGAATAATATTCAGTTCCGTTATTATTGAAGAGAAAGCATACCGGTGGCTTAATGGTAGCTTCCAAGGCAAGATCCGGGGTTCGATTCTCGAGCCGAGCAAGGTCAGGCATTTCTTCAGTGGTTTGATGAACTGAGTGGGAATTAAACACTTGTGTTTCGCGTCAGGCACTTAATTGAGACATAATCCAGGACCAGGAAAACAGATGGGCTTACACAGGCGGCAAAGTTTTACTGAGAAAATACATTTTTATGTAAGTAATAAGTACATACCATAATCCTTTTTAAGGGGGCTACTAGTGCTTTATATGTTAAATCTAAATTTATAATTCCGCTTCTATTTTGTTTCATTATTTTCTTGTACTAAATTTATTAATATCTTCATACGAATAGTTCTTCGGCTTTTGTGATCTAAACTTTCTCAATTCTTAAAACCATGTTACACTTACTAAAGAAATGCCCTCCATAGAAATTTAAATTTCCTTATGGCTTTTGAAATTTTAAAGCAAGTTTCTGTGAATAATTACATGATCTTGTATTTGTAAACAAGACTGCAGCTTTCGAAATTAACTTTGATTTGTAAATACTTCTGTTGGATTTTCTTGCATTTTTATTGTCCTTTACAGGAGAAATTTATCTGATCAACATAAAATCTAAAATCTTAGTATTTAACCAAAAAATATTAAATAAATCGTAGACTTGAAAATCTGAAAGCATAAACCAACTTCATCTCCTGTTACTAATCTAAAGGACAGTGATATTCATATATTTTCAAACCAATGTCATAAAATATTGAAGTAGAATTTTTGTATTTATGATCACCTCTTGGCTATATCACAGCTTCACATCTGATGTAAATGAAGTGACTTTTTAAAAGTGGACGAACAACTCAACGTATTTACTTTGGCTCCGTTCCCTCAACCAAACCTGCTGCTGCAACGTCAGGATTCAAGTGGTGCCAAAAGGTGTTGCTTTCCTTACTCCGCATTCTCCAGTTTCAGAGCACACCGAAATCATACTTTGGATACTTGAGGGGTATAGATTGTGCTATTGGAATAAACCAATCGGAATGTCGCCAAAATCACTTTTGCGGAAGAAATACCTGAAGCCTGCCAAAGGATACCCCTTACCTGCCAGCTGCAGCGTCAGCTCTCTTGATGAATTTGTGGTATGTTTCTCTTATGCAACGCTCTTTCCCCCATATAGTAATTATTACTGGCTTAAGCTTGGTGCTCTTGCGTATTTGGAATTTGATTTTATCTTAGAAGTATGTTTCGAAACAGATGCCAGCTCTTTCAGGTTATTTGATAAGCAATGAAATCTATTTCATTGTAACTCCTAATACTTTAAAACACTGAAATTCTTGTATTTGTTTAATATGTTTTATCGGGTTCAGTATACATAGATACTTCTTTGTTTGGCGAAAGATGTGACGATAAATATTGACGATAAAATTTTATTTCTGTTAACCCTGATATTTTCAGTGGTTTAAGTAACGTAGTTTTAAGGTTGTCATTTTGTTTCTCACATCTTGGTGTTTAAAAAAAAATAATAAATAAACTCTCCAAGAAAAAAAATCAAGTGGTACTTGAAACTTTTAATTATTTCAGCACGAAAGTTGAAGCGATTTTTTTTTTTCAAACTATTTTTTGTCTTTAAGATATATTTCATTAAGATTTAAAATCACAAAATTTAAATTTATATGGTTTCTAATGGCGATAAGAGTTGCAAAAACTTGTTTTAAGTATATTGCCCTTTAAGGTAATACTGCTGAATGATTAATGACTTTAATTCAACAAATCGCAGGTTCAATTCCTACCTCTGATGAGATCCAAAGATCTCAGTCGAGTTAATGTGCAAAAAGGAATAGAGCAACCAAACCAGTTTTCAGAAATTTCCTGATGATTAATTGATAAAGATCGAAACACAATAAAAAGAGAATCACTTAAAATTTATTATGCTATTTTTCTCTTTAAATACATTAAGTCACTGTTCTTTAAGTATTATAAAAAATTGATGTATTTTATTGTAATGCATAAAAAATGACGTTAAAAATTACATATTGTTTTTATGCTTATTTTTTAAATTGCTAAAAATGTATTTTTTGAATTTTTGAAACTTATTGATATACCACAAAAACTTGGAAAAATAAGATTATTAAATAAAATTGGAAAAACTATCAAATATTTTTTCATTTGAATTTATAATTGGACTATATTGCGATAAGAATAATTTTATTAAATCATTAAATTGAAATATCACGTAAATTATTAAGAAAAAATGTAAATATTTTGAACTCAGAATTTATATCTTCCTTAATTTCGGGCCGAGCTGGCAGCCGAAAGATTAGCGCTCTTGCTTTCGGTTCAACAGTTCGTGGGTTCGAATCCCACCTTGGGCATGGATGTTTGTAATGGTTCGTAATCCGCTTTAAACCTCGGTCTGATTAGCCCTCGTATGCAAAAAATGGCCATTGAGCGCCAAACAAATCAAACTCCTTTAATATCGGTATCATTAAAAAATCATTCCATTTTTAACAAATTACTTTTACCTAAATGTTATTTCACGACAAAATGCCGGCAAAATTATTAGAGCTGTTTTGAATTCGTGTTTCCTCTTTTGCATTGAAACTGCCGTTTTTCATTGTTTAATGTAAAAATGCACTGCAGCAACTAACAATTCTTAGTTTGCCGACCGATGGCTGCTGAGAGGTCCTGACTTCTGAGCTATGGGTCCCGGGTTCGAATCCCGGTCTTTACTTTTTCTCTCTGTCCTTTCTTCCAAGACTGTGGCCCACCCTATAAATGGGTTTGGGGTGGTATCGTCGCTTTGTTCACAGGTTGGGTAATGACAAATGAGTAGAGCAGTTTCTGGGATCGTCACCTAAGTGCCCGCCGTTTAAAAATAATTCTTACTAACATATAAAGTCGGCCAACTGCTACGGTTCTTAATCTAATGTAAAACGTGTATTTGGCTGGTCTTCACTTCACCAGTTCAGGGGCTCAAATCTTACCCTGGCAGGGATGTTCAGGGTGGTTCGAAATCTATTTTAATCTGTTGGTTGCTTCTAACGAACCCCTTTGTGCAGAAACTAATTTGAGATGCATCAGAACGTATCACGTAGGGTCTTCCTGGTATCGAATGTTAAGGAGCCTGGACCAATGCCCTTTTTAAAAGATCAAACGTTTCATCATGAGTATCAGTTCATGGAATATGATCAGGTTCTTTCTTCTTACTAAGTTCCGTAAGTGGAAGCACAAGTTTGCAGTAGTCGGAATATACTTTCTGTAATAGCTGCAAAGGCTTAGAACACTGCTAAGTTCTTTCCAATCTTTGTTATTGGTTTAGGTATATTTTCAATTGCTTTGATCTTTGGTTCTGGCACTCCTCAACCAAATTCAAAATCAAATGTCCTAAATATTTTATTTTGGACTTCGCAAAAAAACACTTTTTAAGGTAGATGGTGAAGTTTAACTCTGCAAGTCTTGACAAAACTGCATTTAAATGAAGCGAATGTTCCTTCCAATCGCTGCTAAAGATCGTCGTTTACGATCTTGAGAAAAAACTCTATCGATACAAAGCTTAGTTCATTTCACGACACATGATTTAAATCGACATCGATGGTCTTGAATGATGTGAAATGTCTACTGTCTTCATTTGGAATGACGTTATATCCATTTAGCAGTTCTAATGTGGTTACTGGCCGATGGTTAGCACTCTTGCCTTCGGTTAAACAGTTCATGCGTTCTAATCCCACTTTGGGTATGGATGTTTGTAGTGGTTCGGAATCCACTTTAAACCGTAGGTCCCGGTCTAATTAGCAAAAAGTGACCGTTGAGCGACAAACAAACCAAATCTAACGTGGTTATTATGTTGGGGCTCTTTCAATTTACTGGATAAATTCAGTGGCCTCTTCTATTGGAAAGTCGTCCGAAACTATAAGAAAGCTCAAGAATCAGAAATCCAGACACAAACGAATTCTTCTATCTATTTTGTAGACGCAAACTATCGGATTACCTATTTCCTAGTCTCTTTCTTCAGTTAAACCAAGATTCAATAGCTCTTCTATTTGCTTATCAACTTTACTTTTATGAGATTCTGGAATACGATATATCACTGGTCTTTTTTTTTTCTCTACATATAGTTTAAGCCAAATTCTATGAGGGCCAACTTTAATAACTCTTACTTCACCACTAAGGAGATCTCGGTGCTTAAGCAAAAGTTCACGTAATTGTTTCTTTTCAACTGATTGTAGATGGTCAAAATCAATCTCATTCCAATTTATACAGACAGAATGCGAATTTGAAATGGAGTAGATTTCACGGAATTAATGGTATTTTTTAAAAAATAACACCTATGGCCAAAGAACGAGGATATAATGTTTCCGAATCTTGTTCACATTGAATGTCTCACATTGCCGTCTGGTAATCTCACTTTATACGAATGCTGTGCCGCATGCTTAACAACTTCACCAGGACCAGTGCATCTTGCATAGATTTTATTGTAGAGTCAGGTATCAGAAGCACTACCTGTTCACCGATACTGAAATTTCTTACTGACGATCTTTCATTAAAATTGTCTCCATAAGCTTTGTTTGTCCGCTGCCATCAAAGAAATTTAAACGGAGAGACATCAGTCGTGGTGTTTGGAACTTTTCGATAAGAAAATGGTTGTTGAAGATCCCAACCTCTTGGATGATGTGGTGCAACACATCTTTTAGCGCATGGATCCACTAAACCATTCGAGGCAGCATAACTTGGGCATGAGAATCTAGAGCTGGAACCAATACGTCTCTTAAATTCTTGAGCAGACCTGAAATTAGTCCCTTGATCGCTGTCATTAGTGAAAATGTTGAGGAATGCATCGCAAGTGCGTTTGGCAGATACAACGGTCAGGTATTATTTTGATCTAGAAGACATATTATATCCTCTGCTAGATGGTGGATCAATTGATGTCAACATTTACAACTTCAAAAAGCTCAGGATGAGCTACCGGAGTCACGGGTGATCTCTCGCCAATATTAGCAAATTTACGAAGTTGATACACTTCAAAAATTTGAACTAATTCTGAAAATATATTTATTCTGGCCAGTAAAAAAAGTTATTTAATTCGTTCTTTTGTTTTCTTAACACTCATTTCTCCTTTGAATCCCGAAAACGGATTCGTGGCCTAATTTTAATATTTTACATAATCTATATTTTGGTAAGACTAATTGCAAAACTGGCTCACTAAGAATTTTATCCTTGTGGTAAATTAATTTTTTAAAATAAAATTACCTTTATTTTGTCTTAATTCCGCTCGAACTTTTTCTTACAAAATACAATTAATTTGTGTTTTTCCTTTAGTTTATAATAATCTGAAAATAGTTTAGAATCTCTCATGTACAGTATCCGATCCTTTCTCTATTTTCGCCCAACTACTGTTTTCCCCTTACGACAAAAAATTTTTTTTTTCATTTATTTGTTGCAAAACACCCGCAGACTCATCTTCTAACACCCCATGATTTTCTTTATTTTCCTTCTTAAAAGAACTATCCTGGTCCGCCAAAATAAGAGACTCGTAAAGAAACGGCGGTATCATCCCACCCACGTGTAACTTATACGTCAGGTCAACACGCATTTTACTGCATGATTAAACGCGGTACCCCTTGTAACTTACTCAGTCTGCATAGGCTGACTTCTAGGTGGACAAGGGCCGTTAGGGAATCGTAATTTAATATTCTTGACAAAATATTTATTTGCAAATTAACAAGACTCATAAATCGTAGGCTCCAGGAAAACTGAACTTCTCACTTTATGGAACGTTCGCTGCACATTCGATCGGGAAAAACTCCTGGCTGGTGTTGGGAATTAGACTTCTAAATTCCATTCTCAGGAACAGTCTCGGACAATCACTCGATAAGGTCGACGATCCTCTCCGGACAGCACTGGTGCCGAGCTGGCAGCCAAATGGTTAGTGCTCTTGCCTTCGGTTCAACAGTTCCCGGGTTCGAATTCCACCTTGTGTATGGACGTTTGTAGTGGTTCGGAATCCACTTTAAACCGTAGGTCTCGGTCTAATTAGCCCACGTGTGCAAAAATTGACCGTTGAGCGACAAACAAACCAAATTTGCATCCAATGGGAGTATTTACCATAATATATTTGTATTATTCATTATAGTATTTCTGACTTGTTAATCGCCAGGCCAAGACTATCCAAGGACTTTAACTCATTATAAAAGCTTCATGGCCGGAAGGCTATAGACCTGCCTCAATCCTAGACAAAAAAAAAAAAAAAGTTTTTCCTAGACAAACCAAACCGGACAGCACTGGAGCATCATGAAGTCAAAACAGAAGCCTGGCGTCTCTCTGTGATCTTGATTCTTTCTTAGACTCCTCGTTCCGTCGTGTCCGCTCCGGGTCCTGTTTCCTCCTCCGTCCCCCACAAGGGCCTGCGATTTAACTTCCCCCAACATCTGGCCTCGAGTCACTTTCGATCTCTATTTCCAGCCACTCCTCCAGTCATAACGAGTGAAGAGGCAATAAATTCTTCGGAAGCACATGACCAGGTGATTCCAGTTATATTTATCAGGAAGGCCCCTCACGAATCCTGTTTGCCGTTCCCAGAACAAACTGACTGTGTACTATGGTGTTCATGGAATTCAACGGGGGACATCAATCTCGTTGATAGCTGCAAAGGTGTTAACGTCGTCCATTGAAAGTCTGGAAGTAACTTGGGGGTTTCAAGCAATAATGGTGGCGTTATACCCTGTTCAGTGGCATTGAGGTTCTTCTCATTTTCGCCTCTTCATTCTCCCCAAAAGCAGAGCTTAAGGTAATCCTCTCATGTTCCTCATTATCGGTGTCGGGAAGCAGTTTTGAATTACAAACGAAAATTTGCGTCCCCGAATCTACTATGCAGTTCAACTCCTTCCCTTCCACGTACACTAACACATACTTCAGAGGACAAAGGTCAACTGAGGGATACAAGCATTGAGGGGATATTTCGGCTACCTTTAACTGTCTTCTTTGAATATTTCCTCCACTATCTCTCGCCAAATGGTTTTCTCCGTACATTCTAATTTTTTTTATTTAGTTTTGCCTCTTCGCGCCGAAAATCAGGTGCTATATATTTAGAATTCGCGTATTGCGATTATCGTCGGTATCAAATTGATGGTTTTGATAATTTAACCAGAAAGTGATTTTTCCTCCGATGTGAAATAATTTCCGATCCGTCTTGCGCTTGTTTGTTGTCTAACCAGTGTTGCGCTTGTTTAACGTTTAGACAATGGATACACGTAAATGCCTGGTATAACTTATCACTAGCTGTTTAAATCCTTCACATTTCTTAATCTACAGTAATTAGTGGATAAACGAGATGTAAATTGCACTTGTCTCGCCTGACATACGTTTATATTTTTGGAAATTTTGCAAACAAATGAAAGGTGTCGGTTTATATTCTAGGATAAATTGGAAAACGCAATTTTAAAATCTATTTCCTCATATTTGACGTAAATTATGATATTGATGGCTTTTTCTCCCAGAAGGTATAGTAAAATTTCCCCTTTAAACTCCTCGGGTACACTTATGCTTCTAAAAGACCTCTCCAAAGATGAGAAGAATAAACCTTCTGCTCGTTTGGGAATTGGTCCAGTTAATGTACTCTTTTTGTATTACATTCTATTCAATAATAGTTAGTTCAGTAGTTTTCTAATTTCAAAGTTTAGTATTACTGATTTATGTTAGGATATTAAAGTATCACTGTCTCCGCTTTTACCCTCTCTACATAATAGATCCTCCTGACTAGAGTAAATGTGCGCCCTCTTTTGATCAAATGGTGCATATTCTAGTCAGACGTCTTTCTACCTTGCTTGAGAGCAGATGTGTTGACTCTCTTGCGTATCTTTGGAAATGTTCTTCACTGTTATTATTTTATTGTAATTATTTGTGTTGTAATTGTCAGCCATCATTAAAACATGTCTGTTTGTGTACCACTGCCTTCTGTCTACTTCATTTTATACCTAAAAGGTTATGGGCCCAGGACTTAACTTACGCAAACAGACCACACCCAGATTGGAGGAGAAGAATTGGTAAAGATGGCGTCGCTTAGTGGAATGCGAATCGAACTTTTAAACAAAGACAATTACGAAACTTGGAAAATTCAGATGAAAGCGCTGCTGATCAAAAATGATGCCTGGGGATTTGTAAATGGAAAAAATCCAAAACCTGTCATTGTTGAAAGTGATCCAAAGTCAAAGGATGCTTTTAATGAATGGAGTGAAATGGATGAAAAGGCGAAAGCAGACATAATTTTGTGCATTTCTCCATCTGAATTGAAGCAAATAATGCTACAACCGATGTAAAAGGTTACGGTAAGGTAATTATTAAAACTAAAGTGAACAATAATGTACAAAATATTGAAATTAATGATACCTTATTAGTTCCAGATTTAAGAACAAATTTACTGTCTATTGCTAAATTATGTGATCGCGGTTATATTGTGACATTTAAAAATAATTTTGCAAGTATTGTAAATCCTGTATCTAAAGTAAAAATAATTGCTGAAAGAAAAAATAATTTGTACTATTTAAATGTAAGAGACAGTGATACATATTTAAAACAAAATGTTAAACATGTTAGTGAATCATTTGATTCTTCCAAAAACAAGTCAGCAGATATTGTCAGATGGCATTTTAGATTGGGTCATCTTAATGTAAAAGATATAGTAAATTCATGCAAAATTGGGAATATTAGATTAAACTTAAATAAATTACCTAAAGAATTTAATTGGTGAGGTATGTGCGATTAATAAATTAACGCGTTCCCCTTTTCCCAAAACAATCGGAGAGAGTGACCAATATTTTAGATATAGTGCACTCAGATTTATGCGGTCCAATGAGGATACCGTCAATAGGTAAATCAATATATTTATGACATTTATTGATGATTGTTCGCGATATTGTGCGGTTAAATTTCTGAAATATAAGAGTGATGCCCTTAATGCATTTAAAGAAATAAAAGCTCTATGGGAAAATCAAAAATCTACTAAAATTAAAGCTTTTATGAGCGATAATGGTGGAGAGTTTATAAGCGATGAATTTGATAATTTTCTTAAATCAAATGGTATTGAACATCGATTAACAACTCCTTATTGTCCCGAACAATGCGGGTAGCTGAACGTAAAAATAGAACACTAGTTGAAATGGCGCGTTGCCTTTTATCGCAGTCAAATCAAGCTTTGATTTATGGGCAGAAGCAATAAATACGGCGAATTATGTGCGTAATAGGTGTCCAACAAAATCACTTAATGGAAAACACCATATGAGTTGTGGTTTAATATAAAACCAAACGTTAGCTATTTTAAAACTTTTGGTTGCACTGCATATTGTTTAGAAAACAAGCCGAGTCATAAATTTTCTGCGAGATCAAAGAAAGGCATATTTGTAGGTTATTCTGAAAATTCAAAGCTTTTCGCATATATTTTCCAAATGAGAAAAAATTTGTTATTTCCAGAAGCGTTAAATTTTTGAAGAATATGATAATAAATCGTGTGTAGAAGTAATTTCTTGAGAGAAATAACCGCGCCCCATCTCCGATTGCTGAAAAATTCTTTGAGCAGGAAATAGTATCTTTTGACGAGAAAGGCAGAGCGCAGAATAATGCGAAAACAAAAATAAAAAATTCTGAAACTAAAGGAGAGGCGCGAAACGAAAGCGTTAAGTCCTAAGAGAGCGGACGATTTATGCGATTCTCCGAGCTCACCTTTGAACTCTAGGAGGGATACTTTCTTTGCGTAATAGGGAGATAATACGCGGGACAGAACCAATGGACCCCCCGTCGGCGAATGTTACTTACAGTTGCAATGCTGAGATCCCCATCAAGATAGCGCTCAAGGGTCCGAATGCTCCTCTGTGGTACGAGGCATTGGTCAATGAAATGAAGAGTGTTTTGAAAAACGATACGTTTAAGTTAGTGGATAGACCGACATCGGAAAAATGTTTGAGAGTCGTTTTGTTTTAACTAACAAATTTAACACTGATGGTTCTGATGTGAAAAAATAAAGCTCAATTTATTGCAAAAGGTTTTAGTCAAAAACCAAGGATAGATTATAATGAGACGTTTTCCCCAGTTGCGCGTAGCAGTTCACTTCGCCTCATGGCGTCTTTATCTGCAGAATTAAATCTAGAAATTCATCAATTTGATGTAGCAACGGCATATTTAAATGGCGAGCTGAAAGAAAGATTTATATGGAATGCCCAGATTATTGTGAAGAAATACTTGAACATTTAGTTATAAATGAAAAGTCTAATGATATTTCTAAAATGGCCAGTAAAATGTTAAAATCTTTAAGAAAAAGAGATAAAGTACTACTTTTAAAGAAATCTCTTTATGGTTTAAAACAGGCCGGCAGATGCTGGAATTTTAAGTTAAATGAAATTTTACTTTAATTTCGGAGCAAGCAAACCGATGCTGATCCTTGTATATATTATATTAAAGATGAAAAAGGATTAACCATAATTTTAGTATATGTTGATGATATATTATTTATGTCCCAAGATCCGAATAAAATTGAAAAATTTAAAGCTCATCTTAATAAAGAATTAGAAGTAAAATATGTAGGATTAGTTAATTATTGCTTAGGAATAAACTTTCAGCAAAGAAATGGATTCGTTACTATGAGCCAACAGGTTATATTCGAGAACTTTTAAATCGATTTGATATGTTAGAAGCTAAACCTGTGGCATGTCCTATGGATGTTAGTATTCGATTAAAAAGGGCTGAAAAAATGTAACGAGGAAAAGTTACCTTATCGCGAATTAATCGGTGGTCTAATGTATTTATCTGTTTCAACTAGACCTGACATTTCAAATGCTGTCAGCCAGTTGAGTCAATTTTTGAATTGTTATGATAAAACTCATTGGATTGCAGCGAAACGTGTACTGCGATACTTGAAAAAGACAATTAATCATGGATTAGTTTTTTTAAACGTACAGGTGAGCCCCTATTTGGGTATACTGACTCTGATTGGGGTAATTGTCCTGATGATCGCAAGTCATATACCGGGTATTGCTTTATGTTGAATGGAAGTTTAATTAGCTGGGAAAGCCGTAAACAAAGTACCGTAGCTCTTTCCTCTACTGAGGCGGAATATATGGCATTATCGGATGGTACGAAAGAGGCTATTTACCTTTGTAATTTAATTAATGAACTGCGCGATTGTAAATTGGAAAAAGTGCGCATATTTTCTGATAACAAAGGAGCCTTAAAATTGGCTGAAAATCCAGTTTTCCATAAGCGAACAAAACATATAGATGTTAGACATCACTTTGTAAGGAAGCTCTTAAAAACGGGCGAATATACATACAGCATATACCAACAGAAGATATGGGGGCCGATGTATTAACAAAGCTTTACCTGCTATTAAGCATTACAAATGCTTAGATATATTAGGAATAGAAGACACTAATTTGCATTTTCGGGTGCAAATGCGTCGACATTGTGGGAGGGTGTTAGGATATTAAAGTATCACTGTCTCCGCTTTTACCCTCTCTACATAATAGATCCTCCTGACTAGAGTAAATGTGCGCCCTCTTTTGATCAAATGGTGCATATTCTAGTCAGACGTCTTTCTACCTTGCTTGAGAGCAGATGTGTTGACTCTCTTGCGTATCTTTGGAAATGTTCTTCACTGTTATTATTTTATTGTAATTATTTGTGTTGTAATTGTCTGCCATCATTAAAATATGTCTGTTTGTGTACCACTGCCTTCTGTCTACTTCATTTTATACCTAAAAATTTATACACCTTCCTTCACAAAAAGTTTGTGAAAATGTAAGAACATTAATACATATATATTTCTTAATAATTGCTTTTAAAATTAAAGAAATTAATTTCCTGGGGATTCTTAGTAATATTTTTTTCTGAGAAGGTGGCGGTAGAGCATAGTTTGGAAACTACTGATTTTGTCAGTTCAGCAGTTCATGAGTTCGATTCCCATATCGAGTATAGATTGGACAGGACTGTGATACCCGTCGAATCGGCTGTGTTGCAAGTTGGAAACAAACCTAACCTAAATCCTGCACAAGTAAACTCCATTACCCGATCCTGAGTTATTCAGAACAAACGTTCCAAGAGATAAAAATGTCTATTTTATATTTATTCACTCAAATTCTCATTTTATTTTCTTAAATAAGGACCAAGGCATTGGTTTGAGAAACCGATTCCATGGATTCAAGCCACTAACACATGACAACAAAAGAAAAGTCCAGACAGAACACCCACTTTATAATTTGCTCAAATTTGCAAGGTCAATTTAAATTTTAAAAAAAAATTACAAGTAATAGAATTCTAAATTAATGTATAAAGAATCCTTTTTAAATATTAAGATTAACATCTTGCTAACGCCAACATTAAATGTTGTATTCCTTTTAGTATGTAAAACGTTGTATTTAATCGTAAAAAAAAAAAAATCAATATTTAAGAAAATACTCAATGAAATATAAACAATATAATTTTAGTTGAAATTTTTGTGCATACCTACTCAAACTGTTTTAAATACAAATTATGCAATTAATATAAATTCTGTTAGAGGTAAAATTTTATCTTTAACATATATAATAATTTTATAATATATTTTTTTTTAAAAAAATAGAGTGGATTTTACATTTTATAACAATTTTTATATTGTATAAATGGGAGATGCAATGTTTTTGCGTAACAGTAGCTCTTACTTTATAGAGAGCAGTGCAGTGCTTGCTGCCAAATAATTAATTATAATAATTGGTGAAAGAGAGATTTTTATCAAATTGTTTGTGATTAGACCGCAATACATCACATTTTATACCTTTCCAATAGTTAATGCTTTACAATGCGGAAACTAATCAAACAAACCTCTGGTACTTTGAAACTAAGCTGGTTGCAGAAGGTTTAACTGTTTGATTTTGTTGCTCATCAGTTCGTACATTCCACCCCCCCCCATAGGGTGTGCATGCTTATAGTGGGTGGGAATCCACTTTCAACCGGGTTCGGTCTTATTACATCTAATGTGGAATATAATAAATGATATATAAAACAAACCTTGTAGTTCTTCAATGCATTCAAAATAATTTTTACTGCATGCAGAAATTTGAATGTTACTTTCACGAGAGTTTTTTTTATTTTTCATTTCCCTCTCAGATTTCAAAAACGGAAGATTTTGTTTCCTTCCATCACCGGAGGGGAGGGGATATTATTCGCGGCTGCGTTGAGGCGTGGATTTGTTGTCAAAACAACCGTATCGGGGCTTAAATTCTCCGCGCATTCTTCCTCAATGCGTGGATACGGGTGACATATCCTCCCCCCTTCCTATATGGAACTCGGGGGGTGCACTACTCTTGCTTCGATGTCTTGGACAAAAGTCTGTTTCTTGATTTAAATAAGTCATCAAAAAATGGGAACGCTAATCTGAAAAAGCAAAGGAAGTTGACCGGCTTAATGTGCCATTCTGGCGCCCCTTAAGGTCGTCTGCACTCTGCAATAGAAACCTGCGCATGCCCGCTCCCCCACAATCAATATTGCCGTCTCTCCACTTACAGATTCCAACTACTGCAGACACGTTGGGGTTCGTGAAAACGCGTGATTTCCCCCACCTTTGCATTCCCTTCGAAAAGGTAAATAAAGGTGTTTTCCTGCTCCTCCAGAACTATCTCTCCCGACTCGGGGGAAAAAAAAACATAAAATGCAGCGGTGACACCTCCAGGAATTGATGGTAGAAATTATCCTTTTCTTAAAAATTGAAGCCATGAAGAATCGTCGGGTGCTGTAGTTATGGTCCACGACGGAGACCACCAGGTAAATTGGATTAGTTTCAAGCTTATTAATTGCGATATTCCTGAACCAAATAAATCTTTGACGTTGCTGTTAAAAAAATCCAAGAGCATTTTAAATATATAAATATTTCTCCAAAGCCTATAAGGTCCTAGTTCTCGAAATTTTGCTGGTTGTAGTATGGAAGTTAAACCTAACTGCTGTTCTTAGGAATTTTTTTATTTAGGTATTTTTGAACGGTTAAAAATTACAAGGTAAAAAAAAATACCTGTATCAGTAATGCATAAGATTTATTAAAAAAAAATCTAGCTTATATTCAGTATAATTTATAATTGTGACTATATATAAACTTATTTTGAAATATCTGTAATGCTTTTCCTGTGCTATAAATATCGGATTAATATATTCATTGTTTTTCCCCTGCAATTTCAAATTCGGATCAAATCTATAAAAATTAGTTTTTACTCTCAAAAAACGTTTCATTGGGCGAACTAAATTTGCTCTTGTATATAATTGAAACAACTATCAAAATATTTATAGATCACTTTAAAACTTCATAAGTAATTGAAAAGATTCATTGCGCTACCGGCAATATTTGACATTGTCTCCAAATTTCAGAAAATAAAATATTTCTAAATGTGATTTGTTGAAATTAATTTAAAAGTATAAACTTAATGATTATCGGTTTAGTAAAAATGTCGGTCTTTTATTCATTTATCATTAAAGATACTTTTCGAACCAAAACTGAACTTGCGTTAAAAATTACATTTTTTATATTTAAGTTCTACTTTAATTTGCTTAAAAGATTAAGAATGATATTTAATTTTCTTATCAGCCATGTTAACTTCATTAAACTATGCAATTTAAATGGAAGGACATTTCAGTTAGCTTCTGGAAAATAAGTATTTTAAAATAAACTAAAGAATTTCAAATGCATTAAACGAACTGAAATATAGTTTTTATAAATTTATTAAAAATTAGTGCGAACTATATAGAATTAAGATTTTTCTCTCTATAAAGAACTAACTTGGCGCTAGTGAAGGATTAATTCCTAAAATTTATGATTTGAAACATTAAATGAAAGTTTTTTTAAATTATGTGAGTACAAAATTAAAAATTGCACAAAAGACAAGATGCGCCAATTTTTGCCATAGTTTATGAATAATTATCCAATAGATTTTTGTTGCAGCAACAAAGATTCAATCCCAGTATTTGTGACAAAAGTGAGTGTTTTTTGCCCATAATTCAAGCGAATAGCAGGTTGGTTGATTTGAAAAAAAATGCTTAAGCCTTCTTTTTTTTAAATATATTGTATGTAAAATAAAATTGGACTAAACTGAATTGATTTAAAATATGTTTTATAGCTGTTTGGACACAAAAAGTGGCACTTTAAAATATCATTTTTTTAAAAATTCCAATCTCTTTATAATGCACAATCTGTCGCGTCAAAATATTATTAGTTTCTAAATATTCATCTGGCATACAACACAATGGAAATGCAATTAAAGACATTCAAAAATTCACTTATTTTTCATATAAAATGCCCGTGATATTTTTTTACTAACTTTATTTGAATTAAGTTTTTGTCTTTAATCATTTTGTGCAAAAATCTTGCAAAGAAAAACTAATTTAGTGAGTATTTACATCATTTAGTTTAAAAAATCCAATATTTCGAGTGGAAATGCAATTAAAGACACTTACTTTAAATCTAGAATATAAGCTAGATTATAACCTCTTCATTTTTGTTTCTAAAGTGCTTAAAAGGAGCAGTTTGTTGTCTCTGGTGTATTAGATACTAAATATTTAAAACATCTTAGCTGACTTGGACACTTTCTATTCAAAGGTAGTTATAGAATGGGGCTTTCGATATAAAAGCAAAAATTTGAATTTTAAAGGAAGGTTACTCAGATAGGTCAATTGCAAACAACATTAATCGCTCTCCAACTACCGTGTGCAATTTTTTAAATCTGCATGTATAGGGTTAAGAAACGTCTAGGTATTTATAGTAAATTGAGTGAGCGGCAGATAATTCGCGATGTAATAAGGTCTAACGTAAATTCAACTAAAATTACGGCTGTTATACAACTCGAAGAATCAGCCAATCTGGAGTTGTTAAATGGGCAAAAAAACGTCGCAAACTTCTCTTAAGTATTCAGCATAAGAAGGATCGTTTGGAATTTGGAAAAAAAAAAATGTTAATTGGGACTTTGAGGAACTCTGGAAGGAGTGGAACAATGTGGTGCTCAGTGAAAAGTTTAATTTTGATGGCCCTGTTCGAAACAAGTCTTACTGCCATCGCATAGGGACCAAAAAGGAGATTTCAGTTAGCCGCAATTTGGCCCATTGATGGTGTGGAGAGATTTCACGAGCAGTTGAACAACCATCTCGCACCTAAAATGAATTCCTCTAATTATATTGAACTCCCAGATAACGAATTATGCCGAAGATTCCTGGATATTTCAACAGAACAATGCAAGTATTCCCAACTCTAAAACAACAAAAGCACATTTATAGAGCGAAACATCCAAGGCTTGATAGAAATGAACCCTATCTGGGGATTAATAACGCAGAAAGCTTACGAAATTGGCCACTTTGAGTCGGTAATGGACTTAGAAGACAAAATTCGTGATTTATTGTCAAATTTGCCATTCAATTACCTTCAAAACTTTATGAAATCGATGCCAAATAGAATGTATGATGTAATTGTAAACAATGGTGGTTGTCGCTCATTATTAATTTATAAATTTGCTCGAAAAACAAGTGTCTTTAATTTCATTTTCTCTCGAAATTTCTGATTTTTTTATCCAAATTCTCATTAAATTAAGTTTTCTTTGCAATTTTTTTACACTGAATAATTGAAAACTAAAAATGTTATTCATATACAGGTAATTCAATAAAATATGATGCACTTTCATGTCAAAAACAATGGAGTTTTTGAGGTCTTTAATTTCATTTCCACCAGTGTATTTCGATCTGATGGTTTACTCATTATTTTTAATGAATTACTGGAAGGTTACTTATGAAGTCATTACAAAAGTGATGCTTATTTTCATTTAGGGCTTTCACGTTTTTTTGTTATACTGTCATCAGTTATTACAAAACTAGATAGAATGTTCAATACGTGTCTTCAGAGCTAATGTTTCCTAAATGTACGTTCAGTCAAAGCTTTCCATATTAGCAAATGAATCGTTTTTACTGTCACCTAAACCCGTGATTTTATTCCCACTTCGTTTTTGTTGTAGTTCAGAATTTTTTTTTGAAGCCTTGTCGAATGACTTATCACATGCAAAAAGTGACAACCAAAGCAATCTGGTCGCGCAATTTAACTAAATATATAACTGGGTAAAGAATGGCAAGTTTCTTGAGAGTTTCCCATTCTCTTCGGAACTATTTTGTGCTGAAGTGCTGCTACGTCTCAAACTGACTCAGAAACAACACTTAATTTATCTTACTTGTGAAAGTTTCTCTCTAATTTCAAGTGATGGGAGATAGAAGGGTTTTGTGTATAATATGAATGGATTTTAAAACAGGTCCAAGAGCTGCATTTACAGACAACTATGGATTATTTTCAAAAATTAAACCTGTCTGGCTCTTTCAAACTCATAATGTACTGATCAGACTTCAATATTTCTAACTACAGAAATGCCATTAAAGTATTTTTTGCAATCACTTTTTCTGTGTCAAAACAACGCATCTACAGTGTTAACTTACCTTGCTGTTTCCTCGGAAAATGTCACTGTTCTTTTGACATCGAAGGTCCAATTGTGCCTCAGCAAATAGTGTTTCGAATTATTTTAACCTTTCTCTTGCCAAATGTGTTTTTTGTTTTGTTAAGACATCACGGTGAATTTACGGAACATTTAAAGCACTCAAAAACGCAAATGAAATACTTCCAGAGACTTGGCGATGTCTCCCGTTTGGTAGACGATCTTTTCTACCGAAAGCATTCTTTAATTCTCAATTTTTTAGATCTAATGAACATTTCCTTATTGTTGAAAAAAACCTACACCTATAGAGTGTTCAAAGACCGGCACTCATGGCATTCACAAAATGCTACAGGACAGTTTCTACAGCTGCTGTACAAGTACTAGCGGGAGTCCTACCGCTAGATATAAAAGCAGGGATAGAGTATGCAAAGCTGATGGTATTGGTGGAGCGCAGGCCATATATCTTTCACGAGGTAAATCTGCGGCCAGATGATATTGAGCAGAGGGTGGACATTCTGTCATGTCACCCAGCGGAGCGTTGCAGTGTACCTTTCGACAGCGAAAAGCCTACTGGCGAGGGTCTTGAAATCTTTACTGACGGATCAGGCATTGATGGTAAAATTGGTTTAGGATTCACCATCATGTACTTTGGGCAAGAGATTGTAACATTTGGCGCTAGACTAGGCGACGAGAACTCTGTCTTTCAGTCGGAAATATCGGCGCTGGGACTGGCACTAGACTGGCTCAAAGTACACCCAGGCAACAACACTTGTCATTTATACAGTGATTCGTGTTGTATTCCCTTTACTCCCTGGCCGATCTGAATAACCAAAACATCTTGGTTAAAAAGGTTAAGGACTCATACCAGGAAGCCATTTGTGGAAGAGAGGTACGTACGCTTACATTTCGTGCGCGCACACGCAGGCACTTTCGGTAACGAAAGAGCTGATATACTGGCCAAAGAGGCTGCGAATCTTCCACAGCCAACGCTGGACCAGTCACGTCCAAGGTCGCACCTAACCAAGGTGCTGCATAAAGAAGCACTGCGTGTATGGCAGCTGAGATGGAAGAACGAAGAAGTGGGTCGACAGACCTACAGATTCTTTGAAACTGTCTCTGATAAAAGAGCTCTCGGTAATGCTATCGTTGCCCAAATAGCGACAGGACACGGACGTGTACCGGAATACCTTCATAAACGAGGGTATCCGATTAGCGAGTTATGTCGCTCGTGCAATGCGGTGGGGGATTGTCTCCACTTCGTGCTGACTTGTACCAGGACCTCGTATGAAAGGAGCAAGCTGGTGTACAAGAGCGAAAGCTTGAGTACCATTTTGGACCGGCGCAACTGGTCTATCTTGAAAAGGATAATGTCCATTGCGTTGGATGACATTCCAATGATGGAATACCAGCGTGCTTCTGACGATGGTCCGGTCGAGAGCTGGGATATTGAGGAATAATATAGGACTTGACGGTTCGTAAAGGAATTTTATAAGAAATCTTCTACGAGAATGTATGCCAGAATAAGTGAGTGGGTGCCGGCGAGGCTACTCGCCTCATCAAGGTATGGTTCTATGGCTCAACTACCGAGGCAGGTGGCGGCTGTTGGAAGGTAGACTCGAGTTCAAAGCTTTCGAGTTGCAAGGTATGAAAATTAGTTATAGGAGCCTCAGCTTCTGGCACTAAGCCTCGCAAACTCGATCCCCTTCTGTCCCTTCTGTTGAAAAAAACATGGGAGGAGGGTGTGTGGAAGCTGGCTATCCTCTCACACAATGGCATCTTTGGAGATGCTTTGAGAGCCTCCTGCCGAGTTCTTTGGCGAATTACTGGATATTTATTTTGATAATGAGAAGCTGGATCATTGCATCGTCTTCTGACCGAAGACCAAATATGCTTAAAAATTGCTATTTTCAGACTATTTCGCCAAATAGCGGATTTAAAACGGAGATGGACACGAACCTCTACGGCTAGTTTTTGAGAAATAGTCATGGAAAATATTTCGAGTATATATGGAGTGGATATATATCTGTCCTACGACAGGGAATTGCAGTTTACTGCTTTTTCCGGCGTGTAGATTCGTGTTATGCAGGTTTTTAAAGGTAGCCAAAAAGACTGTGGCAATGAATGTGTGTAAACACATAAAATTAAAGTATGAAAGTGGCAACGAATGTGTAGTTCCGTATATATATATATATATATATATATATATATATATATACACATTTCTAAATAACATTAAAGGCAATGAATGTGAGATCTAATGCGGAAGTCCCCCGCGTTAGTGACAGAATGAAAGCTTTTAACAAACAAAGTGAAATTAAAGTGAATGAATGGTGCATATTGTGTAATGTGGCATGTGTCAAATACACCGCACAAAATTGGAAATATAAGATTGAGGGAGGCGTCTAGCTGTCAGTGCGAAAGTGGAAGTGGTGTATGTGGTCTGGTTTAAATGCCAAAGCGGGAGAGTACCAGTCTCGGGAGTTCAGGGTTAGTGCCCTACCCTTGGTCAGTAGAAACCCCGTTGACCGCTGCGACATGAAAGTAGCTGCGCGGTGATGATGCGACTGTTTCTGGTCGTGCTTATACGAGAAACGACCCCGCAATGCTGTGCGGTTAGGAGAGCACGTGATTGGGAGGTGAGAGGCCCTCGAGAAATCCTCCTGTTTCCGAAATTGACTGTTACGGCAGTCCGATGATTTGAGGGACCGTAGGATAGAACCTCTACGTTGCTGCGACTTCTTGGAAACGTGTGATTCACGGCATGTTGAAGTAGGGCGGACTACACTACTGGAAGCCTTGCGGGTTACCCTAGATTGCAGCGTGGAAAGGGTGGCTGATCCGTGTCGGGGACGGCCCAGGTGGTACGCTGGAAGTAACCAATTAAGTTTGGGAGCTGAGCCGAACAAAGCTCGTAGCTCTTTTCTTTTTATGGTGATGACTGATTGAATATTGTATAAAGCGTTTATTATTGTATACAAAATCAGTTACCTAAAAAGTGATTATGATGTCAAAATTGAAATCCTTGAAAAGTCCTTCTAAGAAGGGAACGAAAAAGCGCACTTTTCAGTGCGAACTAGTGAAACTGCAAGAGATTTGAAGTAGACACGAGTGTCGTGGAGGCGCTTGTCGAGCATTTGTCTGCGGCGAGAGGTGAAACGTCACCGACGAAGAATCTGACTGCCGTGAAGAAGAGGCTATTAATGGACTCGACTGAGTGTTACAGACTCAATGGTCGATGCAACTACAACAATGGAAAAACAGTACAGACCATTGCTCTCCTAGTATACCCAAAGCCGGGGAATAATCATTCCCATTCATCATTTGACATCGGATGATGTCAAGTCAGAACTAAAACGGGCCATTGACCCTAGAAAGCTGGGAGTGGCAGTCCAAGGACTGAAGCCATTAAACAATAATGGCATAGCCACTGAGCTAAAAAACACGCAAGATTTGAGTACCATGCGGGAAAAGATCAAGGAAGTGTTGATTGAAAAAGTAGAGGCTCGGGAGCCGGCATGGCGACTACCCCGAGTAATGATATAGATCTCCCGGGCATAGATGGTGAGGTAGAGGTCTTTGAGGGCCTCAGGTGCCAAGACGAGATCCCAGAAGGCCACATAAAGATGGTCTTCAAGCTAAAAGGCAAGGGGACATATAAACACTGGGTGCTGGAAACGGCGCCGGAGGTGTTTAAAGCCCTTATGAAGAAGGCAAGGTCAGTTGCGGCTGGCAAAAACATCGGGTAAAGGAGTTCCTTGAACCCACAAGATGTTTCAAGTGTTGAAGCGGCTGGCAAAAACATCGGGTAAAGGAGTTCCTTGAACCCACAAGATGTTTCAAGTGTTGAAGGTTCGGGCACCTACAATCAAAGTGCCCGGAATAGGTACAAACTTGTACCGTGTGCGCGGGCGAGCACTCCTTTAAAGAGTGTGAGAATGAGACTCGCTGCGTCAACTGCATCAGGGCGAACACTATGTTCAAACTGAAATTGGATTTCGGACACAAAACGGTTGACCTACGCTGCCCACAGTACAAGAGGGAGTGCGAGCGTATTCGCCCACGTACCAATTATGATTGATACGACCAACTGTAATGAATATGGCATTTTGCAGATAAACCTTGCAAGATCTAGGACGGCAACTCTGGAGATCTTAAAAGAGTTGGAACTGGCTTCGTCCGACATCCTTCTCCTTAGGGAGCCCTATTTGGTGGAGTTTGCGGTCTTTCCACAGACATGGTTGTTGGCTCACATCGCCGACGGAATGGCTGCGGTTGTCGTCACTAACACCCAACTCAGTGTCTGAATCAAACATGCGGATGCTTATATCGTAGCGGTAGAAATCAGAGATCTGCGCCATTTGCTACTGATAGTGTCGTTCCTCCGAGAGCAGACATAGGTGGTTTTTTAGAGACTCTCGAAAAGATCATGATTCCACACGAGAGTTCTCATAGGAGGAGACTTTAACACCAGGCATCAATTGTGGGATCCCGAGTGTCCGTCTAGGATAGGCGAGGAGAAGCCCTTGTGGAATTTCTCATTCGAAACGACCTCGTTATATTAAACGAGGGTATCCGATTAGTGAGTTATGTCGCTCATGCAATGTGGTGGGGGACTGCCTCCACTTCGTACCAGGACCGCGGACGAAGGAAGCAAGCTGGTGTACGATATCGATAGCTTGAGTACCATCCTGGACCGGCGCAACTGGTCCATCTTGAAGAGGATCATGTCCATTGTGTCGGATGACATTCCAATGATGGAATACCAAACTTGTCACCTACGATGGTCTGGTCGAGAACTGAGATATAGAGGAATAGCAAGGAACTGACGGTAAAAGAGTCGTATAGGATTTGATGGAAAGGTAAAATACAAATCTTCTACGAGGTGTACTGTTAGCCAATTTTATAGAGTGGGTGTCGGCGATAATTCTCGCCTCATCAAGAAATAGTTCTGTGGCTCATTTACTAAAGCAGGTGGCGGCTGTTGGATGGTAGATTTGAGTTCAAGGAGTCGACCATCTTCGAGTGCAAGGCATCAAAATTATAGAAGCCACAGCTTTTGACACTAAGCCTCGCAAACTCGATCCCTTTCTGTTAATGTTAGCTGTCAATAAATAAAATAATCTATAAATTTTCATCACGTGAAATTTTACAATGACCTATGTTTATTTACAATTTCTTATGTCCCTTGAGAAATAAGAATAGGAAGTTTAACTTAAAGAATAGTGTTATTTTTAACGGCAAGACTGCACTCGAAAGATTTGTAATATTTTAAAGTTTTTTTTTCCAATATTGAATTTTTTATTTTAACTTTTGTAATTTGTTTTCCAGTTACTTTATATTTATTTTGAGCTAATTATTGAGTTGAGGGTCTGATCCTTAATTCAACAGTTCGTGAGTTCGATTCTCAGGTATGCGGGGGATGCTCTTAGTTCGAATTTCATTCTAAGTTTCCAACCAAATGAGCCACTGTACGCGCCGAGCTGGTAGCCGAATGGTTAGCGCTCTTGCCTTCGGTTCAACAGTTCGTGGGTTCGAATCCCGCCTTGGGCACGGATGTTTGTAGTGGTTCGTAATCCACTTTAAGTCGTAGGTCCCGGTCTAATTAGCCCTCGTGTGCAAAAAATGACCGTTGAGCGACAAACAAACGAAAACGAAACGAGCCACTGTGCGCATACGTGTACAGTATTAAATACCATTGTAATACCTTACTTTTCGTTTAGTTTCTGATTGAAAGTGGCAAAAAGCCACCCTAAATGAAATCGGAGGTTTTGTTTGCTATAATGAATATCGTAAAAGGAAAATTTTATACCCATCGTTTCTTGTCAGATTGGCATTTTCCAGAAATTTGTCTGGGCCCATAAACATGAAAAGAGAATCTCGGATGTTAATCCGTTTTCATTTCCCTTTCAATTTTCAGCTCTCATTCATTTAGCTCATATAAGCGATGTACATTTAAAATTCCATTTTTTATTTCTACTTTTCTGAGTGGAGAAACTTGGTAAGATCCAGTTTTGAAGAAAACTGTGTTATCTCTTTATTTTGCACCCATTGAGACTAGTTGGATTTCCCGCATTCTTATCCGATCGCTTATAATAAGTGAAATGTTTATTAAATAAGTTACATTCTATTTAATAAATTAGAAAAATATAAAAACACAACATTAATGAAATCTTTATTCTATTTGCTTTCCGAAATTTTCTCCTAGACTGAATGGAGAACAAGATATAAGTCAACTTAAGAAACGAAAGTAAAAACTATTTCATTTACTGTGATGCAAACCTCATTTGTAATAATTTTGACTCCCAGTAAAATTGTTTACACTGCGATATTAAGCGAACATTTGATTTTAACTCCACACAATTCTTATAAACAAAGAATAATTAAATTATTTTTTTAGAAGTTTTCCTTATTTATTAGTAAGAGTTTGTTCCGTATTATAAAATGCAGTATCAAAAATATAAGTCTTCATGAAATGTTTATGTGTTCCGAGAATATAAAATTACACGTTTTTACCTTGTATCATAAATTTTAACTTTTTATTGAATAATAAACGGTAATGGGGATTATTTTGAAACAAATGTCTGCATGAAACTTGTTTCGCACAAAAAGTACAACAAGGAAGATCGAAAAGTATTTTATAAATAACACTGCGCTCCATTTATCAAAGAATTTGCGCTTTTGCCTAAAGTTTATCGAATGACACGAGTAATAATTCGTTATTTAATATTGTGATTTTTTCCCACAGTTCTCATTTTTTTAAAAATATATTTTTCTAATATTTAAATATTTTCACTTCCATGAAGAATCCTTACAAATATCAGAAAGTTAAATGATTATACTAATTCCAAAAATATTAAAATACTGTAGTTTCTCATTAGAGAAAGTATTTCGGAAATTTATCACATTAAAATGAATTCCTATTGGTTCATTTTATTGAAACTATATCTTAGAAAGAAAATTTGTAATAAAAGCGTGTGCCATCGTTATAAAGAATACGAAGAATATTTTGGATAATTTAAGATAAATTTAATGTTTAACTTCAAGAAGATTTTGAATATATGACTCTAATATGTGACTCTAATCTGTGATATGAATGCATACATTTTTAAATTTAATTTAATGTTAAACTTACACTAATAGCCTTACTTTTAAAATCGTTCTTGGTTATACGAAAATATTATATATGAATGTGTTTTCGTACATTTGTATAACCAGTAATTAAATTAAATATAATTATATAGAAATAAAATAATTAAATTTTATTTATAAAAATATTATGAAAATCTAAGTTTTTAGATACGTTTTTTAAAGTTTCAGTAAAATAAGTACACTTATCAATATGTTAAGAAAACTATATTCTGATCATTTTAATTTGTCGATTTTTGAGCATCAACAGAAAATGATTGCTATTAAAGAAAAGTTTGTTCTAAAAATATTTTGCTCTTGTATAAATAGTTTATAAAGAAAAATGGCTGTGGATTTAGCTTTGTCAAATACAAAACTATTTTCAATTCATAAATTGTACGCTTCCAAATATTATCTCTTTATTATAATTTATTATATGGCCTGTATAGCCCTAACCAATCAGAATTTTGATTAAATTCATTTGCTCCTACTTAATTAAATGCTTTTCCAACATTGTTAGATTTTAAATACCTTATACTAAGCATTTCAATTCAAAATTATGTTAGTTAATAATAGAGTTTGATTCGAATGAATAACATTGGGAAATGTATAACTTTACAATTGAAAACTGTTGGGTTCTTTTATACATCCAGTGTTGGCTTCAAAGTTTTTCAATTGAATTTAATTAACAGAATTAAAAAAATTGTCAAAGTATAAATTCTGATAAACATGATATAAAAGTGTTATTTCGTTTCCAAATATAAGCCTGGTTCAAGCTTGGAACTTTCGCCAAAGCTTCGCTCTTTTCGTTATGTCATTCTTAGTTTGCAGACCAAAGGTGAGGTATACGAACTGTATCCGCCCTTTAAAAACTCGTGATTCACTTTATTGCATTTACGTCGAAGGTGCTCCACCATATACGAATACTGCGTTTTATCGAAATTTTCAAAGGTGGAAATTTAAAGTTTTTCAAAATCTACGCTAGCCTTATAAAAACGAAATATCTATAAATTTCAAAAATCAGCATGCACATAGTTAATGTCAATGAATGCTTTTAATGCAATGGCTTGGTTAATAACGAAATTGAAATTGTGGAAGTACTTTTCTCGAATCAATATACACTTGACCGGATTCAGAAATTTTTCTAAGTTGTTCTGAGAAAATAATCTATGTGTTTTATCAGAGAAAATCATTTTAAGATTTGGTAGGAAGCATTTTTTTAAATGAATGAATTCATGTTACTTGCAGCTATGTAAATTAAAATTAACTCTCCACAAGAATTTCTTAATAATTTTACACAAGGTGCCAATTAGAAAGACCAATTCTTATTTATTTTATTTTAATGCTTATTAGACTATGGAATTTTTGGTTTTTAATAACATGAAATCATAAATAGAACTTTACAACTTTTCAAAAGAAAGCATTAAGTAATACTGACCTTCAGTTTATTTGTTTGAGTCTCACTTCAAGTAAGTGTGTTTATTGCTATGAAGTGCAGGTGTAGTTCAATGAGCCTCATTCTTAGAAAGGGCCTGCATTGTGAAACCGGTGATATTAATTTTGTTCATGAATTTGATCCCCAAGCTATTTTTCCAATTTAATGTGCATAAATGACTAAAGAGAATATGTATACAACCATACATGGGTTGGAACCCAGCTACTGTTGTGCAGTGGTATGTGCTTGGGAGTTTTGGATCTACCACTAATGAAATATTCCTGAAAGCCATTTTAAAGGTTTAAACACATCAAGGCTCAGAACCACAATCGACAGACATACGGGAAGAAAAGCAGTCGTGGCTGGCAACATCATACTCCGAAGAGCGCTAACCTACTCCTGTACAACGTTAAACCTTTATATTGCATTAAAACAGTTGTGGCTGCAACTGCGCTAAGTTTAGTTAACTCAAGAGTTACTTCACAAAAGTTATTTATGTATATAATAACGAAGTCCTTCACATTACAGAATCTTATCATTCGCAATTTTGGCTTAAGTTGCTCAATAACCAGAGTTGATTATTAAAATTATTCAGAAATTCTTTATATGTATTGATTCACCCTCTAGTTGTCAAATGAGATCAAATTTTTGTTAACCAAGCTTCCACTGCTCCAGCCGATTAATTTAGCAATTATATTCTCACAATAATCAGTGTTCGATTATTAATGTTTGTCAACCATCACATTAGACGTACTTATTTTCGCTTGTCTCAATGTTTACATAAAGTTCAGTGTAGAAAATTTCTTTTAAGATATATACATTTTATTATCAAATTAAAAAATACAGCGTAAAGAAATAGTAATTTTTTTAAAGCTTCTGCATGAATAAAAAAAAAAGTTCGTTATTCATGTTTCTTTTTGAGACTGGCACAGTTTCTCAAGGAAAAGACCTTTCGCCGCCATATTTTCCTAACCTGTACTAGAGGGTCTTTTGTAACTTCATTCATGACGTGGAATCGAACAAAAGAACATCCACTAATAAAATTAACTCCATTAAAGAAATTTCGTTCTCAGATTCTCAAGAGTTAAAATCATAACTCATTTGGATTTTGCTGCATTTGTATTCTACAGATGAAATGAAAATTGTGAAATCTGTAATATTAGTTTCAAAATGAAGAAATATTTAAAAGAACACATGAAAAACTAACACAATCAGGTAGCATATGAAAAAGCTTTGATACTTTTCCAGAATTAAAAGCTAACATACCTAAAAGATCTATAGAAGAACGTTTGAAAGATCATAATATTGATTTAATTGAAGAAATTTTAAAATTCAAATCAACTGAAGAACTTGAATTGTAGAAGAAAAACAGAGTACAAAAACAAGATTTCGCCGTTTATGGTCTCATAATTCTGCTGGAAAAAAAAAAAAAAAAAAAAAAAAAAAAAATGAACTTTACATTCTATTGTTTAGGTGACTTCGTTTCTAAAAGTAAAGGACTACACCATTTGAAATTACAAGGTAGTAATAAAATAAATTGTTATTGCCCAGCTCCAATAAGTGTAAACTATAATTATGAAGGAACATGCTGCATAAAATGCATTTCAACTCATCTTGGATCTCATCAATATTGAAAGGTTGAAGTTTATACATATTAGTTTAATATTTTTTGAGGAATATAAGTGTAAAAGACAGCATATCTAAACGATTTCTCTGTCCAAAAATTTAATGAATACAGATTCATATAATTAACATTACCAATAACAATTACAATGAACACAACTTGAAACCTCTCCAATCTTTACAAATGGCTGTCATCTTTTTCCAAATGTTTTGAGAAATTTCTTTTGCCATAAAAAATAAAAGTAGAAACATTAAAATTTATCTTTTTAAATATATTATGTGGTTTTAATAGATAAAAACTTTTAAATATTTATGAAAATTAAAATTTTTCCACAATTTTAAAAATTTGGGAATTTTGAAAATTTTTATGGGGGAAAAAACCTGGTAATAAACCAGGAAAAAACCTGGTTTATTACCAGGTTTTTTCCCATCCTTGCAACACTATCCTACAATAAGTACCCCAAAAATGGCCTCAAATTCTTCGGAAACTGTGGGTAAATCTGTTAATGCAGGAACAGTGCGCAGAATCCCCAGAAGGGCTGGTTATAATGGCGGAGAAGCTCTCAAAAAGACCTTCATTAGTTGCTAAAGAGCACATTCTAAAACCTAAGGAATTTTGGAATGAAGTTATTTTCAGCGATGAGAGTAAATTTAATGTGACGGTCATCATATGGTGCGGCGCAAGAAAAATTCAAACTTAGATCCAAGAAACATAATTCCAACTATGAAGCATAGAGGTGGGTCAGTAATGGTTTGGGGCTGTATGACATCATTGGGAGTAGAAAAGCTGGAGTTTATTAATGGAATAATGGATAAAATGGGTTATCTTAATGTATTGAAAAATTCGAAAGACAATGCTACTCAGTTGGGACTAGAATCAAAGTTCACATTTCAACAGGATAATAATTGTAATCCTACAGCATATACCATCAAATAATGATTGCTGTATTCCTGCCGAAATCAGCTGACCACCCCCCTTCAATCTCCTGTTTTGAATTTCATCGAAAATTTGTGATCCCATCTTGAAAAAGTGCAAAAGTGCTCCGAAAACATCAGATCACAAGTAAAGAACATTTGAAGCATGTACTAAATGTGGAGTAGGAAAACATTCCACCCGAAATTATGAAAAATTTTGTCGATTCAATATCCTGACGACTAGAAGCTATTATTAAATCCAGTGGATATGCTACAAAATACAAAATATTATGTGTTTTTTTTTATAATTTATTGCATAAAACAATTGCATGTACCCTCTATTTTGTGAGCTCAGATTTTTGATGATTTATGTTGTCCATTTTGTTTCTGTATTTCATGCATTTTTTTATGTCTATTCATGAATAAACATTAAGATTAGATACCTTTCTACATCCTCATCTAAAGGTTTAGTGACTGTCTTTATCTGACAGTTTTTGTTTTCATTCTAAGCATGAATTCTGTAGTAAAATGGAGTGTACCCTCAATTTTGAGAGTTACTATTGGTTTATTAAATTTACATTTTCATTTATGTATTTACTAAACGTTTTATTTGGATTTATCTGCATCGATATTCTCTTTCATTTATCAATAAATATTTTGATACCTTAATGGTTTCTGATGCTTCAATTAGAAATATTTTCTTTAATAAATTTACCTTTTATATTCATTATAGATCTAGGAATCAATTTCCCTTCGAATTTATTATAAAATTACTTGCTGAAAAATTGTAAATTTAATCTTGGAAATTTTATATCTGAACTAAAAAATAAAGGATTTTGAAAAGCTTTCATTATTGTGCTAACCCTTAAAACTTAGTCTTCTATTTGGAATATTCAATTTTTAAGTAATTTATTACATTTGTTTTATTCCCAAACTTTTCAGTGTTATAGGAAGGAGATTGAATATACATATTATCATTATTTATAATGATGTAAGCAAAATGATTTTTTTATATTAATATTTTCTCTCAGTTTTAGAATGGTACTAAAAAACATCTGTTTTAAAATTGTACATTTGTATTGTACAGTGAAATTAAATGTGTAATCAGGTGTTAAATATTTTAAGAATTCAATAGAGTCTTCTGTTTACATTTTAGAAATTTAGGTATGAAATCTCTTTTAGTATTTTAGTTTTCTGAAATATTAGTTTTAATATTTCTTTTTTGCAAGTTTTTGATATTTTAAAATAATTCTTAATTGAATTATTTTACTATCAAATGAAATTTGGTAATGTATGACTGGAAGTTATTTTTCACAAATTCATGAAATTGTTTTCTTTAAGTTGAAAGATATTTTTTAAACTCATTTTAATGTTTATACAATTTTCATTTTAGAAAGTATCTTGGAATGATTATTCTATTTCTAAATCGTACTGAATCTAAAATCATGTTTATTATAATTTAGTTCATGTTTGTTATATTCTAAAGCATCTTGTCTCTTTGATTTGATAAGTTTGTAGTATGTGGAAAATAATTTTTTTTGTTTTAATTCTCTTGCATAAAAGTGTATGTTTGGGATTATTTAATGATTTTAAAGAATATAAAATATTTAAAAATTTGATTTAATAAAATTAATATTATTCCATTTCTCTAAAAAAAATTTCTAACCTTATATTTTTGACCATAACTTTATTGACTTCAAAGAACTGAAAAAATGTATAAACTTTGTTTATTCTTAGTTTGAAAATTTCTTAAAATTCTTGAATGATTGAAAATTTTCTTCACACTGCCATTAAGAAATCTTGAAGCATTAATTTTTAAAGTGATAAAATTCCATATTCAATAACTTGTAATAATGTTTTCAAAAGTGTATCATAATATTCTGTAATTATAATTTTGTTTTTTTTTAAATCGCAAATATCTGCTGTTTTTTTTTAAATTATAAAATATTTAATGAGATGTAAACAGTTTAAATTCAAGATGCAGTTCTAAGAGCAAATAACACTTATTATGTGAAAACATTACATATTTTACATAGGCAATGCACACTGGGTTTTATAATTGCTTAAAATGTGATGGACTGAGCTGGAGGTTTCTCAACTTCACTTTTTTTTTTGTATACAAACCTCAAATTCCTGGGATCTTTATATTTTCAAGAGTTGTGAAATATTATTAGTTTCTTTATATATATATATGTATATATATATACATATAGCATTTTATGAAAATGTTTTTAATTTAAACTTTTCTTCATTCTTAATTTTTTGCACTTTTTACAAATAGGAAAATATGTTTCAACATTTAAAATATTTCTTTGAAATGTTTTGTTATCTTTTTTTGATAAAAATGGCTAGATTTTACTACAAAAAAAGTTGCATGTCTTTAAATCTTCCAATAATAACTTTTGATTCAATGATATTTCATATTTGCAATTAAATCTAAAAGCCAAGAATTCAATTCATAAAACTATATCTATATTCTCATGATAGAATATTTTTTACAAATAATGTTTCTTATAAAAAATTTGTAAATTCTTTATTTTAATCTGTTTTTTCATGTTTATAAAAATAAGCTTTTATTTATAGAATTACATGTATAAAATAGTACCATTTAATTAATACCATTTATTTAAATGAAATAATTTAAGTATGATTATTTTTTAGCTTATTACCCAATTTATAATGGAATTTAAGATTCTTGATAACTCAGAAAACTAAATATAAACTATACTTTTTTCATATCAAGTTGTTTTTAGTAATGAATCTTAAAATTTGGTGAATTTGTATCTAATACTTAATTATTTTACTTTTAGACTGATGGCAATGCTAGCTTCCTACGAGCTGCAAGGTCTGGAAATGTGGAAAAAATTGTTGAATATTTGAAGGGAAACATTGATATTAATACAAGTAATGCAGTAAGTATATTTTAACTCTTTTAAAATAAATATTTGTTAAATAATTATGGTATGTTTACTATAGTTTGTTTCTAATGTGTAATTAGGAAATATAACTAAAATGCCATTTGAAGCAAAGTTTATTCTTGAATTTACTTGTGTTTTGCAAGTCTCTAAAAACCGAATTGAAATTTACAAGTAAATTATAAACTAAGCAATTATTTAAGACTTAAGATTGTTTGAAATGATTTCGTAAAATTAATGAACTAGTTCAGTAATTTGTCTGGGTGCCATTCCTTAAAAAGTTCATAAAATACCAACATATCTGGAATGATTATATCCAGTAATTGCAAGCATATGAACTATTTATTAATTTTATCTTTCTTGTTAACAATATTGTAGTAATATTCTATGGATATATAAGAATATACTAAATATTGTTAACAAGAAAATGTATATTCTATGAATATACTAAATATATTGTTAGTTACTTTTTCACATCCAAAATCATAGGATTTTTTTATTTTTTAGTTTAATCAATCTTATATTGAAATCTTACTCTTAAATTTCTTTCTGTAATAATTATTTTTTCCATCCTGAAAAATTATTAAAATTTTGAAGTTTCAATTCTTAAAGAGTTGAGTCACCTAAATTTATTTTCTAATCAATAGTTTGAAAATACAAAGAAATCTTTAATTTTTCTAAAACTACTACTATAACTATCTTGATCATACAGTTATAGGAAAATATTTTAATGATTAGTAAATAATATAAATTTTTTCTAGTGTTGTGATATAAGAAAAGTTTTTAAATAATGTGGATCACTCCTGAAATATTTCTCTTGTTATATTTTCTTAAAGTTATTGTGAATATTTTATGAATGTCATTTCTTTTAAAATGCTAGTATAAAAAATAATTATTGTGAAATTAAAAAAAAAAAATATTATATAGACTTGCAGCTTTGTTAATTGCCAACATACCAAATATTTTTTTTTAAAAAAAGGCTCTATTTATAAGCTTTAAATGAAAATAAATTGAGCATAAATGCCTCACAATAGCAATACTTTTCACATATTTTTTTAATTTTCTAGTTTCTAAAAAATACTTCTGATGCTTGACATAATTTTTACATCACTTTCTTTCTAATAAATAAATCATATTCTATTAATAGAGTAAATAAAATTAAATTGAATTTTTTTAATATAAACTATTTCATAATTATTCTCTTAACAATATAAATAAACTATTGAATCTCTCTAAATTTTGTTATATCTCTATGAACTGAATATTCTTATGTACTTATAGAAGAAATATTTAAATTACTTTAATGGAAATGTTTTTATAGTTTTATTCACCAACATTTTTCAATGATATTAGTTTTTAAAAGTAAAATGGGTAACAATTAAAAAGTTAAGTCTCACATTTTAAACACAGTAGGCACTCGTTTTTACAAATTTCTTAATAAACATGTAAAAGTTTGTAAAATTGAAAGTTCATAAAATAGGAAAACAATATATTTGATTATTAATATCTGATTTTTTGTACAAAACTACTTTTTCCTTAAATATTATCAGAAAGAATTATTTAAAAAATTGACTGTAAGAAGTACATGCAAATTGTTGACTAATGCAGAGTAATACTAATGGGCAATGGTGCTTTGGTATGGTAAAGTTTCCTTTTCAAGATTTTTTCAGAGTTTTTAAAATTGTCAAGAGGCTGTATACTTTGGGATTTCATATTTTTTGGCAATCTTATTTAACATTTTTCCTATTATAAGAATTTTTTTTTTACCTTAAATCATATATGCATTTGTTTCTTCTACTGTGACAAATCCTCAATGGAACTGGTTCACTCTCTCTTTCCAAACAAAACTTCATAATTTGTATTTTTCAAATGAAACAAAACTATTCATAGAACAAAACAGCCAAATTTTTAAAGTTTTCTTTCTATCTGTTTCTTATGTATGGGAGGAGAGGAGACTATTTTCCTCTTTTCTCCCAATTATGTATGGGAAGTGCAAAAGTTTAAATTTAGCACCACAATTTTTTCTCTTTCTCATGAAGTATATAATATCCGTAAGTCTTTGAATTATCACTACCATAATATCTGGAATGCTTGCACATGTCATTTCATTGTTCAAGAATGAAGTCTTAGGCGTTATATATAATGCAATTGTAAAAAATTGATGAAATATCAGATCATAAAAATAAACTATTTCTCTAAAACAGATTTATTGGGGGAGAAAAAAAAGGCAAAATTTTAGTTTGTAAATAGGAATAAAATTTATCATTGTGCCTATGGTGTCAGGATAGAGGCTGTTAGTTTATAAAAATGTGAGTGTTCATTAAGTAGTTTCTTAAAAATGAGCATCTACTGTATTATCGATATTGTGAATAGTTTAGAACAAATAAATATGAAATACAAATTTCAAAACTTTGATTCATGTTTTTTTATTACTGAAAATTTAATTTATATTGGGCTGCACAATGCTGACTTTCAGTACAGTACATTTTTTTTCGAAGACATACTTATAAAATTGAAAGAAACAATTCTGTTGGAAGGGAGGAGCTTTTGCATCACTAAGTCTAACTGTGAGGCCTATTGTGCCCAAGTGTTAAGTCTGTATTCATCAGTGTAACAGAGCTTGATTCTATCCATTTATGAATAACAAATGGTGGATGTTTCACTTCCGCTTTCGGCATGCACACCTGTTGGGCAGGATCTTGGTAGTTTTCTGGGCTTTCTCTCTTGTGATATGTGAATATAGCTCAGTATCTATAAAATGTCACCTCTTCTCAGAAGGCAGTTTGTATAGTGGATAATAAAATTCCTTGTAACAGCCCTTAGCTTATTTTAAAATTTCAATTAGTAAAAGACATTAATTTCTAAGCTAATATAAGCTAAAGAGTACTGGAGCAATTAATGAAGTTGAAAATGAAGAGTAAATGTAAAACAAAGCTTGTGTATCAGAATTTCAAGAAATATCACTTTCTAGTGCCTTAAAAATTAATCCTTACCTTTATTCATATAAATAATTGGTTTATTAATCTTGCAAGTACCGTTTGTGGTAAATAATTTTCTGATAATAGTACTTACTTGCATAATTTGGAATCAATGTTTTAAATATGAAAGGAGGCAAACTATGTGATTCCTGAAAATAACTCGTAACAAAATGATTTGAAAAGTCTAAAAGACCTCAGTATTGAAAATAAAATTAATAATATTCGAAAAGCTACGATTAATGTAAATACACATACACATAGGAAGCAAACTATTTATTTACATTACAATTTTAGACTTTCCTAGCTGATTAATAAAATATCACTGAAAGTCATGGTAAAATTCTAAAACTAAGTTCAGTTTATATCTAATAGGCATAGAGTGAATATAAAAATGACTTGAATGCCATCTATATTAAATAATGAAGTCTCACCTGAAGGTGTATATTTGCACTTTTTGTCTTCTAAAATAATTTTCCTTCAGTTTGTCTTTTATTGGGACTCACTGTCAGGAAATATGTGTTTGAATCGCTCATCCTGAATTTAAGATTACTAAACTTTGTCAAATTTGAATAGTTATAATTTTTTTAACTATTGATTTTGTTTTGCAACTATATTTGATATTAAATACTTCAAATGTATTGATTTTAATGGTTTATTCCATTTTAAAATTCTAAATTTTAATTTTTGTATCAATCATTTAGCGTATAAAATACATAATGAAATTTTTGAAATGCAATTTTTTTATTTGCTTAGAATGGGTTGAATGCTTTGCACCTTGCTGCCAAAGAAGGCCATGTAGAATTGGTCACAGAACTTTTAAAAAGAGGCGCCAATGTAAATGCAGCTACAAAGGTAATACTTTTGTCTTTCTAGTGTATATTACATATTTGTGTTTATTTTATAGTAATTAATAAAAAAATAAGTTAAATGTATAAAAATTCTTTTTTTTTAAAAGGAAATGGTGATGTGAACTAATAAAAGCAATTTAAATTTGTGTGTTGAAGGTTTACTAGTAAAAAATATTTAATATAATTATTGTAAAAAATCTTCTGTTTATCACAATGGCATATGATCCTATTAGAAGTTAAATTACCAATTAAAAAATTTGTTTAAAAAATGACTATCGAATTATAAAATAAACGAATAACTTTTGAAAGTATTTTTAAAATATTTTGTGGGATATTAGAAACACTTCATAAATAAAATTGTATTGAACAGGCATAGGGAATTTTTCTTACTGTATAATCCTTTGGTATTTATCTTTAGCTGTATTCATTTAGAAATTTTTTTAGCAGATTGTGGGTTGAAATCTCACATTGGCTTGGTTGTTTATAGTAGTTCAGAATCCACTTGAAATCATGGCTCCTGGTCTATTAGCCCTAGTATAGAAAAATGATTATTCAGTGCAAAACAAACCAAGCCAATCATCAGGTTTTTTTTTAGATAATTTTATAAATTTGAATCTCTAAATTTTTGATTAAATTTCTTTCAAAATGGAAAAGTGAAATAAATATAACCTCTTGTTTATTTACAATATTTTTTGTATATGTATATTATATTCATAACTTCCATATTGCATCAAGAGGGTCAAAATTCTAATGATTTGAAAATTTAAGATTTTTCATTTTATATGTCAAAATAAAAGGATTCTGAATAAGTTTTTAAGCATAATTAAAGGTGATTAAAATTTGATAGACATTGTAGTAAAAATTTAAAAATTTGATATAAAAAGTTTAAATAAAAGATTCTGTTCCAGGGATAAACATTTATCAATGTGTTGAGAATTACTGTGTAAACTTATATTGGTCACTCTTGTATTAAAACATGTACAATGACTCTTTGTTTATAATGATTGTTAAAAAGACAACTTATAATAAAGTATATTTTTATAATCTAGAATTCAATAATTTCTTGTCTGCATACTTTGTATTTGATACAATCTTTAGATTCTGTGTTATAAAATGTATGATTAACAATTATTCTACAGTGTATTATAAACTTTGAATACATAATAAAAGTATATTTAATTGTAATATTTTGATTGTATTATATTCATCTGAATTCTTTTCAGAAAGGAAACACTGCTCTTCATATTGCATCTCTTGCTGGTCAAGAGGAGATAGTTAAAGTTTTAATTCAGCTGGGTGCCAATGTGAATGTTCAGTCTCAAAATGGCTTCACCCCACTGTATATGGCCGCTCAAGAAAATCATGACTCTGTGGTCTCGTTTCTTCTGGCTAATGGGGCGAATCAGAGCCTTGCTACAGAGGTAAGTTTTCTAGTGAGAAATTCAAATGTTGCATCACAGTGAAAGAGGCCTGAGAGTGGTTTTGAATTGAGTATGAGTGATTTTTAACACATTAATATTACATTTATCATTTTTTAATGACTCTATTAATGCCCAAATTCTACATTTTCTTTTGTATTTTTTGTATATTTTATTCTTTTTCTTATGTATTTTTTGTATATTATTTAAGTGTGCTAGAAATTTTGTGAGTAATGAGGTAAAATTTAATCACTCATTATGATTGAGCTGAAATTCTATAAATTTGATTAAAATGTACATGCTATGCAGGTCTTGAAGAAAAATTTTTTTTTAATTAAAATAAAAAAAAAGTAATCAAAATTTTAATATATTATTATTCACAACTTATAATATTTAAATTTTAATTTTGTATCATAAATGAGTTTTGTTGAGAGATTAATCAAATATTGAAGTTAAGATTGATGATGAGTAAATAATTAATTTAAAATTATATTGATTTTTGATTTTCAGTTTTTGTAGTAATTCTGTTGTAGTAATTTTGTTGTAGTAATATAGTTTGTCGTAATCGTTTTTGTAGTAATGTTTAAAATTTACTTTTGATTATATATATTACTTGTGAATTTAACTAACAAAAGCCTAAAACACTTTTGTAGTTATTAACTTAATAAATTTTTTGATTTATGAAATAAACAGGTTGGATATTTCAAATTAGTTATGTGATATGACACAACTTTGAAATTTTATTCTTGAAATTTTAATCTTAATTTGGAATTGTATGTATCATTTTTATAAACTAAGGTACAATATACTGGACATAAATAAAAGCCTTAATAAAGTAATAATTCTATTCATTCTTATTCAATAGTTTCATGTATTGTTTTGTAATTCTAATTTTTTTGCCCTTATTTACAGAAAATCGTATTACTAAAAGAATTATTCTTTAATTTCATAAAATTAGTTTTGTTTTAATATGTGTTGTATTATTTCTGTACTATTAATTCTAAAAGCAGTACAAAATACAAAAATATTTTTTTACAAAGCAAAATTAGCAATGTATGTTATTTATGCAAAATTCAACAGCACAGGTTCCGTATAATCTGTGATTCCAAATTCTAAATTTTTTTTGGCGATGAAGAAATGTTACCAAGATGATGTATCCTGATGTGTGCAATGATATAAATTACCAAAATAGAATTAAAACCAAAATAGAATAGGGTTACCAAAATAGAATTTTCAACATAATTCTTATAGGTCTCCATATGTTAGAGATAATAAAATCAACTTTGCCAAATACATAAGAAAATTCGCCAATAAATTGACTATCTCAGAATTTGGAATTGTGGATTATATGGCATCTGTGCCAATTCAACATTGAATATTAATTTAAAAATTTAGTTTTTTTTTATATAGAAAGAAGAGATTTATGAAAGAGTATTACTTCCTTCTTTACAAATGTACAAGTATATATAATAGAAACTTGAATACAATTTTTAGTTTAACAAAATTTGTCACATGTTTTAATGATACTGCCTTAAATTCAAATTTTTTATTATATCTTATGTGAAAAATATGTGAAATTAAAAATAAAATATTTTGAACTAAGTAGGGGAAAAAAAAAAAAAAAAACTATTTGATAAACTGGTTTGCTTCAGATATTTCTCTCACTATATTCTTGATATTTAGTTTTTTAAAACTGCAGCTTTTACAAATTTCCTCAAAATTTAATGAATCTTTTTGAAACTTAGATGTGTTGTTAAACTACTATTGACTGATTTTATAAACACAACTGCTCATTTAGTAATCCAGTTTTTGTTAACTAAAATTTTTTATTATAACTATGATTTGCATGCATTTTATATATACAAAGCATCTTTGATAAATTAATTGTATGCATGATTTTTGTTACGCGTTTAATCTTTGTATAATACATTGCAATTAAAAGCTTAACAAAAAGTTTTATTTAATTATATGTAAATTAATAACATTCATTTTTTGTTATTTTAATTAAATTTGCTCCAAAAAGTAAAAAAAAAAAATATCTAAAATATTATCTACAGGATGGATTCACCCCCTTAGCTGTGGCTTTACAACAAGGCCATGACAAAGTTGTTGCAGTTTTGCTAGAAAATGATACAAAAGGGCGAGTTCGACTGCCAGCTTTACATATAGCTGCTAAGAAAGATGACTGTAAGGCAGCAACTTTACTGCTTCAGAGTGATCACAATCCTGATGTTACATCTAAGGTAGTTAATTATTCCTCAGTGAACTGATTCCAGTTTGAAATGCTGTATTTTATCTAATTCATTGATGCACAACATGTCCAACTTTGGATTTGAACTGTGTTTAAATTTATTCTAGTTATAACTATGCTTATGATAGATATTTTTTCTTAAAAAGGTTAATAAATTTTTGTACATTTCCTAAATTAAAATAAAAATAGAATCATATTAAATTTTGTTTTATGTCTAGTTTAAAATGTATTGTTTAAATTTCATTATTGGTGTCTAACTATACCTATATTATATTTAGTGTTTTCCGTTTTTTTTCTTCTATTTTCTTACTTGTGTTGGGAAAAATTATTTTTTGTCAGCTTTTAAGTGAAATTCAAAGAATCCTAATTTAATCCTATTACTAATAAATTTAAAGAAACTATATTATGTTTTGATCTTCATGCTATATGTAATCTGAACATTTGAAATTCATTGATCACATTTCTTCTATTTTATCATTTAAGTTTTTGTTTATGTGTTTCTAAAATTATTTTTCTTAAAGAAACATATTTCTTAATACTGATGGGACAAATTGTTGCAACAGTTAATCTTTTGTAATCCTTACTTTTAGAGTGGTTTTACTCCCTTACATATTGCTGCTCATTATGGTAATGAAAATATAGCCAAAATTCTTTTAAGTAAAGGTGCTGATGTAAATTATGCTGCAAAGGTAAGAAATTATATAAATTAGCTTAAAATTGCTGGTTTTGTATTGTTGATTTTATAATTTCTCTTTTTCATTAGCACCAAATAACTCCTCTTCATGTTGCTTCCAAATGGGGTAAAACCAATATGGTTACACTATTATTAGAAAATGGTGCTAATATAGAAGCGGCAACTAGAGTAAGTACATGCTTCAAATACAGTTAGTAGTTTTTATAATATTTACAATACAACAAAGATAATAAATTGCAAAATATTTTTGAGCTAGTTGGGAGCACAATGTTAATCCTGAAGATTATTCTTTTAATGGTATTCCACCTTTTTTCTTTTTTTAACTATTTTTCTCAGTTTTTTTTTATATTTTTATTATGGTATTAGCATAAAGAGTTGTACTTGCAAGTTTCTAAAGTTTTTTTTATTAATGCTCCAAAGTATATTGCTTTTCATTAATGGAAAAAAAACAAAACAAAAAAACTGCTTTTTAAAAACAAATTTGCTTTCTCTCTTATTTTTAAAATAGGAAAGATCATTGATTTTCTGATATTGAGGTGATTACCAAGATTATATATATCATCTAGAGAGAGAGAGAGTAATAGATTTTGAATAGTAAAATATAAAAGGTACAAGTTAAAATTAAATATTTTTTAATTCTAATTTAATTGAGGAGCAGTAGGGAAATACAACTTTTTGGCCATGATCTGAAAGAAATATCTTCTAATTAATAGTATTTCATTAAGTAATCCTTGATGTATTAAATTAGCAAACCACTAGATTGTCGATTAAAAGTAAAAATGCATAACATAATATAAATTTGGTTTTAAACAAAATAAGAAACATTCTGAAAATTAGGTTATTTGGAACTTGTTCTTATTTTCATAATTTTCAATGTAGTAAAGTAGTAACACATATCAGTAAAATGTCAGAGAGCTTTAAATTTTCAATTTAAGACTATTAAATTGTCATTGATTTCTTTTTTATGCAAGATGTTATGATATTTTTGTCTCTAAAGGATGGTTTAACTCCACTGCACTGTGCTGCACGGAGTGGTCATGATCAAGTTGTTGATCTGCTTCTTCAAAAGGATGCACCATTCTTGGCTAAAACTAAGGTATGTTGAAAATTACTTTTAAATGGAGATATAGTTTATGTCATTTTTATGGTGTGATCTTCTATATTTAAAGAATAACTTACCTGTTCATGTAAAATGAAAAGTACTGTTAATTTTCCAGTCTAGATTTTTGGTGTATTTCAAATACATATTATAAATTAAATTAGATTTTATTCTGAAAGAAGTATTTATAATTAAACAAGATTTGACCAGTATATTTGATTGCTCAAAATTCCTTTTCTTCATTCAATTATTTCAGTAAATTTTTTTTGTCAAGTTTTTTTTATTTATTCTTTTTTATATATATATTTTAGTCTATTTATAAACAGAAACATATTTGTTAAAATAATTTTATAATTATCCAAAGGTTTAGTATTATACTATGATTCTCATTGAAAGAATCTCTTAAGAAATTTTTTTTATGAAACTGCATCCCATCAGTAAAGAGATTAAAAACTCAGAGATTATTTCTTTCAATTATAAATAATCTCTATGGCACTTATGATATCCTTATCCCAGATTGCCACGTTTTTCCAGGGGAATGGAATCCTGTTATAGATCTAGATAGGTTTGTAGGTACATCTAGATTTTATTCGGAGAGTTAAAAATAGTACACACTACAAAGTGAACTGAAAAGAGCTGCTCTGGTTACAATTCATAGCAGATACCCTTTTGAGGATTGGTACCAAATTTTCATAGATGGTTCTGCAGAGAATACTAAAAAAATGCTGTTGCTGGAGTGTTATCAAAATATTTTAGTAGAAGCTGCCTTTTGAGAAAATACTGCAATAATTTTGATGGCGAGCTTGCTGCTATAGCTCATGCAACTGACAAATTAAAAAGCATTCTTGATCAAAAAATGGTTTTTCTTTTTGATCACCTTTTTCGATTTCTTTATCAGAAAGCTTGTTGATTCATAAGCTATTATTACTCTTGCAGAATGAAGCTGCACAAACTTGTTGGAATCAAAGACTGTGTTTATCTTCAATGGATTCCGAGCCACACTTCAGTGATTTTGGAAGTGAGCATGCAGACTTGGGAAAGCTGGTTCCCTTATGATCCATTCAAATCCTTCTTTGCCTTTATGTTACATCAAAAGTGTACTTCTCAGTAAAGTAAAGGATAATATAGTTTCTCTTTATGTTTATGTGGTTATGGTCCGACAGTGGAAAACTCTACTTGATGAGAATAAAATCCCTGACTCCTTACCAAAAGCTATTGTTGCTGCTTGCTTCTGGGTGACAACTGGACATGACTATCTGAAGGAGCATCTGCATCAAATAGGTGTAATTACCTCTGCTTGTTGTCCATTGTACAATCATGGTGATATGGATGTCACTCACCTTAAGAACTGCTCTGAAGTTTTAAAGTTTAGAACTGACAATTCTTTTGAGGCTACTAAAGGACTTTATTCTTGTTTTTATAATTGTTCATTTTTTTATTGTGCTGCTTGTCGATTAATGGCAGAGATGCTGAGGCTGTGTGTAGGCTAAAAAAAGTATTAACTTTTATAATTTATAAAACCACATAATTTAAATTTCACTTCATTTTTATTTAAAATAGTTCTATATTGATTTTTATTTTCTGAAATTTAATTATTTTAATGAAAGCTTTATCTTTAGAATGGACTTGCACCTTTACATATGGCATCACAAGGGGACCATGTTGACAGTGCACGTATTTTGTTATATCATAAAGCTCCAGTTGATGATGTCACTGTTGTAAGTATTTTTATTAAATAGTAAGTTTCTAATCATTTGTCTGGATCTGCAAATTTTTATTACTTAAATATGTTGTAATCTAACATTTCTTTTATATTATCCAAATCATATATTGATAAATATGTATCTATAATTCAGCTTATAATTATTTGATTAGCCTAACATCAAAAGTTTTTATTTTTTTATACTAGAAGAAATTTATAACCTTACTCTATGAAGTTAAACATAATTGAAAGAGATAGTTTTTTTCAGTGGTAAAATATGCAAGTATGCAAAAAGTGTTTATATTTTTTCATTTACTAAGTGTGTTAATTTGTTATTTCACTTTGCATATTATAATTTATGATTTGTATTTAAAACATTTTGCTTAGTTTGGCCCATGAATGTGGCTGAGAGGGAAATGTAATGTTTTTAATAAAAATGTTGATATATTTAAATTTTTGTAGCTTTAAATTTATGAAATTGGACATATTGCTAATTAGTCCCATCAATAATTGATAATTTGCTTGTAATTTTTTGAAAATTTTAAAAATTGCATTCAAGTTTGAAATTTGATTTTAAATCTTATTTTAATTCTCTCTTAAGTTCAAAAAATATTTAAAGAATTCAAATTTATTCTTTAAATGGCTTTATTAAAAATGAATGTATTTAATTTCCCACTTTACTAGTTTTTTCGAAGTAAATTTAATTTTGAAATTTATTAGAGACCATTTCCGTGAATATTTTTAACTTTTTTAATATATTTTTGTGTTGCTAAAAAATCTTAAAAAGATGAATCAATAAGAATTAATCTTTTAAAGTTATGATATGACTGGAAAGTATGTATTTAATCATAGAAACTTCTTTAGAATGAATCTTGTGCATAATAAATAACAGAAATTATCAATTAAATTTCTTTTACATTATAAGTAGCCAAAAATTATCAATTAAAATGGTTGCAATTACAAATGTAGTGAAAATTAAAAGATAATTTTCACTACATTTGTATTTACTACATTTGTAATATTTTTAAACTAATGTTTAAAAATATTGGTACATTAAATATTTCTATGCATACTCTGTTTGTACAATCTGTTCTGCAATATATTTATATATATTCTGCCCTTGTGTAGCTAATTAGATTATCTTCCATTGAGTTCAAAATCTGTAGATTCTTGTCACATTATATAATACGAGTTATTTATACAAGCATATACATAAAAATATATTATTAGTACATGCACATGTTAGTGGTGCATGGAAATTTGATTTTTTTTGTTTATAAAATGTGAATGCACTTAACTACAAATTTCTATTGTAAAAGAGAGAAGTTGATGTATTAAAAATAGGTGTAATAAGTGTATAAAATGTATAGCTTTATTTCTGCATTAAATTTCTAGCCAAATTTACAAGTCTTAAAATATATCAATAATGAATAGATTTATTTATTTGAATGTATGTTTTTCAAAGTATTTACATTCTTTTGTAGGATTACCTTACAGCATTACATGTTGCTGCTCACTGTGGTCATGTGAAAGTAGCTAAACTTTTATTAGATAGGAAAGCTGATCCCAATGCTCGAGCTTTAAATGGATTTACACCACTTCACATAGCATGTAAAAAGAATAGGATTAAAGTTGTTGAATTATTGTTGAAACATGGCGCTTCTATTGAAGCGACCACTGAAGTGAGTCGTCTGAGCTTTTTATCTTTCTTGTATAATAGTTTTAAGCAAATGCTTATGAACTCAAGTGTTTGATTGAATTTATTATTGTGAAATTATAAGAAAATTTTGCCCTAAATAATTTTAAATATTCCTTCAAAATATTGATACTAGATAACTTACTAAATATATAGATTTCTAAATATTGATATAGATTTTAAAAATAATAATTAAGATTTCAAAGACTAATTTTAAAACAAAGTTCAATTTAAAAGTATGTTTTTGTTTGTTGGTATTGTTTCATAAAAATTTGTATCTTTCAAATACTCTAACTCTTAAACAGTAGTTCACTTATTTTCTTTCATGAACATTAAAATGGTGGAGCCTCTTTTATTATAAATGGAATAATAAGAAAATTAAGAATGACATGAAATCATTGAAACTTAATTTTTTTAAATTAACTTTTTGGATAAAAAGTTTGCATTATTTACATTTTTTTTATTTTGAAATATTCCTTATTATTTTCATTAAAAAGATTGCTTGTTAGAAAATCTGCTTCCTAAAATGTAAGATTTTTCTTATTGTACAAAATGATTGGTTATGAAAAAGTTCCTAATTTATTTATTATATATTAACTGAGTTTTTATATTATGTGTTTAATATTGTAATTAAGATTTAAATTTTTCATGATGGTGCCCCTTTTTTAGGATGCTCTTTAGGAATAAAACAGAAGGTACTGTACTACAGGATTGTGCACCCTTAAGGCTACCTTTAAAAAAAATTATAAATAAGAATGCTATTAATAATGAATGCCATAATTTTGGGTACTATTTTAGGTTATTACATATGCTTTCATGCATTAAAACTGGAATATAATAACATTTTCCATATAATTCACATGAAAACATGTAAAATAATATCATTTTAAAAAATAATTTTCACAGAAATATTATTCCACGTTTTCTGAAGTTTTAGTTGATAACCCAATAATAAACATTCAAATTTTAAAAAGGAAAAAACTATAAAAAATAATAGCAGAATTTTAAAATGACAAATGTAGAAACTCTTGAAGCATGGAGACATGCTAAGTCCTACAGTTCATTATTTGCTAGCATAAAATGTTGTGCATTCAGCTTTTCCTACAGTGTATGATCAAACTACTTTCTTCACTCTTTTTGTTAATATTAGGGTAGGAAAATGCTTACTTTGTAATCAAATAACTGGTACAGATCTAAACAACTTTTCTTGATAATTTTTATAGTTTCCCAAAACTTTAGTTCCTTTTTAAAATATAAACTTTTTAAAAGCATTTTCTTTTTTTTTTCAAAAAATGATGGGGCTCAATTTTTTTTTTTTTTTTTTTTTTTTTTGCTTGTAGATATTGTTACATTCTTAAAAATTTTCTTCAGCTTGACTTTTGCTAGAAATGGAAGGTACATATTCAGAATCTCTAGAGATATCATTTTCTAGCATTTTAGAAAAGGAATTATTTTCATATTCAGAATCTCTAGAGATATCATTTTCTAGCATTTTAGAAAAGGAATTATTTTCTCTTATCTCTAATTAGTTCATTATTTATCACATGATATATTCATCTGATAAATAATGCATTCTCACCATAATGATAGTCTGGTAAAGTTTTTCTGAAATAGGAATACACTAAATGTATTCCAAGTAACTAGAATAATTGAAATATAATTTATGGTTCAGGCCTAAATATAACGCCATACAGTAGCACAAAAATCTCATAGTATCAGAAACAAGAATGGGTATATTATATAGAAATTAGCTTAATTCTTCCAATTTCAATGTATTCCAATTCTTCCCATTAACAGTTGATCAAAATACCAAAAAGGACTGAATGTGCAAAACTGAAGGAAAAGATACTAAAATTAAATTCTTTTCAAATATAATGGACAGAGAATGCTATCTAGTGACCATTAAAAATGATTTTAGCATAAATGTACATATGCGCTGGCTGCCCACTAAGTATAGTGTTCTGGGATATGTGGGTAATTCAAGTAGTTGTGAGATGTTTTTTTTCCCCCTTCCAGAATGCATGATTCAAACGTGAAATAGAGGTTTAGAATTAAAGTAAAAATTTATATTTTCGTGGATTTTATTAATTTTGCAATACTGATAATATCTACTAAAGGTTTATTTAATTTATATTTTAGATTATAAATTAAAAATTTCACACTTGCATTGAAAATATCTAATCAAGTGATTTTACTTATAAGTTGTCTTGCTTTATGTTGTTTGAGAAATGGCATTTCTCTTCTTTCTAGTCTGGGCTTACACCACTCCATGTTGCTTCTTTCATGGGCTGCATGAACATAGTAATTTATTTAATTCAGAATGGTTCCACTCCTGATGTGCCTACAGTGAGGGGGGAGACTCCTCTGCACTTAGCAGCTCGTGCCAACCAGACCGACATCATTAGGATCCTCTTGAGGAATGGTGCAAGTGTAGATGCTAGAGCAAGGGTAAGAATTATTTCTCAAGTATTTTGAAATTACTGATCTTTTTAAAAATTTTTTTTGAAAATGAGAGAAAATTAAGGTAATTATATTGAAAATTTCTCAAATTATCCTGCACACAATTGTGCATGCAGAAAAGATATTTTGCATGGAAAGATTTTGTAAATTTTTAATATGGGTACTTAAGTAAACGGTTAGAGTTTCAGAATAAAATTTTTTGTTACTGAGAAATTAACAGAAAACATTACAGAATTCTTTATTCTAATGAAAACACTGTCATCAATTAGATTGGTTACAAATGGGTTTGGATTATATTTATTCTCATAAGTTCCAATTTTTATTAAGTATGTCTTTTACTTACTCAAATATGTAATAATTTTATTTCTACTCATAATTTTTATTAAATAGTTTAAAATAGATTTAGTTTTATCTTACATTGTACTTCAAAGTTCGCACATATTACAATTAGATTTTGTTATATATCTTCAATTTCATTTAAAATTACTGTTGATATATTTACATTATATTTGTGTTATTATTAAATTCTTAAATAACTTTGGTTTTAATTGTAATGTTCGTTTTATGTTAGGAAGAACAAACTCCTCTGCATATCGCCTCACGATTAGGAAATGTAGATATTGTAAGTTTACTTTTGCAACATGGTGCTGCTGTGGATGCTACAACAAAAGATATGTACACTTCACTGCATATTGCAGCAAAAGAAGATCAAGAAGAAGTAGCTTCTTCCCTTCTGGACCATGGAGCTTCACTCACTGCCACTACAAAGGTCTGGAATTTATTTCTGTTCATCAACTTCATTGAATTTGATTTCATTTTTTATGGAGAGTCACAAATCTTATAAATTGTCACAAGTAAAAGGATTTGAATCAAATGTTCCCATTTATTTTATTTGTACAATATTGTCTTTGTTGTGTGTTTCACTTGGCTCATAACTTAAGCAATTAAATTAGAAGTGAGGAATAAAAATATAATGAAGCAATGAAAAAAAAAAGTTTTTCTTATAGGTTTGTGATATCTATCACTTATAAATATTTTTTATTTCAAATTAATACAATTTTTGAAATTTAAAAGCATTGGTATGAAATATCAGATAGGGTGACATGTAAAAATATGTATATGTATGGGAATGTTTTATTAATTATAAAAATAGAATATAATTTAACATAAAATATCAATTGGATTATTTTGACTCGATTAACCCCTTAACCGTCTGGGTTTCTGTAAAGAAAGTGCTTCAGTTTTGCTTCCCGGTGGCAACATAGTTCTGGCTTTCACTGCAATGCAAGTTTTTCCCCCTTTAGCACATGTTAAGAATACAAAAACCTTTATTTCTTGAGACATATTTCTGCTCTATTCTGGATCACCTCGCAGTAATCACATTCTAATGACTTACAGCTGGGAAGTCCAATCGCTGTCAGCTGAAAAAAACCAACATGTGCTGTTAGTTTGCTTTGTAAATGTGCTGCTCAAAAATTTCTTCAAGTTCCTGTGTTATATTTTTTGTTACATTAAATATGAATTTTATTTAATTATTTTGTAAACTATTATCGGGAAATTCATTTCTAAGCATTTTTGTATCTTAAATAAATTAAAAAATATATAAGATAGCTATTACAATGAATACCATAATATTTTTAAATTTAATTTTGATATATATATATATATTATTTCAATCATTTCTCTTTTGGAATTGAAAAATTGGAATTTTTTTTAATTTCTCAGATAGTTAAAAATGTAATTTTAAATACCTGTAATAATGAGTTAATTTGCTGTTTAATTGTTGGTTGGTAATCATTACAGATATTTTTTAAAATCATAATTTTCAAAATTATTTAAAGAAATGGTTCTGTTGCTTTAATGTATATAAATTGAAGAATTTAGACATTGTATAATTTTAATAATTAAAAAAATAAATAGCTAACTTAATTGCCTAACAATAGACTTCATATAGTAAGTACTAAATATTTAGTAAACTACTGACAACAGATAAAATTTCGGTGAAAAATTTTGAATGCAAATTTTTTATATTAAATTTATATAAGATTATCCAAAAGATTTCAGTTCCTAATTATGTAAAAAATATCACTCCATACAAGAACTCGTATTGTTGTTATATATCTTTTATTATTAAATTATTTTGCACAAATATTAAAATTAATACGTCTCTCGCAGGAAAATTTGTTTTTCAAAAGGAGAATAATGGCAAAAATATAAAAGCAGGGAATTCTTAATGCTATTGCTTACAATAGAATTCTAATAATTGAATATTTAATATAGGACTCGTCAATATCATTTTTTCACATTCATATTAGTCCTACATTAAATATTTTTTCCTTTACAGAATTATAATTTCTTTGAGATGCAAAATATTAAAACCGAAATTTAGAGAAAGATATTTTTTTAAAAAAGAGTACTTTAGTACAATAATGATTTAACTTCCTTCTTTTGATGGTTATAAAATAAAAATATTTAGCAACTTTTGATTTAATTAATCAAATATTTTTAAATAGTTTTGATGAAAAAAAAATTCTTTTTTAAAGCATAAATTAACTAACCAGAAATGAATACTTTATCTAGTTTGACAGTATTAATTTTGCAATAAAGTTAACATGTTAAAAATACATATCGTAATTTATTATTTTACCACTTAAATTTTATTTCTTATGTTAGAAACATCTTATTGAAGGTGAAATTATTTTTCTTAGTATTAGAATTGTCATTGAACATTGTTTTTAAAAGCACTCAAAGTCCTAACCTTGTTCTTATTTGAAATATTTTGTTTCAAGAAAGTAAAAGTAATGTCTTTAGAGCAATGCTGTTAAATATTGTATATGAGAAACAAAGTTTTAACAGTTAAAATGTAATCTTTAAATTAGTAAATGAAAATATTTCTTTTACGTGACAAATTTCATATTTTCTGTAATATGCTAGAAACTTTAACTTTTATTCCATGATTTCAAATTATAATTACATAATATTAGCTTATATTGTCTGTAATTTTAGAAAAAAATTATTTAAATAATTTTTAATTTCACAATTAACACATTAAATAATTTAATATGTTCTCCACTGCTTTCCTTTTACAGAAAAATGTTTGTAATAATTAAATTCAAATATTTTTTAAATGTTTAAATTTGATCATAAGTTTATGTTGAAATCATACAATAATGTCTCTGAAACAGATATAAATTTCTTAAACATTTAAGGAAATATATATAGTAATTTTTCTGAAATTAGCAATTCTTGATGTATTTCAATCATTCGCCAGTCCTATATCAAAATGTGAATTTAGTGAAAGTTTGAATCAAAATTAAAGTTTTCTTGCTAATAATAATAATAATAGCTTCCTTGTGAAGTTATAGACCTCAGTCGTAACAAAACAATATAATTTATGTGGGATAGAGAGTAATACAATTCCTTTTGTAAAATTCGAAAATACTTATGTAATAGGATTTATTCCCCCATTTTTTGGGAATGTCTTGATCTTGGCGTTTTAAACAATGGTCAAATATGTATAATGAAATTTTGACTTGTGTGAAGCTACCAACAATATGAAAATTTCAAAACATGTTTAGTAAAATTCTCGAGTAAACAGGAAATTAATACACATGTAGTTAATTTCAAAATATTAACAACTATAAAGAAGATAGCAGAGACATTGACTGCTGTTTTTAATTATATCAATTTGACATCAGGATTGACAAATTCCTAACTAGTGAAACTTTGGAATTTTCAAATTCCATGGTAAACCGATAAATGTAAATTGGAATCAAATGTAGTTTTAATATAGTGGATGGCACATTTGCAATCAAGTTATCTTGGAAACATCTGTCTAATGATATATTCTCGGTGAGCGTGTCAATAAATCACTTTTAGCTGGCCAGAACAAATTGTTGAAATGCCATATTGTCACTTGTCCATTCTAGTTTACGTATATTTATATGTATGTATATATATACACATACATGTTTGTGTATGTATGTTATTCAAAGAATTAACTAATGTTAACTGGGAAAATTGGTAAAAAAAAGATGAAGATAAGAAATTATGAAAATTTAAATGCTAATAAATATAGAAAAGTAAAACTTAATTAGAAAGTTGTTGCTTCCTTGAAACACTTTAGATTTTCACTCACATTAGTTAATTTAACCGTAATTGTTCAGTAAATAAGTTCCTCAGCTACAGATTTCACTGTAATCTGTCAATTCTGGGGGTTGAATTTGAAGCATTGCAGTGAAGCCAGTTGCCCCTACCAAAGTGCTCAAGATAGCTGGAAAACATACAGAATTTTTTGCCCAAGTTAACTGGGGCTAGCTGGTTAAGAGGTTAATAAACTAATAAGCTATCAAAAAGTTTGCTAAATTAACAAATAAAGCAAAAAGCTAACAAGCTACACCAACTTGCTACATTTTTCATAGAAATAACAATGATTTGATTTATTGATAGTATCTTATAACATTTTAATTTTTCCTGTCAACAGATGCAAATAATAATAATGTTTAATTTGACAAACAAGTATTTAATTTCATATATTTTTCCCCTTGAAATTTAAATGATTGAAAATATTCATGAATCTTTATTTTTTAATATTTAATGGTTTAAATTAGTTGATGTTTAACTTTTCAGGCGACATTTTTTAAAATAATTAACATTTATTGCAAACAATGCAACTTATATAGAAACAAAGCAATCTAGGAGGACTGAAACAATGTGTCCTCCTAGCATGAGATTTAGAGAGCAAGTGTTCTGATTTCGGTTCCGATCTCACTGAGAGAATCTATGAAGCATGCCTACAAAGTTTACTGATTGGTTGGGTACATTTCATAAAGTTAATACCATTGGCACAGAAATTTGATAGACAATTTTTTAGTTTCATTTCACAATTCTCAGTTTTACTTTGTGTGAATTCAAGTGTTTTGTAAAAGGTCAAGAGTTTCTTAGAAAAGATGTGTTGAATCACCTCAATTTCTTAATGAAGTCGAGATAAGTCACCACAATTTTATTTAAAAGATGTAAAATCATTCAATAAACACATTAATAAAACCTTATAAATATAAACCTTAATATTCTTATTCTTTATTTTTCTCATTTTATTATAAAATATGAAGGAATTGACATAATATTCCAAAAATCATAGTATAAAAAATGTGTTTTTATAGTGTACAAACACTATAAGTAGCTTTTATTCTTATTGCTGTTATTTTAAAAAATTGAAGCATTTAAATACAGTTTGTCAATTAATTTTATTGTTGAATAAGTTTTTTTGGAAACTTTTACTAGGTGATTAATCTTAAAATATAATTCTTATTCTTTATATTTATCAAATTTCAAAAGTAATCTAGCTATTATATTTGAAACTAAACATTTTGTTTTTATTAAATTATTTCATTTTTGTTACTTTGCAAATTTTTCTGTTTGCTATCAATACATGTAGAGGAAAAGAATGGTATTTTATTACGTTAGTAATTAAGTGATATTTTTCTATTTATCTCTGCGATATTTACCAAATCTTATTGCAATCTGAAGAAATTAGATTTTTCTATTTAAAGGCCGAAAGGCTTATTTCCCTTTTAATGTAGGGTTCTGTAATATTTGTTCCCTGTATATTTTAAAGACAAGATTTTTTTTGTTTGGAATCTGAAGATTACAATTACTGTTTTATTTTATTTTTTTTTTAATCTTAAATTTCAAATATTCAAAAGTACTAAATTCTAAAAATTTTGAAATTTTTAAAATTGGTAATGTTTTTTTAATTGTTATCATTACATAAAAATAAATTAACTGGACCATGCATAATGCAATATTCTGAATACATATTTATAATATTCTGAATACATATTTATAACTTAATATTGGAACAGTTGGTTTTTAAGTAACTTTTATTTGAATGATTAAATTTCTTTATCTGATTTACTGATGGCAGTTTTTGTTGTAAAAATAATTCCTTTATACGTATTAAATTTTTATAGCACATTATCAATACTAAATATCAAATTTTTTTATATTTCATTCTTATTGCTTAAAATACAATTTTTATACATCAAAATTTTTATAATTCAACATTATCTGTCATAGTTAATTTACTTTTAGTAAAATTCAAAGTATATTAAATGAAAGTCTTGATAAAAAAATAATCAATATATGAAAATGAATATCCTTTCAATGAATTTAATACTTAAGTGTACCTTTTATATTAAATATTGAATAAGTTTCAAGTGACAGTGAAATGTCAAGATGCAATCTATAGTTCAGGTTGTATGCAATACAAAGTCGATCTCATTTTATTTGCTAGGTATTAGTTTTAAATATCAGTGTTGAATGTGCTTTTACTTTTTAATTTTCAGTTTTTTCAAGAATGGGAATCTTTTTATTGCATTGCATTGTATTTATTGACACTAGTTCCTTTTGAATTTTTACTTATATTCTAAATGAATTATATCAAAATTTTAGCATGTAAATATAAAAAATAAATGAGCAATTTCTTCATCAATAGAAGGGATTTACACCTCTTCACCTGGCAGCAAAGTATGGAAACATTAAAGTTGCCAGACTTTTACTTCAAAAAGGAGCAGCTGTTGATGCTCAAGGAAAGGTAACGTCTTAATTTTTCCTTGTTTAATAATACTATGTTTCGTATACTTTTTTTTTTTATCAAATTGTCTAAAACAAAGTGTTAAATAGATTTAATTGTTATAATGTTAACTGAATTTTTCTTTTGAATTTCCTTTTTCCAATTACAAGAATGTTGATGGTAGTTTTATTTTACACCTATGAGTTAGTTTTAACACTTCCGGATATATGTTGATTATTTCTCACCTTTCTGTGTTCCACCATTATTAGAGATACATAAAATGTTTCTCTTTGAATCTTAAAAATATTGCATAAATTTAAAATCAGACTTGGTGGTTTGAACAATCATTAAAAAGACTTCAGTTGACCAAGTTGAGACATCTCCTCAATTAGACATGCAACTATGAGTGTTACAGATAAAAGCATAGTTAAATATCTACTACTAAGCTAAAAATGTCTTGTAAAGTTGGTTGATCACACCAACTCTGGTAATAATGACAGAAATTTGAAATATGCTCGCCTCTAGTTCTTAATTGCATATTAACCTTAAATAAACTGAACTAATTATTAGAAGGAAACAGAGTGCTTATGCATTGTATTAAAGGTAATTAAATTACTTTAAATGCATAAAATAAGTACCACTTCCTCTTCCAATAATTAGAATACTAGTTTATTCCAGCCTCTGGAAGGTGAATATTCTTGAAAACCCACCATGTTAAATCCAAGTGTTCAGATTTAATGAAAAAAGTATATAAATATTTTTTTTGCTGAGACTGAATCAGAAATGTGGAACTTTCTCTAATGTGATTGGAAGTGGGATACACAAATTAAAGTTACAGCTTTCATTCCTGAGCAGTCGGGGGAACAGTTTCAGTTTGAACTTTGAAATTAGTTCTACTTGAAGATACCTGAAGAAATTGAGTTATGCCTTATAGGAACACTAGTTATACATAATTAACACTTGAAAAAGAAATTTCAAATTCAAGAAATACCTAATGTGTAACCATTAACATCAAATAATAAATTGCTCCAGTGCATGGTGATAGATAAGGTCTCATGTTTAAAATCCTAAAAATGTAAAGTGAAAAAAAAAATTAAAAGATGGAAAAATGAATTAAAATGGAAATTAATAAAAGGAAAATTTAAAATGTGTATTGCAAAAGAGTAGAATAAACATTTATATCCCATCTAATCCGGGACACAGGAAACAAATGTTTCTAATGCATTGTGTAAGGTTCTAAAGAATAAACTGTTCTTAATGCGTTTGAACTAATAAAAAGAAGCTAAATAAACTTATGTTTTCTTTCTTTTCTTTCCTTTTAAGTTTTACAAAGTTTGGTGTCACTAACTTTTTTTTTTGAAGAAAAACTAGGCTATATTGATTTTGATTATATATATATATATATATATATATATATATATATATATATATATATATATATATATATATATATATATAATTAATTTTTTAAAAAATTTTTTTTAATATTATAGCCTGATTTTTTTTTGTTTATTGGTTATTTACAATTGCTATCAGAAAATATACACAAATAATCAGAAGCTACTTTATTAAGCGAGTATTTGTACCTTTTTTTAAAATTTCCTTTTGCCAAATAATTATAAATATATTAATAATATTTACAACCCTAAAAAAAGGTTCAAATAGTATTGTATAGTCAATATACTTTAGCTTTGAGCACAATAACTTATTTTTAGACTTATAAGGAAATAGTTTTGGAAATGAAACTTGTGTACTAAATATTTTATTACTAAACAGTTTGTAATAAGTCTTTAAGTATGAAAATAAGTCTTTTGTGTTCAAAGATTAAATATACTACTCAGGAATCATTTTCAGAGTTGTATTTTTCGAATTTATTTATATATGTGTACTACATAGTTTAAATTATGAAATCAATAGTATCCATGTTTAATTTTTTCTTCTTTTAATGTGTTTTCACATGATATCTGTAATGATATTTTTTTAAAGAAATCTTATGCATTTGTTACTTTCAGTTAAAGAAAATTTTTTTATAGAATGGCGTAACACCATTGCATGTTGCATCTCATTATGATCATGTTAATGTTGCTTTACTTCTGCTCGAAAAAGGAGCATCTCCTCATGCTATGGCAAAGAATGGTTACACACCTCTTCATATTGCTGCCAAGAAAAATCAAATGGATATTGCTAGTACTCTAATAGAATATGGAGCTAATGCTAATGCTGAATCTAAGGTACATACATACTTAGTTAAATTAAATATATAAAAAACATATGCATGTAAATAACTTGTGAATATTTTAATGATTTTTTTCTTTTAACATTTCATTAAATGTATTTAGTTGCATAATGCTATAATAATTGTGCTTAGAAGTTTTTAATGATTTCCAACTTTTAATTGTAGATTTTATTTTTAAATTATTTAAGACTCGTTTTAGTGAATCTTAAATTATTTAAAATAAACACTGTTTCTTTAATTGTTAGGAAATTTGTACTTATTGATCTATAGCATATATTGCATTGAATTTCTTGACCCTTTTCTTTCAAACTTAAGAGAAGGAATTACTCTTACATGTTGCAATGCATTATGAATTTACAAATATAGATTTAAATAAATTTATTTTCAGTAATTATTTGTTCAAAATAAATTGTATTGATTTTGAGTATATTCTAGTTAAGTTTTGTTCTTGAATTTTTTTTTTCATTCAACTTATATTTAAGAATCATAATAATAATTTTCAGATAGAAATAATAAGTATTGCAATATAAGTCGTTTCAATTTTAAGTATTATTCCAAAATATCTTGATGATATCCCAGCAATTTTTGATACTCTTAAATTATTTGAGACTGTAATTAAGTAAGATTGATAGCTAATTTCATTGGGATTCTTTCCATTGGGTGTGTTATTTTTGCTGTAAGTCATTTTTATTAGAAGCAGAGTTTTAGTAGAGCTCCAGACTTATCTTGTTCCTCCCATAGTTATTGTTTAATTTGGAACCTTGTATATCATTATTGCATATTCACATATGGTGCTTAAAGTGGTGTTAAATGCAAACTCTTTTGAAACTTCTCAATATTTGTTATAGCAGTTAATTATTAGATCACTTCCATGGCAAAACTACTTTTCATACTCTCTCTTGTGTAATGCATAACACACATTTATTTTACTACTTATTACAAATTTTTATAAAATTTTAATTCTAAAAATCACATTTTTTATTATTTGAAAGAGTAAATGTTTGATTTTTTGTTTTTTGCTAGGCTGGCTTCACACCATTGCATCTAGCTGCCCAAGAAGGACACATGGACATGTCTTCACTTCTGATCGATCACAAAGCCAAAGTGAATCACAAAGCAAATGTAACTATTGAATACTTCTGTTATTGATTATTGGTTTATGTATTAAATGTTTAATAACATTATTTATATCCATTATTTAAATTATTTACAACATTAAGCTATACTCTTTTTGAAATGGATTAGGACAAAAAATTTAATGAAATTGAATGTCTTATCTTTTCATACATATTTATCTTAATATTTGATATCATAAGGCTTAACATTAAGTATTTTGTCTTAGTGTTTAATAAAACCTATTTTTCCATAAACTATTTCCTTGAAATATACCATTAGCCTACTCGTAAAGATCTGTGTTTTGTGTTCACTGGTTCTAATCATACTTTGAATTTTTTTCTATTTCAGAGTATGGCTGAATCTGTGTCAGACTGTTTTACACCCAATAATTAATTTTTGTAAATGTATTGACACTTCTTTGTTGATACATTTTTTGATGAAGTTTAACCAAATTCTTGCAAAAAGAAAAATAAATTATAAGTATCAAAAAGATTCTTGTTGTAAATATTCATATAATTATTCACTGAAATGACTGAATATGTGTCATGTTCAGAAGGCAAACTATTAGTCAAATGTACTTTATGCAAAAGTAATAAATTTAAACTAATTAAAAAGTTCAGCTTTCAAATTAAAATTATATACATATGTGTTGCTGAACTTTTTAAAATTTTGGAAGGGGAATATTCCATATTTTATATGCTGTATAATTATTTACTCAATTTTAATTTTTATATCTTAAAAATGCGTTTTTATGTTTTCATTAGAAAGGAGCATTGTTCAGAATACAGATTACCTTTTGAACATTTTTGATTTTGCAATTAAGCGAAATTTCTGGAAAATGCAATATATATATACACATTTTTGTTGAGATTTGTGTATTGATAGTTTCTTTCTCTTTGTTTAAGAATAAGGTTTCATTTTAAAATAAAAAATAAAAATTGAAACAGATCTTAATATTCTTGTATTTTCCAAAATAGTATAAATTTTTTAATTCGTTTTTTTCTGATTTTTATTAGCTTTGTTTTATTTTAAATAAATTTGAAGGCAAAAATTTAGAAAACTTATTCGTTTTTGCAAACTTTTTTCAGAGTTTATAGATAAATCAATTTAATCATTCTGCTATCTGCTCTAAAACTTTTTCACAGCTGAAAAGTTGCTCATTGCTTAAAAAAATTAATCCAAATAAAGAGTAAAGGATATAATTTTATCTTCTGTTAATCTAATTAAATTTGATCAAAACGTCAGTGATTGATATTGTATTTATTGTGCTTACGTTTTAAATTTTATTGAATAGAGGGTTGGTAACTTGAAAATTGTAATATTTTCTCAGAATGGCTTAACACCTCTTCATTTGTGTGCTCAAGATGACCGAGTCAATGTTGCTGCTATCCTTGTGGATACAGGAGCAGAAATTGATCCACAAACTAAAGCTGGATATACTCCATTACATGTTGCTTCTCACTTTGGACAAATAAATATGGTCAGATTCTTGATTCAAAATAAAGCTGATGTTCATACAACTACTTCTGTAAGTATAATTTGTATCTTTTTTGAAATGGTATTACTAAAATTTGTGTTATTGTGGAGTGCAATCGCTTAAAGTACATTATTTTGAATGTTTAAAATAGAATTTTGACAGGTTGTTGCATTATTTTATTGATGATTTTTTAAAGTGTTTCTTATAAACTTTTTTATTTTCACTTTTAACTAATCATTATTTCAGATAATCTATATATATATAGACAATTTATATCAGATGTTTATATATAGTCACACTGCAAATAAAATGTAGCATAATTAAAAAAAATTTTTTTTCTTAATTTTAGCAGAACTTGTTATCAGTTGAAAATAAATGCTAATATATCATAATTTATTTGATAAGAAAGTAAAATTAGATTTTATAAAATGGTGCTTAAATAGTAGTTTATAAGTTTAATATGCTCTCTACCAATTATTTAACATTTGAACTGATACTTCTCCTCCAATGCATCAGTTTATGTAAAAAAATTGGCCCCAATTCATTTCGTCTCATTTTGAATATTTAATTTGTATAGACTTTTCAAGCATGAATTCAAAACAAGATAGCGCGATAACAATTCCTAGATCAATATCTGATCCTGAGTATTAAGTAGTTTTCCATCAAAGTATTATGCATAGCTTATAATGCTTGATTTCAACTTGGTGCCATTCTTTTTAGAAAATCATTATGTGCCACTGTATTTAAGTTGTGAAGATTGAATATAAAAGTACTAATCTTACTGCTCTAAAGCTCACTCTAGCCTGGTAATAGAGATCTTCAGAGCAGTTCTTTGGCTTGATTGTAGCTATTGTTGAACATCAAAGCATGGAAGTTGCTCATCTACTTTCTGCAATCATGTTTGTCAGGATGGGTGTCTGTGAGATTCTGAATTTCCATCTTTGCATCACAGGAATACTGCTTATTATCTATAAAAAAACCTCTCCAATAGTCAATTTGGGAGGTGAATATTCAAATATTCTAACAATCAATACCTTAAGTTTCTACTATGTGGTATCAAAATTGATCAGTCGGATTTGTTTTAACCAATCATAATAATCATAGCATGAAAATAAGTTAGTTGGAGTTTTGTTGATTTTTAAGCACTGTCAATAATAGTGGCTAATCTTTCTTGTCTTTCCTTAGGCAATCTTTTATTTGTATTAAATACATAACCAACTGAATATTTATAGATAAATGCATTTTTAATTATCTAATTATTAGTGCTTTAGCATTTTAATACACTCCAAAAAGCTTGCTAACAGTTCTTAATTATAAAATGTTTAGTTAAATTTAGTATTTTTATTTTGTGCAATAAGTATGCATTGCAAAACCTCTCTTGAATATGAAACTGTCATCATGAAGTGTCTTTTTCAAAAACTGTTTCTTGTAGCATGGTTATACACCCCTTCACCAAGCAGCACAACAAGGGCATACTTTAGTTGTGAATCATTTACTTGAAAAAGAAGCTTCACCAAATGTGACCACAATGGTAATTTTAAATTCACATTATTTATTAAACTTTATATCCATATTTTATTGATCTATTAAACTTTATATCCATATTTTATTGATCTATTACTTTATATTAAATTAACCAGAATTTCTTAAGCTTAGAAAATGTTATCAAAAATTCACTGATAAAATGTAACTGATGAAATATAACTACAAGAATAGAAGTACTTTATATTTAAACTAACATTCTTATTAAACTTTGTTTTAGAAACAAATTTTAGCACAGACTGATAAACAATGTTAAATTTTTTACCCTAGTTGAACATCCTTATGCCTTGTAACTATGTAAAGATAGTATAAGTATAATAAAAAATTTATAATGTAATTAAAGATTCATTATTAAAATAATTGTAATTTTTATTTATATAATTGTAACTTTTATTGTATTTTTTACGCAGAGATTTATTTTTAATGCATACCTTAGAATTTTCATTGATAGCTGTGCATGTAATATACTATGCAAAGCAATAAATTTTATTCAAAGGGCTTGTTTCACTTTATCTCCCTAGTTTTTTATATATGAAAACCAGCATGTCTTTCAATAAGAACATCTGAAATAGTTTCAGATATATTAATTTCCATCAGAATGTAATTTGAATGCCATGACATCAATGTAATTGTGGTATACTATGCTGTTAAAAAATGAATAAATAACGATTCTTACTATTATTACTCATCACGTAAAAAGTAACATAAGTGTTAGCTTAATAGTTAGGTGTCATTGGTAACAATGCATTCCACATTTTGCTAGCCAGTTAAATCTATTGAAAATTTTAAATTGAGGTTCAAAATAAAATGTATTTTCACAGCTTAGTTTACAAAATTGAATTTTCGTATAATATTTCACTACTCTAAACTGAATGATGCTGGTTCAAATTTACCTTGAATTCGTGAAACTTGTATTATTTCTGTATGACAAAAATTTTGTGATATTGTACCTTATTTTTTGTTTTAGATTTACATTTTTCCAGTACATATATTTTTAAAATGTGTATTTGTAAATTATTCATCTGTTGTTGGTAACCAAGATATTAATGGCATCTAGAGTAAATTCTGAAAGTATCTCTTCCTTCCTGTGAGTTATGTAAAATGTAACATAGAGTATAATGAAATTCATGCCAGAAGTATTACACATAGTGTATGCAACATTATGCTTAGTGTTGCAATCAGTGCCATTAGAAACAGAAGCTCCATTTATTTGTTTCAATGGTAGTAATGATTACACTAATCAGAAATTTTTCCATTTTATTAAAACATGGCCATTTTCTTGTGTTATCATTTCATTTATAAGAACATATTTTGATAATGTCTGTTTACATTTTATGTATTCTGGTAACTAAATGGTGGAAGTTTTATTTTCAATATATGTTTTCAACTAATATTTGGAGTATGAGATAGCAGAATAATAGTTTAGAACTCACTCTTAAGTTTTCATTTTTGCTCTAATTAAACCTTTTATGCATAAAGATATCAACAAACCAAATTAATTTTCTTTTTTAGATTTCTGTCAAGATTTTGATTGAAAGTGCAAATTTATTGCAACAAATTGATTTTGCTTTAATAAATCTTGTCTTAAATTTTGACGGAGGTGTTTTCTGTATATCCCAAATAGTTAAAAATTTTAGAATCTTTAAATATTTTTATAAATTTTTGAGAGCATAAATAATGAAAATGATTTGCACTTGGAAAAATAGATTATGTACTTTTATATTGAGTTTTAAAGTTTTTTTTAAATGTTTAATTATCTTGTACATTTAGACTTTGCATAGAGCATTTTATTTAATAAAATATTTGTTATTAAAATTTTTATCTAGGAAGTTGTATCAAAATTTTTAAATACATGTATAAATGACTCTGAATATTTAAACAAAATGTTATTTAAAATAATAAAAAGTCATACTTTAATTTTATCATAAAATCTATTTCAAATTAATATTTGAAATCCATAAATGTGTTTTGTTAAATGTAGTGACTTAATATATTTATAAAATGATTTACATTTAAGTGTTTAAAAATAAAGATTTGTTAATTTTCAATTAAATTAGTGTATTTTTTGCAGAATTTTATTATATTTAGTATTATGCAAAGCTTATAACTGCTAATTCTGAGATTTCTATCATCTCTTTTGTTACCATGATTATGTATTTCTGCATCTTACTTTTTTTACATTAAGAGTTTTTCTTAAATTATCTTTAATTGGTGTTGTATGTATGTTGTAATATATACACTTGGAACATTTAGTATCTCCATATACTTTGCTAGCTTAATAATTCGAGTATCTAGTATTAATAAATTTTTATTATGGAACATAGCATCAAATGTTTCATTAATGATATTTTCAATATTTTCAGCTAGGGCAAACACCTTTATCTATTGCTCAGCGCTTGGGGTACATATCAGTTGTAGAAACATTAAAAGTTGTAACGGAAACAACTGTTACAACTACGACTACTACAGTAATAGAAGAAAAATATAAAGTTGTTGCACCAGAAACAATGCAAGAAACTTTTATGACCGATTCTGAAGATGAAGGAGGTATATTTTGGAAACTTATAAATTAAGAATACAGACTTAATTATTATAGCACGTGCTGTTACCCAAAATATTCTTATATTGTAATTTAAAATGTTTGATACACTTTTTAATTATAGTTTAGGATAAATAGTTATAAAATGTTTTTCTAATACACATTATATATTAAAACCATTTTAACTATGCATTCTATGATATTGTGTTAACTAGTTTTATTCTAACTATGCATATTGAAGCTTTTAATTATAAATATGTGCTGCATGAGTATAGTATAGGAGTAATATAGTGCAATGCTGTGGGATTCCATATTTGATAGTACTTACTGTAGATCTTTTCATAAGCAATTTGCAGACATTTGTTTTATAATGATGAAATCAATAGTGAATGGTTTTTTTAATTTTTGCAATGTTATACAGATTTTTTAAATATGTGCTTACTATATATTTGCTTATGCAAAATTGCTTCTTTCATTTAAAAGTGTCTCATGGTAATCGAGGAAAGCTAAATTTACAAATAGCATAAGGTGTTTTTATCCTTTTTTGCAGCTTAAATTTTCTAGCATATTAATTTTTGCTTTCTTGATCATAAATTTCAAATCTTTAAGAATCTTTATAGTAAAATATTTTCTTTCTTACCATAAAATAGTTTAGGCTTAAAAGTACAAAATTAAATATTTAAACCCTGAATTTAGATTCATTAATTTAAATTCTTTAATAAATGTCAGTGTTTATGCATTTAAATCCTAAATTTGCAGTCATTTATAATATATACTAATCTTTAAATTTTTGAATACATTATTTTTTTGGCTTACTGAAATTTATGTTAATCATCAAAGATGCTTGAGAAAGATAATACAGCTTACAACAGTCTTACATGTAAATGATTTGTTGATAAACGATTTTCCAACTGAATTTGCAAAGAATCGAACTAATTAAGAAAGACTTTCATGAAAGGGTTATCAATAACTTATAACATACTGATATCTTATTTTAAATGAAATGAACTTGACATAGGTGCTGACTTCAATGAAGCCGCTATATTTGGAAAGCCAACCTATGCGACTCACATCTATCTCCCTTTTAAAGAGGGCGAATACTTTCAAATGAGTAAGTTGTGAGAAATATTTATTAAAAATGAGTAACAATCTAATGGCTATTTAAGCTCCACATTGTTTCTTTCACTGTGTTTCCAACTTTTCTTGGCTTTTCATTCTTATTCATTACTGAATTGTTATAAAATTTGAAGAGTGCTAACATCTGTTTGAAACAATTTTTATATTTATAAATTAATATTTCTGTTTCTCATTTTTCTGTAAAACAGTTTGGTTAAATTTCTAATAAAACATTTATATTTATAAAATATATAAGAAATAAAAAAGAAACCATGGTTCTATTAAAATGCATGATGTCTACCAAATTTTCTGCAACAAAATATTAAAAACGCCAAACTGTATCTAATTTATTTTGAAATTTGTAATTAACAATAATGGTAAATAAAAATTTTAACTATATATCCCCCTTATGAAAATTCAATCTATTTCAAAATCTGGAGGATTAGAATATTTGTGAAAAAAGAATATGAAAATGTTTAGAGAATTTTTATTGTTGAATGAAATTTGCTTGCCATTTATTTTTTGCATGTGACTTTTTTCTTTTGTCCATAAATTTTTAAGGCTGCTGTTGTGAGCATGAAAAATACATCTAAGTCGCTTGCTAATGTTTCTTTCTTTTTTAATTGTAGTAACTGTTGTGCACACTGCATATCTAATAATTTTGAAAATTCTTTTATTGAATGTTTTGATGTATAACTAATATAAATATAGGTGAAGAAGCAATGCTTGGTGATCAGTCTTATCGCTACCTTACTGCTGATGAAATGAAGTCTTTGGGAGATGATTCTTTACCTATAGATGTCACTAAAGATGAAAAACATCATGATGTTATGCATTCTGTGAAACAATTTGGGGGTAAGAATATTTGTTGATATACAAGTTAAAAGTTTGTTTTCATCAGAGAATAAATTTATTCTGTGCAAATCTTTATTGTTTCACTTATAATTTATTAAGTAAATATTAATAAATGAATTTTATAAGTTTGTGAATGTTTTTCAAGTCTACATGATATTAATTTATTCAAGATAGCAATACAAATTTGTAAGAGACAATGTTGTATTAACAGAAGTGCTCCTTTTATGGCAATATATTAAATAACAATTTTAATTAATTATTCACTTGGAATTTTAAATTAAAGATATTTATGACTGATTCAAATTTGAAGGCGCACACCATTGAACATAAAAACATTTTTGTAATCTTAATACATGCAATTGGAGCCTTCCAGGGAGAATTATCTTAAGCTATAGTTTTTATATTTTATTTGTTGAAATCCAGCACACTGTACTTAGCCTTTAAAAATATAGGGTTCTTGCTTTACAATTTAGGATTTATTTTCCTTTTTCTCCTTTATTGATAACTAAATGAAATATTTATTTTGCATAATTGGATCAGGTTTAAGAAGTTTAAAATCTACATTACATAAAAATTCATCTTATTTGCATTATGTATAAAATTTATGCATTTAAATAACTCCAGAGGTTTTTGCAATTTTCATAATTTTTATACAAATTACTTTATAAAAATATCATGCTATTTGTTCACTATTTTTTCCTTGTTGATAAATAAAATAAGTGCATTATATCAAAGTTGAAATTAATACAGTGTTTTTTATTAATTTTTATTCAATTGTTAAAAATTGTTTTACACTGGGTTTACTATATATTTTATTTATTGTTATAATAATTTTAATTTGAGTTTTTGTTTTAAAATAAAACTTCATTGATAATTTTCTATGAATATTTTTAATGCAGCACCCATGGTTGAAGAAGATAAACTCTCTCCTCAACATGGCACTCCTGTAGAAGGCGGGTTCAGTGAGAAATTTTCCCCTGACAATGTTGATTTGGGTAGAGTACCTGTACATGCTGGGTAGGAAAACAGAATTTTGCATTTGATTTTCATTAACTTGGAAATGTTTACTATTACATTAGTTTATTTTGAACTTATAGATTTCAAATAGTAGAATACATATTAAATGAATAATCTGTAAGTCATAAGTTTTTTCATATTGAAAATGAAAATTTGTGTTTTTGTCTCACAAATAAGTTAAATAATTAAATATGAATGGAATTATGTAATAAAGATACACACACGTATGTATATGTGTGTGTGAACAACCATTTATACCATGTGTTTAATTTATGCTAGTTAGAATCTATTTAAGTATAAATAAATCATTCTTCATTTTATTATCGGGCAATTTTTGTATCCTTTTGCATTTTTAATGGAAGAAATATTTTTTAAAGTACAACACGGAGATGAGTAGGAAAATAAAAATTATGAATTGTGTTTAATTATAAATCTTTATCATCAGATTTCCAATTTTTGTGCCAAACATTTGGGTTGCTTGTTATATATTTTCTTTATATTTTATACATTTTCTTTTGGTATTCTTAATTTTTTGCATGTGGATATAATTTTTGTGCTTATTCATGTCATTTGATTGTTTAGAAGGTTTAGTTGGGCTGACGACTACTATTCCCTTTCCCCAAAAGGCATGTCACGAAGCAGGTTGGCTAATTTTATCATGAATATATCTTAAGAGTTATTTGCATGATTTTTTAAAATTTTGTTTTGAATAAAATTCATTTTAATAAACTATGCATTAGTTTTATTAATTTCATAATTTTAATGTACCTTGGCTAATATTACTTTGATCTAAATGATTTCTGTTAAAGAAAATTTGGTATTCACTGAGAAGTATATTATGTACTTCCAATTATCAGATTAATTTGTTTTGATTATAGTTGTATATTTTAATTAATCAATACATTAATTTTTAGATATTTAAATGAAAACTCACATAGAAATAAACAAAATTTTTTGAATTATGAGATGAAAAATATGTTCACAAAATAAACAGCAGTTAATGACTTTTACCTTTTTTTGATGCAAAAGATAACATATTATAAAGCTTATTTTAGTAAAAATTTTAAATCACAGAATATTTTCTAATTTAAAATATTCCGCCTAATAACTTATGTGCTAGTTTTAATTTTATTGTGCTACTAATTATTCTATAGTCTATCCTTATTATCTTTCAAAGCTTCAATGTATGTTTGTTCATTCACTGATCATGTAACTCTTTAACACATTTAACTAATCATGTGATTGCTTTTACTGTTTTTACTAATGATATTTTTATTTTTTATTTTCTTAACTTGCATGGCCAAAATACAGCAGACTAAAATGGAAAACGTAAGTTGATTTTATTTCATATTATAACTTTCTCTCCTTATGAAAGTTTGTAGTTACATGTTTTTAATATGTAAAGTGGTAAATTTATTTATATTTAATATAGTATGTGATATCAGTATAAATAACTTGTTGCTTTAAAAGAAATTCCTTTACTATTTTACATTAGTGTTAGAAAAATAAACCTATCATGTTATAGACTTTAAATGGATTGTGGGCATTTTGCAAAATCCAATTTCTATTAATTTTATTTGAAAGTTATAATCTCAATTAATGAATAAACTAAAATTATAGGACAACTTTATCTAATCCATACCAACTGGTTATTGATTTCATATCTTTAGAATCAATATTATTAATTCTTATCTAAATGAAACATTTTAATCTAAAGATATATCATATTTTTCACTATTTTATTTTTCATTTTTAGTTTTCCCTTAACAATGGGGGACTAAATGTTCAAAAGTGTTATTTTTCTATTTTGAATTATTTAATCTACAAATCTTTTGCAGGTTCCTTGTGAGCTTTATGGTTGATGCTCGTGGTGGTGCAATGCGAGGTTGCCGTCACTCTGGTGTCAGAGTTATCATACCTCCTCGTAAAGCATCAATGCCTATGCGTATTACATGTAGATACCTTCGTAAAGAGAAACTTATTCATCCACCTCCATTAATGGAAGGTGAAGCATGTGCTTCTCGTATACTTGAGATGGGACCTGTTGGGGCTAGATTTCTTGGGTATGTGTTTGAAAATTGGAATGTAAAAATGTGGTTGTCATTTGACAAATATTATTTTTGTTTCTAACTTTAAAGAAATATAAAGTATACTCAATTTTTTTATAAGTGTGATGCTTAATATATGTGCTTGTAAATTATTTATGATTATTCTCAATAAAAAATTGGACATTAGACATTTTCTAGTTATGTAAATTTTTGTTTAGTTTATTTAACATTGTGATGATTTTGTTATTAATGAACAGTTTATTTATGGCTTATTATTTTAAACTATAATACTGCTTATTTTATTACCTTATTGCATATATTTTAAAATTAATTTTGGAGATCAGTGTTCAATTTGAAACTTTCTTGTGAATATTAGTAAAATAAATTAAAAAATAAAATTTGTTTTAATATACTATATAGGAGGTTTTATACTTTCTTAAATATCTAAAATTTCATAAACATATTCTAAAGATTATTTTAAAATTCTCTTGCGTACTTTAAAATAAGTTAGAAATTTTTATTTCACTATACAACTTTAATATTTAATTTTTAAGATTTTCTTATTGTAACTTTTTATAGGTTTTTTTTTTTCAATTTTCCACCAAATTGTTTGTTTAATTACGTACATTTTTTATTGAAAAAGATTTTGTAATACAGATAAAATATTATCAGAGTAATTTCTAACGTTCTAAAAATTAACATTCTAAAAGTAATTTCTAATTTCTTAACGTTCTTTTCAAATATCTTAATAAATGTAATGATTGTTTTACACTAAAAATTAAACTGACATTTTTCACATAAACAAAGAAAAATGTCTGTTATTATTGATGAAATTGTGTTGTCAGATTTATTATGGATGACTGTCTTTTCAGTTATTTGTTTTGTGTTCATTTTGTTTAAATTTGCTAATATAGGCTTAGTTTAAATCAGTTTTGTTCTATGAAACTATTCAGTGTTTACAAATTTAAATTTTCTCTTATAAAACTTCTTTTTTGACAGCAAATTTTCTATATTTTTAGTATTGGAAATGATTTTTAATTATTTCACTTAAAAAAATTTCTGCCATTAATATTGTTTTTATGCAGAAAAATTCAACTTGATCATCAAAGTAACTTGGAGTTCAAAATTAATCTTGTATTGTAACCTAAACACAGAATCAAAGTATATTCTGAGACATTCTGACTTCATGAAAAATTTCTCTGAAACAGTGAAAGGCAAAGTAAAAATCATACAAAATGTAATCTTTTGAGGTTGATCATTAACTAGTAAAAACAAACCAAGTCAGTATCTCTTAACTGTAGTGATATGTTACATAATCAAAATTCTAAGTCTTTTTCTACCATTAAACATTTTTCTTAAAATATTTCTTTCAAGATTATCTGAGAATTTCAAATTCATATAAACATTTTGACACTATCTGAAATGTTAATTACGAAAAATTGGAAATTAAAATATGAAGTGCGCTATTTAACAGGGAAAAAGAGTGTATACATGAGTGTGGGAACAATGTAGTTAAAATAGTTTAAAAATAAAAAATGTATGAAATGACATTTTTTTGTTTCAGCTTGAATGTGGTATTTTCACTAATTGTGATGCCACATTAAAAGGAGGAGATAAAAAATATTTATATCAATTTGTGTGTGTGTGATCTGTGATGTTTATAAAATTGCTGTTAAAGAAAAATCGAATTAACCTAGTGATCACAGTAGAAGAAGATATAATATAGATAAAACATTTAAAGATGCATGTTGGAACATGCATCTTTCGATTTCTCATTAGAATGCGATAATTGATTGAGTTAGTGACTTATTAATGTGATTTAGATTTAAGATAGGGTGGTTCCAAAAGAACCTAGCACCTCGACCATAGTCCACTATATGTTAATGTGATTAGGAATACTTGCAAATCTCGAATATGCATATCTTAATGTTTATGGATAAATACAAAGGCATATTCTGTTGAGATACAGCTATATGTTATGCTCTCATAAACATTATAAATACTTGGAGTTATTTGTATGCAAACTTCTTGATAATGTTTTCTTTGTGAGTTAAAGTGTATCTATGTATTAGAATTTTAGAAATGTATATAGTAAAACTTATGTTTTTTTATTATGAGTAAAGTAAAAAAAAACAGTTTTTGTAGTACATACTATTTTGTTTTACATTCAAAATTATTATACTGTTTTACACGCTATTTTACATAGGTAGATAAACTTATTTTTTTCTTTGTGTGCTACCAAATTTTGTAATCGTTAAAAGTGCGCTTCAACAAAAAAGTTGAGAATCATTAATTTTAAAACATCAAAGCATAACAAGATTATAATATTTCAAGTAAATAATTATATTTGTATAATTATTACTTGTAATATATAGGTAATAATTATACAAATTTTTCAACTTTCAATTTCATAACTTAAGTTATTTGTAGTTTTCTATAAGTATTTTATCTTATAAAAAAAATAAAGATTATTTGTAAGAAAATTTTAGGGTTTGGAGAAGGAAAAAGGAATCTTAACTAGTCTCAGAAAAATAGTTTTATAATCAAAAGGAAAATCACTTTCATATTTTATCACTTTTCAATAAATTAGAACTTACGAGTTAAAATACTATTCTTTGATAATACAAATATTTTTCTATGTAAAACTTAATCAGTGCATAAGTTTTTGCTTTTACTTTTGTGTACTTGATTTAAATAAATATTCTTGTAAAGATTTTGTTAAAAACATGGGAGTAAATATTTAAAGATTTTGTTAGGAATATGGTTTTGAATGTTGGTACTTTTGTTTATCAAATGACATAGATTGTTTGGAAACACTATATTTATGGATAAAACAAATCAAACTTGGATAGCTTATCAAAAATTGATTACAAAATTTATTCTAGGATAATAAATGTTTGAGATTTATTTATTTTTTGGATTAGATTCAAAATGTATATATAAATATGTAAGGTTATCAGATTTTCTGTGATCTTTTCTTTTGTTTAGCAGAAAATGTAAGATTCTTCTTTGATATCTTTTTTAGAGTCTTTATATCTTTATTAGATTCTTTTGTAAAGCAGAATCTGGTTATCTATTTGAAAAATCAGAAATTAAATAGCACATGAAGTGATAAATGTGATAGATCTGTCCAATGTTATGTGAGAAGTAAAAACTTAAAAAGCACAAATATTCTTGTTAATTAAAAAAATTATCAAGCTTCTGTAGAAGATAAAACTAATCATAATTTTACAGTCTGAAGAAAAGGAGTGTTTTTTTTTATTCAAATAGTATTTTAATATAATCTTTTTAGTCATGAAATCTAAATGATCTATGAAGAGTAAAATATAACAAAAAATCATCAATTTTGATTACAATATCAAAGTAGGTGCAAAAGAAACTAACTTATCTAAATGAGAAATTGCTATACTATTAAAAACACGAATTCATGTACAAATTAATCATATTGTGAAACTGCTTAAAATGATTAAAATATTTTAATTTGAAATTCATCATAATGATTTCTTAAAGTGGCATCCCTGTATGTTTCTCAATCTATCAGTGAAATATCCAGGTTTCTTATTCTATTGATCATTTTTCAATTCATGACATTAACATTTTCCTGCTTATGTTTTCAAAATGAATAATTTTAACTGATATTGTTAATTTATTTTTATTACCTAATATTTTTTCCTATCCTAGATATGTATTTTTTTATTAGAACAGAACAGTTAGCATCTCTTTTGAAGCAGTAGATTCAGGGTTCAAATCTCAATTCAGGTATTCTCTCTGTGTATCTCTTCACTTTTGGGGCAAAGATGGCATACCTACTCGTTGCGCCACTGTATAAGATCCCAACACATTTGCCCTTTGTAACACTGAATGGGTATATGCAGCTGAGTATTAGGAAAAAAAAATTTTATTAGAAAAATATTTTGCAATGTATTTGATTCTGCATCCATAATGTATTTGATTCTGATTCTGCTTTTTTACCTGATGTCGTAAATTACATTACAATTCTGAACTTTGATATGTTGTGCTAAGTATTTTATTTCAAAGTAATAAAAAAATTTGATTCATATGAATTTTTTATTTTTCTATTTCAGACCAGTTATCATTGAAGTTCCCCATTTTGCATCAACTCGAGGTAAAGAAAGAGAGATTACAATATTAAGAAGTGATACTGGAGAGAGTTGGAGGGAACATACATTGGAAGCTTCTGAGGAAGCTGTACAAGAAGTTTTAAATGAGAGTTTTGAAGGAGAAGGTCAGTGTTTACTTTATTGAATTCATTAAATTAACAATTGTCATTGTTATTTAATATTTAAATGTTGCTGTGTGAAAAATATGGGCAATTTAAAAGTAAACATATTTGATGTTCTTAATTCTTCTAAAGCAAAATTTTAAAAAAAAATTTTTTTATTAATTTAAAAAGTTCGATTTGTTATTAATGTTGGTATAATGTTGCATAGTGTTTTTAAACAAAAAAGTTCGGATTTTTTATGACAATGAGTAATTTAAATGTCTTCTGTTAATCAAAATTTCACTGCATAGCTTTAATTTGGTGTAGTTAAAAAATCGTAACAATTATTATGACTAGGGAAAATACTTTAAGATTTCTTTCAATAAAATTTCTCTTATGTCTGACAGCCATACTTAAGGCAGTTTGATTAATGCAATAACTTATTAATATTTTTCTAATTAATATGTTAACTTAGTAATATTTTATATTGAGTTAATGTTATTTTTTGAAAAAAGTTTTTCTACTTTTAGAGAAAATGGTTTCCAGCTGTACTTTTCATCCATTGACTCCAGAAATTTATTTTGCTCTTTTAAATGCATCTACACATTTTTTACCCATTATCAATTATTTTTATTAGAGTATTTAGCAAAACAGGCAAAATACTTTAATATATTTTTAAAAGGGTATGCTATAACTGAAAGACATAGTAAGTAATAAAGTTCATGAATAGTGGTAGTATTTACTCCTCAAAATTATAATTAAAGATATAATCACTTTTTTAGTAACTCATTCACATGAATTTTTATTGAAATTATCAATTTTTATCTCCAATGCTACAATGAATCAAGTAAAACAATTCTTTTCATGGCTGAACACAACAGCTTGTTCGTTAATTTCCTACTTCTGTCCATGGGTCAGAATGTACTTTAATGTGTAGATCCTAGTCTAATTACCCTTGTGTAAATGAACATATTTTCGGAGCTCTTTTTGGAATCTTAACAACATTGAAACAATCTTTTGTTCCTAATGCTGCAAGTTTTGTGATTTTATGTACATTTCAAATTTTTATCCTTTACAGGCTGTGGGTGCATAATTCTATTTCCTTGCTCTTTCCTTTTTTTATTAAAATAGAAAAATGTATATATTTCCAGTATAGTCCCTATTCATTTGAGTGCTCTTAATTTACAGAAATGAAATTTCTCTTCTAGAGTTAAGTGCTCTTGAAGATCTCAATACCAACAGAATCACCAGGATCCTTACTACTGACTTTCCACAATTTTTTGCAATAGTAACCCGTGTACGCCAAGAAGTGCATGGTGTTGGTCCAGAAGGTGGAATGGTCAGCTCTACAGTTGTGCCTCAAGTCCAAGCGATATTTCCAGAAGGTGCATTGACTAAGAAGATTCGAGTTGGGCTTCAGGTAAATAATTCATCTGATAATTCTGCAGAGAATTTAAAGAGCGAATCTAATTCTAGTAACTTTAATTTAAAAAGCAAATTGAATTGTACAGAAGCATTCAAGCCAAAGAAACTGATCTCTTCTGAAGAGAATAGCTCTGATCTTAAACCTACTAACTCTGTTATAAACCACAAGAAGTTTAAAAAAAAATCTAGGTGGATTTCTAGAATGGTGCAGTTTGTCTGGCCAAATTTAGATGTTTTTTCTTTCATGTAACATTTATGTCAAATATTTTTAGGCAGGTGTAGTATTCATATAGATAATTATATGTTAAATGATAAATTCCGAGAAATTGTATAAAATGAGCTATTTGTTATAAAAACTTATGTGGATAGTTCAATTTCATGAAAATATGAATATCAAATTTGATGAACAAATGATTTGATCCTGTTAAAGAAATATCCTAAACCCCTTTAAAAATTAAGTCTTAGTTTTAATTATTAGTTTCATAGACTATGATAAAAATTTTGATAAAAGATGTTAAACTTTTTGAGCTGTGAAATTGATTCCAACATATTAATATTTTAGAATTGGTTTTCTCAGTCTAAAATTTAATTAATAACTAACCATATGGGAGGATTTTTTCATATCTATTTCAAATTCATATAGAGTATGTGCAAATAAGATTGTTTATTGTTTCTAATGACTGAATCTTTATTGCATGTGAGGACTTAGATGTTTTTAAGACATGTATAAAACAAGTTAATATAAATTCCTATAATTTAAGATGAATTCTTGTGTAATAATTTGTGTAGGGCTAACTATATGGTTTCTATGATAATTATGAGCTAGATTTTATCATTAATTAAAATATTTGTACATTAAAAATCCTAAGGCAAATTTATAATTGCGAACTATAATTAAGTGTTAAAGTTTGCTTTAACATTCATAATAAATATTCAACAAATCATAATAAATATTTGCGAGCTTTAACATTGAGCAGATGTCATTTTAAATTTGATGATAAACTTTGAATGAAAAAAGTTAGTGAAAGTTGTCAAAGCTGCATATTGCTTACAAAATATGTTGGTGCATAAAGTGTTTTAGGATTTATTATCTACAAAATATTTACTAATTTGAAATGACTGAAGGTGAAAAATAATTTATTGCCTTCATGTGATAACCATAAGTACAAATAGTCAGTATTAATTGAACAAACAATATGTCAGTACAATCTATTTTTCAGGATACCATCAAGCAAAATTGCTTTCTTCATATTTTCATCTTGTAATTATCATAGCCATTGCTCTTAGAGATGTACTATAATTGTTATAATTTGTTATTACTTTATAAATAAATCATAGTTTATTCAATTGTTTGTTCAAATGTGTGTCCAATAGAAAAATCATAAGATATGAAGATTTTTGAATAGATATAATTGTTTAAATATTAAATACTTAAAAATGTATAAACATTGAATTTAACTTCTGGATATTGTTCTGTGCAAATATTACAGCTTGAAATTTAGTATATATATCATGTACAAATAAAATATTGTATTAAATCTTTATGTGCCAAAATCTAAATTTTATTGAAATATATATTTGTTATCATTGCTAGAGTATTTTAAATTAAGAATTGAATATACTTCTTCGAATATCCTTAATTTTTTTTCTACTATTGCTCTATATGCTTCTTAGAAATATTGTAGTTTTTTCAAATTGCTTTTGCTGCCAGAAAACTTTAATTGGTTTAATTGGTAAAGTTTTTAAAATTTTAAATTATAATTGTTCTTATCAAAGAGCTTAATGGAAATTAGAGCATCTTATCAAGTTAATCTTTTTATTTGGCTTAGTAATAAGTAATATTTACTTGAAGTAATAAATATGACATATTTATTTGAAGATATTATTCCTTGAATTTTGAAAATAAGTTTATATATTTTCTTAAGTTTGTAAGAAAAATAATTTATTAGTTAAATATTTATATGTATAATTTTAAATAAAGGTTATGGAGTTTTAGGTGCAATATTTCTTAAATTTTAAATCTTTTCAGATAGAAGCTTTCTTATTTATGTATTTAGTAAAAACAATATTTCCATTGTAAAAGTATAGACTAATGTAAACATTTTTTCATCTATAAATTGCAATTTAAGTCTCGCTCTGTTAAAAAAAATTTTTTCTTGTTTCTAGATATTTAAGTATTTTCATTTTGAAAAAGTGCTTTTGGCTTCAAACTTTTTTCTAATGTTTCATTCATGCATTTGATATATGTGAGATTTCATCATTTCTGGCAGCCAGGGTAATACTTTCTTCTGTTTAGAAACAAAGTACAAAAACCATTATGTAGCCTCTCATGTAGCAAGTATAATTTTCCTGTGATGTAGTGATTCTGTTTAACTAAATAAAATGTCTTCCTGTCTGCACCTTTCTGTCTTCCTTTCATTTGCATCTGCTTTAACTTTTCTAACACAACTTTACATACTTTCAAAAATTTGGTTCTAAAACCAGCTTCTCCCTCTTTTTCTGTTCTATTCGGTACAGTTTTTTTGATACTTGCTGCATGAGAGTTGTCTACTTTGGTAGAAAAATTTTATTGAATTATTTTGAGCAACTGAAAATATGAAGTTTGTTTTTAGAACCAAATTTTTTATCCATGTACGAGTTTTTATAAAGATTTCAATAATTTTATGTTAAAATTTTTAAATTACAATATATTTTTTTTGAAATTTATTGTTTATGTTTATTTCATTAATAGATTTTATTTGGAATTTATATCCTTATACTGAGTTATTTATTTTAAATCTTTTGGAATATGTTTTTATGAGAATTTGTTTCTTAAATATAAAAAATTTAAACTGAAGAAAGAATGAATGTAAAAAATATTTAAATTTGTAAAAGGAAATATTTCAAATAAGAGTGTTACTGTGAAAATAGCACGGCATCTCATTTTAATGCAGTCATACTGATTTAACTTAGAATTTGTTGCTGTTCTTTCTGGAACAATAACTTATTTTATTTCTTTGAAATGGGAAATTTTTCTTTATGACTTGTGGAGAAACAATAGACGTGAAATTTCTTATAAAATGGCCCAACATTTGAAATGTCTGACTTTATTAAGAATTTAATCCAATCAAACAATAAAAAAAAATTAATCATGTTTCAAACTGTGATAAAAATTTATGGCTAATACTGCAAAACTTGCTGCTTATTATGAGTCAACAAAGGAAATGAATTTTCTTTCTTGCATATTACTCAAATATTGGTACTGTAGAAAACATTTAAATAGACTAATTCATCTATATGCTTTATGCATCCTATTTCAGAACACCCTGGGCCTCTAATTGCTTGGAGTAAATATAAATGTAATTATATCTGCATATTTTTCAAATTTCTTTTATAACTGCAAATTAAAAGTCGATAAAAATGACAATGTGACTGCTTATGTCTCTAGAAAATTTCAGGATTATTTTTTTCCATACTTTTTTGGGTGGAAATACATTTGTAAATTTGTTCTAAAATTTTATTTTTTTAGGACATATTTAAAATCTGGCTTTTTTGCATAAGAAATATTAAATTCTATATGTTTTTTGAGGTCAAATAAGAAAAATTAATGAAGGTGAAATAAGAAATGTTAAATTCTTCTCTGCATAAAATTTCTGAAATTTTACTAAAATATTTGGTTTCTTCATTAAAATAATATAAAAGCTCATTTTTTGTTATTCAGTTAAAATCCATTCATTAAATTTATTAATCATGATAATAATAAATATCAAGAAAATAAAAATATTATTTTTCATATTTATTATTATCCTGATAAATAAAGAATGGATTTTAATTTAATTTTAATTAAAATTTTATATAAATCAGCATTACAATATAGCTTTTGATTCAGAATATTTAATGGAAGTTAAAATGTCAAGTATAATTAGGTTTATTTGTTGCTGCTAACAACTTGCTGTTTAATTTCTTACTGAATCGTCCTTTTTTAAACAGTTAGGTTGATTTGATATGGACCTACTGTTAAAAGTTGATTCCAAACCACCATAAACATCCAAGATCAAGGTGGAACTTGAACCCACAAACTTTCGAGCTAAAGCCAAAGGACAAAGCATTCAGCTGCCTGTTTGTCATTTTGTTGCCTAACTCTTAACTGTAGAGCTCATGGTCAAGCTGGCATCTAAATGGTTTGCACTCTGGTCTTCTACAGTTTCAGAGTTTGATTCTGTACTCAGGCTTGGATGTTTTTGGTGGTTTAGAGTTCTTTTTAGATTTTTGTTTACCCTTGTATGCAAAAATAAATCAAGGAAACCAACAAACCAAGCCACCTTTTTTTGCAAGATTTGTTTCTATGCTTTGAACTGTGAGATTTTAATATTTCAGTTTGATTCATTGGTTGAAAATATGCAGTATTTAATATTTTCTAGATGATAAATATGATCTTTTGATGATTTTAAATGAATCAGAAAACAAATGAAACAAGATATTCTGTTTTGTGAGATTTACTTCTATACTTTGACTATAAGATTTTAGTGTTTCATTTTGATTCGTTGGTTGAAAATATCCAGTATCTAATATTTTTTAAATCAAATTTATGATATTTTCCTTATTTGCTTTTTAAAAGTTATTTGAATCCAATTTCAGTTTCATGAATTATGTCAACATACATTTATTTGAGGCTAAAAATGTTTAAAAATGTAGTTTTAGGAATTATTTACAGACTTTACAAAATTATGAAGAATTGGAATATTATAACTTATTAGCATGCTCTTAATTATCGTTATTAATACAATTTTTAAAAAGCATATTTGTTGATATAAAATATATTACTATTAATGATGTTTTGAAAACTTGAAATGTTTCATTTTCTACTAAAATTAACAATCAATGTTTACAACAGCAAGTAATAATTGGCAGAATTATGAATTAAAACTCTATTTTAAAATTTATTTTTTATTTAAAAAATAATTCCAAATTAAATTTTATTTTGTATTGAAACGATTTGTCTTAATAGCCGAAAGGAAGAAATATATCATTTATTTCAAGTTTTTTTCAGCGAGTTTTCTTAGGCTGAGAAATAATGGATTTTTTTTGTTCAATATCAATTAAATTTTATGAATTTTTAAACTGAAATGAGAATTGCGCTATATAAATTTGTATGTTTTTTCAACTTTATTAAATTTATTAATTAATCTAAAAATGTCAAAATTTTATATTTTGATTAAATATATAATGTTGGATAAAAAAGAAGTTAGATATCTCAAAGAAATGTCAGTTAAAATTTTTTAGCTTTCTCAGTTAAAAGATTTATCAAATGCATATGTCAATGGCTTTTGAGTCTTATAAGCTTATAAACTTTATTGAATATTAATGTAAATATTTCGTGTATTACTCTTAAACTTATGCACAACTATCCATGCTTTTTTTTAAAACTGATGAATTGACAACTATGCAAGTACAATGGAATAAAATTCTGCTAGTAGGAGTTATTTTTAACTTCTATTTAATATGAAATAAAGAAAATTATAATGGTATAATAAAAAAATTAATACCAAAAAAACTGACTTCCTTATTAATACCAAAACACTGATTTCTTGATAAACATTGATTGATAAACATACATGTTTACAGAAATTGATGTTAGCTTGTTTGCAAAAGAAGTAATTTGAATAGTCTTGATTTGAGTGATGTATTAGAATATTAAATTCAAATAAATAAAATCCTTAAACATTAAAATCAAGTATAATGTAATCGTTTAATTTTATGATGCATACAATAAATTTTGAGGGTTAAAAATAAAAACTTGAAGGAAAAAAATTTTCCTTTCTTTTTTTTCCTTTTTTTAAGTGACCCACTTGAATAAATCAGTTAAGAGTTATTTGGTATCAAGAGTCCTTGAAAAATTTTGTAAAGTTAAAACTTTACAATAAATTTTATTACTGATTAGTATATTAAATTTTTTAAAACTAAAGTTTTAAGTAGTTATATCATGAAATAAATATACATAATCAATTTGAGACAAACTTATTTGTTTATATAAAGATTTCATGGAATCAACAAAATAAAGTAGTTTAATGCATCTTGAAAACCACAAATTTCATGTAAACTTCAAAATTTACATAAAAAAAAAACCTTGTTCATCCGAGAAAAGGACTAAGATCACATCTTTGATGCTTTGATTTTTCACTTTCAAATCAACTTCTGAGGTAAATTCCTTTCTAATCTATGAAAATATTTGATTATATTAATATAGTAACTAATTGCTGAAGCAATATAGTAATGTATGCAAAAAATATAGCAACAGTCAAATTAATTTTTGAAATAAAAGTTCTACTACTTAACTAATTAACAATGACCGTAAATCCTTATCAATATTTTTCATATGCTCAGAAAATTGTTATTTAACCAACCAAATTTACATTCTAATTTTTAACAAAATGTAGCTTCTTTTGTAATATCTTGCTTACACTTTTCTATTAAATGAATTTCAACTTGTGCAATACTTTTCTATCTATACATTGTGAGACAGTTGATATTAAACTATAGATATATTTAGAAAGCTTGTTTTAATATTGAATTTAAGCAAAATTGAAATATGAGCCAGTTGGAATTAAATATCAAAATTTTTACATAAAAAAAAAAGATTTTATTTGACTACTAGTGAAGATGACACTCTGATATGGGAAACAATAATTGCACGTTTACTATACATAAATATTTTTAAATTGTCTCTCATTGATATCTAGCATTTACAACCTTTCTTTCTAATATATTTTTATTGATATTATGTAAATCATTTTTACCAAGTTTGACAATGCATTTTGTATACCAAACTTAATTTGTAAAATTTCATGAGCAGCCAGATTCAGTATTATTTTCTTAAGGATTGATAAAACATAGTTTTTTTCCCATTCCTTTTTCTGAATCTGATCCTCTCGGTAAGATATGGCTTTATTGAAATTGAATCCTTAAATTGTTAATATATCAGTGTTAATGAGAAATTTCAGTCTTTCACTTATCTCATATTTTTAAAAAAGTTATTTATGTTTTGCCTCATTATATTAATGCTCAAATATGTATAATTATGATGCAAACAAGAATAAATATTTTTATAAAATAAATTTAGAAAAATATATAAATATTAATCATCTTTTATATTTCTATCAGTAAATTACATTCTTCATAGTCATTTCAAAAATATAATTTTTAATGTCAGAAGTTATAAGTAATAAAATTACTGTTTTAATGAATCTTAATAAATGTGTATACATCAATCTTCAAAATTAGCTGGCAGCCAATCGATTTGTTGTAGCTGTTGGTTCAGCAGTTTGGATTTCATTCCTACTTTGAGCTGTAGTTTGGAATCTATTTTAAACTTTTGTCTTCCATCATAATTACCACTCTTGTACAAGAAATGACTGATGAATAACAAACCAAGTCAATCATAACTTTATAATAATAAATTTATTGTATTTAACTAAATAGCTTACTGTAACATGAGTAGTGCAGTGTAAACATAAATATTTATAGGAATTTTAAATTATGTACTTTTGCTAAGCCTTCATTTGTAAGTTGCATAAAGTAGAAAAAATTAAATTCAGTTTTGAAAATAAAATAAAAGCATAAGACAATGTATAAAAGCATAAGACAATGTTAAATTAAAACAATTAAAGTCAGCCTTCTTAATTTCTAATGCTTAGTCACTAAGGGATTTCACCCTTTAGGAGGAGTGAAACTGGCAACTTACCTAGTAGGTGTGTTATCATTGTTCTGAATGAGATTACATTTTTGTAATTTAGAATTGGAGCTCTAGCAGAATATTCCTAGATGTAGCCTGCCAACTCGAGATGACATTTCACACAGAAAATTAACCTGTTTTTAAAATTTCAGCTGTTATTAATGAACAACTCTTCCATTAGTTTGGTTATAGAGTTAGCTACCTTTTGGTAACAATGCTTTCGCCAACTAGGCCACTGCATCTCTTAAAGGCAAAAATAATAGAAATTTTATTTGAATTTTTTTAGTGTATGAAGGAAAATTTACTTATTTAATCAATTATATGTTAATGTATATCACAATGAATTTTTAAAGTAAACAATTATGCTGGATTGTAGGTGATGTTGGAGGTCCAGGTGGTTTGCTCCTATGGCCTGTTTTTAATTTAACATTTTTACTTTTTCTGAATGATTTTGGATGATGTAACTGACTTTTCTTATTTAACAAATGTGTCACATTTGTTAAATTTTCAGATTCTTTAAGGCATCTGAGTTAACAAAAAATATTTTCTTGAGTAGTGATAAAAAGGTAAGCATCATAGAATTGTATCTAAGGATGTAAATTGATGAAAATTTGGTTATTGCATGTAATCTTCTGCTTTTATTCTTTAATCAAGTAAAGCCAAATCATTTTATGAAACATGATTGAATAGACTGTGAACAAAGTGATACTGTAAAATTTGGATTCGTAATAGATTAAGTAGTTTTTGTAAATATTCCATCATTTTAGATATTTTTAGTTGTGTTCTTAACTAAAATAATTGCATTAATAATAAATGTAAATTATGTGATATAAAAACCTTAAATTTTTTTTCTTTTCCTTTCATCATATTCAAAGATTCTAATCTAAATTGTAATTTTAAAATTGTTTAATATTAGAAAAGGTTAAATTTTCTTATGTCTTTTTTATAAAATTATTCCAAATTGTTTAATTTTTAAATAGATTTTTGAATTTCGTACTATAATAAAAAAAAACTTGCTTTTTAAACTTATTTATTTTTTGCTTGCAGCATATGAATTCTAATTCTTACTCAATTTTTTGCCTTTCAAGGAAATTTTTAACTGCAAAAGTTTGCATAATATATCTACGAACTGTCAGTTAATAGTTTAACTGTCAGTTTACTTTGTGTACTTCAAATTTTAAATTAGTTAATCATGTTTTATGGTGAGAAATTTTGTAGTTTTAACATTTTTCTGAATTATTTCATTTTTATATATTCTATTTATAAAAAACTTTCAAGAGTAATATATAAGCTAAGAATTTTTTACAATTTTATTTAGCAAATATTTAATGTTGCTAAATAAAATGTCTGAAAATAACAAAAACTATCAGCTGAATAATGATTCATAAAATTACTGTTTAGTTAAAAACAAAATAATAAATATATCTTCAAATTTAATTAGCAGTAAAATATCAATTTGTTACATAAAAATGAAATTTATCACCAAGAGTTGCATTTTTAGTTCCAGTTTCTATATTAATCCCTTAAAAGGCAAATCATTGGTAACATCTGCATTCTTATAAGATGTTCTCTTTTATTGTCTTTGTTAATGAAAAATGTGTTTTGTTTCATTCTATTTTTCAGAATAATAGAGATTATTATAGTATAATTTTAATTAGTATTATGGAGAAGAAATATCAATTACAATATATTATATATCGCGTAAATAAGATCTCAATCACAATTTATTATATATTGGATAAAATATAAATAACTATATAAACCTCCATATATTTAATTTTATAGTACCTTATCTAACTGTATTGAAAAGTTATAATATTTATAAATAAGATATGTATGAACTACTTCAGACTTATTATTTTAACACTTTATTTATAGTGATTATTACCAATTAAATATTAATGTTTCATCTTTTTTTACTTATTTTTCCTTTCATAATTTTAAAATTAATATTCTTAAAATTTGCTGGAATTAGAAATAAGTTTTTTTTTAAAATTGATTTCAGCATGCTCTTCTGCATTAGGAAAAACAAAACTTTACTAATTGAAGTTCTGAAAATCTTAGCGATTACAATTTTATAAAAATAGGATAGTAATAAATTAAAAACTGATGTATTTAAAGTAATAACTTTTTTGTGAAAATTTGTTTCTTAAAAGCTATGTAATTGTAATAACTGCATGATTTTATCTTGTCAAAATATATTTTGGTAAAATAAATATAATTCAAGTATAGAAATTAATATAAGGGAAGTTGTAAAGTTATTTTGCAGCTTTAAGTGTTCCAAAACTTAATATATGAAATTTGTGTACATCTTTTATTCAATGTTAATTTTCAGTGATGTATTTTTAACCATGTATTACTTAACTTTAATATTTAATCGGTAATAATCATGAAATAATGGTTGATATTTTTTCTATTTTTTTCCTTTTATTTTTTAAAATTACTTAAAAGTTGCTGAAATTAGAGAATTTACTTTGCAATATATATTTAGAAAAAACAAACATTTAAGTTTGTCCTTAAATGGCTCACTGAATTGTAAAACCTTGAATGACTAACATTCAGTGAATTATTGAATTGTATTTTAGTTTTTATTTTATAATATTTTAATTATTAATGTATTAATTTCAATAAAATTGAAACCTCAAGGCAATAAGACTATTATTGATAATCTAAATATATCTTGAAGTATATTTCAATATCATGCGTATATCTGTAATAATATATGTGCAGTATACTGCTGTATAAATACTTATTTAATTTGTTGAAAGCTTAACATTTGCGATTATCTACTTAACTGTAGGTATTTGTAGTTATAAATCCATTTTAAATTACAAATCCCAATTTTTTCCCCTACTAACTGTGAGTTGTACAAGTTTTTGTGTATAGAAAATGATGGGAAACTATGGTATAATGAGATATTCTTATATAAATATTTATTTGCATAGCAAAATTTATGAAATTAAATTATCAAACATTTTGTTGTAACATGTAATTTAATCATTGTAAAATGTAATTAAAATTATCAATGTGTTATAAAAATTAGCATTGGAAGTCTTAGGTTTTTTAAATAATTATATATTTTTTAATTATGATCTTTTTATAACTAGAATAAGAATTTGTCATCAATATATGGTTTTTTTCTTTCAAAAAAGGTATTGTTTTAATAGATATAGCCACATTCATATCCATTGAAGCAACTTTTGAAATTTTCCTCTTTATGTTGTTGGTTGCATTTTTTCGTGCATTCTCTTTAGAAATAATTTTTTCTTAGTGAAAATTCTGCAGCTCATTGAAACATTGTTTTGTTAAAAAAAATTCTGTACATAAGTAGATTTTCTCATATTGCTTAGTACAGTTTACAACATGCTTTTCTATGTTCTCTGTGGAAAACCTCCGATAAATGTTTATTTCATTTTTAATATGCTTTAATTTTCTTCTATAGCTTTGCATATATATTCATAGAGGGAAACTCTGGTTTTCAAGAGCTTTCCTCTTAATATTCACATCCTTTGAACATTAAGAAACAGTACATTTCTATAAAGATTTTAAAACTTAGTTTATTCTAATTTTATATTGCTGTGATAATTTGACTGAAATCAAAACAAGTATGGGTTTAAAATTTGTTTTTATGGTGTCTTTCATCATTATCCATGCAATTTTCCTCTCTCAAATAGAATTGGCTAACAATTTAATAGTGAGTTCAACTCCCACTTTACCAAAGATATATTTAGTGATTTAAAATCCACTTTCAGATGTTGGTCTTAAGAAGTAAAATCTATTAAGCAGTTGCAAACCATAAAAAACAAATAAAAATCAGCTCTTTTCAAATCTAACTTTATTTTCACAATTTCTTTTTGGTATTTGTTTTCTTATTTTTAAGGCAGTTATGCATTTTTATTCTATGTAAGGTATGATATTCAAATATTATTCGCTCTTCTTCCAGTATTAAAACATTGTCATTCCTACATAAAATATAGGGAAAATGTTTTATGGAAACAAGTAAGATTAAAATGACTCTTTTGGTGTGATATTGGAGAGAGTCATTTTTTAAAATTAATTTTAATTAATTGAGGAAAAAAAGCATATTGACAACTAAAGCTTTCCAGAATAAGATTCTTTTTTTATGCCCAAATTAAGTTTCACAGTTATTTAGACTATTAAACAGCTTCTACATTGAGTTATACAAATTTGATTCTGTTGAAAGATATTATCCTTGTATGTAAACGAATTGATACTTTCGTGAAATTGTTGTCTGCTTTTTAGAAGATTAATAAGTAACTTTGAGTAAAGTTTTTATTTAAATTGTTAAAATTTAAAAAGTCTTGAAATAATCGATTTATTTTTCAGTAGTATGAAGTCTAAATTCAATTATGCATAAAGTTAAAATCCCTGCTCATAAATTTCTACAAATTTAGTTACAGCTGCTAAGAAATATTAGCTTATTATCTCGAAACTATTTGAGAGAATTGAAAAGAAAAACTAAGAACTTAGTATAACTTAATTTTTCAATTTAGAAAAATTAAATTTAAGATTATTTATGTGCTGGTAAATCTCATATTAATGCATATTTAAAAAATAGTTTTATTGAAAAATGGTTACCTGTTTTAATTTAATTTATAAATGGTAATTAAAGATGCTTAAAAAAAAAAAAAAAAAAGAAAAAAAGATACATTTGCATTGATTCAAAGTGAATCTCATTTAATATATTTTTTTATAGTCAGTTGTTTCTTTAGTCCAGATTTTAAAATTTTGTTTTTAAAATTTGCAACAATGTTAAAATTCTGAACATTAGAAATCATAAATTATTATTTGCCTTCTTATCTCTGAAATAATTGAAATAAATAACTGCAGTTTATAAAATTGTAATTAAGTTCTTTTGAATTTTAAATGTCTTGCAAAAATGTTACATTTCTATCAAAAATATTCTATAAATTGATATTTAGCAAGTTTATATTGATTAATGCTTTAATATCTCTAACAAAATATTTTATCTGTGAATAAGAATAGAATTAATAAAATAAGTATAAAATAAAATATCAAAACATTTAAAGATTTTGTGTTAAAATGAGTTTTTTATATGTTAAAATAAAAAGGTTTTCTAATTGACAATGTGATAGAAAAAAATTTACAAAATTTTAATAATCTACCTTTTAATTCATCAATTTTAGAATTTGATTTCCATTTGAAGCATATATTAATGGATCAAGTATATTTATAATTGCTTAGAATTTAATGCAAATTTTAGGCCATGGTTAAATTGGCTTTTGTTAATAATCACTTGTAAAATATGACAAACCAATGCTAGAGGGCAAACTAATACTAGGACAGTGGACTTAAGGGCAAAAAGTCTGGGGTTTATTTTCACTATTGAACAACTGAAGCTGAATATTGTTAATCTGCTTTCTACATTAAATGACAATCGAATGGTTAGTGTTTTTGCTTTTGATTCAACAGTTTGGTGTTTTGAATCTTACCTTGGGCATGTTTGTAATGGTTTAGAATCCACTTTAAACCATAGGTCCTGGTCTAATTAGTGTTTACGTGCAAAAGATCATTGAGCAATAAACAAGTCTTATGCTTTTTACATGCACATATATTAATGGGTGTTTAGGAAAGCTCTTATCCTTAATGTATATGAATTGTCTAAGACAAAACTATATCTATGAGAAAGTTTCTAGGAAAGCAATTTTTGCAGCGGATGTTAAACCTATAATCTGTTCACTTGATGTATAATCAGAAAGTACTTGGAGGATTACGATAGACTAAGTGGTAAGCCATTGTTCTTCCAATTGAGAGATTTGTTGTTATATTTTAATCACTATTGAACTACAAAAATGGCTCTTCTGTCTTTTTCGTGATGTGTTTAGGACTGGATGCTACTACGATATACTATTTATGAAAATATTTTTAGAAGTCAGTTATTTTGTGTGCATTGAAATGCCTTGATCTATGAGGGTGAACATTATGTGGTGTCAAAAATCAGGTGATAGAAAAAAGCATGGTTAATTTAATGATACATCTTAATCATTTTTTGTAAAAATCATCGAAAATCTATATATAATATATCAAAGTAGAAAAGATAAGTCAAAGTATACTGCAATTCAAATTTAGCTGCATTTTTTACTCTATTTATAATGTTCAGAATTGCATATATTTATGATATAGTGTTGAAGTATTAATTTCTGATGTAAATTTTCTCAACAGCTTAATGAACTTTCATTGTGTAATCACAGATTTTTCTAATGGTTTTATTTTTCATTTAAAATTTTTTAAATACGATTGTGTGTGTTTTAAACGAGGGATTTGTGCACATATATTTTTACATGAAGTTTCTTGGAAACATTAATAAATGAAAAGCCAATGTCTCTACCTGAGTCCTTTGTATTAATAATGGACCATCTTTAAAGTAAAAGATAAAGTCCTTAAAGTAAATTGTCATCAGAATTTTTCAATCTTTTTCTAGCGTTGTGAACCATGTATGATTAACATGTATATTATCTTTCGGACACAAGATCTTTAATGAAGTGTAAGCCGAGCTGGTAGCCGAATGGTTAGCGCTCTTGCCTTCGGTTCAACAGTTCGTGGTTTCAAATCCCACCTTAGGCATGGATGTTTGTAGTGGTTCAGAATTCACTTTAAGCTGTAGGTCCCGGTCTAATTAGCCCTCCTGTGCAAAAAAATGACCGTTGAGCAACAAACAAACTTTTTAATGAAGTGTAAATGTATTGTGTTTATAATAGTTAGTGCATTGTAATAAATAAACTAACTGACATTGAAACTTCCTTGATAATGGATGATAAAAATGTTTATTTTATATATTTAATTCTTTAAAAATTATTTTGTGTTAAAATTCTTCAAATTTTTATTAATTTGACTTTTGTTTACGAGGTAATTCAGCTTTATCATTTATATTATCCTTATTAACTTACCCTTTCCTTAATGCATCCTATTATTGTTGCAAATAGATAGTAATCAGACACTGAGTATATCTTCACTTAGTGTTTGATAACTATTTTGCCATTTTTCTTTCACATGAAACAAATCCATTCTCTTATTTCTGGTAGTACATGCAGCCTAAGACCACAATTCTCATTTTTGTTTGGCTTCTTGAGTTTGTTCCAAATGTAAGATGTTCTTTACTAATTTAAAAAATATAAGCATATATCTTATCATGTAAAAGAATTTTTGAAGAATACTTAAAAAATACAGTTAATCCTGAACTTTGTATTTGAAGGTGATAGTTTTCCCTATTTTAACTGTAGTGAGTATTATTAAACTTGTGAGTTTATATATCAGTATCTTTTGTAAAGTCTCTATTTTATTATTAGTGATTATTGGATTTTTTTTATCAGAAATCATACTTTATTATTTTTATTTTATTTTTTTAATTACGTCCTTATGTTGGCTTTTTTCGAGCATAATAAGTCTTGCAGTCCAATAGAGAAAAGTATCTCCAGGAGGGGAGAGCGTCTTGAAATGTGAAGAAGAGCTGCCTTCCTGGAGGGCAAAACATTTCCAAAGATGCTCACCATCCATGTCAACATGTTCCCTACTTAAAATGCAGTCAGGTGAATCCACAAGCCCTATGTGATATAGATGTTTCTGGAAAAAATCATGCCCAGTAAGTAACCTGAAGTAGGAGACCCCTATAGATCTAGGTAGATCTCTGGGGATACATGAGCTCAGCAGGTTCCTCCAAGAGGCGTAAAATGCATTTTCTTTGTAATAAATTTTTCGCTAGTGATGCATAACCCGTTTTAGGAGTTTGACATTTCTCAGGCCAGTAGGAGTATCTGGAGTGTTTAAAAAAGAAGCCTCTTTCGCGAGATTGTCTGCTTTTTCATTACCAGGCAAGCCACAATGGCTAGGGATCCATTGTAAAATAATTTCCTTTCCCGCAGACAGTAAAGTGTTAATGATAGTCTTACAGTTAAATTCTATGGATGTAGGTAGGAGAGTATAATTTGCCACTGTATTGGCAGCCTGACAGTCAACAAGGACAAATTTCATTTCCGAGAAATCTAAAATTTTTTGGAGAGCCATGTAAATGGCATGCATTTCTCCATCAAAATTGTCAGAGTTTTTTCTCAAAGGCTCTTTGAGTTGGAAAAATTTGGAGAAGACACCAGCTCCTGCTCTCCCAGTACTTCTCTCTGCTGATCCGTCAGTATAAATGTGCTTCCAATTGTCGAGTGGGTATCTCTCATTAATAGTAGCTAGAGCAGCTGTCCCGAGTTCTGCCTGAGGGGAGACTCCCTTCTATTATATAGTACAGCCTTTGTCTTTCTCTTGCAGTCTTTTTCTTAATGAAGGCATCTTCAACTTTTCAAAACTGCACTTTTAAGTGCAAGAACAACACCAGTCTAAAATTAATTTTTTGGAATGCTGGTGGCCTTACTCATGACAAGTTCTTTGAGCTTAAAATCATTGTCCATCAAGTGAAACCAGATGTTGTAGGCATTGCCGAAAGTGATTCTGCTGCCGATTGATATAGAATATTATATTGATATAGAATTATATAATGAGATGCTTTAGAGTTGGTACCAACAAACTGTGGATTCTAGGGAAATAAAACTGCAGTTTCCCTTGAAAAGAAGGCAACTAAATTTAAAATTATATCCCATTAACCAGTATCAGTCTTTCTCTTTACCATGCTCAAGACAAATAGCTTCTAGGATTGTAGTTTTTGTAAAACGATCCCTTATAGCTGATACATTAGTTAAACATTCCATGAGTGGTCATGATCTATTAGAGGCTTTTGAAACAACAAACAACGAAAAAACAACAAACTTTTCGTATCACCTTTGTTTATAATCCTCCTATTTTCTATTGTAGACAATATTTATCCTTTATCAAAATTTCACATTTGAGGAAAGATATAATATTTTTCATGTAATAAACAGTAAAATTAAATTTATAAATTCATTCAGATTGTTACATAGTTACAGTGACTATTTCATTAATTTGATCTCATTAATGATATATTTTATGTCATTTTAATGATTGCTTCCATAATTTTTATCACATCTTGTTGGTAAAGTTGTAATCAAAGTGTATTTTGAGTACATTTATTTAATGTATATAAAAAAATCAAGGTTGAATTAGTTTTTACAGTTTACAAAAACTGCAAGAAAAAACAAAAGAAAGTAAATGTTTATTTCTTATACTTGATGTATGAAATTTTTTCATACTATGTTTCATATATCAAAGATTTTGTGTATTTCACAAATTTCAAAACCCTTTATTTAGAGGTAAAGTATTGCAACTGTCTGTAGTATAACTCAGTTGCATGTAACAAAAAGCAGCAATTTCAGTACCGAAGTAATGAAATATTTTTATAATAGAATGGAAAAAACTGCAGAACATCTTTAAATATTTTAAAGTGTAAAATGCAATTTTGTTTAATATGCAGCTTATTTAACCAGGTTTTTAATGTATTGTTAAACCTTCCAACATTGGAAAGGAGAACATGTGAATTGAATAGTCATCAATTCATTAATACTTTTTATTTATTTCATTATTAAACCAAATATCAATTTTAAATAGTTTTGTCTTGAATTAATTTTCTAATTTGTACATTGCCATTTTAAATTTTACAGATAAATTTAACTTTGATTAATTTTGCTTTCTCAGGATTTGATATACATATTGTTCATAAAGAGTACTGATTAGATTTTGGTCTAGGAATGATAGATATTAAAAAAATATATATAAGTTGCATAAATAGAACAAGAAACCACATAAACATAATACAAAACTCACATATTTTCATCACAATTTTCCTTTAATTTTTATCAAGTGCATGTTCAAAAATAGGAATAGTTTTCTCTATACTATTACTCAAAATTTTAAGGCAGTGTGAATTTAATAAAATAATATATAAATCAAATATCAGTACTACAAAATATTGCATTACTATTGTAAATTAAATTTTATTTGATATTTTACAATCAAAACTGCTGAAACCTTTTTATACTGTTTTGATTAAACATATTTAATACTTATATAATATGTATAATATATTTAAATATGAGTTGTACAATTGTTGTTTATCAACCCATTCTAAAATGAGCATTTGTCTTTTTGCATTTGAAAAAAAAAAGTTTGTTTTTTCATTTAAACTGCTGTAGTTTTCATGTATTTTTTGAAGATTTCTCTTTCTGACTTACCAAGTGCATTTTTGTTGCAATATTAATTTTTTTGAATCTTGAATTTGACAATCATATGGAAATGAGAAAAACAAGATTTCATTAAAAGAAGTAAATTAAAAGTTGAAACCTTAGAACTACAAGAAAAGTTAACTTTTTAGTTTATAAATAGGTATTAAAATATTTCTCTTTTGTATCACAATATTTATTTGTTCATATTATGATATACTTACCACAAAATATGCCTCATGCTTAAACAAATATTAATTTCAAAAAAAAAAAAAAAAAAAAAAAAAAAAAAAAATTTAAAAGTGCCCATTAATATAAAATTAAAATTTAGTATTAAATAGTAACTGATAAAATTGAAATGTATGCCGAATGATTGGAATACCAAGCTGGTGAGGTTGGTTTTAGTCAATTGTACATGTTAGCAAAGCTGAAAATTTCTTTGATATTGTTATAAAAAAAATCTACAATGGAAACCTCATGGCATATTAATTTTTGGACAGTACTTTTGGGGTGTTATGTCCTAGGTTCAATCCCACCGACTTTTAAAGAATGAGATTGATGCTGCATTTCTGCCTGTTACATACACATGTGTAGGTGTTTGAGAGTTTTGCAGGTTGCTTCACTTGTAACATCTCTATGAAAAGTTGTGGTTGGCAATTTATACAGTTGATATTAAAATGTTTTATAACTATATTCTGTCACACATTTGACTAGCATAGTTTTTCCTGTGCCATAAAATCCAGCGGACCAACAAGTATCTAGACTGTTGGAGTTAATCTAAAATTATAAATTCATAATAAGAATCCACAGTTGCTGTTTACTTAAAGAAATTACTTTTGGGAAACTAAAAGTTGATACAATCAGAAATGTTAAATATAACATTGTTTTATAGATATTAGCAAGGAATTCTAATCTAGATTTAACAACCAGAAGGTTTATACAAGATGGCTCTATGGTAGATTAAACGCTGATGATTTAATCTTAAGTATTTGTTATTACTATAAAAACTATAAAATCAAATTTTATTCTTAAATCAGTTGTTAATATCAGATGGCTAGCATATGCATCTGTTGCACTAAGATTTCATGGTGATAGTCTTTTGGTGAAGTGACCCTCTGTGTCTTCCTGATGTCTTACTATAGAAGCTAAAATAACAAAGTTTGCTCATTAACATGTCCACTGAATGGCTGATTACTGTCTTTATAAAAATACTCAGTTTTAATCTGCAAAGTGATTGCATAGGTAATTTTAAATTTTAAGAAACTCTTAAACTCTCATCTAATATCTGATTCATATGCATCAATAGATGTTTCCACTTTATTTCTTAAGTAGATACAGACCTGTCTTTTCATGTAAAATGCCAATTCCTATATAGATGACATCCTTAAAAAGTGTCTAATTATATAAATGATAAGTGTTGATTTTCTTCTGCAGTACAAAAATATGACACTGCATGGATCTTGTGTTGCAGATGCTGTTTTGAAGCAGCATATAATTTAATACGTGAAATGGCCATCTCAATCACTGGACTAAATTGTTATGTATACTTTGGATATTTTCAAAAGACAAAATTTCTTTCAATACTACTCCAAAAATGCTTACAACTGCTGTGTAAGGGCATTAATTCCAATTTCCTCCTGAACTAATATAATGTGTAATTTATAGCATTGCTATATGTGCTATTTTTCTTTTAGAGATCATATTCGATATTATTTTGCTTTAACTTGCTGTATTTGCTCATTTTACGAATTCTCTAATGTCGGGGTCCCATAATCATCCTTTTCATCTATTATGTACTTAATGTACTATTATGTTTTTAAATTTTACTATGCACTGGTTTAATTTTTCTAAACTGTACTTATAATTACTGTTTTACTGAAATCATATATTGTGTCAAGTACTCACTGAATTGTGATTGCTTGATCTGTTTTTGTAATATTCCTTCAATTTTTGGCAACTGGTATATTTTCATGTTCTTTTCAATTATCTCAATTAACTCTGATATTACTTTTCTGTGTTTTTAAATATTAAGTATTTTAAATATAAAACAAAAATCTAAAATTTAGTGTAAACTTTATCAAGTAATTTTGTATTTTAAGATAAAATTTTAGAAATGCTTATCATATTTTAGCATATTTTGTAAATAATAAATAATAAAAAAGTTTTGTGGAAAAAAAATTTCAATATCAGATCAGTATTGTTACTATTGTACATTTGTTGTATTAATTTAGATACTTCATATATTTTAAAGTTTCAAATGCTTGATCTATAAAAATTTAAGTTTCTGTAAAATTCTGATAGAAGAGAAATTATTATTAAAATATATTTATTGATATCAGCTTTTTTTATTCATTCCATTTCTCTTAAGTATTTGCTTAGAACAATTCTATATTTTATTCAACTATGTATAAAATAGTTCAATTTAGGATTTTTATTATTGTAGTTTGTCAACTACATAAATATTTTAATTAAAATGTAAAAATATTATAATCTTACTTTTCTTACAGTATAATTTACTAAGGTTAATTAATTTTTATTACATATTTTAAAAGAAATGATTTTCTAATTTTGAGTATAATATTGATGATTTATGAGAGAAGCTACAATTTATATTTTAATTATTTTATTGGTGGAATCTTAAATTTTATTTCATTTCAAAAATCACTTCAAAAAATTTATAGTATATATATATATATATATATATATATATGTATATATATATATATATATATATATATATGTGTGTGTGTGTGTATATATATATATTTATTTATCAAAATGTTTTGTTTATATTATCTCTATAATGCTTGTATGTTGAATGTTAATTTTGCAGTTGCGTACAAATATTTTCAAGCTTGATTAACAGTTTTATGTCTTATATATAATATAATGTGCTTCATAAATATATCTTATGCATAAAAATTAACTTATTGCTATTTTTATTGTTTACAGGCTCAACCTATTGCTCCTGAGCTAGTTGCGAAACTTCTTGGTAATCGTGTTGCAGTCAGTCCTATAGTTACTGTTGAACCCAGAAGAAGGAAATTCCACAAACCGATAACACTAACTATTCCTGTACCTCAAGCTGCTACGAAAGGCATGATAAATCAATATAGTGGGGATGCCCCAACATTGAGGTTGTTGTGTAGTATAACAGGTAGTACCAAGTCAGGTTTGTCTCGCTTTCTGTCTTCTTTTACCTCTTCTCTTTTTCCTTTTCCTGACAACTGAAGATAGTTGTGCCAAAAGGATTACCTTACCTTGAGATTGACAAAATAAGTGATTTTGTGATACTATTAAATTATATAAAAAAAATTTATTTTTACTTTTTTTCTTGTTTACTAATATTTAGTTGTTACATTTGGAGAATTTCAATTATCTATTTTAAAATTTTTGTTAAAATCTAAATTATTTTGTTTAAGTACAATTATGATTTATATGTTTAAATGACTCCACTGTCGTAAATACAAAAAAAGGAAGAGAAAAAGAAAGCATTGCTTATTAAATGTTTTAAAAGAGCTGCAAAAGTGTTATTCACTTTTGTAACTTCATTGGCTTAGGCTAAATCTATGCTGAAATTCCATTTATTCATAAGCAAACTGCAAAAGCAAGCTTTAGAATTTTCTTAAAATGTTTCAGTAATAATATTGTTGGTTTTAAACAGTTGAATTTTCTATATTAAGTTAAGTAATTATAATTACAAGTGATGTGTTTTGCAATGCATAATAGATGTTTGTTTTATAATATCTTGTTATAATTAGAATTGGTTGGATTAAAATTTGAGTTTATTTCATTGTGTTCATTTTCTTTTTTTTCATAATACAATTGTAAAAAAGCTTATTAGGTAATATATATTTTATAATTTAAATCCTTATATTGTATTGTTTGTATAGTTAATAGTTTATTTAAAAATTTTATTTTTTGTTTTATAAAATTTATTTAAATATTTATTTTTTATGATGAAACTATTAGGCTTTCTGTTACAAAGATTTATTGATATTTTAAAGAATAATATCAAATCTTATAGTCCTAACTACCTATTTTTATACTGAAATAAATATATTTATTCTTAAGTTGTATTAGAGTTTATTTTATAGAATATTTCAATTTTGGAATTTTTTAATTATTTAGGTTTTAAAGTAACACATTACCTTTTGCCACAACTTTTTTCACTTTATGCTCATCTTTTACAGCTTTTATCTGTCTGCTCTGCTTTTGCTGCTTAGTTGTTTCTTGTATATAAAGTGTATAATAAAATTTATTACACTGACAAAGAAATCATGTAATAAAACTGATTATATGAATTTGTTTTGGAATATTTATGGTACTCAATATGAAAACCTTTAGAGAAATGAAAATTATTCAGTGAAGGAATATTGCATAAAAAATTTTATTATTGAAAACACAATAAATATTATCAATATAATTTCCTTGTAAAATTGTAAACAATTATATAGTTTGTAATGGTTTCATTTTTGAATCTGTTTTTCTGAGTCATCTTTTCCTTATCATTTATTACAGGCGTTTAAAAAACTTAATATATTTTGTTAACCTAAATAGATCTAGATCATAGTTCATTCAATCTGCTGGCATTTGAATGCTTATTTCCCTGTCCTTTAGTGCAAAAGTTCATATGCTGGGTTTTACCCCTTCATGGCATGAATTGAGCATTGCAAATGTCAGTAATGAATATTTTTAATTGTTCAGAGTCCAAATAGTAATCTGTAGGTCCTACTTAGTTACCATAAAGGGATGAACGAGTTGAACTTATTGAATTCAAATTAGTGGGATTTTATTAACAATATATCAGAGTTGTAAATGTACCTGTCATTGAGAAAATGGTGATCATTGTGATCTTAAAATTATTATTTTTTATACTTACAACTTTATGAGTCATTGACAGTAGAGTTCTTGAGTGTCATTTGATTATTTTTTCTGTTAACTAAAATTCATTAATTTATCAAATTTTAATTATTAAAATAAACTTAACCTTGATTTTTAAACACTAGGATTGAAGATTTGTATCCATAAACTTGATAAGTTTTAAACATTTATTATTGATATCAAGGTTTATAAATATTTTTATTTAAAATATAGTTTGTTTTTTGTTAAACTTTGAAGAAATTATTTTGATAGATATTTAGAGTGATTGGTTATAGTGCTAAATAATTGGGTAATGTGTTTACATATTGCTATAGTTTTCAAAATGAGTCGAGTTTTTTTTCTTTTTCATTTATAAATGCTAATATTATATACAGGTCTATAATAAAATGGTTACACATCTGCAAATTGTAATGTTAAAATATATAAAGTTGAAAAATAGCAGCTTTATTTTTTGCTGTTGATATTTGTGAATTGGTTTTATGTATTATTATAATCCATTGAAACATTAAGTGAGACTTTAGATTATGTGAAATAATGTAATAATTCAAAACTATAGACCTAAAAGAAAGTGTGACAAGTTTATCTTTATTTAAAATTACATGGTTTGAAGGAATTGTTTTGTTATTTTTAATTCTTAACACTTATGCTGATTATAGCAGAAAAGTTAATTATATTTCATAAAAATTGGTACTTTAGAAAATTAGACTATAGTATTGATTTTAATTTTCTGAATCATAATTTTAAAAATCAGTTCAGAAAATTTAAATGAAGGAGGTTTGGAATATATAAAATTATGTCAAAAATTACTTTCTGTTATTTGTATTTTTCATGAGTATAAAATATTATTCATGCAATGTTTTGGGAAATTTTAAATCTTCACTATATTTGGCTGATGATTCTGGAGGTAAAAATAATAACATAAAATTTATGTGTTTACTTTCAGGAGGTTCTTCTAAAGCTCAGTGGGAAGATGTAACTGGATCAACACCTTTAACTTTTGTAAATGATTGTGTGTCATTTACTACAACTGTATCTGCTAGGTAAATTGCATTAAAGTTTTATTTTTAACGAACATGATTTTTTAATTTGTGTATTTTATTATTTATTAGTGAGGTTTTAAATTTTTAACTATAATAATTAAAGTTAATTATAAGTACTATTGTTTAACATTTTGGACAAAAGAACGAATTTAGTAGTTTTTAATTGTTTCATCTTTTAAATAAGTAAACTGTTGTAAAAATAGTCTTGATAAAGGAAAAATAATTCATCGATAGATTGAATAAAATAATGAAAGTAAGACTTTAAAAATAAAGTAAACTTTATGTAAAAATAAGAGGAACACTGATGTTTTATGGCTGTAGTTTGTATATTTTTGACAAAAAAAATTTTTTTTCCAAGAAAGGGATAATATCTTTATCTGCAATACAATGAAAAAATTTAAATTTCCACTCGTCTGTTTTTCTCTTCATGCTGGTAGAATCTTATGTCTGACAATCAAGGGAAATGTTAGTCTACCTGGAATTAAATGGCTGAAACTGTATCATCATATCTTCTTGTTATTTCATATAATTTGTGTTGCAAATAATTCAATGAATTTAAGTCCCTTATGCTTATTCTTCATGTTGTATTAATATTTGCTAGATCTGAATTTTAGTTATCGTGAAAATACATAAATTTACTTACCTTCTCATTTCAAAGTGGTCAATTTCGCCTCAGTGGTCCACATTTAGAGGTGTGAATAAATGCTTTAAGGGGCTTAGATTTCAGTTTATTTAACTGGAATCACTGTTCTAATCTAGAACTTGTTATTCAATACTTAGCTCTTTTCTGTTTTGACAAGGATCATATACTTATTTATGTCTACCTTCTCTTAGAATTCATTTTCAAGCTTTCAAAAAAGTATTATTTGTCACTCTGACATTCTTTTTTGCTTAATGACACAGATGCTGATAATTTGCTGAGGCAAGAGATTCTGAAATATTACGCTCTCTTAACATTTCTAAATCATTTAAAAAATTTTTAACAATTAAGTTTTAAAAATTAGTGGAAATATTTGAAATTTATTTTCTTTATATATTTTTGTAGAGATTTAATGTAAATGTTTTAAGAATTTTTCCCTTGTTATTTAATGTTTTTTTTTAAAATTAAATAATACAATTACTTATTTAAAAGTATGTTGTTCTAATAATTACCGTATTTTCTTGTCTATAATCTGCAGCGGCGTGTAATCCACTTGGCCATTTTTTTTGAGTAAGAAAAAAAAAGTATAATCCGCAACCATTTTTATGATAATTATCCAAAACATATTGATAATCAAATAAAATAAATTTTTCTATTGATGTTTAAATGAAAGAAATTAAGTATTTTTGAATAACGCATTTTTGTTTACATTTTTATTTTCCTACTGCGCTTGATTTTTGTTAGTGCATTTGTGGCCACTGTCACACATAAAATCCACACATTAAGCATTGTCAAGGCTTCGGCACAACACAGTTATTTCCATTTATCAACAAAATTTCTGCTTCTCTTGGCATGTTTAAAAGAAAAAATTAAATATTGAAATTCTAAATTTGCAAATCTGAGCAGTTGCACACGATAAACATTGACCAATTCTCTATCACAAATAGTGTGCTTTATTAAAAGTATAATTCTTTGTAAGTATAATATTATAAAAGCAGATAAAGGAACCAATTGGCAAAGTCAATCCTAAATTTTTGTGATGTTTTAAACGTTCATGGCGAATGGGCGCCAGTTGGAAGGAAAGCTGAAAAGGAGAGGAAACTTTTTTTTTATTTCAGAGAGGAAAAAATAGAAAAAAAATGTATTTCACTAGTGGAAAATTTAATTACTTTCAGTGATAATAAAATTAATTTTAAATGAAATTCAACTTGCAAAGCAAGCAAATTTATACAAAACTCAGGAATTATCAGGATTTATTTTGAAAAATAAGAACATTCAGAATATTTTTTTTAAAAAATTACGAATGTTAAGACTACTCTGACCCCTGGAATTTATTTTGTTTATCATTACTATCTCTCTGCTGTCACCAAGAGGTGAGACAAAATAAGAATTTGCCTAGGTTAAGTTCCACATAAGCAAAGTTAAAACGATGCATTTTAAAACTAGAAAGAAAATGTTACCTTTGATGAACATTAAATTTATTTACGATTTGTAAGAACCTCAAAATCTGATTCATCAGAATCGGAAATTAACTCTTAACATCTTCATTTGACTTATCTTCTAAGTCACTAGATAAAGAGTCTTCATTGTTGGAGCAAGTCATTTCATCTACAAAGTTACCTTTTATAAATTCGTTTTTTTTCTTACTAGACATTGTTCCATGTGCTCAAGACCCAGTTGGAGACATTTTCATAAGATCCACGCTTTAATTTTCCAGTCTTGGTGAAATTTTTTCCCCTTCGGACATCCAGTGCTTCCATAATTTTCTTACCTGATTTAAATGATCTATTAATTCCAACGTCTAAAGACTGTAATATTTTTGCAAGTTCTCCAAGAATTATAGCAATTTTTGCAGATGCCGATTTAAAGGCCTATTTAACATTTTTATTTAAATGAGCTGTCATAGAATCCATAATTAAAAAGGCTTTCAGATGAAAAAAGGAATTTTTAAGTTTTTGCCAGTTGCTGTATAACCACAACATCATAATTCTTTCATTCATCCATTATTTCTAATTTCCCCTAATTTCCATGCTTTTAGGAAAATTTTCTTTTGGAAGTGTCTTTTAAATATCACCATCGGTGGTAATTTCTCACCATTTGAGGCAGAACTACTGTAAATGAAGTTCTTTCATTTCTAGTAGTATTTATAGGAACATTGCTTGTTCCCTGAAGGTCAATGGTCCTTGTAGGTGGTATATCAAAGAATAACATCCATATTAAAAATTAAATCCAATGTAAAATTGTTTTCTTGAATGACTATTTTACGAAATTGTCATGAAGTCATCACATTTCTTTTGCCAGTCTTCGTGTAATTTTTGACTGACCAACAAACAACTACAAATTGCTAAATTATTCCTTTTCAGAAAACCGGTAGCACCACTGGCTTACCAGAGAAGTTTTCAATACCCATTTCTCATGAAATATATTGAGCTTCCATTCTAATGTTTATAGTAGAGACTTCTTTTCCATCTCCCTCTTACACTCAACATTCATTTATGCAGATCTTTCTCCATCTCATGCCAGTGAGGCGTTCCATGTCAATTAGACTTTTTTACATCAATCACAATTTTAAAAATGCAACTTATTTTTTTTCTACAATCGAATATTTGACTTGTCAATCACAACAATCTTGCAGCTTCCCTATTTCCTATTTCAGTAGCCTTCTCTATAGCTTTTAGTTTAAACTCTGCCTTGTAACTAACATGTTTTCGCTTAAACATGGCAGTGTATAAATATTTTCAGGATGACTGCTCAGATCAACATAAGAGGAGTATAACTGAATTCAACCATATTCAAGAATGAATTTTGAAGAGTCAAATTCATTCCGTATAATCGAATTTGTTCTGTTCTAGACTAACTTCCAATTACGTTCAAGGACAAATTGTCCTTGAATATAATTGGACAAAACCAAATGTAACTGAACTACATAAACTAATTCCTGAAATTTTTAGTGACATTTGTTATCCATTTTGTAAAACACGATCTCTGCATGTTTTAAAATTTAAATGTAAATTTTTTTGTTGGAGAATATTTTTAATCGATTATCTGCAGTTGTGTATAATATGCACGAAAAAACCTGGAACTTTTTTAACACATATTCTACTGATTATATGCAGGTAAATACAGTAATAAATTATTTTTGGGATATATATAGTTTCTACAATTTTGTTTGAAATTATAAAATTTTTATTTTGAATTTTATAACTTTTTCCTTACAGGTTTTGGTTAATGGATTGTAGACAAGTCAATGAAGTAACTCGCTATGCAACTGAGCTGTATCAGGAAGCAGTTTATGTGCCTTTTATGTCTAAATTTGTTATTTTTGCAAAGAGACATGAACCATATGAAGCTCAGCTGCGTGTTTTCTGTATGACTGATGATAAAGAAGATAAGACTTTGGAATGTCAAGAAAATTTCACAGAAATCGCAAAAAGCAGAGATGTGGAGGTATGTATTATCTTTTATTTACTTCTCAGGCTATGATTTTAAGGGTGTAAATTTGTATGATAAAATGAATTATTATAACATCAGATTTGGATTTGTTTGTTGTTTTCTGTATTTTTATTAGTGTAATTGAAATATAAAATTAATTATTTCATAAATTTTGAATAGTTTTAAATTCTTATTTAAATCATTTATCATTATTTACAATTTGCTTAAATATATCTTTTCTGAATTAGTTTTGAATCCCTTTATTTTAGATATTATTATTTATATTTAATAATTTTTTATTTATAATGTCAGTTCTTGCTGTTATAATTTTTTTTTAAGGGAAACATGTTTTTTTTTTATTTTTTTTATTTGAACTAATATGTTTAAATATTGGTTTTTAATCTATGTATATAATATTAAGGTAAAACTTTCTTTGTTTTAAATTTAATTATATAAAGTGCTGTTTTATGGTTTTGGAAGGCTTGGTGTTATGACAATTTTAAACAGTGTTGCAGGATTGGAAAATTTTTCTTATTTTTAACTCTTTTCAGTTTGTAAATTTGCTTAACTTTTCTGAAAGATATAAAATTTATTATTTTATAATACTTGATAGACTTAAGAAATGCTCTGTGTTAAAAAAGAAAATTTCACTTTTCCACAAAATCTTAAGCATTTCAGCTTCAGAAAACTTATGGGCTTCAAACAGAATGGAGAAAAAATACCTGGAGAGGTTGTTGAATTTAAATTATACCAAGATATTTTACTATATGGTTTCTTCACATCATTTGGTATATAAATTGTAATAATTGGCTTATTTTTATTTTATGACATCAACCATATAGGTGCTATTTCATTGTGAACTAGTAATATTAGTTCTAAAACTGCCAACTTATATATTTACACAATGGTAAATTATAAAACAGGTATTAGGATCTATGCTTTTATCTTTCAGCTCTGCAATAAGTAAAATATTTTTCAACCAGGTTACTGCATTTCCAAGTCACAAGTGACACAGATAGTTGGTGTAGTTTCAACAATTTGACACAAATAATAAATCTTTGCTTGTTAGATTTCCAATTGTCAATTATGATCATGCTATTTGCTGCTCTATCTTAAAAATTATAGCCTATATTTAAGCATAATATCTTTATATTATGAATATAAAATAGTCTTTGAAGCTTAGAATGTTTTAATTACTCTATGATTTAAAAGAAGTAGGAAGTGATATTATTAAAGTTTGGCAAAGATGTCTATTTTATCTCAAAACTGAATACGTCTTTTAATTTTCCAGATATAATAGACTCCATTTTGTATTAAAATGTTTCGATTGTAGATCCTTACATTTAGGAAAATTTCATTTTTTTAAAGGGATATTTAAAAATTTATCTTTTTATACCTGAATTTTTATAAATGACTTTAAAATTGTCCAATTGTAGATAAGATTGTTTGCCAGATGTTAAACTATTAGATTTACATAATTTTTGTGAATTGTTGATTGTAAAGTAATTGTAAACTGGTAAGTTTAAAATTTTTATACTTTTAAAATATTTTGAAAATAAGCAGTGAAAAAGTTTTTTTATGAAGAAATTAGGATTATGATTACAAAATGATTTAAGTTTTTTTTGAAGGAGAAATTGTGTCTATTTTTCATTTTTGTCATTTCTTTAAATATTCTAAATTTGATTTTTTATAAAAATTTTGTTTTAAAATTAATGGAAAAGAGCATGTAAACAAGTTTAATAATATCTATTATATAGTTTTCTTCTATTTTTATATTAATAATTAATATATGGAATTTTGAATACATAAGCAAATAGTTTCTGTTGTAAAACTTGACTAATTATACTTTTCAAATCATTGCAAAATACCTTTTGGAATTGTAAAATTAAGCAGTTTACAAAAGAATATATAATTTTATAAGTTAAGTATGTAATATTTTTGCAATTTTAAAAATGAATTTAATGTTGCCACCAGAATTATTACTTTGGAACTATGTATTTTAGTATAATAATGTTAATATATGTGCATCACAGAGCACACTTCTTTGTACCTAGCCTAAAGTTGATGCAGAGAAGTAATCAACTGCTTAGATAGAAGATTCTTAATTGAGCAGCAGAGATCAAGCAAAGGACTCCTCAATACTTGACCTGCTGCACTTGAAGGACATTGTGGCCACAATCTATTTAATGTGTCTCGGCCACTTTAGTGAACATAATGTAGATCTTTGATTTATTCAGGATTTAAATTTACTACTTCATAATAATAATAACGATAAGGAGAACAATACCCTAACCATCCAGGTCCATAAAATTGATGTGTTATTTAAATAATCAGTTGATTATTCTAATTAAATTATATTTTCTCAAACATTTTTGCATTTTTTTAAGTATTCTAAATATTTTGAAAATTTCATATCTTATTTTAATCTATCATTTTCAATGTTTTTATAAGTATTGATTTGAACCTATATGCTAATAAAGTACAAGATTTAAATTCATATGGTATAGAAAATTATTTACTGTATAAATTTTATGATTTCTTATTTTAAAATCTATCAATTTGAAGAAATGCAAAAGATATTGCAAAACAATGGGAAATGCAAAGGATTCACATCTTTTTAGGTATTAGAAGGAAAACTGCAGTATCTAGAGTTTGCTGGTAATTTAACTCCAGTTACCAAATCTGGGGAGCAGCTCAAGTTATCTTTTCAAGCATTTCATGAAAATCGATTACCTTTCATTATAAGAGTCAAAGATCCACACATGGAGCCTATGGGCCGTATAGCTTTTATGAGAGAACCAAAGACACCTCGTGGCGAACCACCACAGGTTCCAATTTGCAATTTAAATGTTGCATTGCCTGATATAATAGTTGTAAGTATTTTGCTCATTTTTAGTTCATTTCTAAGTTTTCTTTTTGCATTTCAAATAATAATCTAGGAAGACTCTAGAATGTCACTAGTGATTTCTTAATTGATTTGTATTATAAAATGCTTCATTTTTTTATTTTGGCAAAATGAAAATCTCAATATACTTGTGTTAGTCTTCTTCATGCTGCAGTAATGGAGAGGTATAAAGTCCTTTCACACAGTATTTAACATGCATAGACTCATGAATAATTGTTTTTATTGAATCAAGGATAATCAAACATTGATTCTTCTACAGCCTACTTTAATAACCCTAACGAAGTATTTGTAAGACAGGCATTTATTTTTACAAATACTGTTTAGCCAAACTATTTACTTGATATTTAAAACTCTTCCAGTTTTTCTTTCAACAGTTTTCAAGTTTAATTTTTATCTTGAATAAAGATTTAGAATCCAGTTTAAACTATCAATCCTGGTCAAATTAAACAGTATGTTGCACCATCAAGCTTCCATGTATATAGTCCTGAGTTAGGCTCTACTAGTTAAATAGAAGAAGCCAGGTGGAATCTTTGTGATTTTAAAGTAAGGACCAAGCAGAAGGCTCCAATGCTTGACTTGCCACCCCTGAGGTATCATTTCATTTGGAGGACTGCAACCACTCCCAGTTTTAACAGTCCCTGCTTGTGAACACGACTGATCTTTGGTTAAGCCTGGATTTTAACTCACTAACTTCTGATAATGAGAATGATGCCCCAAACTATCACGCCTGCATACTCTCACCTACAAAAATGTATCAAACTCATAAACCAAACCTAATTAATGTGTAGATGTTGTAGGATTGTTGTTATTCAGGATATTGACTTCAATAATGTAATTGAATCGTGATCATTTTGCATGATCTTTGTATTTTTATATTTATGCAACAGAAATTCTGTTTCTTATATTAAGTAAAATCCTAGGTTATGTTACACATTTAGCAATTTATTAAAATGTCAATTTATGGTTAAATTACAAGATTTCCAAATGCCAGATGTCTAAAAGAACAATTCACCAAATCAACATATCACAATAAAATCATAGTTTTCAAAATCTCAACCCTACTCCATCTCCATCTTTGACTGTTGCAATCTTGTTCTTATTTTTGGTTTCAAATATCGAAATTACAAATATTTTATCATTTATTTACTGAAGAATACTATAAAACTAATGTCTACAAACTTAACATGTTTTACAAAACTTACTTATTGCAAAATAAATGTAAATCTCTTAGTCAAAATCAATTGTAATTGATCAGTAAAATATAATCAGTTTTTTTTAATTTTCCTTTTAATTAATCAAAAGAATACAAATACTTTAAAAATAGATCATATATAACAAAACCAAGCAAACCAATTAACAACTTCATAAGTCTAAATCAATAATGTAAATAACATATTTTTATAAAAACTTTGTTTTCTAATTAAGCAGACACTGGCGTCTATTTTAAAATAACAGTTTATTCTAGTTTTAAATTATGAAGTATTACAATTCTACAAGAAACATCAGAAATACTTTTATGCTCAGTAAATTATGTATATTTTACCATACAAAATAAAATAAATAGCATGAAGTAATTTTCCAATTAAATTCCCTCAAACTCCAAGTTAAGGAGAATTTTTTTTTCAAAAATATAAATTCATTTTATAAATAAACTTTCAAATATATAAATTACAAATTAAACTGCTTAACAAATAATCTAATTAATTTTAAAATTGGGATACACACACATACAGCCTTTTAAAAATACAGTTAGGAAAAATAAAATGTGGCATAAGCTTCATGGGTCACCGAACCTGCAAATGAATTATGCACGTTGGAATATGTCATAGAATCTCGGAATGTATCCAGTCTACAAAAATGATCTTCAGGTTTGGTGATTCTGGCACCTGTTCCAACTATTGGGATGAAGCCCAAGTCATGAGCTGTCCTAAACATCACCAATATCCCCAAATCCACTGTGTTACATGTAATAAATATACACATGTAATATATATTTTAAGTAAGAATGATTTATAAAAGGCATTTCTCAGTTATTAAAATTTCAAAAGTAATTTAAGGGCAAATCAGAATGTAATGTTTTCCTTAATTTTTTAACTGCCTTTTTAAAATAAGATATTTGATATCTTAATGCTATATAGTTTCGAACAAATGTGTGAATGTAGATTGAATAAAGAACATTATCATATTTTTCATGATACAAATAGTTTGAGATACTTCTAAATATATCAATACCTATTCTATTTATTTAAAAGTTAAAATATTTTCCTTTTTTACCAAAAAAAAGATTAAAAAAATTACATTTGCAAGAATTGCTAGTAAAAATTTAAAGATTATTTCACTTTTTTATTTAATTTTTTAATCATCTTTTAAACATAGAATTACAGATTTGATATTTGCACTTTATTTTATATTTTAAAATCTCTTTTTATCTCTTTCTTATCCAATCACTTTCAAATCAGTCTTTTTTCTAGACCGATTTGAGCTCATTAACAAGAACATACATTACCCAGAATACCTTAGACAGCTTCGTTTGGAGTCTATCGATACAGTCCTCAGATATTACTCATGGTAGCTATCTTACTTTTTCAGAGATTACTACCTGGGTAGGCAATATGTTGGTTTTTCTTGGAGGAGAGCTCCGGGAATGAATGGTATGCAGAAAATCACCCTGGTGCTTTTCTGATTGGGGTTGGCAACAGGCATAATCACACATCTTGCAAGATTTCAAAGTGTAAACACTCGTGCACAACATCAAGATAAAGGCTGCAAGGATTATCCCCTGTGTCCAAAATGCAATGCAACTTAAATTGCCCACATTTTGGCCAGCATTGGTTTAAATAAGTGGCAGTTATTTTTGAGATCTGAGGCTGTGCTCCATTGCTTCAGGTTTATTGACCTGGTTTTGTTCTGATGCTGAATTAAATTTCCATCCTGAATTTATCACACAATATATTAGCAATCAGTTTTTTTATTATCTATGATTGCACACAACACAACATAACATTAATTTACAGGAACATTTTGTAATAGGAACACCACCATTACATTCTCAACATGGCCGTTCTAAATCACTTTCGAATTCTGCTGAACTGCCCGCTATTCTATTTCTTTTTAAAAAGTCTCGTGTTGCTGTCTCCGCAACACCATCTCAAGATAAGCCACAACACTTTCTTATCCATCCTGATAGAATTTTGATTTTAAATAAATTTATTAAAGCTTCTTTTTGACTTATCTATAAAATAGTGATTTCAATCTCAGGAATCTGTAAAACAGTGGTTTCCACCTCAGAAATTAATCTATAAGTTCTCTTTATCTTACTTGTGTGTTATGTGCTATTGGTCGATGTTTTCTTGATTTGTGTTCAAAGGATTGAAAATTATTTGCAGAAGTATTTTCCATTGCCATGTGGTATTTAGTTATTGTATCTCAATTACTTAACATTTCTTGGAACTTTATTAAGGACTTAAAAACTGATGAAGTGAGATTTAAATGCTAGAAAATGGTCAGAATTGTGCTGAAACCAAATTTCTGTTAATGGCACATCTGTGTTTTGTATAGTAATTTAAGTATATTAACTTAAATAAGAGCAAATTTTCAAACTGATTATTCTGGTCAGGTGAAATCCAAGTCTTTCTTTCAAGATATTTTGATTGTGAACTGAAAAAGGATATGATCACTGTTTGATAAGAGTAATTATCTTTAAATTAACTTTTTTATAAATTTCTTTGCCAGTAATACAAAATATTAAGCTTTTATATCTTATTCCTAAAATACTTATATATCTCGTTGTTTTGTTTGTATAATCAAATGTTTTGTTTTATTTATTTAAAGTGATAATGTCAACTACAGCTTTTAATTTCTTATTTATGTGTATATTAAATTACCTAAATTTAAACTTATGTATAATATAAACATCTACTTATATAATTTAATAAGTTGCATTTTGAATTTTTTGCGATTCCAGCTTTAAAAAGAACTTTGTGATTGATTATTTCTCCTTTGAAATTTCAGTCTGATACAACCACTCATGAAATCGAATTGGTTACTTTAGAAAAGAAATATGACTTTATGCAAGAAGCAGGATTAAGTAAGTATATTTTGGATTTATCTTAAAATTTATTTTTTATTCTGACGTTTATTCTTTAAATACATAGGCATATTGTATTAGGGCTTCTTCGAGTTCAATGAAATCATAGCCCATTAACTTGGAAGAGTTTTAAAGTGTATTTAAAATTTCAATAAAAGCATTAATTTATGAGTTCTTAATGATGCATATTTAAGGTAATTAAGTTATTTACATTATATATACATATATATATATATATATACATATATATATATATATATATATATATATATATATATATTAAGTTGTAAGTAAAGTAAATACACTAAAATAACTTCCATTCTAGTGTATTTATTTTACTTACAAATTTGGAAAAGTTGAACTGTTTGAAGTAATTAACAGTATGGCTTACCTTAACTACAAAAATAGTTTGTGCTGTCTCAAATTATGTAAAAAATTATATTTGTCAAACTTAATGCACAAGATTTAAAAGATAAAATATTATTAGCTGACATTAACAAAAACCAATAATTGAGATTCATTAATACTGGCTCGAAAAAGAATTTTTTTTCTAAGGATAATACCAAAAGAATTTTTTAATTCTAAGACTGACTTAAGAAAGAATTTTTTTTCTTTTGCAAATACATAAATATTTGGAATACATTGCTGTGCTTTGTAATTAGTTTTAATTCATTTAAACAAATTTCTAATTATTTAGTATAATCTAACTGTTAGAAATTTGTTCTAAAAATTAGCAACAAGTAGTAAGAGTTGAGATTACTAAATTTAGCCAGTGGAGAGTTAAGTTGATAACTTATTATTTCAGTTCTCTGACATATAATTTAAGCTATAAAAGTCTTTGTTTTTTAATCTAACAAGTTGAAAAACTTATACTTTCATTGCTTATATGCTAATGTTTTACATCTGTATGCTAGAGCAAGAGATCTGTTCATTCAATCTTATGATTACTTTTCCTTTTGAATGTTATTGATATGATTATTTTATAAAATGACATTAATAAGTTTAAAATTAAGTATAAATTTTATTACAGGTAAACCTGAAGTCATTCATCGAGCAGATTTACGATTATCAGATATTGCACATGAACTAGATAAAGATTGGACTCTATTGGCCCAACAACTGGAAGTCTTAGAATCTGATGTCTCACAAATAAGTGCGGCAGAAGAATGTGACGAGTCAGAAAAGGCATTGATGATGCTTAGATTATGGCTTCAAAAATCTGGATCTAAAGCTACAGGTTGATATTTTTTCTGCAATTGGAAGAACAAGTTATTTTTATTAATCTCACTATAAAAAATACTGCAAAACAATGTGATCATTTTTATCAAAAGTATTTCGTAGAGTATTTTTAATATAATTTGTTGTACTAAATTTTTTGTTTATAACATCATAAGAACTGAACTTATGATGTGAAATTCAAATGGTTTAAAATTTTTTCTTCAATTTATAACTGCCTCTCAGGGGTTTACCTTCTTTAGGTAAATATGGGCATCACTATCCTAAGGTACCCTAGTGATCTTTATCCTTTTCTCCTCCTGTCCTCTACTTTTCTTTCTTTCTTTTCCTATTCTTTGTCGTCGTCCAGATCAAGACTTCTTGCTTATGTTGCATCTTGCTTTTCAATGGATTTTACGTCTATTTTTTTCCCCTTTGGTCTTCCACCTCATATGTTGGCCATGTATGGCGTCCCGTAAGGGGGAAATTGGTGTCCTGGGGTCCCTTAGCATTCCCTTTGGCCCAGACTTCTCTGTAGACGGATGGCTGGAGTGAGCCCGCTCTCAGTCAATCGGCTGGTGCTATGTTAGGATTTTATTTTACTCCTTGCATGGTGCTGTAGGGCTAGTCCTGCATTCTGGGTTGTGCGGACATGTTCGCTAGATCCTCAACCCAACATGTAGTACTATATCCTGGTGATACCCCTAAGATAAGTGCCGAGGCTGGCTTTTGCCAGAGCCGGTAACTGCCTTCCCTTGTTGGGCTCTGTGATGGACGGGGGCCCACTGGGATGAACATTTCTCTTTCTCATGGGTCCAAAAAATTCTGGCCACAGCGAGGGCCTTAACTCATCACAAATTGATAATAAGTTTGACAGACTTGGAAATGATTACCCAAAATTCATATTAATACAGAACGAGGGCATGCTTAAGCAAATGTCACCTTTCAAAATTCTCAAACAGATTAAGGCAGTTGCAGGAGAACCTAATAATGTAAAAAAGCTAAGATCAGGAGATTTACTAATCTAGAGTTCATCTGCTCTACAATCAATGTCTCTTTTATCTTTAAAAGTTTTTGGAGAAATTCCAATCATAGCCTTGAGTCATAAATCACTCAATCAATGCCGTGGTGTAATTTCAGAGATAGACCTTTTATCAGTATCTGAAACTGAGATCCTGGAAGAATTAAAAGATCAAAAAGTCTACAATGTGCGTCGAATCATCATCCATCGAGGTGAAGAAATTTTCCCCACAAAAAAATTTATACTAACTTTTGACTGTCCCAATCTTCCCAAATCAATAAAAGCAGGTTACCTGAACTGTCCCATAAGACCTTATATCCCAAATCCCATACGATACTTTAATTGTAACAGATTTGGACACTCTAAAATGTTTTGCAGATCAAAAGCTACATGTACTCGATGCTCAAGTCTGGAACACCAAGAATCTCACTGTAAATCTGAACCATTTTGTGTAAACTGTAAAGAAAACCACAGCGCATCTTCTAAGACCTGCTCACACTGGCAACATGAAAAAGAAGATTAACGGATTAAAATGACGCAAAAGATCTCATATCAAGAAGCTAAAAAACAACTGCAAAATACAGCAATTAATTTCAAGAAACCATATGCCCATGTACTGAAAAAAAGAGTATCAACTGCTGGACAAACAGACACTTCATCAATTATCTTTTTTAAACCAAAACAAAGCAAACCTACTACAGAGAAGTCCATATTTATAAAGCCACAAAAAACAAGTGAATCTGATAAAAGAAAAAAACTTAAGATCAATCAAATGTAACTGCTTTTAAAGCCAGCCTTCCTACAGACAGCCATAGTGATATGGATACTGATATTGATAACTTTGAGTTGATTGCGAAGAACAGATCACGTCACCGTAAAAAGAACCCTTCATAATGGTGGTTCTCATTTCTTTGAATTGCCATGGACTCTTCACGCATATATCTGACATTAAAGACAATGAATTCATACATTCATTCTTGACTAACACTCCAAGAAACCAACTTGAAATCTCGTACTACTTGGAAAATAAAAGGTTTCACGCCTCATCAAATTAACATACCTGATGATTCTATACCAGGTGGGGTGTGCATTCTTGCTTCGAATAACTACCCCCACACAATATTTCCATTACGTACTTTGCTTCAAGCTGTGGTAGTTGAGATACATATTAATTTTCGAATCACTGTCTGTAACATTTATCTACCACCACATAATGTCAGTTCCCAAAGCAACTTAAATAAACTATTGCAGCAACTTCCTGTTCCTTATGTATTAATAAGTGATTTTAATGGACATAGTTCTCTATGGGGAAGTACTAATACAAATTCTCGAGGACGTCAGATTGAGCAACTGATAACTGATCACCGCCTCTGTCTGCTAAATAACGATGAAAAAACTCACTTTCCTGCTCCTACGAAAACATTTCATTCCATAGATTTGGCTATTTGCTCTCCTATTTTATTTCCTCATCTGGACCTGACCACTGAGAATGATTTGTATAATAGTGACCATTTTCCTGTAATCCTTACTTTTGCTGATCCACCTTCTAATGGCTTACAACCTGCCACCTTTAAGTATCATAAGGCAGACTCGCATTCTTTTGCAGAACTGGCAATTATTACAGAAGAAATGATTACAAACACTGATATAAATGATGCTGTTATTAAAGCCACAAATATTGTTATGAAAGCTGCTGAAATATCCATTCCAAAATATTCCTCTAGTCCTCGAAAATTGTGGAAACCCTGGTGGACTGAAACCTGTGCAAAAGCCTACCGTGAACAAAAAAAGTTTTGGAATATTTTTCAAAGACATCCTACTACCAATAATCTAATTATCTTTAAAAAAAAAGCAAAGGCTGTAGCCTGCAAGATTCGTCGTCAAAAGGACTCATGGATGCGATATACATCAAATATTACATCTAGCATTCCTAGCAAGCTTGTTGGGTAAAAAGTGAAAGCAGCTAATGGCTTGTACCAAGAATTCTCTTTCCCGATATTGAATACTAACACTGCAGTTTATTCTTCTCCCGAAGAAGTAGTTAATAAAATTGACGAAACATTCTCTGGTGTGTCCAAATCTGACTCTTACACACCTTTTTTCCACGAGTATAAGAGTCATACTGAGCAGATCAACATAAATTTTAATAATTCTGAACAGTTGCCCTACAACTACGAATTTCACGTGTATGAGCTACAAAAGGCTCTATCCAAGACCCATAATAGCAGCCCAGGTCCAGATGGAATTACTTATCAAATGCTCCACCATCTAAGCCCAGTCTCTCTTACCAATATCCTGTTCCTCTTCAACAGAATCTGGCAGGAAAATATTTTCCCTTCTATGTGGCAAGAAGTAATAGTCATCCCCATTTTAAAACCAGAAAAAGATCCTAACGACCCTTTAAGTTATCGTTCTATAGCCTTAACAAGCTGCCTCTGTAAAACGATGGAATGCATGGTAAATGACCGTCTTGTTTTTTACTTAGAAAACAATAGGTGTATACCTCAGCAGCAAAATGGCTTCTGTCAGGGTAGATCTACGTTAGACAATATTATTAATTTGGAAAATGATGTTAGAACCGCTTTCGTTCGTAGGAACCATCTTGTATCAATATTCTTAGATATTGAGAAGGCCTACGATAGAACCTGGCGCTATGGAATTATTCGGACCTTGCATAGCTTTAATCTCCGTGGTAACCTACCACTTTTTATTCAAAACTTCTTACAAAAAAAGAAGTTTTAAAGTGCGCATTGGGTCTGTTTTATCTAGATCATTTGTTCAAACTGAGGGCATCCCTCAGGGTAGTGTACTTAGTGTAACATTATTTATTGTTTATATTTCCAAGATTTTATCTGTATTACCTTCTTATATTAAAAGTACACTTTACGTGGATGACTTGCAGATTTCCTTTCAAGGTTCAGATATACATTCAATTGAACGACAGCTACAGATGGCTATAAATCAAATTACTGACTGGTGTGACAAAAATGGCTGTACTATTTCACCAAGTAAGAGAGAGCAGATGCACCCATTTTTGTAGGAAACGTGGCCTTCACCCTAATCCCAATATCCATCTTCAGGTAGTATCCATTCCTGTTGTTAATGAGTTACGATACCTTGGGATAATTTTTGATAAGACTTACCTTCTTCCCCCATATATTACATTTGCGCAAGAAGTGCGAAAGATATCTTAACATACTAAAAGTTATTTTCAATATTTCTTGGATTGCTGATCGAACCTCATTGTGCAGAATATACCAGTCTGTTATATTATCCTGTATCAATTATGGGAGTGTTGCTTATGGCTCAGTTTCAAAGTCTGCTCTAAAATGGTTAGTCCCGATTCATCACGCTGCACTTCGTATCTGTAGTGGAGCGTTTCGCACCTCACCTATCGACAGTCTTTATGTTAACTGCAACATACCTCCTTTAAAACTTCGACGCATCAAGCGTTCCCTTAATTATTATTTCAAGAGTTCTTCTACTCTAAACCATCCACTAAGGTCTTCTAGAGTTGACTCTATGTTAAAGAGACTTTTTAACGCTCGCCCTTCTTGCACTCCTCCCTTTTATGCTAGGATTCAACCTCTTATAGAGGAAGCTGATCTTTTAACTCTAGTTGAGATTGCTGACTACAATAGTATTCTCCCATGGGCTTTTCCACAAATACGCTGTTTAAGCAACTTTGCTCTGTTCAGCAAAGAACATACTGATCCCATAATTTTCAAACAAATTAATGGTATTCATCGGAATCAATTTCAGGATTACTTCCCAATCTTTACTGATGGATCCAAAACAGAAAGACATTGGCTGTATCATACTTTATGGCACTAAAATCTATAGTTATTGTCTTCCGTCAATCTGTTCTATTTATACTGCTGAAATTGTTGCCATTTTGAAAGCTCTTAACATAATCAAGTGCTCTCGCAACCGCAAATTCTGCATTTATATTGACAGTATGAGCATTATGAAACAAATCAAATTTTCTCAACACTTTCATCCTCTGATTTATAAAATCTTAGCTTTGTTAAATGAAATGTCTCATAATGGTTTCGAAATATTATTTTGCTGGATACCCATGTCGGTATTACTGGCAATGAATTAGCAGACTTAGCTGCTAAAGAAGGTAAAGACCCCATAGACCAAGCAATCCCTTACGCTGATATCAAGCATTCAATCTTTGTATATACGCATTCTATTTGGCAGAATTCTTAGAATACGCAAGTAACAAACAAACTTCTGTGTTAAACCTCTCATTCGGAACTGGAGTAATATCTCATACAGACGTGCTGACGTTATTTTATCCTGACTTCGAATCGGTCATACTCGTTTGACACATAGTTATATTTTATTTAAGGAACCTGCACCTCTATGTTCGAGCTGTAAAACAGTTTGAACTGTATATCGTATCTTAATTGAATGTCCTAATTTTAACCATCTTCCTCTTACGTTTTTCCACAACTGTCTTAAATTTACTGGACTTGATTGGGGAAATACCTCATTCAAATCTCTTTGCTTTCTTAAGGACTATCAGAATTTTGCATTGCTAATACACATTCTCTTTACTCCAAATTAAATTTTAAATAAGATTCAAATTTATAATCTTTTACTGCAACAAACTTTTTCACCAATTTTGTAATGGATATTTTATTTTGATTTGATAGAGTTTTAAACTTTCGTTTGGGGCAGTATGTCCTTTTTGGATTTTGTGCCAGAAAAAAGACAATCACTCACTCACTCACTCAATTTATAACTGGGGAAATATGATAGAATATAAAGGAACTGGTCTATTGTGTAGTTTCTTTTTTATAATTTTATTTATGAAATTGAGATGTGTTAATTCTGTAATTGATTACATATGATATATAAAGTGCTGAAATTAACTAAGGGCTAACTAAGGTTGAAATTAACTAAGGATTCAAACTAAGAGAGGAGAAAGCTCTGGCAGTTGAATTTTTTATTTTGAAATTAAGAGTTTAACTTTAAGTTCTTGTCTTTAACCAATTTTTTTTTTACTTGCTAGGCAACGAGTTAGAGAAGGGATTAAGAAAAATTAATAGGGAAGACATAATAAAAAATTGTATGTTCAATGTCGAACTGGTTACTGATGATGTGGAAAAAGCTGTAGCTAAAGTTCATCTTGATCAATCTGGTAACTATATTTCTCACTAATCAAATAAATTAAGAGAATTTCTGTTTATTGTAATTCTATCTATTTATTGTCTTTTATCAGTGTAAATAAAGAAATTTTTTACTGAAGTAGATTTGAAATTGTTAATGAAATGTTTTAATTACATCTGCAAAAAGATTTCTATTTGAAAATCTTGAATAAAGAATAAAATTGTGCAAAATACATAAAAGCTGTTGTATCACTGGGTTAATTTATATTTATAATTAAAACATTGAGATATCTTGAGTTCAATACCTAAATTTTTAGAAAATTAACTAATTCTATGTTTTTAGGTTTTGATGTTTTCAAAGAAGAATTAGGATCTTCTAGAGAAACTTCCATGAGAAGAGGAGCCTCGCTTGATGTGTCTTATGATGAGCAAGATATAATGAAGGTACTATCAATCAACCTCAGATTTATTTAACATGCATGTAATGTCTTGAAAATATGCATTATTATTCTTAAAAAAAAAAAAAGTGTTTGTGTAAAGCAATGTACTTTGATGATAAACATAAATGCAATCTGAGATTGTAAATAATAGTCAATTTAAAATTACTAATAAAAAAGGAGTTTTATATGAAAATTTAACTTGTTCTGTTATATGAAACATTTTTTATACAACATGAACACAAAATTTTTATATGAAGGGTCTTTAGCAATGCAATCATAATTACTACCAAAATTAAATTATTTACAAAGACCTAATTTTCCTTAACTTTTATGAAATTGATTTGCATATCAAATGTATTATACATTTCCTTTAAAATAAAGTCCAAAATCTTTTTTTAAAATTATTAAAATATTTGAGCGTAGTTATTGCAGTAAAAGTATTGGGGTTTTTTTAATAAAAATTAAAAAGTTTTTAAAAAATCACAAATGTAGGCATATTTGTGATCTTTTAAAATCTTTTTAGTTTGAAGAAGAATAAAGTTATTTTATATATGACTTATGAAAAATCTTTTAATGTCTTAAATGAAATGAAAGTTTTTTTAATATAGTTTTTAGTTGGCAAGATTCCCCTGTTTCTGCTTCGAATTCAGTCTTAAAAGTTAGAATATTAATTTTGAGATGCAGTGTGCTGATTTTTTGTGTGCATTCTTCCATTGCTTTTAGGTGCAAAAGGAGCTACTTATTTTAATATGCATTGAGTTTTCATCTTAATTTTTATTTTTGAAATTAGAATTCTAAACTTGAATGACTCCATTTTATCAAATTTCTTTAACTTAGCATGCTTAACAAATATTGTTGATTCGCTGGCTAAGACTACCTCTTTGGTACTTTCACAACCTGATTTGCCATTCACCTTTTAATGAGGTTTTTACTGAGAGTAAAAAAAAAGAAAACGTTTATAGATGCCTGGAAGGTTCGACCTACTCACAATTGGTATCCTAGAAAATGCCCTGCTGACTCCTTGCTTTGTGAGGGAACTAGAGATGGCTAACAGATTTGTTTTCATGCTTTGCCACTGGTTACCTATGATGCCTCAAATATGAACTGAGTAAAAAGACTTTTAGTCTGTGCTCAAAATGTAAAGCTGAACAGACATCACCTGAACATATCTTGAGCTGCTTGAATTTTGACTTGGAAGAGACTTTTTCAAAGCTCCTTATGTTTTTGGATTTTTTGGCTGGTTGTGGAGTTGGTGTAGTATTGGAATTGGACCATCTGGGGTTAGCAACTATAACACGCTAAACATATATTTCCAATAGTTTACAATGTGCAATCATTAAACTGAACTACACTTGATTTGTGTCTAGACTTAATACAAGAAAGTATGCTAATGCAACAATATTTGATCTACAATCAGTTGTCATACTATCACTGAAATTGATTTAGAATTGTGTATTTGAAATATTAAAATATATTTTACAAGTTATTTTTTTTTCAATTGAAAAGTTTAGTGTTTAATAATCATTCATTTTATTAATAAACATACATTTTAAAGTTTTTTACAAGTATCTAAAATATTTAGAACAACTGCTCTTAAAAATTTCTATTTTTCTTCAAGACATCTTACAAATATAATTCTTACAAACAAACTATTAAAATAGTAAAAAATGTGAAAACCAGTATAACATTTTTTATAATTTATGAAAGTTCAGTACAATTAAGTTATTTATACATAATATGCCATTATATATATATATATGAAGTTAATTTTTGAATTTAGCTCAGATTGATTATCAAAGTGCTCTTTTTCATTACAGTAAATTGGTGTTGAAAAACTTATTACATTAGAATAAGAATTGCAATTATTTATTGACATTGAAGTTTATATACTCATTCAATCAAAAGGTTGAGATAAGTCAATTTAAATTGTAATCTTAAATCATAATTGCTGTGCAAAGACTCTAGCTGTAAACTAAAATTAAGAAATTTATTACTTTTAATATTGTTTTGTGATTCTGAGTTTGAATCCTGTTAGAATAAGAGGGAAGATGCATAAAATAAACTGCATTTCTAACATAAATTATTTAGTTTTTTTATTTCTTACGATTGCACCTATAATATTTTTTAATTATTCATCGAGCAATTTTAATACTGTATGAGTTTATAAACAGTGTTATATATTTGACCATTTTGCAGATACTAAAACTTATTTATCTGCATGTCTTATGTAATTAGGTCTATGGTATATGATAGAGATCGTAACATGGTATGGAATACTTAAATTTTTCATTGCTAATATAGCTGGAAAATATATTTTAGTAAAATTAATTTATTCATATTTAAAATTTTTGCATATATTTAAAATATTCCATAAATTTTTTCGTCTGTGTATTAATACTAAATACATAAATCCCCATTTATGTATTTAGTAGTATTGATACAGACTTCTTACTTATTTTAGGTAAGATTTTACATAAAGAAATTTCTTTACAAAATTTATTCAGAATATTTGATTAAAATTAACATTTTTTCTCTGTCTTAGTGTGTTTTTGACAAACCTTTGCAAAGTTAGTTTTTTTCAGTTTTTTAAGAGTTCTACTTAGTTTTATTTTCATATTTTCTTTTTATAAATAACATTTTATAAATAATGCAAATAAAATGATACAGAGCAATTCCATTGAACTTAGTTATTTTATTTTGTGTAAATGGGGAGGAAAGTAACCCATTATTTATTTATTTATTTTTTTTAGTAGATGGCTGTATTGATAACTCAAAGCATCAATCAAGTAATTTTAGTATGCTTGTTAGAAAAGTGATGTTTCATATTTAAATAATTCTTTTTTTTTTCTTTGTTCATTTAGTCATGAATTTCAGGGTGTTAGTCAGTTATGTTAGAAGTCGAGAAAATTTGGTATTTAGTTTTTTTTATAAAGGCAAAAGTGCAAGCCAGGAGACAAACTGAATAGTATCTGTGGTCCTGATACCGTACAGCCAATTCTTTGAAATTTTAGTTTTTGTCAATTTCATTCGGGTAAGTTTCATGTTAAAAATGCAACTCCCACAAGTAGGTCCACCTTTGAAAATGTCTATGAAATTTTTGAAAATGATGTTGACCAGCATGTTATCAGTAACAGCAACATCTGTAAGCTGAAAATCAACATAAAATAGCTTAAAACGATATGAACAAAGCTAATCCAAAGCATGTTTAATAAAATCTAGCACTTTTCATAAAATTAATGGATTTCTTTCTCTCAAACTTAATGATGCCTAATATAATACAATAGTTTTTGTAATATCTTTACAATTATTTCTTCAGAAGTTTGTTGCTTTTTATGTAAGCTTTAATCTTCAGTCAACATTTAATCAAGTCACAGTCTATTGTAATAATATTTGATGCATTTCATAAAAATGGGTTTATTTTGTTTAAAAATTTATTTTTTAATAAATTATTAATAATTTAAATATTAATAATAATTTATAATAATTTAAATAAAATTTCAGTTTTATTTAAAACTGAAATCTTTAAATGTGCTGCATGTTCATTTTACATTGTAGGATGCTGAATCTGCTGCAGAAACAAGTAGTGAAACAGGCTCACTTTTTGATAGAGATCAAATTTCTCACATGTTAAGTGATGATAAAGGTATTAAACTCATTCTGTTAACTGAATCTAAAACTTTTCTAAATATTGAACATTTTGTTTTAATTTTTTTTTTTTAAATTTATCCAAAAATCATTGCAATTTGCCAAAGAAACATTTTCAAATTAAATAAAGTCTTGAAAAAAATCGTTACTTATAGCTTAGATTAATTTATCTATTTAAGTTTGCTGACTTATGGTTTTACATATTTTAAATGTTAAATATAAGAGCCATTATAATGTCAAAGCATTATATTTGTTTCATGTTAAATAATTTGAAAAAAAAAATGTTATTGGATTTTCAGTTGAAGTTTAATGCAGGTTTTTAGAATGTTATAAATTTCAAATTTTTTTTAGTTAAAGATTTAGTGTTAAAAAATATAGGAAGAGTTGGTCTTTATTTTAGAAGTGCCTGAATCGTTTAATATATTTTCTTCTGCTTTTTGTTGAAAAATTGATTTTGGTTTTGTTTTTATTATAATTATATAGTTTATTTAGTTGTGTTTATATTATTTTGCTTTGCTTTTTGTTTTTGTTACTAGACATAAGTATTTGTGAAAAGTCTCTCAACTCATCTGCAAATGATACTGTTCCTGAACTTTTTTCTAAATGTAAAAAAGTTACTAAATTACAAAATGAAGGCAAAGAAGTAGAAGAAATTATAAGAACAGATGTCACAAATTGTGATAAAGAGGAAACTTTTGTTGAGCCAAGCTCTAATGTAACAATGGAAAAAGAATGTATTGAAAATAAACATGCTCTAGAAAAAGAAATAACAAAAGATGTGCAAGATGTTCAAAATGATGTCAAATTTCATGAGTTTGGGCCACTTGATATAGTCCAATCAACACAAATTGTAATAACCAGGAAAGCAGATACATCCATTGTTTCAGGTATGAATTCATCAGAACAGGTGGCACTTGTGGGCATTAGTGCAAATCTTTCTAAAGGAAATATAATTGAAGTTGACAGAGATCCTGTGAACAATTTTGAAGCTTTAAAAAATGAAGGAAAGTCTAATCCCAACGATCCCTGTAATTTAAATATTGCAGAACCACATTCTTTAGATTTGGGTTATTGCAGTCTTGATAAAGCTATTTCTGATTCAAAATGGTCAAATAGCTATGATTTACCAGAAAGTGTTAGCCAAAATGTAGATTCAACTCTTGATAAAAACCAATTTCAAGACACTAGTTTAGAACCTCCATCTATAGAGAAAATTGCCAATGACACTTCTGTTAAAGAATTAAATTGTGTAGTACAAGTTTCATCAAACATTGGAGTTGTAGCATTGAACAATGATAAACAGCTTGTCAAAGATGTAAGAAAAAATCTATCACATGTTGATGATTTAAAAATGGATACAAATACAAGAAGTGACGATTCACTTGATGCTAATATTACAGAATTGCCATCTAAGAATTCTGAAATCGAAAACACTTGTCTTAAAGGTACTGATTGTTTTTCATTTAAATATTTTTAAAACATTCTTTTTGATTTTAATAATTTATTTTATTATATTTTCAAGCTTTTACTTTGATTTATTATTTAAGTATAAATTTATAAACTTGCTATAAAATGTTCTAGAAAAATTTCCCTTTGTAACTTTTCTTAGTGTTTTAAAATTACTTTGCTTTTGTGATACACATTCATTATTTTTAATTTAAAAATATTTCAATATTGTTTGCTTTTTAATTATTTTTATTCATTTAAACAGACTGTTAATAAGTATTTGTTTTTAGGAATTTTAAATGAACTCTAATGTACCCATTTTTTAAAGATAAGAAATAGTAATTTAAATATTCTTAATCTACTAAATAAGTTATTCTAAGAATTTTTTATGATTTTAATAAATTGAAATAATATATAAAATTGATATATGCATATTTGATATGATTTTCACTTTTATACTTTTGTTTAAAAATTTTTGAATAGGTTCATTTTTTGTAATTAAATTGTTCTAAAACTTCAAATTATTTGGAAAAGTTAAAGTAAATGTAATAGTTTTGAGTAAATTGTGTATGATATTTGAACATAAATCTCATTTCTGCAATTTCTCAAGATTTGGCCAATAAACTTTACATGTTATAATTTTGTTATATGTTTGGAATTTTAATTCCGAACTGCCTGCCAAAGTAATCTGGCTTTTGGTTCAACAGTTTGTAGGGTCAAGTCCCATTGTGTGTATAAATGTTTGCAGTAGTTTGGAATTCACTAATGACTCAAAGGACAAACAAACCAAATTTTCTAACTAAATAAATTTAAATAAACCAAAATTTTATTACTAGATAATATATATGTAACAAAATTTTAAAACTAGCTTTTCTCATTGAAATTTTAAAGCTAATTTTTCTTATTGAAACTCTTAATGAAAATACTATTTATACTTTGAGATTTTCAGAAACTTTCTAATGATTTTATTATAAATTTTTAGTTTCTGAAGGAGTAATAACTTATTTATTGCATTAAAATGACTTTGAGGATCTTGGAAGCTAATCAAATGGGAATTTTTATTATTTTTTACAATATTTTTCCAAGTAATATCCTTTTTATTTTATACAGCTCTAATTTATTTCAAATTCATTTGTATTAAAGTTAGGCTAAGTTTTTTCCAATACCTATTGTAAAACACCGAAACAATTCATTACTATTGAGATAAATTAATCTGTTGGTTATAATTTAATTTTTTTTTTAGATGCCAGAATCCGAAGGGCTTCCAAAACACCTCCTCCTTCTCCAGTTGAAGAAAACAAAGGTATTTGCTGTTTGTTTTAACAAATTTCATTTCTAGTTAATGCTATTTAATGTTTATAATTTTACTATTAATGTGTTAATAGAAAAAATCTTAAATTTTCTGATTCTACATTGTATTTTAAAAATATAATAAATATTAGTTTTTTATAATATTTTTAAACATTAAATGTTACTAAAGGTTTGAATAAATATTAATAAAAAATTTATTAATAAAAGATTTATTGAAAATTAATGTTTTTAATTTTAAATAAATCTTTTATTAATAAATTTAATTTATTAAATAAATATTCCATTAATTTTTTAGAGATAGAAGTTGGAGAAAAGAAAATTCTTTCTGTAGAAATTAAAGAATTGCAAGCAGTAGTTGGTATGATAACTTGTTTTGTACTTTGCAAATAATCTTTTTATTTTTTTAAAAAAAAATTTCAACTTTTTTTGTTGCAAAAAGTGTTATTTTTAAATAATCCTCATTTGTGCTCATATCAATATTTAACTTTATAAATATATAAACGATCCAAATATGAATATTGGAGAAATATTAATTTGGATTTAAAAATTATATAAAGTACTGTACATTGAAATTAATCAGAAAGAAAACTAAAACAAATTATCTAGAAAATTTATGTAAATCAATATGAATTACATAAAAAAATTGCTGCAAAATTAAAAAAAAAATTAATGAAATCCTTTTTAAATATAAAATCATTCATGATTTTTCATTATGTGACATAATTGTCTTTTTTTCAGTTAATAATAAAAATTTATTCTTTATTTTAAACTGTGCTAAGAATAGCATTGAAAATGATTGCCTAGAAAAGGAAAGCTGTCTTATTTTGTCTGCATAAATGCACAATGCGATACTTTAAAAATGCATGAAAAACAATAAACTTTTTCCAAACTTTATGGTTAATTTCTTCAGTTTTAATTTTGCAATAGAACGTATTCTGGTTTTTAGTATATTTGTAAAATACATATTTTCAGTCAATAGTGTAATCCTTGCTACAAAACTTAATAAGTTATAAAAACCAGTTTAAGAAATGTCTTATTGTTCAGAGGAAATCAAATTTTAAAGATGTGTAATGAAGGTCAACATGTGTTTTTTCATATTTCATTGCTGTATAACAGCCATCAAGTACTCCAAGGTGATAGTTCTGTTCTTAAGCCACCTATGTATTACAAAAAGTACAATATCGATATTAATACTCATTGAGCATGGGTTTCTTTTTTTTTTTACTCCCCATCATGGACAGTCTAACAAGTAAAGGCTGTTGTGGGCCATTTTAACAACTATCTCATTTTCACTAATTTTTAACTCGCGTATGCCTGCATATATGCACATAGTATAACACTGAAGGTCATTGTTACTCGTTTGAGTATTCATTAAGCCTTTGCCTTTTGGAAAAATTTTTTATTGACTAGTTTTGCTAATGATTGTTAGAGTGAGAAATTGAGAAACTTACTCCCAACAGACATACTTGCAAAAAGCAAAAGCATATATCTTTCGGTATTTAATATTGATTCAAATTAAGTGTGGCATTTTTTTTTTTTACTTTGAAGGATGTAGTACATTTTCTCATCAGGCGGCAGTATGTCTTGCAATGTAAATGCATAAAATATGTGATCATTCACATCCCTGAGTATAGCTGAGCTACATGAAGCCTATAAATTTTTTCACCCTAAAAAAGGTCCAAAACCAGCAATGGGTATCTAAAAGATCTTGCCTGAATAAGTCTAGACACAAAAAAATATGGCCATTTGAAACCTGTTTAATAGAGTACTTGCAGTAAACTTTGTTTAGAAGCCTCAGAACCTTAACATAATGTTGAGTGAAAATAGCATCATTGTTAAGAAAGAATCCTGCTTTTTCATGACTTACCAATTTAAATCACGTGGCAGTTAAAGAATTTCTAAGAAAATAAGCCAAAGCAGCTTTTGAAATTAAAAATTTTTGATTTTTCTTCAACCAAACATTTTTTTGAATGTTGCATAGAATCGTGAACTAATTTTTCCTAAAAATATCAAAATTTAAAGAGGTCAAAATTTGCCTAAATTGCTGATAATGTAATTACTTATAGGTAAATCTATATTACTCTTAGGTGGACAAGAATTGCCTGTGAAACTAACTGAATCTGAAACTTGGCCTTCTTTAGAAATGGATACTAGTCAGGTATCCATTTCAAGTTTGCCAGATGATGAGAAATCTGAACCCACAATGGCTACAACACCATTAGATGGGGAAAAAATTATTGAAGCACAGATATCAGATGGTAAGGCTCAGCTCTAGTTGCAATTTAATTTCAGTTGAATGTTAAAAGTTCTTTTATGATCTTGTCAAAACTGACTCCTTACTTGTAGTAATATTTTATTTTCTGTGAAATATAAGATTTTATAATTTTAAGTAATAATTTGATTTAAATTTTCATGCTTATTTGTTAGTCAGTGCTGAAACAATTTATGTGATTTTTTGTTAATCAATTACATTTTCTAAAGTTATAAATAAAACATTTCTTAAATTAATGTTTCTGAAATATGATTATCTGTTAAAGTACTTATCCTTACTTTCCTTTAAAAATTTTTTTTATATATTTCTGTCATTTATTAATATTATCATATGTATACATTTTTTAGATATTTTTATTATTATTTAAGAATATTGTTATAAATTGTAACTAATTTTAAATCCAGTAGGTAGTTTGATTTATAAACAATTCTTATATCGCTTTTATTGAAGAAATCGATAATTTGAATTTTGATTGTACTGAATATTGGAAACACTATATTTGCTCAGACTGTTATTAAATATTTTATATTGAAAAAAAATTTCTGAGATGTTTTTCTGTTATGATTATAACGGTGAAAAGATATCCATGAAATTGTTTTCTTTAACAATTAAATAATTCTTAGATAGAAAGCATATCATTGGGAATAAAGAAATTATGTGAAAAACTGCAACAAAAACGTGAGCAAATAAAATTAAACTGGGATATTTGCATACAGATTGTAGAAAAGCTGTTTGTAGGATATGTCGTAATGCACCTATTTCAAGGAATACAAACATTCGGTGATCAACATGTTTAAACTAATAAATTGTGTACAGGTCATTACTTATGCAAAAATTGCAATTATGTGTTTAAATGTTAAGAATGTGATGCCTACTTATAAAAAGGAAAAAGTCCTCATCAATATAGTACTTTTCTGACTTAAGAAATTGTAATTTATACAGATTCTTTATCATACCGCAATACTTGTGTAGATAAAGATCCCTTGACAATTTGCAGAATATAAAATTGATGTGTTGGAGACATTCATGGAATGTTCTGATTAACAGCAGAAAAAAACATCTTACACATATAGTCTTAATGATTCACACAGCAATGCTGCATAAATTGTTGCTTTTACAACCATGTCTGCACTTACCTGTTGCAATATCGCAAATTGGAATACTCTCAATGGTGCAAGTAATGAGACAAATCTCGACAAAGGAATGTTGTGATGCCAACGGGGATTCATTTTTCAAATGAATCCCTAATCTCTTGTTGCTCTTAAAACTGCACATTGTCTGATTAGTTGTTTTCGTACTCACTTGGAGTGAGGTTTTGGGGTAATATTGGATACTTGTGCCCATTATCTTTCACTTACATTTAAACTATATATAGATAGATACTTGGGGAGCAAAAATAGATACTCTGGTATTCCTCCTGTCTCTGTTTCCAAAGTCCAAAATATTAATCATTTATGTAATCATTATTAAAAATATTAAAGTTCTTATCTGCATGCATAATTACCTAATTTTTATTAAATTACTGCATTATTTTGAACATTTTAATTCCTTTTATTGCTCTATTGTGGAATGCTTGCAAAGAGTAAATGTTTAAAATTAACATTACATTAAATTTAATAACTCTTTAGATGCTCTTAGATACTCCTTAATTACTCTTTAGATAATTTTGATTAATTTCTAAATTAACATTTCTTTAGATTTAAGAGTGAAGTTCAATCGATACAATATATTTTTTCTGTTAAATGCTACACAAGATTTAATTTTTAGGAGTGTATAAAAACTATACTATGGATTCAATTAATTTATGACAATTATATGGAAATAATAGAATATTTTTTAGGTATTCTTGAAGTTATTTATCCTGGATTTCACTTTGAAAGAATTGTGTGATTTATAGAAGTTTCCATTTATATAACAGCACCAGCTATAAATATTCGTAATCATAACATCAGTTAAGTTTTTGAAGCCATGTTTTGAAATAATTAAATAGAATTCATTACTTAAAATTTTAAATTAAAGCACATGCCATATCTCATGAGACTCATTCTTCCTAAGTATTTCTTATCAAAAGAATATGTGATAGGCAGTTAAAGATATGGTATTTGCAATATTTTATTTTTAATTAGTATGTGAGTACTACAATTTTACTTAATTTAGTGAAATATAAATATATTTCACTAATTAAGTAAAATCTTTAAAATTAGATAAAATACTACAAAATAAATTTTTATGATGTGTAAAATTTTTATGAATTTTTTATAACTCTACAGTAACTGCAAATTGTAATTTATAGTATATAACTTTTTAAAATTAGTAATAAAAGTTATGAGTTTATTATGATTAACGTTCATGTAGCCTTAACTATTCAAAAAATATCTTTAGTAATATTGATTTTAACAATTTAATGATTTTATATTTTGTCTCACTTTTGGATTTTAAAGATATACTTAGGGGTATTACTTTTACTTCCTGGACATGGGTTTTTGTTTTTAAAGCTTATTAAGATTTCGATTTAAAAATTGTTTTTTAAATTTAATTCTAAAATTTTTTTCCGTATATATGGGGAAAATAGTATATTTTAAAGATCTTTTCGAGATTAGTTTTATTTAAAATTTAACTGTGTTGCAAAACAAGGTCCATTCACAATAATGTGACTGATTGTGGGAATCTGAAAACTTCTTGTTTCTGATCAAGCTACAAAACACAAACCAGTTATCTCTGTGTATTTAAATAGCAAAACTCTTACTTTTAATTTAGTTCTGAAAATTATCTAGCTCATGTGGAGATTAGCTAATAATTGACTTTGCTCAAATTAAAGAGGGGATAAAATTATGCAACATGTTAAGTGATTCATAGTGTGGCACAGACTTTATTATGAACATAAGGAAGTGTTTATAATGAATAAATTGAATTTTTTTTTTAAGAAACTACATATAAAATAGACATAAAATAATATATCATTCAAGTTTTTGATGACGAGAATACTGCACATTTAAATTCTAAGAGAGAATGTATTTATTGAAAAATAAGATAGAAATGAAAAAGCACTTGATAATTGTAAATTTATAAGCTGTTTATTTGGTATTAACTAAGTATATATTAAAAGGCACGGAAAAGTTTTTCTGTGAAGAAATTTTCATTTTTTATAATTGTATAGGGATTTTTGTTTTTTAATTGCTGAAACTATGTTCATTAATTGCATAGTTCTTCAAAGCTTTTATATTTATTTATTATGTGCTGTAATATCATTGATTTTTTTTCTTTCAATTACATACATAAACTATAACATGGTCATTTTGCAATTTTTGAAAATTCAAGAAAAACTTAATGCACTAGATCTATTGCATATTGATTGGTTACAGTTACATCTCATGATAAATATTACACAAATTAAACTATGTATTCATAGTTTATACAAGTTCTTTATCACATGCAAAACAAAATTGACAATGAGATACTAAAGTAATGTTTGTAAGTAAATTTCAGACCCTGGACAGAAAATAGTTTTTTTCCTTTGAGGAAAATAGTATTGTATAATATTGGTCAATAAGAAAATAACTTTCTGTTAAATTTTTACATGAATATTACCACATCTTAATAACTTAGTAAAATTTCTGAATTAAATCCAATCTTCTATTATACCCTCTGGATTATCTTTTGTATAAAACCTAACCAATGCAAAAATTCCTGTCATTATTTTAATTCATTTAACCCCTATTTTTCTCATTCCTATCAAAATTGTGGGGTGAGCTTTCGCTCCATATTTCTTATGCCTGATGATATTTCTGGGCCAGAGTATTCAATAGTAATGTGTAAAAAATATAAAAACAATCTAGTTCCTATGCCTGGAAAAATATTTCTCATTTTACACACCAGATGGCAGTACTGCTTTATTTTTCATGTAATTAGAGCTAGTTTTGTGTTAGATGTCAACACTACTCAAATTTTCTTGAACAAAACAACTTTTATAACCATATTCTTTAATTATTATATTATATGTTCGTTAATGGGTTAAAGAATGTTTTCTTAAAGATTTTGTAAGTTGTGTAAGCATAAATTTATACATGTTGGTACATCTGCTTATCAAATGCTGTAGACTGCTGCAAAAGAGAATTATATTGTTTAAAAAATTATACGAATCTGCAAACTTCCATAACTTGGTTGAAGATATGTATATATTGTTTGATTTATTTTTTACAATTAGATACAAATTGGAGAAATGCATAAAAACTGATATGTTTGTATATTCATCTAGCTCAAGTTTTACTTTTGTGATGTCTATAGAATCATGTTATTTACTGAAAAATATCAGAATTTGTACAATAAAATATATAATACAATAGGAATAAAACAAAATTAATTTAATGATTTTAAATTTTTAAAATTTTCAAGATGGTGTTACAAAATGTAAGTTTTTGACCCTTAGTAAATGATTATTTTCAAGAACTTAAGTTGAAGATCTCTTGCAAATAGTATGGATGTTACTACTAATGACAGAAAAATTTTAAACTATGAAATAGTGCACAAACATCATAACTAATTGAAAAAATAGCTAACTTCTCTAAAAGAAAAACATTAATCAGAACTTTACTTTGCCTAAAGAAAATGAAAGTATTTTTAGAGTCAATAATTGCTGTTGCTAATTTCCATACTTTATTCTAAATTATCAACAGAGGAAAGTTAAACAAGAAAAGTTTAATTTTGAGTCTAATTTAAAAAAAAATAGTGTTGCAAAAACACTAATTTTCTCAAAAAAAATTTCTTTTTTGAAAGAAAATTTCTAATATACCTTTAATATATTGCAAAGTTGCATAAAACGATCAATAATTATTTTAATGTAATGGTTTTCACTTTTGACAAATTGTTTTTACTAAGAATATATATAGTTCTGCTAATTATTAATTTGAAAATTTCAATATAAGTGTATTTAAGTATTCAGTTTAAACTTTTAGATAATTCTAAAGCTATTTGCACTTGAATAAGAGTCAGTTTTGGTGCTTGCATTATAAATATTGCTGTAAAATTGTGTTATTGTTAACATCAATGTGTTCACTAATCTTTTTGAAAAAGTTTTTTTTATTGATATTTGTTTCCACATGTGTATAATAAATTATATATTCGAACTTGTCATTTTTTTATTGTATATTACCTCTGTGATGTCTTTAACTTATTTTTTGTGAATTACTTTTTATAAATTCTCTTTCGCAATAAATTTTTCTTGTCTGCCACCTGAATGAAATGCGTGTCTGTGCTTTGCTATCTAAAGTTGTGTTGTAGCATGGTTTTGTTGATTTAAATCTGTTGCATGCAGTTATTTTAAGCTTTGTCTTGGATATTTAGCTTTCTAATTTATTTCCTTACAGTTTGTGTTTCTCTCTTTACTTGTTAATTTGCTTTTATGGCTTAAAAATACATATTTAAAATTTGTGGCTATAATAATATTTTCTTAGCCAAAAAACTATTCTAGAATATAAAAAGTTTATAAAAAACTTGTAAAATTCATTAAATAAAAATTGTTTCAAAATCTTTTTTATAATGAGTAATTTTATTAAATACGTAAAAGGAAAAAAAACTTAGATTTAATTGGGTTGAAAGTTTACATTGATTATTTGTTTTTTCATTTTTAACTTAAATTTGTAAATGAAAAATTTAATTTAAACTCACAAATCACTTTAAAATTTTATTTAACTTGAACTTGCTTATCACTAGTTAATATTGATGCCTGTTCTTTGCAAAAGCTTTGTTAATTTCAATAACTCATGGCTTTTTTGTACTATGTCTGTAAAATGAACTTTACTATGTTAGACTTTTCTAGAAGGTTTCAGAATCACACTTTTAATAAATTATATATTTAAAATACATTTTAAAAATACACTTTTAATGTTAAACATTTTTATTAATCATTATTTCTTAATCCATTTTTCTTTATACATTGAAATGCTATTTATTAATTAAAAAATGTAAACAATACTGAGAAGGAAATCGTTAATTTATAATTTATTTGTTTTCTCTCTGGAAAAATTAAATTTTGCTGCAAAAATATGATTTATAAACCATTAAGTTTACTGATTTTCACATAGTAAAAAATTATATTGTTTCGGAAGTTGCATCATTTTTTAGTTTTAATAAACTCATGAATAAAAGTATTTTTAGAAAATTTAATTTTTTCATCATGAACTTCAAAATTTAAAAAATAAGCTGTCTTACAAGCTATACAGATTAATAAAGCATTATTAATTATAAAATTTATGAATATTTCAAGATTTGCATAGATTGATTTTAATTTTAACTAAAAATATTTGAAACATCAGATTTAGATACTATTTTTAAAATTTTTATAATTGGAGTTTACTTAAATTTAATTTGAAATAACCCATTCAACTAAGTTTGTGATACTTTTATTTTTGATAAAAATTAACATTATATATGTTAATTATTTCAAAAGGAATATTTTACATGCTTTGCTCATTGTGATATTTTTCAAGGATTTCTGAAGAATATTTTTTTCTGAAGTTTTCAAATTAAGACTTAAAATTATTTTTACTATATTCCCATTCTTAGCAAAAAAAAAAAAAAAAAAAAAAAAAAAAAAAAAAAATAGACATAAATTTTAATGCTTCTAATCGGAAGCACTAAATACTTAAGTATTGGGTTTAAAATATAATATTTTAATTAATGTATTTTCTAATAATTATTTTTTCATTGTCATATTTATTTTGTTTTTATTAAAAAAAATCTAACATATATGAATTGAAATTTCACTTCCATGTTTTGATTTAAAAATTTTTTGTTGTAATAGTTTTATTGGTTGCTGATGAATTAGAAGTCTTTTTTGTTATTAATTATTATTTTTAATTTTTGTGAGCTTTATTCCAAAAAATTTTTTAATTTTATCTGAGTAATAGATTATAATTTAATATTTCGCAAACTTTGTATGAAAGGTTTCTGAGCGAAAGCTTGTGTTGAATTTAATTTTTCTATTTTCAATATTTATATAAAGGTTTTTGATTTGAACACCTGTGAATAAATCTCACTGATGTTTATACAAAAGGAAATAATTGTTCAACATATCTTTCATTTGATTATATCCTATTTTCACAAATTGTTTGATCAGTATTTATTACATTAAAATTTCTCGTTTATAATTTATAAAAATATTTGCTAGATATTTTTATAATGAATTTTAAACAATTTACATATTTAGCTTTGAAACAAATTTTAAATTGCTTTCTAAAACTGCTTATTTAAGAGAATTTAGAAAAGCACAATGCACTTGAAGGTTTAAAATATCTGATTTTTATCAGTACATTCCTTATTGATATAATATTTATGCCTTAGTTTATAAGTTAGTATAATTCTAAAACTTACTGCTTCAAATTCGCTAGTAAAATAATAATACTAATAATATGTTTCAAATAAAAAAAAATTTTAATCTTGGTACATATTTACAATTGTAAAAATCTTGTGAAGCATAAGAAATCTAAATGCATAAAACTTAAAAATCTTGTGTAGATCCGTATCACAAATTAATATTCTCTTCAGAAATCAAACGGTTCTGAAATTTAATTTCTAACTCATTTTAGAAATATTTAAGTTTAATTCTTTAAGTTAAATTTTTGGTTTTCATTATATATTAAGTAATATTTTGCTTTAAATTTTTTTCATTTTAAATTAAGTTTTATTTAACTTATAAAAAAATTTAAATTATTTTAAAATATATTTTTTAAAATGTCTGATATTTATAGTAAGTTATTTTATGAATATTTTTCCAATATATGCTCAGTTAAAAATATTTTTGGAGCATAATTTTCATTGTTAGATCTTTCGTGTATATATATATATATATATATATATATATATATATATATATATATATATATATATATATATATATATATATATATTTGAATTAATGTTTCAATTTTTATTCCAAACAAATTGGAATTTCACTTCAAAATTTTATTAAAAGATAAACAACTTTGTTTTGCTTCAATTTCTTTTATTTAAGTTATTAAATATTGTAACATTTAATGTTAAATATTTTATGGGTGCTAACTTTTTATAGCAGTAGATATAAATATTAATTTTGTTTTGTAGTTTGAATATGTAAACTATTTTAGTAGCATAATATGTTAGTATATCTGTACTTTTATTTTTAAATAATTGCTGTTGATAAATAAATTTGTTGAAATTATCAGCTTTCTGTAGTGAAAGGTTTGCTGAAGAGTTTTTATTTATATTCATTTGAGAATTTTATTTAATTTATATTACTCTTAATTACTTGTAGTATGAAATTGAAGATTAATATATATTAATACTCTTAACTTATTTATAATAAGGTCATATTTCGTTTTTTCTAATTTTAGTGATATATGAATCAGAATTAAAAAAATAATGTGCACTTATATAGAACAGTATTTATTCATATATTATTTATTCATAATAGTTGATAATTTATATATATATATATATATATATATATATATATATATATATATATATATTAGGGCTAATAGAAATTTTAAAACATTTTGTATTGTCTTAAAATCTTGAGAAAATTTTAAAATCCAAATTTATAAAATGAAAAAATAAAATTTCAAGCAGATTTTTTTTTTAAAGTAGTGCTATTATTAGCATGACAAAATTATTTATTTAATTTATCCTACCCTTCAAACCATATTGAAAAGCTAGAAATGATTTGCATTAGTTGTAGTTTTTTTTTTTTTTTGTTGCTTATTTATTTTTAGTGCAGCATATAGTTTGAAATTTAATGGTGGCTAAAGTAGCTGGTATCTATACTTGTGGTCAACATTATTTTATGGGCAAATTTCAGATTTTGAAGATCTTGATGAGGAAACTTTGTCCCCTACTAAGTTCAAAGACTTGTGCTCCAAAAAAGTTTCTCCAACAAAATCTGTGTTTGAAGGGAAAGTTATTTTTCCTCCTAAATTACCTGCAAGTGTTCAGCAGACTTCAGAAAAAATATTTGGCCTTCAGGAATTGCCTCTTTCACCAGTTAAGGAAGTTTCTGAAATAGAAACCAAAGAAACATGCACAAGCCCTTGCTCTGATGAGTTGGAAACAATGAAACCTAACCAGCTTATATCTACCAGGAAAGGTTTTCGCAATCGAAAAAGGTTGAGTCCTGTCATGGATACAAATAAGTGTGAGCCAAAGTTACCTGTTAGGGTCGATCGAGGATTAAGCCCAATAGCTGTGTTTACAGCAGGTCCCTCTGGTATCGAAAAGGAAGAAAGTGAATATTTTGTTCAAACCTATGATGCCCCAACTATGGAAGAACCTATAATGCCAGATAAATTGTGTAACAAAAGTACTGAAATGTCTCCAAACACTATGTTCGGAGTAAAGGCAACAGAAGCTTCTCTTGAAGGCCGTATTATAAACAATATTGTTGAGTCTAAACCTTCTATGAGTATGGAATTATTCCAAAACTATTTGCATGATAGAATCGAGACAGAAACGAATTTGGTGAATCAACATCCAAATAGCCCAGTTTCAGAAGACAGTAATGTTGATACATCATTTGTTGACAAACTTGTAGAAACATTATTGAAAGTTGAGAAGTCTACCAGTCCATTCTCAGATCTGATGCTGGATACTGGTGTTGGCACAGCATCTTTTGCCACTGCAGATACTGCAAGTAGTCCTTTTTTTCCAGATATTCATTCACCGTCCAATTTGTTGAAAGCAAGTTGCTCCACTCAAACCCTCCATGTTGAAATGATGTCCGCTCATACTAGTCCAATTGATGGCTCATTCTCCCTCCAAGATTCCAATTTATCCTTTTGTGCTACTGAAAGTAGCCTAAAATCAGACTCTTTAGATGATATTAGCAAGACTTTAGGCACACCAAGTTCAGATTATGTTGAACTTAGTGTTGGGAGGGATGCAGGAGAATCTCAATTAGATTTGATGAAATCAACCGTCAAGGATTTCCTTAAGGAGCATATTACTGACAATTCTGTAAGTGATACTGGTAAAACAGAAGAAACAGAGTTTTCAGCTTCAACTCATGATCAAGGCAAAGATCGTGATAATAATGCCGTTAATAAAATTTTAGTTATAGAGTCATTTAGAAATATATTTGCTACTGAATCCCCTTATTCTATTGTCAGCTCATCCAAAACTAAACAAGATATTGATAAAATCAAAAGAAGGAAATTTGATACTGTTGAGGATAAAATATTATGCTTGCATGATCAGCTTTTATCTGAAGAAAGTGCCTTAGAAAGTAGTACAGATTCTGGTGTTGACCTTAAAGAAACTGCTCATGGCCAAAGTATATCAGGAATATCTGATTTGGCTTCCACAAAAGCTTTCGATGAAGCTGAAACTCAGATTGAAAAGAGTGATGTGAGTCAAGAAATGCATACGGTGTCTTCATTACTCTCTGATAGAAAACCCTTTAATCAATTGGTTAATGTTAATGAATCATTGAGTACAAAAGAAATTATTCAGGAAAATTCTGAGTATTTCCCAGGAAATACATTTAATTTTAACAAACTATCTGATGATAAAACAAAAATGCCCCAAAAAGGTGATGTACTAATAAATACAGCCAAGGATTTGTGTAATTTTAGTGATCAACATGTTTTACAAAAATCTGAAAATCTTGTCTCAATTGTAGAAACCAATGATAGTTCTTTAGATAAATTACAAACAATGACTCCAGATTTTATGGAAAATGTAGAAAAAGAAATAATTTGCTCTTCTGCTGAGGAATTAAATATTTCACCAGCTGAAATTGATAATATTTATATGCAAGAAATATTTTGTGATACTGTTTTATCACCTGAACTGGGTTCATCAGGTATTAAAAATAATTATGTGGACATTGCTTCTACTGAAGTTTTTGAAGAACCAGTTATTTCTGAAAAAATTGATTATAATAACGCCAGCAAGAGCGAAACCTCTTGTAAAATATCTTATATGCCTGGAAAAAGTGATATGTCAGATTTAATTGTAAAACAAGTTAAAAGAGAATATAATCTTGTTAAATCAAATTTTCAATCTGAAGATGTTAATAATCCCAAAGTAGTTGTTGCTGAGGCAACATTGATAAAGAATCAAGATCTGCCTCTTTCTATATCTGATCAAAATCTTATTTCTAAACTTGAACAAAATTCGGGCGCCATTGTTGTTGAAGGTAAGTTTTATTTTCTATTCATATTCATTTTTATTGAGTAAATTAGGAGAAAACAGTATATTGTTTAGTTTATATTCTACAAAAATTCAACATAAGTTAGCACTCATATAATATACTGTAGATATTATTTCAGATTTACATTGAACATTTTTCTAGTTTAGATTTATTTGTGAAGAAAATTATAAAGTTAAATTTTTCATGTTCAGATATTTCTTAAAATGTATTATGCAAGTTACTCATACATTTTTAAAGTATGGAGTCATAAGGGGAATTCTGTAAAATTATATACTTTTAATTGTTTATTTTGGAGTTGCATTAAACAGAAAAGTTTTTACATGCTTTTTAAATTCAAATATATTCTTAAATAAGCTTGCATAATTTTGAAAATAGAATAACAGACAATATGTTTGAGAAACAATTTAATTTAAACAATGTAACAAATAATATGTAAAAACATTATATTAGAAGTAGCAATTCTGCTTCAATACATTGCACATTTTTACTTATTGATTATATATGATTATAATAATTGAACTAACATTTTTTGTAAAATATTAAATCGTATTAAGACTTCTACTAATTCATTTACTCTTTTATTGTAAATTCAATGAATTTCAAATTAATCACAAAAGAGAGTAAATAATTTTGACTTCATACATTATAGTGAAATGAGAATTTTCAAAGGGTATACAATCTGCATGTCATTTTAGTGATCTTTAACTGTAGCCTTTTCTTAACATTATATTGCAATATAATTTCAGAGTTACTATTTATAATTTCTTAAATTTGGATGTATTCACTGTGGATGTAAAAAAGATGCAATTCTTGTAACATCACTTTAAAAATACATCTTTTTTGTTTGGAATTAAACAAAATATCATCTGAAGATAAGTTATGAAATAACTTCATCTTTTATTTAATTAAATCTCAATATGTAAAATTATTTTAGAGCTGTCTAATAATGTTAAAAATGTCTTTATATTGTTAAGATTATTTCATATTTTGAAAAAAATAAAAAAAAAACTAATAATTTATTTAAGTTTTACTGACTTGTTAGTGGCTTATGCACAATCTAATAATAAATCTGTATAACTTCAAAATTCAGTTTTTACGAAAACATTTTTCACTTATTTGTTCATTTTTGTCTTATTAATTTTATGCCTGTTTTGATGATTATTTTAAAAATGAAAATGTAGAAGCAGATGGCACTACTGTTACAGCACATGTTGTACACAAGACAACTCATATGACTTTAAGCTCACAAGAACAACTTACTGATTCTAAAGGTAAATTTAATTTATACATGAATATTAATTTATATTAATATTAAAAATTTATGTATCCACAATAAATAGGGCATTGAAGGAATAATGTTTTGTATTAATATGTAAAAAATTTAATGTGCAGCAGATGTGATTGTTTGAAATGGTCGCGAGAGATCACTTTGGACTCGCTTTATTTCATGCTTATTACCAAATTTTGAATAATAACTTTGTTATCAAATTCATTTGATAGTAAAAATAAAATTAGCTAAAAAAAAGCACTTAAACATGAATGAACATAAATTTTAAACATTCCATCCAAATTTGGATAAAAAGAGACTTAAAAAATTATTTCTGATGCATATAATTGCAAATATTATTTTTTTTAGTGAATTTGTTTTTATTGATAATTACTAAGAACTGGAATTAGAATAATCACAAATTTATTGTAGGTATAATGAAATATTTTCAAGTTTGCAACAAAAATTATCTTCTCTCTAAAGGAACATTCTATGCTTTGTGTGTGTTCTATCTCATTTTTTGTATTCTTCATGTCTTTTTGAAATCTTTGTAATTTTATTAAATATGTTAAAATGATGCAAAAATACAACATTTATTTCTAGATTATTTCATTATATTAATTACTTATTAGAGTGTAGAATGAAATTTAAGTATCTTTAATAGTTAAATCATGTGTAATTGTTTGAATTTAAATATATTTTTCATTTGTGTTATTAAAAAAAGTTTTAAAAGTTAAAAGCTGAGATCTGTATTTTATGTTGATTAAAGTATCAAAATTAAATTTTGCTTATTCTGTTACTTATATCTGTGTACCTAAATGTTGTGGTAATCATAAATTTGAAAATATTTCTTTATTGATAACAACTTTGCTTTTTTGAAATGTTGTATGCAGAGACTTTGGCTTTTCCATTGGCTCAGTAGCTTCACACCACTTCCTATGACATCATCAAAGGTATGCTTAATTTGATGTGAATAATGATTTGGAAGGCATTTTCCCTTACTGGGTTACTAGAGCTTTGTGGTTTTGGGGATATTTGTTAACCCTTCCACTTCAGGTATGACCTTGTAACCTGTTTGTGGTTTAAAATTACAAGGTGCTTCATGTTAGATAAAAATACTGTGAAATTCTTAACTTTAAGGTGCTATCTGGGGCTTACTTTCACTGCTATGTATGAATGTTGAGACTTATATGAAAAGTTATATATATAATTATTCAAATTTTTTGTGGATGTATTTTTGACTACAACAGTAGTTTCTAGTAATCTGAAATTATTAGATGAACATTTTATAAATCTATTTTTGTTTAAAGATAAAATAATTATGAAAAATGTAGCAAAAATTTTTATTATTGAATCATACATTTGAGAATTATAATTTTATGGGGTGAAACTTTAAATTCTTATTAAATTTGGAATGGTTAGTGCTCTTGCCTTTAGTTCAACAGTTCGTGGGTTCGAATCCCACCTTGGGCATGGATATTTGTAGTGGTTCGGAATCCACTTTAAACTGTAGGTCCTGGTCTAATTAGCCCTCGTATGCAAAAAATGACCGTTGAGCGACAAACAAAATCTAATTAAATTTGTATTGTTCAATAATTTATTTATTTATTTTTTTAACTGTTTGATATTTATTTTTATGATAGCATTTAAATATATATTTTTTCATCAAAATAACAGTTTATTTAAAAAAAAAAATTCCTCTGAAAGCTATAGATTGTAATACTAATTGTTATTCTGTGAAGGCATAGTATAAATTTATCCTTAATCCAACTCAAATTATATATTATTCATTCAGGTTTTCTGAGAAAATTAAAGATACTTACCTTTTTAAAAAAGTTACGATTATTATTTACAGCAGAAACAGTAAATACTAAATCATTAGTAATCTTATTTTCTATCTATCCAATTGTTCTGTGATAATGTATCCCCAGTTAAACTTTGGTAGTGGAATAATTTACGATAGTCATTTCAGCAGTATGTGAGTTTGCCTCAGCCTAGCCAAGCTTTCAGCAAAATAGTTAGCTCTTTGTTCTATAGTTTAATAGTTTGAATCCTGCTTTCGCATCCAGTATTTGTAAGGGTTCAGAATCCCCTTTAACTGTGGCTCTTGGTCTAATTGTCTTTTGCTGACAAGAAATCATCAGTGAAAAGTAAACAAACCTGTTATCTCTCTCAACCAGATATGCTTAAAGATATTTGGAACTCTAAGTTCAAAGCTTGCAATGGAAGGATTAGCATTCTGGATTTCAGTTCAACAGTTTAGGAATTCAAGTGCTTCTTAGGGCAAGTATGTTTTGGGTGTTCAGAATCCACATTAAACTGTAGCTCCTGATCTAATTAGCCCTTGTGTGCAAAAAAATCACAGTTGAATGATAAACTATATTGTAAGTTCCAGTAAAATTAGCCCACCTGTGTAAATACACAAGTTTACTAATATTGACATATTATTAAATATCTTTTAATAATATGTCTCTATGTCTATTTCACTATTCAAGATTTATTTTACAAAATCGTAAGATTTGGAAATACAGATGGAAAAACAGCACTTAGAGTCACCTTGAACACCATGAAGAGATAAATCTTTAAGATTCGATGCCACAATCATGATTAATTAGACAATTCATGTATATATCTTTTCTTGGAATTTTGTAATAAAATGTATGTAATGGTTTTAAAGCTATTATAAAATGTAAGTGCATGTTAAATTAGCCCTGATAAACAAAAGTAATCTTAGTGACAGCAAAACGTGACCAATCTTGAGTGAGCTATAAAATTACTGGCTCTCTTCCTCTATTCTTTAGCAGATTCCTGAACAGTTTCCATGATTTCAGCAGTCAAATGTCACTTCATTAAATTCCTTTGGAGAATCCAAACAAAAATGAGTTTTCCTTTTCATGAAAATGTGTTTTCAATTGTAGCAAAAGTGTCTGAGAAGACTGTTTTTAGATAAAATTCATTTAACTTTTTAGTTTTCTGCTTCACTTCATATTAATATCATAGACATGTCTTTGTTAAAATTACTTCATAAAGCTAAAAGTGAATTTTTTTTTCAGTTTGAGAAAAATTTAAAAATTAAGAAACAGTTTTTAGATTTATGATTTTATATAAAACAAATATATATATATATATATATATATATATATATATATATATATATATATATATATATATATATATATATATATATATATATATATTTAACTTGTTGAATCTAAAGGTATTTATTTAAATTAACAACAATAGTGTTAAAGATGATGGAAATGGTAATTTTCAGTTATTAATAACAACACTTGAAAGAAAACCTAATTCCCCCCCCTTTTTTCTGAATTTACTTTGGAAGAATTAGTGCATTCAAGTATTAATGTTTACTCGACTATTTCTTATATATATGTAATAAAAAAGTGACTATTTTTTGAGTTTGATATTTGAAAAATAGATTTTAAATTCTTTTGGTATTTACTAGAAATTTTTCTATGCATATATCGACCTAATTATCTATTGTTTACTAATAAGAATAGTTTCGCTTTTTTAATTTCAGATATCATTTTATTTATAATTAACAAGTAAAGGCACTCTCCAATAAATCATTAGATGGTTTTCCGTAAAGTGTTGAAGAAAAATTAAAAACTATGCTTAAGTAATTTTTTAAAGGAGTAGAACCATGATTAAAAGGACTTTTTTGATTTTAAATTTCCTTTTGAAAAGTAATTTGAATTTGTTAAAAAAAGCTCTTAATTTTTAATATTAATCAATTTTTCTAAGCAGTAGGAAAATTTTTTTTGAGGGAAAAAAAATAGCTGTAGCAATGAAATACTTTTAGCATTGTATTTTAATTTGATTAAAATTGATAAATAAATTTGATTCAGTGAAGTATAGAAAATATAAAATAATAATAAATAATTTAACATGGAATTTAACATAGCAATGAAAATCTAATGCGTGAATTAAAATTTTCTCTATGTGGAACTGAAGGGCTAAAAAAGAATCAAGTGCAATGCTTAAAAAATTTCATGTCAAATTCTCAATGTAAACACATTGAATTTCTCTCTAAGTTACAATTTCCTCAATTTATTTTTCATTTTTTAAGAACGTTTCTTACATTTTTTGTTTGAATTATTTTTATTGTGAATAGTAATGGATTAGTTTGTTGCTAGCTATTTCTGTTTTTTACTTTTGTAACCTTGGAATATAATCAATGAAATGTCACATAATGATTGTGTTCATTTCTCTCTTTCAAATTTTCAAGGTTATTGCTGTTCATATATAATTTTACATTGACATTAATAATGTTACTATTAAGTTCTAAGCTGTCTTTTTTTTATTCTCTTTTCTTTAAAAAAAATTCAAACAAAATAAGTAGTTAAATTTTTTAAATGTTGTAATTTTCTTTATTGACATATGTTTTTATTCCATTGATTAGATGTAATTTTAAATCTTTAAAATAATATCAGTGTCAATTATGTGAAAAATAGAATGTTTTTTAAGATTCATTTATATTTATTAGCCTTTATATATTTTAAAATATTTCTTTGTTATGTGAATGCTATGACATAGCTGCCAAGTCAACTGATTTTATCGGGAAACTCCTGATTTTTCATTATTTCTTCCGCTTTCCCGATAATATATAAAAATCTACTGATTTTCGACAATTTCAGTGAAAACTTTAAAACAGCCGAAATTTTCCAGGAAAAAGAGTCTATTGAGCTGCAGATCAATTTTAACTAATCATAATTCTAATGTAGAATGTAAATGGGTGCTCAGTCATATTAAAAAAGTGAATTCAGATCTTCACATTCTGTTGAAATTGTAGAAAGCTTAATTATAGCTTAGTATTCTCAAAATGAGGAATGTTTGGAACATCAATTCCATTTCTAAAAAATGTAGTCAGTAACATATGAAAAAAGTAAATTGCCATGAGTTATTTGAATTTTAAATGCATTGTTTTTTTTATGGACAAAGTATTTTATTATTTCTATATTCTTAGAAGTACTTGTCATTGAATTAAATTTATTTAGAAATGTGTTGTTTTTATGTAATTTTAGAAGTTTAATATTTGCAAATTGCATTAGTAAAAGTTGCCCAATGAAATAAATATGCAGACATAAATGTTAAAATTTTTTTTTACATGCAGCAAATTTTATTTTTTATAAATCTCTTATGAAATAGATAAATATTTTATTAAAATTTGAATTTTTGAATGACTATTGTTTCATTCTGTACCAAGGGAAAATGTCGCTAGTAGTGCTTCCTTTTCCCTCAAAATCAATAGAATCTACCGATTTTTTTTCTTCAAGGTTGGCAGGTATGCTATGAGAGTGATGAAGATTAAGTTAATATATATATATATATATATATATATATATATATATATATATATATATATATATATATATATATATATGTGTGTGTATGTGTATATATATACATATATATATGTATTTATATGTGTGTGTCTATATGTATATATATGTATGTGTGCGTGTGTGTGTGTATTTTCTGTGCTTTATATTTTAATACCTTTATGGTAGTAAATGTAAAATAGAGAATTTCTTAAGTAAAGCTATTTTATTTTATATCTTTAGTTATTGGAAACTGCCCATGAATTAAAGTACTATAAAATTAAACTGTACATAAGCATTTAATATTTATATTCCTGTATTAATGTTAGTTGGCTTAAAAAACAGGTCATCTCTCTGAATCCCTCTTTCATGAGAAGGAAAGATCTCCCTCATCTCCTGAATTAAGTTTTGCTGAGAAAAGAGATTTCTTCCAAAAACTTTCCCTTTCGTCGTCATCAACAGCTATTCCTTCGCACACATTGAAAGGTACTCTTGAAATGGAAAGCATGATTGAAACTGAGGGAAAAGTTGATACAATAGTATTGGACGATTCACATTTGTCTGAAAGCCCCGAGGAACAATTAAGTTTCAAGGAACGCTTAGAATTCTTTGAAAAATCCTCAGAACCATCAGTTCAGAAACCCGAAGTGAAAGACATAAAAAAAGAAGTATGGACTGTAATAAGTGATGCCTCTGATCAAAGAGTAAGTGATTCTGTTGCTGATGATTATCTTGATATAGAGAAAGAAAGAGAAATTGAGACTATGGAGTTTACAGAAAGGCGGAAAAGTACTGTTAGTATTGATTCTCAAGTTTCTTTGCCACTTTATGAAAGTAAAGAGGTGACAGAAACTGTTTTTGATTCTAATAAGGATGCTAAAGTTGAAGTTGTTGTTAAGACTTTTGTGCCTGGGTCTGAAATGTTGGAAATATGCTCTGTTGAAAACATTGATTATCCCGAAGGTAGCATTACTGCAAAGAACATCGAAGTAAAGGAAGAAATTCAATCTGAAACTTTTGAAGATTTGAAAGAAGCTGAGGATGAATCTGGTATTAAGGAGAAATTTGAATTGGAAATAAAATTGGAAGAACATAAAATGCAGGATAATAAGTGTTTACCTAAATCAAATAGTGATGCTACATCTTTTATTTCTAGCTTAGAAGAAAAGATTCTATCTGATGAGGAATTTATTAGCCAAACTTTTAAAACAATGTCAGAAAGTTCCTATGAAGCATCAAAAGCTACAGTTGATGCCTTTAAAAAAGATTCAAATGATAAAGAGAACAAATGGCAAAGGGAATCACCTGACAACATTCAAATTGTGAAAGAATCTATGGAGCCCAGTTTAGGTAAAAGTGAAATATTTATTTGTACTGAAGAAACCTTGGATAATGTGAAAAAAATACTATCAGCAGCTGATGCTGAGTCTAATGTAGTTATCCACGAAGTAAAAACTTCTGCTGATAGTCATCCTAAGCCTAGCTCTTCTGAAAAGGATGTATTTATTTGTACAGAAGGAACTTCAAATGCAGTGGAAAAAATTATGTCTCAAGTAGAAAAGGAAATGCAAGAGTTTTCCTCTGGAACCATTTTATCTGAGATAGAATCCATAGCTGAACAAAATAATCATTTAAGTTTTGCTTGTCAAGAACAAGATTTAAAAATAGTGATGGAAAAGGTAGAGTCTGTAAAAACTGATTTACCATCTTCTGCATTTGAAGAAAAAGTTGAATATGAAAGCTCAATCAAACAAGAAAAATTAACTTCTGAATTAACACTGGTTACAGAAATAGAGTTTAAAAAAGATATATATATGGATCAAAATATAACTCCAACCAAAAAAGATTCTGATGATTTAAAACAACCGAAAAGCTCAGTATTACCATTGACAAAAATACAAAGTGAAACTTCTATTGTAAAAGATTTATCTCCAGATATAAGTGGCCAAATGCAAGAAAAAGAACAAATACTATCAAAACAATTAGAAATTAGTGTAACTAATGAAGTTTCTGGGAACAAAAATTTACTTGAAGAAAAAGTTGAGACTCCTGAATTCATAAGTAATGGTGAATGTAAAATGAAAAAGTTAGCTACTGTTACATCAAACGAAGATGCAATTTCATCTAGTCAAATAGGATTAAAATTAGAGTTGGAAAAGTCTTGTTCTGAGCAAATACTTTTAACAAAAACAACTAGATTTTCTGATCAAATAACTGAGTCAGAAATACCAGATAATTTGGAAATTCTTAAAATGAAGCATGTTGAAAATTTAGATAATTTTACACATAAATCTGAAGATGAAGTTCCTTTGCAAGAAAATCTTCCTCAGTCTGTTGGTAGTACAGAAGAAAAGTCAGATTCATGTTTTAGTTCATTAAAAGACCAGTCTGTGGAAATAGAATTTTTACCTGTACTTGAGGTATCTGATGATATTAGTAATGTTGCAGTTGACAAAACTGGACATGAAGCATTGGGAACACCCTGTTCATTTCACAAAGATATGGTCTTTGAAGAAAAGCATTCAGATTTTGAGGAAAATTTTGAGCTTAGAAGCAAAGCTCATTCAGAAACACCACATGAAAAACTAAGTCCTGTAACTTCTGTTCCCGGAAGTATAGAGAAGGCTGAATATGAAGAAGTTGAAAAAACAAAACAAGAAACTCTAGAAGAGATAATGTCTAAAGATTCTTTCCCTGTGTGTGGTCAAGAATCTAGTCTTGAAACAGTAGAATGTGTTGAAGTTATGCAGATCAGAGACAATGCGACTGAAATTTATAATGTTCCATCTGAAAAACTAATGGAAAAGTTTTCTTCTAAAAAAATTCATTTTCAGAGTTCTGCAGAAGGCAAGGATAAAATACATCCTTCTCATAAATTAAATCAGTTCCTTGATTCTGTCACTCAACAAAATGAAGGTATTACTTTGCCATCTGAATTAGCTCCTGTTCTTAAAAGAACTGAAGAATGGATTGATCAAAGTGGTCAGCTTTTAATGAGAGAAGGTTGTATGATTGACAGTAATGACAATGGTCTTGATGAGGATCGTCCACCTACTTTAGACGATGAACAACACAAAAGAAGTTCCCCCACTGCTGAATCTTTTGATGATAGAGCTAGAGTAGAGCAATGCGACACTGACGTTATGATGCAATTGTTAGATTTTGTATCTCGCAATGAAGTGGAGCTTTCTGAAGTCCGTACTGAAGATGAAGCTCCAGATATAGAAGAAGATGTATCCCCATCAGCTGAAGATGAAACTTGTACAAGAATGAGTTATGAAGAACATAAGTTTGATGATGATTATTTGAAAGAAAAACATGAGAAAACAGAGAAAGTTCAAAGTAATCTTAAAGTGGAAGAGGCCGAGGTCTTGCAGCTGTCACCTCAACGATCTTCTTTTGATTCTGTTACAAGTCCCTCAAAGAAAGATGCTCCATCAGATACAGTTGAAACAGTTATTGAAGGTCATTCAGATAAATGGATTATCAAACATTCTTTCAGTAAAGAAAAAATCTATCCTCAATCTTCTTTAGAAGTAGAGATTGGAAGCCATGACAGTGAAGAATTCTTGTGTTATGAAATTGATAAAGAGACTGCACAGTTATCTTTTGTTGAAGAAGAAGAACATAGTAAATTGGAACATGATCAGAAAGCTTCCATTAAAAAATCAATTTCAGAATATATTCCAAAAGAAGTTGGTAGTGCTGTTACTGATAATGCGTTTTCATCAGCTGTAATAGGTACCACTTTGAAACATATTTTGCTTCTTATGCGTCCTTATTTCAGTGTCGATTTTCCTTTGCACATTATTATTTCAAATTTTATTTGCAATTTGAAATATTTTTTCTATATTATAGTCTTAGATTTAAGTGCTTTTTATGTTGAGCTGCTTGCTTAAAAATGTTTTGCTATATTTGTAAGTAATGTTTGAGACTTGTATAGTTTATTATTGTAAATATTTGATTTGGTATTTTTTGGGGGGATTACGCTTTTCCTGATTTAAAACTTTCCCTCTGGCTATCATTTATGTATATTTCTGTTGAATAGTTATAAAATAGTTCAGTGTTTTTGCTTTAGCTTTATTTGGAATGTGATTGAGTGTATTTTTGCTAATATATTATATAAAAATTATAACTTTTATCTTTTTAAAATTAAAATTATAAAATTTTTAAAGTGATCACACATTAATTTAAACTTTAAAGAATTTTTTTGTGTTGAATTGTAGTATTCTATGGAATATTTTCTATTTTAAATTTTATATTACTTATAAAAATTCTTTTTTTCAATAATTACAAAATAAACATGTAACAACAAAAACTAAATATATATTCCCATTCTTGGATTCTATTAATTACTATAGCTGCCAAATCCTGAATATAAAATGCAAAAGAAACTAATCAAATCCTACTACATGATTCACTATCATGTGGAGTCGTAATCAGGATCTTCTCTTTGATAAAAGCCAAGATTTTTATTTTCATTATATTTTGATATTGAATGTTAAACTGACTTGTTGCCATTTGTGTCATAGTCAACATGGCATACAAACACACTTTTATTGTTATTACTTGATCCAAAATACATTATCGGTGATGTATGTTTCTGCACATGGGAAAAATTTGTTGCATGTTATTTGGCCCAAATGCCGATTGATCACTTTTGCTGTGCCTAATTTTTCCGGCTTGGAAACCTCGGCGTGGAGATTATTACTTCTATACTAAGTTAAATGTTTCTTTTACTCATCAAACATTATCATCATCGGTAATAACCAATGGTTTTCTGTAGATATGCAGTAACAGTGTAGACTATTTAATCAAGATGCAGCTTGACATTGTTTTTCATTGGATTTATGATTAATTAAGTTAACAGAAGGTAATTCCTTTCTTTAATGCCTATTATTTCTGTCATTAAAAATTGCGTTTATTTTTTTAAAGTACTTTATTGCCAATTTTGTCTAGATTACTCAATTTAAATGTTAACTTACTGACTCTTGGATCATTCTTTGAATATAAAGTCACTTTAGACATTTATAATTCATAAGTTTCCCTGTGTTTTGTTCAAACATATTAATTTTTTTCTTTACACTATAGAAACTAGCTTTATATTTATTACTTATTATTGACTGCAATCATCTTTCATATCTAATTGATATTTCATTTCTTTTTTAAATATAATTATATAAAGTTGACCCAATTTATTATTGTATATTTTATAAAAAATGATGCTAATAAACAGGTTTTACTTAGTTTCTTATATCTTTTAGATGATAAAAAGCTTAGTGAAAGTATTAGAGAAACGTTTGTGAGGGCTCCAAATGAGATGGCTTCTGGTGACATAGATGTCAAGGAAGAACTAACTACTGGATCTATAATTCCGACTTCTGCTGCAACTTCAATGGCATCACAGATGAAAGGTGTAGAACTGATAACTGAATTAAAGCAGTCAGAAACCAATGCAGTACAAAAACAGGTTGCTGATGTTGCAGAACATGAAACACAAAGTCCTGTTACTATGGATACAGCAGTAGAAAATGCTGAATTTAAGTCTTTACAAACTGTTGTAGATGTTAAGAAAGAAGTAATTGTTAAAGGTATGCCAGTCTTTGTAAATGTACATTTAATTCTAATTGCTTCGGAAAATACTTAATTTTGATACAAAATTATGTGTGATGAAAAGATTCAATTGAAGAAAATTTTAAATTTTATTTAAGTTGAATTTCTGGTCATAGCACAGTTGTTTGAAGAAAAATATTTTTGAGTAAGAAAATGAATATAACTTATATTAATGTAGTAGTTGACACTTGAGGATAATAAAAGAAATGTTTATTACTTTTTATTAAAATGCTTTCTTATATTGAATCTTCATTAAATTTAATGAAAATCTATTAATGTGTGTACACAATTTCTTTTAAAAGAGTGTGATGCTATGCCAGTTTTAAAATTTGGAAGAACAGGCTTTAAATTGCTTTATTTTCTCCATTAATGATCAGATTTAGAAAACACATCGCGCCTTCATTTGCATAGTTCATTTGATAAAATTATGTAAATGTTATTTTTTAATAAATATGGTTTGAGTGTCATTTTACCAGATGCAACCTCTAATTATTTATGTGTTGCTAAGTATTCCTTATCTCTGAATCAAGAATACTCCACATCTCTGTATCATGAACTTAGTTTTTTTGTGCTTTCTAAATACTGATATTGCATAAAATATATACAGTTACTTAGTATTAAAATATAATAAGTGCTGAAGATGAAAGTAAGATTTTTGTGTGAAATAACTTAAAATATCAAATTGAAATGTTTGAAGGATATGAAACGAATTTTCTGTTGCTTGAATGAATATTTAGCTTTTCAACAAAAGATGCTTTGCTGCATGTTATGTATCTGCATGTCACAATTTAAATACTGTAAGCCAATATTTTGCTTTCTTTCATCTCCTTGCCTCTTTATATGAATAAAATAGAGCTCATGGGTGTTATCATAGAAATTTTGGCTTAACTTTTCCTAAATTCTTCCTTTTCTTTTTATTTTAGTGTTAAAAATTGGTAGCTTTTTTCCATTGCAGTATATATTCATTTTCAATAAAATAGAAACGTATTAAAAATGAGTTGAATCAGTTTTAAAACTCTTTAGAAATATTTCTATATATAGTCTGATAATGTTAAATGAATAAAAGTTTATTACCATATCTGTCATGCTTGCTGAATGGCTGGCGTTTGGGGCCTTTAGTTCAAGAGGCAGGTTTGATTCCCATCCGAGGTATACATATTTCTAGCAGTTTTAAACTAGATTCAATTAATCCTTTTGTTCAAAAAGTGATTATAGAGTGTTCACTAAACCAATAATACAACATTTCAGTTCAAAATAAAATCCAGTTTAAATATAAAATATGTACATAAAATGAAAGAAATAATGCTAATAAAAATTTTACTACAGTTAATTTTTTTGTAAATCAACATGTAATTATTAGAAAAAATTGTTGAAAATATTAAATTACATGTTTTAGTAAATAATTTTTCAGGGTTTTGAAATGAGCATTAAAAATTCTTAGTTTAAAGTATTTTTCAGTTGGAAATATTTCAAGTAGCTATTACAGTAAGCATGGGTAACATTTATATATTTCTACATATATTTACTTATACACTACTCATCTAATCTAAATTTTCTTCTTATTATTCATTGCATTAATATGAACGCATTTAATGAATAGAGAAAATAATCTAAAAAAGATTACAGAAAAATTAAAAAAAAATTAAATAGTGAAAATTAAAAAAAATATTTTAAATAAGAATATTGAAGAGAAAATATATTTTTATTTAAAAAATACACACGTATTTTATATATTGGGGATATTTGTTGTTAAACATTTTATATTAACAATGTTATACTTATTAATTTGTTAGAAAATAATGCTTTAAATGAAATTAATGTACCAAAGTAATTTATTTTAATTAGGTTGTTTAACTTTATTTTTTCTCTCTGGTAATAGTAATTATTCATGTGATAACACTAGTGAACTCTAGTGCTTGTAAAAATATCTGCAGTGACTGAATGAGATTTCTAACTTATAAATTTATGATAGCTTTTGCATGTATTGTCCTCTAAATAACCTTTAACTACATTTTACTAACATTTTAGAGCATGCTCAGGATATGCAAATGGGAAGTATTCAAAAAAATCATGAAAGAACTGATTCGTGTATAGATTCTGAACTTACTCATGAAACCAGTTTTATTCCTTGTGCATTCATCAATACTGCTTTTGTTGGAGCTGAGAGGATCGATGAGGTCGAGAAATGGGTGCCAGGTAGAGCTCGTAGTCCTTATGAAGTTGTAAGAGAGGATCAGGTTTCTGAAAGCGCTGGTGCCCAAGTAGAAAATATTTCTTACGGTACTGTAAGAACGACTTATACTGTGAAACGACGTCCTTTTCTTCAACACATACCCTCTGAAATATCTGAAGAAGATTTAGTTGAAAAAGAAATATCTTCCCCAATAACTAAAGAGTATTTTGATGCTTTCGCTCATTCGTCTGATGTAGGAGAGTTGAAGCTGCCTTTCGAGCATTCCGATTCTCACGGTAGTCCTTCAGAAGCTGAGTGCATCACGGGTCAGACAACATACTCTGAAAGTTCTAGTTATGCGAAAACAGAGACTCAAGCTCTAAAGGTGGACACAATAACTTGCACTGTTGTGTCACCAGGTGCCATTTCAAAATTTGAAGGCACTGAAATTGAAACTGATACTGGAGTTCTGATGAGTCCGTTTGAAGTGATAAATGAGAGTGAATTGAGTGAGAAAGAAACCAAAACTACTCCTTTATCTCTTACAATGCTAAGGAGTTATGAAGCAGAAAAATCTCCTGATTCACTGATTATGAGCACTATATCACAAAGTCTTGCTGACAAAACCCTATCTGTTGATGTCATTAGCTCTAGAGATACCTGTGATGGGGGTGTGTTAAATGCTTTTAAATGTGAGAAATCAATTGGCAAATCATCTGGGAAAGTTCCTGACTCAGATAATGTTGATGAAAGTAGTTGCATTTTAAATGGTCCAGGAGAAGTGGAATATCGGCCAGATTATGATGATGAAAATATTTGTTACTCATATAGTCAGAAATACAGTTCTGAAGATAGTGAAAAAGTTGCTGTTGAACCAAGTGGGCTTGATCTGCAAGATATTGCTGATGAAGAAGTTAGTGAAATTTTAAAATGTGACCTACAAATGGATGATATTATTGAGAGACCAGTTACTCCTGAGCCTCCAGTAGAAGAATTCTCAAGCAGTGGATTTGTTAGTGAATTCTCTGAAGCAAAGGCACTGAAATCTCAATTTGGAACTAAATCTGAAAGTCATAAACCTGATTATTTAATGTCTGATCCTGAAAGATCACCAGTTGGAACACCTTTAGAAATTAAATCTGGTTTTTCTTATGGCATGCAGTTTGAGAAAGATATTTTAGATGTTGCAGAAGAAGCTATGGATATTGACAGTGATCAATTTAGTGATGAAAAAGATCCAGTGTTTGCTTATACCATGAGATTCGAGCATGATCCAGAGCTTGAGGATATCCCTTGTTATGGAGATTTATACACTCATGAAGAAGTAGATGAAGATGCTCTTGAAAATGGCGAAAAAAACAAAAGTGTTCAAAAGTCTAAGAATGACTTTGATATTTTAGCTGGTAGAAAATATTTCTCAAAAAATGTTGATTTGGATGAGATGTCTACCTCTTCACTGCAGGAGTTTGAAAGATTAGAAGCTGAAATTGTATCTGGTAGGAAGTCTAGCATTGGGTCTATTGATTCATTGAATGGTAAAGTAGCTGTTAGCAGGAGTGGTGAACACGATGATGTTTCTATGTGCTCTTTGACTGAATTTGAAAGACTTGAGAAAGAATGCTTGGAAACGGAAAAAATACCTCAGGAAATGCAAGAAAGTATTACACAGTTATCTGAAATAGAAGAAGGTCATGAAAGTCAAGCTTCTGAAACGAGTCAAGATAATAAATCTGATACTGGGAGGGAGGAGGATTTGAGCATTATGGAAGAGTATGATACTCAACTAGATAATATTGAGGAAATTATAATGAAAGATGAACCTTTTCAGTATCCTATTAAACAACTTGAAAAATCCCCAGATTCTGTCCTTGATCAGAGCATGCAGCCTCATAAAACTTCAGAAGCTACTAAGCAGTGTAATTTTGATGTAAAAACTGTAGCTACAATTAGTTCTAATAAAGTTTCTTTTAAATCAACAGATTATATAGCAAAAAGAGAAAAATCTGAAGATGTTGATCAAGATTCTTTGCATGAAGACTTGTCGTTGAAGCCAGATTCTCTTATTGAAGATCTTAAACAAGAATATCTAGATTCTTTGCATGAAGGTAAATGTGATGAAGTCGATTCCCTTCAAGGAGATGAAATGCGTGATTCATTATTTGAAGATAGGCTTCTGGAAGAAGATTCATTACACGAGATGGATATGCTACCAGATGAATCTTCTCTGTCCTTAGAAAGTAGTTTTGCAGCAGCAATGTCACTTGACTCGAGTAAAGCAGATGATCAAGCCAAGCAGATATTTCCTACTATTGAAGAAGGTTCATTTAAAGCAGAATCTCATGACCTGAAGAAGAAAGTGGAGATTGTAGTATCAGAGTTACCAATAGATGTCATGCAATCCAGTACCGATTCTTTTGAGCATAGCAGCTCAGCAGCAGCTGCTGCTTTTCATTTAGAGAGCGAATCTGCTATGTCTACAAGTTTAACTAGTGCCTTGATGTCTGAAGATAATACAATGATATCTAGCACTGACACTCTTGAACAGGAAGGAAGAATAACATTCCGGTATGAAGATATACCTGTTGATGAGTTAGAAATTCTTGTAAAAGATGGCCGTAAGGTCATTGTTGATTCTGAAGGCAATATTCAAACCGAATATAATGTGGAGCATTTTTATGGATCAGAAGATAATGTGAATGATTTTAATGTGGACATGAAAGATAGAATTGGGGTAAAAGTTCCTGCTACTAACACTGTTCATGTTCATACTGCAGTGACCACTACGAGTTATTCTAGCCAACCTCGGGAATTTCAACAGCATAAAGATTATACAAATACTGAAGAAAGCTATGACTCTTTTCAATCAGAACCTGAAGTTGAAATTGAGGAAATTCATACTACAGATGAGTTTGGAAATCCTAAAACTATTAGGAAAATGAAGAAAGTTATCCAAACTAAAACTCAGTTTTCCTCATCTTCTTCCTCTGATAATGTGGAAGAAAAAATGAAGGAATTTCTGAAAGAACATGCTGCAGGTGAAACTGCTGGATTTGGTGAAGAAGAGGTGAAAGAAGAAAGAACCATTGATGGTAAAGGCAACATTGTTTTGGTTCGGACAGTGCAGCAGAAAATTCTTACCGAACCGGAAGTATATTCACAAACATTTACAGGACCAGAGGCTGATGCTCTATCTCGTAAATTTGTGGAAAAGTTTAAATGCTTTGATCCGACCGATGATGTTTGTGAATTTGAAAAGGTTGATGAACAAGGAAATGTAGTCAGGGTTACTCAACAGACAGTTGTTAAGCCAGAAATACATTCTATTTCTTTTAGTGGACCTGATGCTCATAAACAAATGGAAGAATATATGAAGCAATGGACTTCTCACAATGGTGGTGGCAGCTCATCTCATTTTTCATCTGACATCAAAGTTACTAGATCAAGTGAAGAACAGGAACATGTCCCATCAGGTATATGCATGATAATTGCCTTGATATTCCATTATATTTTATGAATGTTGCTAATAATCAATAACAGCTTTATTTGCAGCATAAAATTTAAAGACATGTATTAGCTCCGTTTTTACTAAATTTTTTAAAAATTGATGGTAGTGCAACTGTTTATTTAAATATATTAAAATTTTAAATATTATTATAGAATATATTGACTTTGAAACTTTTTTATTATATTTAATATCTTACACCTAGAAAATTAATTTAATTAACATTAAAAATATAATTTATATCTTGAATGAGATTATTTTCTATGCTACTTGTTTGCTATTATGATTATGATATTTATATGATTATTTTCTATGCCATAATTATACTTGTTAAGATTTTGGTTTATTTGAAATAGCAGGATCATTTTTTTCAGGAAGTTTTTCTTGATAAATGTTGGATCTGAGTAGCTTCTACTAAAGCCTATTTTATTTTGTGTGAAAGTTTCTTTCATTCAGGTTTACTGTTTTTTTCTTCATTCGTTTCCAATTTCTTTTTACCTTTATGGGACATTGTGTGATTATATAGATTTTAGAACAATTCATTTGAATCTGTAAAAAACAAGGAGCCATGTCATTTTAAATTGCTTATTAGTCGGGAAAATAAAATAACTTCTATCAACAAACTACTGTATTTACTTACATTGGAGTATATTTGTTTATTATATGGAAACAATACCAAGCACATAAAACAAATACATATAGTTATCAAACTTAACTAAATAAAATCTTTTCATCAAAAATAAACTGTATTTCAGTACTTATATTCCATCTGAATAATTTTTTTTCTAAAATAATTTTGCTACAAAAATATATTAAATAGTTAAATACTGTTTTTTCAGATTTTCTTTAAATTTTTTTTAAAAATATCTGAAAATTTCTACCAAGAAAAGAAGTCTTCTGCTCAGTAACAAGGGCTAAAACTCGCATATGCTGTGGACTGCATTGTAACATCCACTCTTGTTCTCAACATTTCTCATATGTATACAATAGACGATTTACGTGTTGTAAAGGTGTAAATCCAAAAAAAATAAAAAAAAAAAAAAAAAAAAAAAAAAAACTCCCAATCATCCAATAGATCTTTGCAAAATGGATAAAATGATGAATGTAGATTTAGAAACTCTATATAAGGTGGTGTGAAAACACACATCATGTTATTCACACAACAGACTGAAGCATAGTTAATACTCTACGAACTGATTTTGCCTTTAGATATAACAATAATACAAAGAGTTATTTTAAAGTATAACTTTTCTGCTCTGCCTGTTTTCTTTTGATATTTACAGATTTGTTTCTTTTCTATTGCGTTGTCTCATGAAATTGATTCTCTAATCCTAGCACTAAATCCTATTCAATACCAAGATAAAAAAAAAAAAAAAAAAAAAAAAACATGAATCAGACCTGTCACTAAAGCAATATTCAGCAACCATTTAAGTGAAATTTACAATTAAATAACATCTGACTCGCTTAAATCGATGCTCTTGACTTTTTTAATTTAAAAGGTACCTTCCATATTCAGACATACTCTACTATTCCTATCAGAATAAAGTTTCTTTTGAGACTTGGTGCTTGCAGAAAATCTGTCATCGTTTAACAACTTCTGTTGAGGGGAGGAAAAAAATTTTTTTGATTAGTTTTAAGATCTCAACTTGTTGGTTCTTCAGTATCTTGGGCCTGTATTTAAGGTGAAACTACAGAGTTGAGTTGCACAGTTCAGTTAACATTATCTAAAGATAATTGTTATGGAAAACTTCCTGTAAACACAAAATTCAACTTATTTGTCAGCAAATGAGTATTTTTCTAAATTTTATCACTTTTTACAGCATGAGGATGGTATCTATTTCATGCATAGAAGTCTGATGCTGAAAATTTAGATCACTTACCATCCTGAAATAGACATTTATCTTATTGTATTTAAGGACTTGAATCTGTCTTTTCATAAAGTATGCAGGATTCAGTGCATATGTTTGAAGCTACTCATTTTTTACTTTCAATACATGTATATATTTTTTCTGTTAGTATCCATTTTTCTTTTGGAAGTTAAAAAAATTACTTGGTAATTATTTTAGCATTCACATTTTGATAAATTAATGGGATTTTTTTAAAAAGAAAATGCTATTAGTTTTATTTTCTTATTTTTGAGTATTGGCACTATATTGCTGAAGTTCGATTTCACTTTTAATCTTCATCTTTGAAGTAATATTCTAATTTAAGTGGCTACTTAAGTATACTGTTAGCCATCCAAAATGCAATGCTGAAGGAAGCATGCAAATCGTAAAATTGACATGTTTTTGTGACAATGAGATGGACAAATATTTAGTATTGGAGTGCAGGCGATTATAGTGTCATCTGCAATAAAAGATTGTACATAGTTTCCATTGCGGGATTTTTTTTTTTCTTCCCTTAAACTGCATAACTGTGTCTTGGAGGTGTTATAAATCCAGAAAACTAATGATTTTCTGGACAATTCTGGAATGGGGTAGCCTATAGGGGATTATCCACCATTGGTGGTCCTATTTGATGAAATTGTGATGCAGATCGTTGAATGCAAGATGAAACGAGGAGAGCATCTGACCCTATGTTCAAGTCATAAATCCAAAACCTCATCTGTTTTATACAGAACAGTTGTAGCTAGTCTGATTTTGATGTTGCATTTTGGTTCGTCAGCAGTACTAAGAAGATTCTTTTCTCATATATGATTAACTATTAGTTGGTGTTTTTTTTTTTTATCTCAAAAGTTTTAAATATTATCACTTACTATTCTATTCTCTTGCCAAGAATGTGTTTTTATTTATTTCACTGGTTAGTTTCAAGTTTTTGCCGCAAATTTAAATTTATTGCTTGCTTTTGCATTGAATTTTATTCTGTTATTGGCAAATTCAAAATACCAACTAAAATATCAAATTGAAATTGTGTTATGTGGTGAAGTTAAGAATCCTACTTTTGACTTCAATTCAAAAATCCAAGAGTGAAAGTGCTTTATCATGCTAATGTTATAATTTTAATAAGTTTTTCAAAATTACTGTACTTAACAGTAATCACAACCTGTTTCATAGAATATAACATCATTTGCTCATAAATTCTTTCAAACATTTAAGAAATATTTCATGCTTACTATAAACATTTCCTTTTGTTAATTTACAAAATGTTTCTGATTAGTTAACTGTTTCATTTCTAAGAATTCTTAATGGTACTTTTCTTGAATTTGAATTTTCTTGATTGGCATTCATTTTTTTCTTAATTTATTATATATTTTATTATTTTTGCTTGTCACAATGATATTGGCATAAAAACCCCAACATTTAAATCAACTTGGTGACTAAAGAAAAGGGGGATTCACACATTGAAAATTTCTTATGTAGGCTAGAAATATCTTCTGGTTTATAAATTTACTGCCAATCGAATTAACTTTTTTCAAAAAAGGTGAAATATAAAATTTGGCGATTAGTTAGTTGTTCAGTTCGTTCGTTGTTCAACTCCATTTTCCTCAATCATGTGCAAACTATCTGTAGCCAAACCAACTTTTCTGGAAGTACTTTTTAAATATCATGCAAAAGGATTTTCAATTTTTCCCAATATTTCGTTTTTAAGTAATCTTAAATTCCATACGGAACTTTCTAGAAACTATTTGCAAGATTGGATTTGTTTATTTGTTCTAGTTTGAATTAACACTATTTGTCTCTTTTAGAATGAAAAATCATGATTTTTGTATGCTCTTTAATGGATAAAAGTTTAAATTCGAATATTTTTGTGTTGATGTTACTAATCACACACTTTCTCCATATCGGACTGGAACATTCACTTCAGATGCATTTTAATTCCAAATAGAGATTTAGGAGATTTCATTCGAGAAAATTCTTGTCTTGAACCATCACATGAGTATAAATCCGCAGCAGTGACAAAATACTATTTTCAGTATTAAAGTTTGGTTAAAAAATGATTACTTCAGTATGCTTGCAGATTTAGATTGTCTTTTAAAGAAATATTTTAAAAGATTAATTTAAAAATTCTTTTTTCAATTTTTTTCCTTGTAATTTTTCTCTTTAAAAGATTTGTTGCTAGTTTCTATTTTTCTGTTAAATATTTTGACCTATTAGTATAATAAACTGCTTATTTGTATTTTTCTTGTTGACTATTGAAAATATTTAAAATCAATTTTTTTACCCTATAATAAAAACGTCAATTCTGTAAATTGTAGTTATCATTGGATTTAATAATTTCTCTTAATAAGTAACTAGAGACTGATAATATGAAATCAGTATGCGATTCACAATCTGCATATACAAAATTTTACAGATTATAATTAATGCTTTCAAAATTAAATAGGTATTTTATTCGTCAGAAAGTATTCAACGAAAAGTACTTTGAACAACTTGTTTACGATCAATATATTCCTGCTTTTTTATTTATAGCTAGCTTAGGCAGGCAGCAAACCTGTGCACCGCTTTGCTTGTGGATGGTGTTTTGTGGATCTCTGGTGTCTGGTATACCAGCCAAACACGACATTAAAAACGTCACTCCTATTATTAACTTTGATTTAAATATCAGCAGCAAATATTATTGCTGGAGTCTGTTTGGAAGAGGAGGGAAAACAAAATCAGTGGCGTAGTGAGCATAATTGGCGCCCCCTTAAAAAGTAAATAATACTACAATATAAATATAGGCATAAAATATATTAAGTAATAAAAGAAATGTAATAATAATATAACGACATGATACATTATAATAGAGTATAATTGTTATAAGAATACAATATAAATATAACAGAATGTTGTACCTACTATAAAATAATCGAAAATATATTAATTTAAAGTATGAAGCTCAGTTTTAAATTTAAACAAAATTCAATTCTAATTTAAAAAATACTATCGAATTCGGAAAAGTGTCATTAGAATAACCGGACTTATGTAATTTAGAATTAATTATAAAAATTTTTTTCTCCAAACTGATGCACTGTATATTGTTCTTTCAAGTTTTTCATTGATTTAAAATATTATCAAGAATTAAAAGTGCTGAGTCAAAAAATATATTTTGATTGTTGTATCACATAATTTTATGTACAGAAATTTTCTCCATTAGTTATCATAGTAGTGAAAATTTTCTTCGTATTTTAACGGCATTTTTTAAAACTGTTTTCTTAAGATATTGAAATATATTTTATTATTAAAATAAGGACTAATTTTTATTAAAATTAAAATTTATTTCTATTAAGAATGATTTTGGAAGTGCTGTTCATGCAATGACATGAAATTTTTTCTTTCAATAAATTTAAATCATTTAAAGACGATCTTATTTTTAAAATTTTACAATATAGAATGAGAAATATGTACGATTTCTTTATAATTTTTTGAACGAATTTTTCAAGTTAAAAGATTTGTTTTTTATATAAATTGAACTAATTGATTAAGAAATATATTCTGTATGTTTAACGATTGCTGTAGAGACTGCTAAAACCTGCAATAGGTTGTTACGTTATTAAAGATTCTGTATGTTTAAACATACAGAAAAGAAAAAAATATATTTAAAGAGGGGGGGGAAAAAAACATAGATTTTTAATTTATACCATTTGAAAAAAGAATTTTTCAGTATAAAGTGCTAATGTAAAGCCAACAAAATTACGAGTCAAAAACATTTAAAGATTATATAAATTATTTTTAAATGAATAGTTTTAACAAATAAGTAATTTAGTTTTTAATTTTCAAAACTCTGCAAAAATGTTAGTACCAGTTTTATACCAGCAAAAATATGAAATAAATAGTCATATTGAAAGAATACATAGTAGACAGAAAATATAACTTACGGCAATAATATTTTAAATGTCAAAACTCCAGATTTTCAAACGTTTACATTTTTGTTTCCGGTGAAGCGATATTTTGATAGAAACGAAATGCTAACCATGTGAACAATAAAAAGGAAGGAAAGTTTGCGTTTTCCTAGAATTTGGAGGTAATTAGCTCTGGATCCCCTCCATTTCTATTCCAGGAAGGCAATTCCCTAGGGGGTATACTATCGTGCTATTTTATGAAAAATTTCCTCCCTTTCTTTGAAGGTCAGTCTGCCGGACACAATATTTTTGAAAAAGGGAACCGCTAATATGAAACACGTTTCAACCGGAATTCCCTCACGAGTGTAACGCGACACTAGACTGAATGGATACAGCAATAAAAGTCTGAGATAAAAAATACAAGGGTTTTATTTTTATTTTGGGACAATGAATAGTATTATTTCACAAAGTCTCACATTAACTACTGAAACGGATCTTTCTATATCGCTTCTTGATAACGTAAGCAAAATCTGACATTTCTATTATTTTAGTACATTTAAATTCTTACGCAAATTTTCATTAATAATATTTTAGTTATATGAATATTTTTTTGCGCATAATAATTTACTACGTTATTATAATCAAAATGAGATTAAATTTTCACATTTTTATCATAAAAAGATATCAAAAATATTAGTGAAGTGCTGCTTGTTAAATAAAATGATTTAATCTGTTATGAGGAATTAAAAATAGCACGTCAAATAATATTTCAAAACACTAAAATTTTGACAAAAAACTTTTAGGTTTTGAATTTTTGAATAATTATAACATCCAGAAGGGTCCAAAAAATATTAATTAAACGTTTTTTTTTTTTTTTTTTTTTTTTGTTAATATTATTGTTATGACTTTCTTTTTAGTATATAACTTGACTTTGATAACCTGTATAACAATTTAGTCATAAAGGGCATTGTGAATCTTGGCGAATTCACAAAATTAATTAGGTGTCTTTCATGAGCTTACTCTTCTGTAATCTCCCTAAGTTAATAGATCCAAAAATTACCATATAACATTAACACAAATAATTTGGTAAATATTTTTATACTAAAATGGAACTGACCAATCTAATACTCCAAAAATTTTATATGGAAAAAAGATATTTTCGTTATTTACACATTTACAAGATTTTTAGTGCAAAACAATAGTATCACAAACTTAGAGCAAAGTATGAAACTTAAAAAGGGAAGGATTAAAAGAATGAAAATCGATAATCAAACTAGTTAAGAAATGAAAATTGAAGCATTTTTAAAAGGAACTAAACCATGCAAAATTATTATTAATGAAGAAATATTGAAGAAATATGAGTAAGAGTTTCATTTATAGCAAGCTGCTGCAGCTCTTCCTCATTTTTCGTCAGCAACCTCTTCTCTTTTCCACATCTGACTCCTCCCTGGAGCTTTTTTTTATTTTTCCCTAAACATGACAATAATTATAAATTGCGATGTTTATTTCTCCGAATAAAATGGACATTATAATAAAACTAAGATTGAAATTATCTAAAAAATTTTGTTTAGCTTTGAATTGATAGCTTTCCCCTCCCCCGTCACTACGCCACTGAACAAAATTTTAATAACATGAAACTTATTCCAGAGTTGCCCATGCTACTGATTTAAAATAAAGTTAACAGCATATCTTTGAAATGAATTTTTATAAACTATAAATAATAACTAAATTGGAAAATCATTTTATAAAAATTGTTTTCGCTACGAATACTCATGCAGTTGCATTATATTAAAAATCCTAGTTAAAAAAAATTACATTTTATTTCAGAATCTGTCTCATAATATTTAAATAAAAAATATATACAAATAAGTTTATAAATCATATTAAAGTTCATGTATTTTTAATGCATTCTTAAAAAAAGTAATAAATAAAAAAATATTTAAATTAGAGTTTCTGCAGTGTTATAATTGCAGTTTGAATAAAAAACGCTTTATTCAGTTAATTTTTATTAAAAAATAAAAATACTCAAAATATTTTCTTAAATTTAAAAAACAATTTCAATGAGGAAGATTTAAATAAAATGAAAATAGTTTTTAAAAATCGTGTGAATATTTACAAGAGAATTGTTTTTTGAAATTATCATTAATTATTCAACTAAAATCTTTAGATAGTTGATTTTTGAAAATTTTTATTAAAATAATTATCACGTTGGTTTCACAAGCACTTGTTATCTATTGAAAAATATATAATCGAGTAAATATGTGTTACAAAACAAAAATACATTCTAAAACATATTCACTAATTAAATTTAACTTTCTTTTAAAATATTCAATGCTAAATCCTTCAATGTCTACAGAAAACTTAAATTCCATGTTCTTATATAACACAAATTTAAATTCCATGTTCTTATTTAACAGCGGGAATCAAGAAAATATATACACTTGTCGCTCGGTTGTGGATGAAAAAAATTAAACATGCTGAATACTTCGTTTGGTGGAAAGTTCCGCCTCAATTTGGTCATACGTGACGTCATTTCATGGATGTCTTGTTGACAGCTGGTAGTCGTCTACCGTGTCTCGGTGACCAGGTTTGCTGCCTACCTTAGTAATACGCTGTTTCTTTCCTGTTTTTATTCATACATCTTTTAGTTCGATTAATTCTTTTATGAAGAAACACTTTTATTTTGCTTAAAACCAAATATTTAGCATAATTTATAAAAGAAAATTTGAGTTAATCTACTTTAAGCTATGTGAAGAAAATGTATAGAAGTTTTCTTGCAAATACTAAACATTTTTATTCCTTTTATTAAAAGTTTAGTGTCTTGCACCCAATTATTAGGGGAGGCTCCGTCAACACAGTCAAAATCTATTTACTGTAGGTAGTGCTAGTGAAAAAAAAATTATTTGTACTAAGAGAATTTGAGAAAAAAAATGCGCACATGTAGTAAATAGAGTTACGGTATTTTTATTTGCTGAACTAGTACTGGTATTGTTGTCACTTATCTCAGGTTGTCTAGCTAAGCTAGCCAATCCCCATAAAACCTAAAATGTGTAGAAAGTATGATGGGTCCCGCCGAAGGACATCGTCATTTTTAAAGTTTAGGCAGGTTAAGGTATGTCCAGGGGAGGCCATATTGACGGAACACCAACGGCAGTCGTCATTCGTGGGAGGTTTCATGGCAAAGAGTAAGTGAGCGTCTTCAAGGAATCGAAGGTTTGGGGCACCAGAGATTGAAGTATAACTTAGCCCCCAAAAGCCAGCCGCTCCTAACAGGTTAGCGCTCTTGCCTTCGTTTCAACAGTTCGTAGTTTCGAATCCCACCTTGGGCATGGAGGTTTGTAATGGTTCGGAATCCACTTTAAGCCGTAGGTCCCGGTCTAATTAGCCCTCGTGTGCAAAAGATGACCGTTGAGCGACGAACAAACCAAAGCAAGCTTCTAACAGACGCTGTAGAAGCCGCTCACTCTGAGACAGACGCTGCATGCTAGTTTTGGTCCGCCCTAGGTATTTCATTAGTACTGGTATTAGATAGATGATACACATGAAAATTTATTTCATGAAATAAATTTTTAATGATGAAGAAACTGTTTGGATCATTTAGAATTCTTTTGCACTTTCCATCGACTCGCGGTTCATGGGGGAAGGAGGTATTGCACAATGTGCTGCGCTGGAGTTTGGAAGTGCATCGCAAGGCTTCTTGAAACTCCAAATCACTGAATGGAATGGCTATTTCAAATGTGTTGCAAACTTTGTTTAATGACTTAGTCTTGGAAATTTTGGCATGAATGTTTTGAAAACTTTGGACACAATTCTGCACACTTTTATATTTCAAATTGAGCACAATGATTGATCTTAAATGATGACTGAATTACCTCCGAAAAGCTCTTTAAAATGTTCTTTTGTGAAAGGCTTTTTATTTATATTTTACATGAAGATATCAAACTTTTTCTTTGTTAGTGCTGTCTTTGAATCCGCTAATGTCCACTAGGAAAGAAATTTGTTAGTAGCTTCTGCTGCACGATTTCTGGTTTTTGCATATTTAGAAACATTTTATGCATTTAATCATTTTTATTGCTATCATAGATCTGATAAGGATGATTAGCCCTTAAAATTTCTACTTCAAAATAATCATCAATGAGGGCTTTGTATGGAAAGCATGTATTAAAAATTGTTTTCAGAAATATTTTTCAACATTGATTGCATAATGCAATTTGATTTTCTGAATGAAAATAGTCGTAAGACATTGTTAATGGTTTTAATATTTCTTCTCTTGATTTTTTTTTCCAGAAGTTATTTCTTGATTTTATATTTCATACTATAATTTAAATAATATTTGGTTAATCTTACTAGAAACTAAATTCCAGGAATCTGCCATTTTTATCAGCATTTTTTCGATTAAACTTATTTTATTCATTAATGAGCACTTTCTATTAATGTTCAGGAAACATGTCTGCAGTACTTTTATTTAAAAAAAAATAGCAGATGCTTCAAAAAATTTAAGTAATGTCTTAAATCAGTTAAAATTATTTGATTAATATTTCTAAATAAATACATTTTTATTTTATATAAATTAGAAGATCAAGAATACTAAAAGAAAGTGTTTTTCTAACATATCAATTGTTATTCAAAATATTAAACATTTTCTGTCACTATAACTTTTATTTCAATTTATAACAGAATAATTTTGATGTAATTTATAATAGCTGTAGTATGATCTATTTGCATGATTGGATTGAGGGAAATATTATCGTTATAAGATAATCAAATATTAGTCTAACTGCAATATTATTTCATTCAAAATTATAAATACTTTCTCTATCATAATGATTCTAAAAATTTAAATATTAAGACTTTATGATTTATATACAAATATATTCACACAAAAATTGTAATAGAAACAATGTTGGCTTTGTATTCAGAATCAACTAATTTAACTATTACTAATGCTGAATTACAATTATACTTTTGAATTTTCAGTTGTTTGAAAATATATTGAATAACAGAGAAATAAATGCCACTATTAAATTTACAGTAAAAGCAATCATTTTTAAAAATCGCTTTGGAAAAAGGAATTTGCGTATTCCTCTTTGATTAAGAAAAACGTGGTGGGAACACTCGAGAATTTTTTTACAAGTCAGAAGTGCAATGGGGCGTTCATTTTTGTTAATAAATTTATCTCTGTTTGCAAAAGATAACAAAATTGGTAATAAATGATTATAAATATATAATTTGAATATATACCGGGTGTCCCAAAACGACCGCCTGAACTCTGCACTGCTAGATTCCTCGTTGGGAGTACATAAAAACTGCCATAAGAAGCGTTCGTGTACAATCCATAGTTTACAAGTAAAATGCGAAAATCAAAGTATTATGTCACTGCTAGTGCAAGAAAAATCACTTTATTGGACATATCAACAACAGTATTTGCATATCCTTCGAAACGATAATGTTTAAAACGTTCGCCGTGCATATCGCGTCATGCATGAGCGCGCGCCGTGCAATGACGTTAAGCCGCCGTTGAACTGGCATTTAAAAAGGCTGAATCTTGCAGTTACCGGTAGTCATGGTGGCCGTTCGTGACTATTACAGCATGTACTAGATGTAAGGCCTTTGGTTCCAGCATGATGGGGCTTCATCGTATTTCTTTGCTCCTATATGTGGTTGACTGGATATGGAATACCTCGGCCGCTGGATCGGACATGAGGGTCCTGTTCTATATCCGCCAGATCTTACACCGTTAGATTTTTTTCTTACGAGGCCATCTCAAGAAACTGGTTTGTCGTGACATAGTGCCAACACCGAAGGACTTAGTTGCTCATTTGCACGCTGCTTGATGTGGATCTACTTCGGTGGATCCCGCGATGCTAAAACTTGTGATGACAACCATTCCACGGCGTGCTCAAGCCTGCCTCGACATTTAAGGCGGACACTTTGAACATCTGCTTTAAATGGGTCATATACTGCTGTTGATATATTTAATAAAGTGTTTCTTCTTGCACCGGAAGTGGCTTTATACTTCGTTTTTCGTATTTTTCTTGTAAACTATGGATTGTACAGGAACGCTTCTTTGGGCAGTTTTTATGTACTCCCAACGAGGAATCTAGCTGTGTACAGTTTATGCGGTCGTTTTGGGACACCCTGTATATTTTAACTTTTATGGGGGTTATGTAATTGTATTATGTGTTAAAAGCCACTGGTTTTTATCCTGAAACTAAAACTTCAAATTTAAAATATTGGATTTTAGAAATTAATATAAATTTGTTTTAACTATAAATACATTTTTTTATTTATTTAAAATATTTTATTATGCTTAATCAATGCATATATTTATTTTTGTGTGTTGAAGTTTATGTGAAAATATTTCGTGTGTGTTAAAGCTGATACTATATTGTAATGCTTTGAAAAATTCTTTAATTATTGTTGTGCAGAATCTCAAATTACTTTCGTTTCAAATAGCTTCTATTTTTTTCATTTTAGGTGATTCAGGTAAAGGCGATGCAAGTTCTACTGAGTTTTCTAAAACGTAAGTTTTAAAATCAGTTGTGCGTCCTTTATTTAATCCGAATAAGAGTACTATTGAAGATTTTAGAAACGTTGAATGATAAACTATTAAATGTTAATTTTTGTAATGTCGAGATGAAAGAAAGGAAAGTTGTATATGTTTAGAAGTTTTCTCAGTTTATGTGAATTCATCAAGGGTATGATGCATTGAATTTTTATATTGACACTTAAGTCATGAATTTTTTCAGTTACTTGCCATAAATATGTCAAATAATCTTTATCGTCTCTAATGTGTGTTAGCAGAACACAAGTTTCGTTATACGCACTTCTTAGATCTGAATCGGTGGCTGTTACAGTAACGCATGAGCATCGGCAGAAATAGCATTCTTTTCAGTCCAAACGCTTGAATTGCATCGGTACAAGAAATAAACTCTGTTAGACGCTTCTTATTCCTTTAATCGCCTTTGAACAGCCCTTGGATGTCATAGATTCCAATAAAATTTTGTAACAAGTTCTTTCAGCTTGCTCACACTCAAGAACAAGTTGCAGCAAATCATTTTGGGTTTCAAGATCTGCTGCTCTTTCATACATAAAATAAGGCCAAAGCTTATTTATGATTTTTGAATGATGTGACGGTTCTGCCACGCTCCAACTACCAGTAAATCGAATCTATTTTAATTTTTTAAGTTTTCTTTGATAGATGTGTTCTCTCTTCTGATCAAAGCTTGTAAAAGCATTTTACAATAGTAAATTACAATATTTTGCAATACTTCTTGGTACATAGGCTGCAAAAGGGGGGTCAAATGGGGTGGCAGAAAAATAGCTTAAATGTCACGTGTTTTACTAAGATTGTGTCAGAGAAGTGACACAGGACTTTGTCAATATCAAAGCTTTTATAATCAAATTGTATGCTTAATTGAATTTTGAAACTGAAGGAATAAATTGCGTTTCAAATCATTCTTAAAATAGATCAACATATATTTTTTTTTATTTCATAGTAAACTGATAAAGTTGTCGTACTCTTTTTAAGGCTCGTGGGTTTAGAGACTTTCCATTCGCCATTAGTGATTTATTAGATGCAATGTTGCTGCAAGCCATGATTGTCAGATGTTCCTTATTCATTTTGGAAGCTAAACTCTTCTAGAAGGAAATGTTTTGAAATTAAATACAGATCCATCTATTCCATAAAACTACTGAGAGAAGTAATTTTCTGTTACAAACAACCTCTCAATTTCGAATAAATATTCTTTTGCGATAGAATCTCCCTCAGAGGGCTTACCTTCTTTAAGTTAACTCGGGTGTCACAATCCCGAAGTACCCCATTGATCTGTTTCTTTTGTCTTTTTCCTCTCTTCTCTACTTTTCTCTTCTTCCTCTTTGTGGTAGCCTCGTGAGAAATCAAGAGCTTCCTTTGAGTAGCTATCAGCTTCTCTTGGTGACAATACCACCCGCGTGTTTGCCGTGCGTGGAGACCCTGTTATTGAAAAGGAGATCCTGGAAATTAACCAACACATAAATTTTGACTCTTCTTTAGGTATACGAGTGGTGTGGATTGGTCTTCTCCACATCAGTTGGCTCAAATGGAGCAAATCCTGCGTTAACTGAGTGACTCATTAAGGGTGGAGTACACATTAGTTTTGTATTGTAAGCATAAGATTAGCATTGTTGCGGCTTTCCATTGTGTGCTAAGCTTCATGTTGGCTGGTGCCGTCACATCTTGAATATTTTAATCTCTTCTCTTTCTCACCCTCGTGAGCAACAAATTTTTTTTGCTGATACAAAATTTTTCCTTATAAAATTAAAAGACGGTTCCTTTTTAAATGTCTCCCTTTATTATTGAGAAGGGTGCATTTGGTTATCTTGGTGCAGTTAAGTCCATTCGAAAATTTCATTCCGGTGATTTACTCATTGAAACATCTTCTGTTGGTACAAAGCATATCAATTCAAAATATGCACAAATTAGCCAATTTGGATATCATTGTCATTCCCCTTTATTAATTTTATTCCCATTTAATTTTTCTTACGGCGTTATCTCAACTGCCAATTTCTTAAATGTCTTAGAAGAGGAAATCGCCCAAAATCTTCAGAATCAAAAGTATACAATGTCAAGGGAATTAAGATCAAAAGGGATGGTAAATTTATTAATCCCGAACATCTAATTCTTACTTTTCATACCCTTATGCTGCCTGAAACTATCTATGCTATAATATATTCCCAACCTATTATAATTCCAATACCAGCGTTTAGGGCATACAAAAACGTCTAGCAGAGGAAATATTATTCGCGCTTATTTGTTGAAATTGGGCATATGAGCTCTAGCTGTCTGGCAAAAGAGAAATGTGTAAATTGTAAAAGAAATAACAACTGTGAAAATTAAGAATAACATTTCCTGTTCAGACGCATGGTAACAGCTGGAACTGCCACTGTAAGAATTATTTTAGGAAACGAGAGAGCGGATGCAGCTGAAAAGACCTCAGCAGATCCAATTTTGCCATCGATTTTGCTCTCAGATGTGAGAAAGAGTATTAAAAGAGTTATTAGTTTTATTTGGGAAGAATCATGGGACTTGCAGGTCGGAAACAAACTCCATACCATTTTCCCATCCCTCACCTTATCAGTTTTACCGTTATGAAGTGCAGATGTTAGATTGACTCGCCTTCGTATCCGGCACACACGTTTCACACACATTTGTTTTTAAATGAACGAAATTCATGGTGTGAAGCGTGTGATGAACCATTCACTGTTTATCATATTTTAATTTCATGTCATGATTTTAACCAACAACGTTTACTATATTTTAATACTGATATTTTAACTATGATTGATTTAATTAGGGGACCACCCCACATAAAAACCTATTCGCTTTTTAAGAGCACTAAAAAAAGGTCAGGGTAACGTTGCCACCCAAATAGAAAATGTAACGCCTCCTCTTCTCGAATTTTCCGTGATTTCTGAAAAAGCTAATGAAGTTACATCTTACAGAAAACAAAAATCAACATAATTAAACGAAGTCCAAAGCTTTTAAGGCTTTGAAATTAAGAGGCTAATGAAGGTGCTAAAAAGTTCTTTTTGGCAAATAGAAAATCTTTCCTTTCCCTTCAATCAGATGCAATTTCATTGCATCCTTCGAAATGAAACAACCTTCAGAGAGATCCTGTCTAAAATTAAGCCGCCCAACTCCATAAAAATACAAATTAAAAAGTAGCTACTTTTATTTCTTGGAATTGTCGTGACATTCGTTCTCATGACATCAAATACATTAAGCCTTCCCAAAATCCTGCATGTTTTTGTCTTCAAGAAACCTTTTTAAAACCTATGATTATCTCTCTGCAGATACAAGGTGTTACAGAAAAGACTGCAATGGAAACGTCCAGAAGATTGTGCATATTTCCATACCCTACTTCTGTATACTCTTGAAGTATCAGCCTTCAAACCGTGGTTATACGAATAAATATAGGATCGCTTATAACAGTTCGCGTAGCATTTATCTTCCTCTACCTAACAATATCCACCTAGAAGATCTTGATGATTTAATTAAACAGTTATCTTTTTACTTATTGGCGATTTTAATGGACACAATAACCTGTGGGGAAGTATTAACACAAATACTGCCAGATAGAGCAGTTTCTTTTCTGTCTCTGTTGAATACGAATGAAAAAACAAACTTCCATCAAACATTTCCCTCCATGGATTTGATTCTTTAATACTGCCATCATTGAGTTGAAAATGATCTTCATAACAACGATCACTTTCCTCTTTTCATACGTCAGAGTGTGTGTAACAGAATGGTGAAAAGACCATTTACATATAGCTACCATCGGGCAAATTGGAATTTATTCACAAAATTACTTATTACTGAAACAATTATCAAGACTGAATGTATTGATTCGAGGAAGACAAAAAATTAATTATTTGTGCTGGCGATATAGCTATTCCAAAATCTTCAAAACCGAAAAAAAAAACTTTGTAAATCCTGGTGGAATAATGCCTACCGCTTAGGATACAAAGAATCGAAGAAGCTATGTGGTATCATTCGACGATATCCAACCACAGAGAATTTTCTTGCCTTAAAAAGGGTCAAAGCATTTTCTCGTAAAACAAGACGCCAAAGCCAGAATCATGGATCCGTTGTCTAACTTTAATATCTGCAGCCAGTAAAAACTATGGATGAAAATAAAAACAGCGGATGCAATCTATCAGGATTCTTCTATATCTGTCCTGATAACCAGTACTGCTACATATTCTTTTCTATGTGATATTGCAAATAAACTAGCTTAAAAATTTTCTAAAGTTTCGAGCTCTGAAGCATGTAATACCAAGTTAAGAAATATTCATTTGATTTCTTATAAAATTTGAAGACAAAATTTTCTTTTCATATTAGAGCGAATTATAGATGTTAGAATTAAGAAGAGCTCTATCTCACACGAAACAATCTAGCCTGGTCTAGATGAATTTTAGCAACATAATGTGTGATATTTCACTTTAATACTGATTCCCTTGAAAACTTACTCACTTTGTTTAATAGAATTTGGGTAAAGCATAAATATCCCACTTTATGGTGAGAAACTATTGCCATTCCCATACCGAAACCTAGAAAAGTTTCTTCGAGCCCTTTAAGTTACCGACCTATTGCATTTACGATTTGCCTTGTTAAAACGCTGGAACGTATGGTCAATAGGCTTCTTGTTTATATTATAGAAAAAAATAAAATGTATCCCTCCACTTCAAAGTGGTTTCCGTAAAGTCAGAACTAATCTAGATAATATTGTGTCTCGAATCAGATATTGGTGAGACAGAACCACTTGGTTTCGATGTAAAAAAAAAAAAAGCGTATGATTGAACGTGAAGGTATGGTATTTTCCGCACACTGTTTGAGTTAGGATTCCGAGGAGTTTTTTTATTTTATTTCCTATGGTAGGGCAAATACAAGGAATAACACAAATAATCTGCATGTAGACATGAGAGTACATAAACGAGATGACCGTTGTCCCAAAAGGCTTGCAAATAAAGCGATGATTCAGAGCTGCCATGCGGTGCAGCCCAGTGGTTGGTCCTATTCATGGGTTCTGTCAAATTAGTTCCGAGGTAATATACCACAATTTTTATCCAAAATTTTTTCGAATTACGTTTTTAAGTCCGCATGGGATCGGCTTTTTCAAGTCATTTCGCGCAAGCTGAAACAGTACCTCAGGGTAGCATTTTAAGGGTTATGCTTTTTAACTTCCGTATAACATCATTCACTGAATCGTTTCCTGTTTTGAAAGTGCGGAATTTGGGCATCAAGTTGACTCGTTTCAGGATCACGAGATTTACTCGCAAATAATTAATTTTCAACGAACCTCATTTTATACAATGTTGCATATTCCATCAATCATATTTTTTAATCGAATGTCCTAATTTTAAAGAATATCGTTCATTTTTTTTTTTTCAGCTCTACATCTTTAAATTTGGAAATTTTAATTGGCTTAAATCCGAATCCTAATATATTTTCTTTTTTACGTGTTATAGGTTTATTAAGCATTATATAACATTTATCTTCTTAGATATAAACATATCTTACATTTTACCAGCGATTTTATAACCAAGTAAAAGTATACGAAGGTTGCTATTTATATTTCTGGCCTAATAATGAAAAAACAAATATGTAGGATCGAAATTGGTTTTATTGTTTTTCAAAATATTCTCCATGATGATCAATACACTTTTGCATGCGTTTGAACCAATTTTCAAAGCACTTTTTCCAGTCCGATTGAGGTAACTCCAAAACATGCGTTTTGAATGCATCAACCGCTTCTTCGGGGGTCGAAAATCGTTGTCCACGTAATTTATTTTTGATGTGTGGGAATAAGAAGAAGTCATTGGGTGCCAAATCAGGGCTGTACGGCGGATGACACATCAGTTCGATCTTTCGCTCCGTCAGAAATGCCTTTGTTTGAGTCGATGTGTGAGAGCTCGCATTGTCATGAAGAAGAATGATTCGCCTGTTCTTCTGCTTTTTTCGAATTTCTCCGATGACTTCTGGCAAACAAATGGTCGTGTACCATTCAGAATTGACCGTCCTGCGTTGCTCTAACGCCACTGTTGCCACATGACCGTTAATGCCGAAGAAACAGGCAATCATTTGTTTCGATGTGCTTCTTCCTCGAACAACTTTTGTTGGTTTTGCCTCGTCTTGGAAGACCCATACAGTTGATTGCTGTTTTGTTTCCGGCTCATATGCATAGATCCATGATTCGTCACCTGTGTAGATGTTATACACAGCCTTTGATGTACCTTGAATGTATTTTTCCAACATTTCCTTGCACCAATCGACACGAGCCTTTTTTGAGCGTTTGTCAGATTATGCGGGATCCAACGCGAACAAATTTTTTTTACGCTCAAATGTTCATGCAATATTTTATTGATGCTAGTCATACTGATGTCCAAAGACGCCTCTATCTTACGGTATGTCACATGACGATCTTGCTTTATAAGTTCACGCACAGCATTGATCTTTTCTGGCACAACAACGGATTTTGGACGACCTACACGGGATTCGTCCTGGATCGAACATCGACCACGATTAAATTCGTTATACCAATTTTTTCAGTGCTGTAGGATGGCGCATTATCGCTGTATAAAGAATTAAGTTCATCGAAGCACTCTTGTCTTGACAATCCACGTCGAAAGTAATGAAAAATAATGGCACGAAAATGTTCACGATTAAATTCCATTTTTTGACAGAGAAGAACTTTTCAATTTACTGTCAACAACACAAATAAAGCTATAATGGTAAATTGTCTGCTGAATTTATGTTTAAAAATATCAAACTTTCGATTAAAATCGTCTTCGGTCGCCTAGCAACACTTACTGTTGCCAAGGCCAGAAATATAAATAGCAACCCTCGTACGGAACCGAATGTCTGTGACTATTTGTCTGTAATAGGACCTTCGCACCATTAAACCCCTCAAATCAATCTGCAATAGAAGTGGCCCTTAATTTTTCTCCAGTAACTGCCGATTTCAATGTCTTTTACAAGCGATTTAACCATCCCTTGCTGGTTGTAAATGCAAACTCGCCTATTTTTATAAAAACCTCTTTCTGTCCTTCCTTGGTAAACCACAAAAATGTGTTTTGACGAGTTTGTCATGAACAGAAACTGTTGAATTGTTAAATTGTTTTATCCCTTGCCGTAGCAAAGAACAAACGTTCAAGGACCCGTTTTTTGTTCCTATCACTACTTGCAACCTTATCGACACAAATTCAACAGATCACACTTTCCCTCTTTTTCTCGACGTTTGAGTTCTTTTAATTTTTTTTTACACAGGTGCTATGTTTAAGTTAATCTGCCATGGGCTGTAAATAAAAAGCTTACTTTAGACGAAACAATGCGAGACTGGTCAACATCTGCACAACAGGCCCCTGTCAAGAAACGGAGCAGTCTCTAGTTCGCGATAAGTAACTACAGTGCCGTTTCCTTAGTTCGTTACCGCAGCAAAAGAGCTCATAAGAGTCGCATTAGACAATGGACATCATATGAAACATGTGCTGCATCAGGGTAAAGTTGTTGTAATATTAATCTAAAAGAATAATTTCACATCACTATTGAGCTACTAACAAAAGTTGAAATAGGGCAGCTGGTAAATCTGAACTTCCTGCGATCAAATAGGGTTCGCCCCCAATTAGTTTGGATTTCTGCGGTTTTTATGTATTTGACTAACAATTATTCTTTGAACATAATTTTTTTTTTTTCAAAATAAAATGGATACCTTCTTGAAATAATTTTTGACTTTTAAAAATCTTGAAACCCATATAATTTATTTTCTTGAGAATCTGTATGAACAATGTATAGCGTCGAATTTTATATAACTCAGATTTATATTTTGATTTGAAAGTAATCATGGTTAAAAATTTACCTAATGAAATATCTTTTCAAAACTTAATACAACTTGATTTAAAGAAATACAAATGGTTCTACATTTTCTTGACCATCTTATATAATGTGTATGTGCACTAGTGTCATTTATTTTAAAACTTGCAAGCCACCTAGTAGTAGAACAGAGTTCCATCCAGCTACTGTTAAACAGCCTGACATGCCTTCGCCATGTATGTCTGCGGCTTGAAATTTTACCACATTTTCTACGCTGCGAATATGTCCCATTATCTATTCAAAGAAGGCAATTTGTATGAGGGTCTTACAACTCTCATTACTGCATTGTCCATGATTTGTCATTTCACAAATTCCTGGTAAAAATGGTAAATTTTAACATGGCATATTCTATAACTAAGATTAATATTTTAATCTGGTAGCTTTAAATAATTTTCTTTTAATATATATATATATATATATATATATATATTATATATATGAAAATAACAAAAATGCTTTAACATAGCACAAATGTTCATGAAACTTAATAAAAAATACATCATTGGGTATTGTTCTTTAAAAAATTACTAATGTGTATCTTGTGTTTTTATTGCTTGATTGACTTTACAGATTGTCATCGAGTTCAACGCCTCCCACATCAGAGCAGGTTCATGCAGCCACTTCATCTCTCCCGGGTGTCCAACAGCCTTCTGATTCAAATGATCCGAATGTCTAACATGCAGTAGATCGAGAGGATGAACTATTTTAAAGCAATGACCAAGATTATTGTACACTGAAGTGCCGAAACTTACCATTTGCTTACTTTGGATGTGCTTTGAAAAATAACAATGTTAAATTACTTGCCATGAACAGTTTCTTGACTTCAGTTTTCTTTTATCTGTTTCCTATGTTCATTTAATTTATTTTGTTAACATAGAATGCATGCATAACTACTACTTAACTGATTTGAACTTGAAAAACATGCTTTGATGTCTGCCATGAAAGTGTCTTTTTCTTCAGCTTTGTTTGATCTGTGCCATATATTGCAGCTTTTTATACAATTTGCCATTTTGTCATGTTAATTCGCTGTTTTATAGCTGTATAAACGAACCATTGCATATTTAATGATTGAAGAGTTTCATTGGATGTCCAACATATGCAGTTCCGGACGTTGTCTCAAATGCTTCCATGTGATGGTTTGTCAGCAATTTCAGAGTTTTTTTTTTTTTTTTTTTTTTTTTGGAAGACGAATTGTTATTGTTTCTTTCTTCTGAATAAAGTGTCCTTGAACAAACCTCTGCAGCAGCTGCTTGTAACTTCTGCCACACAATAAGTATCTCTACATTTCTTTCTCAGTGTTTGTTTACCAAAATCTGTCATAGCTCTTAGCTTGATGAACGAGTTTGAGCTCGATTTTGTATGTCATGTGCTGTGAAAGTTGTGAAATTGATTTAGTGTGAAATGCTGGTCAAATGTACAAACTGAATGAAAGAATATTGAGGAATTTTTTAGATATTTATTTCACTCTCAAATAGTGCAAGCTTTATTTTTACCTGTTCCACGTTGTCTGTCCATTTTTTGGAACATTTCTATTATAAAGACTAAAAAGCACAAAATAATTTAGTGACATTAGTATTTACCATGCTTGTTGAAGAATACGCCTTTATATATATTGAGCATTTTCATCAATATGCAAATATATCTTCCCCCTTAATACTTGAAGAGTCTTTCATTTAATGAGAATTTTCAGTAATAGAAAAGAGATCAAATTGTTTTATATCATAATTTTATAATTTAACTTTTATTAATATTCAAGCCAGTTTTTTGAAATCGAGAAATATTTTATTGTTTTTTAATTGCTTCAATGGTTTTAGCAGAAAATAAAAAAAGTATGGCATTTCTTTACATAAACATATTGGGAAATTCGGAAAAGGATATAACTTAAATTTTAAAGATTTTTATGCTAAAATGTAACTTAATAGTTTTAATATAGAAGAAATGTTAATGCCTTGTCTTTCATAAATGTTTTCCCTTTCTTTGTTTGTCCTTTGTTTCCCTTGTTTTGTTTGTCGTACTACAGCATTATTTGCATTGGACATTATGATAAAAAAATTTAGTTTGAAAACTATTCTATTATTTAATCAGGTATCAGACACTATGTATTGATTCATTAAAAAAATTCAGTGGCTGAAAATTTAATTTCTCCAAAGATGTGCCATGATTTTTTTCTCTGCAATAAATTTGGTAAATTTTGAACCTTACAAATTGTACATTATATATAAATTTAATTTTTTAACTTACTTTTTCCTTGATTTCTGCAATGTTCCTTTGCTCAGTAGTTTTAATCGAATTTATGAATGATTATATTGTAGTAAAAATAGCTTTTATTTTGCTATGAGAGATTTTTTTATCAAATTTACATATTTTAACTAGCTGCAAAGAGGACACAATCGTAAACTTATGGTCGTAGAGAGAGTGTATTGGATTTTCATTGCCATTTGTCCAATTCTTTTCAAAATGGGGTGGAATACTTCATAATTAGTCTTCTTGAGAGGCAAGAACTTATTTTTATGTGTGTATAAACTCAAATGAATTGATTGTTGATTAAAAAAAAGCAATTGCTTAACTCAGTAAGGTGGTATAAAAGATGCTTTCTTTTATGGTTATCATATTGCTCGAAATTAACTCCTATTTCTTTTTTTTCTCACATTCAATGTTCAAATGAATTCACACTTGGTGAGTGCATTAACTATAGCTTGTGATGCGCACTTATCCTGGATATTCTATAGCGAAATGTAAAATAAATTTCAATAAATACAGCTTATTTATATTTGTGTGTGTTTATTTTTTTCTCTTAATTCGGTTCTTACTGCACAGAAATACATTCAGCTTACAATAATAAATATAGAATTTTTCTTTGTTAAATACGAAATCAAATTGCTTTCAGGCTGTGCAACTACTCTAAGAGCTCTGAAACAATTGCCAGTCGGTGTAATTTTTGAAAATTTGAGCTCTCTGACAGGTGTATAATTTCAACTCTAAAAATTTTAAAAAAGAATACACTTCTGTAAAAAATTAAACTTTACAAGGACTTTCAGTTTTATAAATGTTTTTTAAAGGTAACTTCACATATACTACATTATATAGCACCAGATAAATTTATCAGCTGAAAGGCTGAAGCAATTTTCTGACTTCAGATATTTTTCTGCAATTGAGAGTTTTTTCCAAAATAAGTGATATTTTTTTATATCTTAGTTTTTAAATAATTGCACATTTTATTCTTACGTTGGTATGAAACTGGAGCACTGAGCATGTTTCATTTTTTTTATTCCCTCGATTATGTCATCGACCAGGAAAACTAGTTTGCCGAAAAGGGCTCACAAGAAGTTGCTACTTCTCGTGTTCATGTAATTCTGTCAATTTTCTAATGTCTTGAAAAATGGATATTTACACTCATTCCATATTCATAGTTTCATCTTTGGTAACCAGTAATTACTGAAAAGTTCTAACAATGATTCTTGAAGTAATCAGTCATTTTTCGCGTATAAGACAACTTATAGAGGAAAGTGCCTTCAGTGTGCGCAAGATTTTGGTGTGAAACCTTGGCGTGAATTCCAAAAGTACTTCCCTAGAATTACACTTGCTCATGCTACAAACCCAAATCCAGAAAGATCCAAACTTTCTGGCAATGATTCCTGTCACCATTTCTGTACGATGTATAGCATTATTTTCAATCTAATTGTGTTTGTTTCAAAATTGTTGCCCACGACTAATTGTGTGCTGAATTTGTGGATAATAGGGTCAACAGATTTAGCTGGAGCTGATTCATATTTTGGGGGTATCTATGTAATGGTTCATTACTTCACCTGACATCGACGTTGCTCAACTATGCATTGCCATTGCAAACAAAATACTGGTCATCATTAGAAGTCAATTATTTCGACTTTGTGTTTCGCAACTTATAGTATTTATTATAAACATTACACTTCCAAAAAATATTCTGCGATGATCTTGTAAATAACGATGTTTTTTTTTTTTTTTTTTCCCCTTATCTCACTTTTTGCGCTTGTGCGTTTACAGACTTCTGTAGAGAAAATAAAATATTTAAGCAATCTATTATATTCAAATTTTGTTTCTGTGAATGGCCTTCAGTCCTCTGAAATCTCTTTATTCCCTAATAAAGAGATTTCATTGAATGTCCTTTCGATTAATCTCTTTCATTTTTATACTTGGAAATCAAGAAGCACCTAGCAATAACAATGCACAATTTTTATGGCGGACTTTACACATTTCTAATCAAGACAGTATTAAATACTTTTGGGAAGAATTATAGAATGAATATTTGTTATAAGGTTAAAGGATCAATTACAAATTCGCAAGAACAGGATAGGTGCATTTTAAAAAGAGTGTCACTGATCATGAGATGGTTTTTGCTTTAATTTGTTCAAACGAAATCATATAATTTTGAAATTAGTCTTTTAGGGAAGGAATGTGGATAAGTCCATTTTTTTTAATCAAGCATTCACTAAAAATTTATTTTTGAAGAACATGAAATATTCGTTCCTTTTTAAATCTTGAGATATTTGATCTGTTTTAGCTGTTTCCTGGATTAATTTAGCTAATTATTGAAATTTTGAAAAAATTACTAAACTAATTGAAATTTATTTCCAACAAGGAAATTAGAAAAAGATTCAAAAAATATTAATCAGGAGTATATATTAAAAACAGTTCTTGGAAAGATAAGAAAAACTGGAAATTTAATAGGGAATCGGTCACACTTTGAAGTACAATTTGATAGTGCAATAAAACTTTCAGCCAATTAAGTTCATACAAGATTCAGTTGAAGTTTTTGCTGTCGTAATGGGAAAGGGAAATTTATGGAATACGATGCTGTGCGATAAGTTACATTTTGAAAATGTATGAGAACAAGTTCATTGATCAACTGAAATGATACTGAGAAGTTTATCTGCATGAATTTTTAATCAGGAATATCTTCCTTAGATTTATATGCTGTTATGTGACTGGATTTTAATCTCTTTCCCTCATGACACTTATCTCTAATGTTAAACAATTCTCAGATGGTATAAAATGACTGTAACAAGATCTTTCATTCAAATGTGCTGAGGCTCTTCTTCCCAGAATACGAGTTATGCTTACTTAATTGCTCTTTTCTGTGATTTTCGATTTTAAGCAGGAGATTTGGAATCCTGTTCATTTTGAAATTCTCTTGCATCGTCCTTTAGAAAATGATGCGTACTGTTCGTGTAAATTTGTGGCAAATTTCTCCATAGAATATCAATTTTATTTAACAAAAAGTAATAAATTTTCAGGTGAATTAGTCTTCAGTTTAAATAATGTCCCGAACATAAAAAATATTGCTCTTGCACATATTCTTATTTATGAAAGCATAATTCGAGTCAAAAGTTTCTTCAATATTAATTCGTTAGCTTGATATTATCCACAAGTATATATCAAATAATGTTTACAGAATAGAAAAATAACTTTTTTCCACGTGTGGATATTGCCGTTGCATTTAGAATTAAAAAAAAAAATATTAGCCTGGTGATTATAAAAACCTTGAGAATGAAATGATGTCCTAGAAATTCTATCTTTCACAGAACTGCTCACTTTCAAGTTATAACTTAAAATTCAAATATTTTATGATTTACTTTAAGAAGATGAATACTTATTGCCAATTAGTAAATCCTTAACAATTAAATTTCGTATCTTTAAAAAAAATAAAACTGTTTTGACAATTTTGTTTTATCATAATATAAAAATATTTCCGATAAAGAAAGTAATTTTAGATTTAGTTTTTTTAATCTATAATATTAATGTAGTTTAAAAATGTCTAATCGATTGTATCTTTTTAGTTTACTTTTAATAAAACTGATATTTATTGTTCATGCTAACTTGTCTATATTACCAGCTTATCTCAAAATAGTTGTAACAAATGATTTCAGACCAAACAAACAATTGATTTACCAATATTGCTCGAAGATATCAAGGTATTAATCTATAAATGTTAGATATTTCATTTATATATATAAAATTTCGTGCAATTAAATATGTTCAAAAGAGTTTAAATTATTATAATCTTTTGAATTGCCATAAATGTTTTGGTAAAAAAAATAGTGGGATATAAAACTGATTATTATATATTAAATTTCTTTTGTAAAGAGAACTCACAAAAAATTAACTCCAACATTATGAAAAATTAAAGCCTCGTGAAAATTCTCTGTCAATCGGAATTCTGCGAGTAACTCCATTTCCAGGAAAAATGATGAAGCATGTCTAGGATTTTGCCTTGGAATTACTGAGACTTTATGATTTTTTAATAAAATTTCTTAAAAGTATTGTACTCTAAAATTTTTTATTTTTCTTACGCAAAGTCGTTAGGAGTAAAATTTAAATTTTGCTTTTAATAATCAGAATTCTTAGAAAATCTTGAATTAAAAACGTAGTTTAAAATATCAGGTAGTAGTTTTAATTCCAATCTGTTCCTAGGCATTAAAATCCTCCGCTGATGTAGTGCGATCTCTTCACTCAAAACATCTTACAGAAGAGTAAGCAATTAGTCTATGTAATTAAAGGGAATCAGCCATTTTAATTACTTGAATGCTTTTCGCTATTAAGAGGGGTTTTGGAAACCGTATTTAAACTTTGATATTCATAATGCTTAACGAGAAGATTTTTATTTAAAATATAAAATTTGGAAAAAGCAAATTATATGAGCTTGTGATATTACATGAATTTTAAAGGTGTTGCGAAGCATCATGCCTACTGATTAAACTACCCAGTAGAAAAATAAAATTATCTAGCTGACAATAATTTAAGGTTAAAATCGAATTATAATCTTCCGATAAGGTATAAAAATATAAAAAATTTTAACTATGACAAAGAAAAGGTTAAGAAAGGTATATGTATATGTATAATCGAAAATATATCTAGGTTTTCATTTATAAGTTAATTTTAAGGATATCGTGTTGATAATGAGATTAAGTGTTATAAATTTTATCATGATAAAAGACTGTTAATGTATAAACTTACTCTGAAACCATTCTATTAATTTGTTATCTGTTTAATTGTATCGAATGATAACTATTTAATTAAATTGAGGTATAGCAATTTATCTGCAATGTTCGCTGAGGACATGTAAGATATTTTAGTAATGGGCTTAATTTTCTGGATAAAATTAAATATAAAGAAATATTGCTTCGTAATAAATTTTCATCGGTATAGGAAAATTCAAAGAAATCTGTAAATTAAAATATTGGAAATGATTTGTTAAAGGTTACATTTTTAGTGCTTCGTAATGCTCCTAATTTGGTTATACATTTTTTAAAAAGTAATACCTTTTTAAATATTTTAGAAAAAATGAATTTTTTAGTTAATAAAAATAAAATGTCTTAAGTTATATATTTTTTAAAAGAAATTTGTGGAAATGGTACAAAATGATTTTACAAAAAAATATAGTTTTCACATATCGAAATTTGCAAATTATATATTGCCAAAAAAAAAAAAATCAATTTCTATAATATGCCGCAAATGTTTTAAATGTTTCTTTAAGCCCAATAAAAAAATAATTGACTTAGAATCAAACCAGAAAAAGGAGGAATTCACGGCCTATTGCTTAATATCTTTTATTATGTTTTCCAACATACTGCACAGAGGGTGTTCACATATTTTTGTAAAGACTAATTTTCTCCATGGAATTAAATATTAATTTAAAAATAAAAACTGTATATGACATCACAAATTGTTGAAGGATTTAATTATCGCCTGCAGCACTTAAAATATCCCTGAAAAATAACAAAAGATTGATGTTTTGGCGCTCTCCGAAGAGAAATACTCTCTTCGGAGAGCGCTTGGAACTGTAAATAAAATTATAAAATCTGATTTAATGAAAGCAAAAAAGCCCAGCCTAACACTGGAACATTTCTCAGCGTAATATGCAGATTGATGTATAAAAATTATTTGACGGGTAAAGAGTGTAACTACTTACTTCCATTAATGATAAACTGGATCCACATATTGGTAAGACTTGGATACATTTATTTGATTGCAACAAAAAAAATATCGATTTACTACCGGAAAACGAGAAGAAAAAGTCTTAGGTTTAGATAAAAAAATTTTAATAATGTTTTATGGTTATAACGGAAAACTTAAAAAAGGAATTGCTATCAGAGAAGTATGTTTTAACACCTAATTTCAAAGAAAAAATTCCATTCCTTTATTCAAACAATCTTCGCCGGTTTAGTTCCATTAGGATAAGAAGCTAATCTACTTATCTATTTTTTGAAGAAATGGAACTATTCGCTCTCTCAAGACGTTTCGCCACCAGATTCCTGTGTGCATTTAAAACAATACAAGTGACTTCCCAAAACATTGGATGTTTTGGGAGGCCACTTATCCAATATAAGATTTGATGTTTCAAGAAAGAACTAGATGTAGTACCATAGTTTAGAGAAATCATATTAAGCAGACTAGAAAATGGATTTAGTTATGTACCTTTGCAAAATGGTTACAAAATTATGTCATCATCTTCTGTATTTCCCATGAGAAATTATAAGATATTTGATAAATAGAAATATGTAATTACAGCTGATATTTTAGTGTATCTGATTTCATGTTCCATTCACAATAAGGTGGAGAACGGGGATTGTTTTAAAAACATTTTTAAGTGGAATTTATTAAACGTTTTGTATATTTAATATACTTTTGTTCAAAATTGCTGAAAGAATGTTTAAACATTTAGTGTTGTCTATAATTGTGCTTCAATTTACTAAAATTACGAAAAAAATCAATTTAGCAACTCAATCACTTTTTACAGGCCCATTTTTCAACAAGTAACAATAAAGCCTATTTACTAAAAAGTAATTTATTGTCTCCACTTTTATTTATGCTTGAAAATATTTCTCTGGAACCAACTCGGTTTCGCAATGTTTTTAGATTTCAGTTCCGGAGAGGAAGGGCAGCTCTTATGCGACACTTCACCCGCCACCACAGTGGTATCTTCGACTGTCAGAAACAAACTTTGGCGACAAAGCTGGCTCACGGCTCCCATATCCTTTTTCCTTTTGCTCCTTTTTAGTCGCAAAAGGCTTGAAGGCAGTTTAAAATCAGAACTAAGAACTGATTTGAAAAGTGAAGAATTAGACAAGGACTTCGAATTTTTTAAATTGTGTTTTTCCCCTTGGACGTCATTTTTTTGCACATTCAAGTTCCTTTTTGGCATACGCGACTCCTGACAGTTTTCGCCTGCCCTCAGCACCACAATACTCATAGAATCCATGGAATTATTGGAAACACAATCTTCTTCCACCCCTGTGCATTGCAGAAGCTCCTGCTGACCTGCGGATATTTTTTCTTTTCCGAAATCGTTCAGTCTTGGACTATCTGAAGGTTTGTCAGAGACCGATCTATTAGAATGACCAGTAATAAATTTAGATGTAAAGCTTAAGGATGTTTGTGAAGAAATAAAGTCTTCTCTCGCTTTCCGTAGAGTTTCAGCTCGGACTATGGACAAAGGACTAGACGGAGTACTTTTCGAACTGAACTCAGAATTCGCTGTTCTGAAAGATAACGGTGAAGTCGAAGATTCAGTTACGGCCGGAGTGTTTGGTGTGCTGCAGAATTGATGAGCTATTTGAGACATGGAATTAAGTCTTGCCTGTAATGGTTCTGATGTTTTTCTGTTTGTAACTGGTGAACCAACATTGCCGGAATAGGGATTTGAATACACTTGACTTTCTATTACTTTCTGATTATACTTTTCTATCAGAGTTTTGACGTTGGGGGCTCCAACCTTAGATATTTTTTTCGCACAAACTTTTCTCCAGTCCAGTTGCGGTGCAGATGGTGATTTTACATAATGTGAGGTAGAAGTTACACTGTTATTTTCCGAGACCCACATGTTGAAATTTCCATCATCTGCACATGTATAAAAGATATTTTCGGTATCCGTGTTTACACTCTTATCAGCTTTTCGTTTCCGATTCGAAAAGTCTTCGTTTTGAGTTCTCAACTGGCTTTCATTGTTTCCGAAAGGGCTGTCGAATTTATTGAGGGAAACCAATTTCAGAAGCTGAATGTTTCCATTTTTGTTTGCTGCGGAATCGGTATGTGTTACCAAATAAGGATCCGTCAGAGACCGCACTGTGTTATTATTTTGTAATAAAGTATCTGAAGAGTCTGTGGAATGTGGAAGCCCGGGCGAACTCTCTGATACACTGCTCGATTCATGCTCAGAACTTAAACTTCGTTTTTTTGGCATAACGATGGTGAAGCTCTGCTCTTCGTCGATAGTTCCATCATCTGCACTGTGCGACGCCTTTTTCAGCTTCCTTTTAGGAAACTGTATTGTTATGGTTGGAATTTCTGCAAGCTTTGCTTCAACATCCGATTGCAAGTCTTTTCTATCCGAACCTCCACTGGAATTCGATCTAACTATATTTCTGTTATGCACACCATCTACCACTATATTTAAGGAAGTAGGAGAGTCCTTTAAGCGCTTCTTGAATCGCTTCTTTTGGATATTTTCTTTTTTGAGAGCTTCGCTTTTGTGCTTATCACTCATGGATCTTGTTAGACAGTGGCTCCCATTGTTCCTCAAAAGGTCAGCTTTACCTCGATTTTGTAAGTGCAAAAATGGTATTTTAGAATCTGACGCTACTTCTCTTATTAACACGTGCTCCAGTGTTTTAGTTCCAATATTGTTTACATTCCTGAAACAGCTTATATCATTTATTTTATTTCTTGTGCCGTCTTCACTTTTCCTAGTTAAACGGAAAGACTGGCATTTCTGTGGCCCACTTTCGCGGATATTTGGTTTCTCCAGATCCCTGTTGGTGTGAAAGGTGTTGGACCGCTTCCTGCTGTGACTCGAACTACACTTGGATGTTTTCTTTTTCCTTTGTGAGTAGGCTATGGGTGGGCTCTCTCCGTAAGGCATTATCTCAGCCTGCCAAGATACCCTGGTGTAGTACTCATCGGAAGAATTGTCAGATGGCGTACAGCTCTCTTTCTTAGCACTGTTGAGGAGAATGGGACTCAAGTTGTCGGCCGAACTTCTCGTCATTCTCTTCAACTCGTCCTTCGATGAACTTTTCCTGTTCTTGGCTACCCCCTGTTCATAGAAAAATAGTTTTTCGTTCACATCAATAAGGAATGAATCTACTCCATTTGAAAAAAATAATTATGTTTTAAATCTTTAACAATTTTATCAAGTAATAATGATTCAGTTTAAATTTATTAATTACAAAGAGCTAGCAGCTATGCAATTTCTATCAAAATAATCCATGATAGAGAGAAAAGTCTATTTTTAAGAGGATGTATAATAATAGGCTTTATAATTTTTAACGATATGAAAACAATATATAAAATAAATATGAAAAGTTTTAACAGCAATCGAAGATGAAGGCATACCTCCAGCTATTACTAGGGATCTAAAAAGTGGAGAGCTTGTTAAAATCTTTACACATTCAATAAACAAAAATTCAATGTGGTTCATATAAATACTGACTACAATTCACTTTATTTCAAGAGAAATTCGGATTTTATTTCTAGTTTTACAAAAACTATTAAATAACTGAATCATATATAATAAAGTTTGAGATTTTCTTCATGAATTCCAGTTTATAGGAATTTAATTAAAATAAAAATTTGATGTATGGGTTTAAAGAGTAATCAGAAATATTTTAATTTGATGCGGAAAGTTAACTGCATTCTTATATGCAGTTAATTTTAATAAGCATTTTCCTCTGCACTGCGTGATTAATTAAAACCGTTTCTTCATTTCGCAAGCAAAATGAAATTGCACTTAAGTCATGCATGACAACGAAGAAGATTAACTTAGAACTATAGAAACTTCTATAAATTTTAATGGATGTTTTTATAATAGAAATGCTTATCTTAAATTATATATCTAATGTTTAACTTTTATGAGACCTGTTTAAAAAAATTTATAGATTTTAATTCATATAAAATACATTTTCACACAAACCACTTCTTTTCTATATATTTCAATTTTAATTTCCTAATACGAATCAGAATTTTAGTAACAACTTTAATGAGTCGTTTATTTAACTTTAGGCAAAATTTAGAAGAAGTCATCTTTTGCAGCTAATTTAATCCCTTTTTTTCCATTTTGATTTTACTAAAAAAAATGTTATTTAATGAAATGGTGATCGAATTTCCTTTTCAGTACCCACCCATACTAGTTTCTTATCTAGATAGAATACCAATTTTTATTAACCATAATTTTAATGAGCTTACTTCAGATATTACACCCGCAGTCTCAAAAAAACTTGAATCTTGCAGACAATCTGAAAATATTACAAATGGCAATTAATGGAGTGGAATCAAGAAAGTAACATTGCATCAAAATTATAAGTAATTTTATGAATCCCATATCTAATAAATTTCTGTTTCGAAAATTTTTATTGAAAGTAATTTAATTATATGAATTATATATAAATACAATATTAATTTAAAATAATCCTTACAATTATTTTGATTTTATTATAAAAACAAGTAAAAACTATTAAAAATAAAAATTAGATCGTATAATCTAATGAGAATTTGAAAAAATAATGTTGATATACAGAAAATGGCTGTGACATATCGCTTAAAAATTATTCAATACCAGAAAAAATAATATTTAATTAAATTTCAATAATTGAAAATTATAAAACGTTTAATTAACTAATAACAATTTATTACTAAATATAAGGAAGTTAAGTGATGAAAACATTGTGTATTTGGTACTTTAAAACGATTGTAATTTTTCTCTCAGTTGTACATCTTGCAGAGCATCCCTAAGACCACGGGCCCAACAAATTATTCAAAATATTTTATTAACTTACAATTAAAGTGACAGCTCTGTTTTTTTGTATTTTACTTGATATTTTTCGTTTTTAATATCGACGGATAATTTAGCGGAGGCCGCCCTATGAACCAATTAAATAACTCGCAATAATAAGTAGTTCCAAATGCTGATATCCATAGCAACTCGTTTCAATTTCGGAAATTTATCTTCGAGGATGAATTTTTGATAGTATTCGATCTTCGCACAGGCTTTTTAGCTCGATTGTAACTCTATTAGTTCCATTTGTAAATTTGGAAGCGCTGAGTAACCCGATGGAGATAGAAAATCAAACTTTTGAAAAAAATCTAGTGTTGAATTCTTCGAATAATTTTTCCGTAAAATATTTGAAGAAGTTTTTATGGCCACCTTTATTGCCATTTAACAAAGTGAAATGAATCAAAATGTTTGACCTCAGCTGAATTGTCCTTATGCTGAAACTTTGCTGCAAAGGCATCTTAATGGCAATCAACTTATTTTCACGCTGTAATTTCTGGCTTAGCTCATTCAGCTTCATCTGTTAGAAAACACAAATCTCGAAGTCCACTCATTATTCATTGTTCCCTTCACTTCCGAAATCACAAGAAGCAGACCGAAATCACCGCATTCACAGAATTCAATATATCCGGAAATAGTCAGTAATTGTTTTGCGTTACCTTGACAACAGCTTTCATCTCATGAGGTACAATGAGGATTCTCATCATTGCATTGACAAATGAACATTATTGGAGCTGCTTCCCAAGAAGATCGAAAATTAAAGTAACTGCACCAATATTTTTTTCCAACTCCATCTGTTGCAATGCCTACAAGATATTTCAAATCTATCTGAGGATTCGACACGCAATTCATGACAGCATCTCTTTCGGATGTCGAACCTTTCAAACTCATAAGTAATATTCATTTCAATATTGACTTCTATTTTATATTCTTTTTTCTATAGTTTGACATAGCAGACTAAAAACGGATTCAGTTTTTCTGGAGAGATTTCTTCAACTGTTGCATTTATAATTATTTCCTGTAAAAGGTTTCATATTTTTAGCCATATACTCTAAAAAACTAGCATTGACAATGATTTGTTTATGAAATATGCATTCTTTAAGGTGTCAAATGTTTCTTCAAAGACTGTGACTTAGCTTTCCAATCGCCAACAGTAAGTTTATAGATTTCTTCATGTTTTTGTTCTGTGTCTTCTTAGGTTGAGTGATTTTAAAATTGAAATTGAAAGATGATAAATGAAACATACAACAATGTCTTTTACATGAATAATAAACTACAAATTTTCTTTTTCATTCTAAAACTGTCTATTTTCATCTTCAAGTTTCTTTTTTTAAATTTTTCTTTCAGCCATCATGAATAAATACCCACTGAAAAGAAATATAAGAATTATCGATGTGATCAAGAAAGTAAATTCACCTTTTTCTTCACCTGGATCACAGTTAAAATAAAGTTGAAAGTCGAACAGACTGCATTTGTTAGTGGCGGAGCATGTCGCCTAACAAGACTCTTTTCTAAAGTGGATTTGTGTAGCAGCAATCTAAGGTTTAGTATAACAATTATCTACGTAACATCTTCACATTTTATACTTCTGTTACAGAATGTCTGCAAAAAATTTATTTAGATTTAGGGTTTCAAATGCAGAAAATCAATTAAGCGAGGAAGGACAATAGTGTAATTATTGTATTGTTCGACAAAAATTTTTTTGTCTGTTGGCCAAATGTTTATTATCTTATCGCTTTAAAGTCAAATGAAGAGAAAAAAATATTTTGGAAGGAATTGCACACAGAGAGGTGGGTCAAACACGATTTTTTCAATTCAAACCTCTAAAGCTCAAATGTTATAAATAATATAGAAGGTTAAAAACTTGAGTTGGGCCGCAGGTTGGTCATGCCTGCATTTGATAAAGCCTCGATTTTCAGATTTTAGATTCGCATTATACTTTTTAAGAATGTAAACAAAACACACAAATATTTATTAAGAAAATCCTTGAATCCAGTATTCATTTTTTACTTATAGTGTCTACAGTGATATTTTATTCCATTTGTGTCATTAACTTTTGTTTTAACCAAACTTTGTTAGTGATTAAAGCTCACAATATTCTAGTTAAATACTAATTTCGCTCTCTTTCCTAAACATTAGGTTGATTAGGACATCAATCACCCAGTCATTGTTGAAGAATGGAAGATGCAGCGCTGAATGCATTTCTTGTGACAACTCTAGAGTTCCTTACGTGGGCGATAATGCCTCATGGCGGCTTTCAGGAGAAAATTAGGGGGTGTTAATATGGCAAGGAGGGCCATGGGAAAATTAACCAAATATAACATAAAAAAAGAGTTAAAAATCGTGATGATAATTTATTTCAATCACGTAAGCGAAAACTCTCATATTTCGATATGAGTCTCCATTGTTGATAGAGAGATACCACTCTGCACTAGTTTGATACACTCTTTGTGGCATCCCTGAAGCTAGCTTGTTTCTCTCTCGCAGAAAACAGTTGACTCGTTCTCTTTAATCATTCGTATCAGTACGTACTGCGTATGATGCAAACGGTGCTTTAATATCTGGCTCTACTTCAGTTTATATTATTTAAACCAATGAGTACCCCTTCACTCTTCTACCAAATATAAATAAAGAAAATCTTGTGTCAGAAGCAAAAAGGAAGAGGCCACAGTAGGTACTTTTAGAGCTCTATACTAAGGTGCTCGTATTGCAGAAGATAACTGGAGAGGAGCCAATTGACTAACATCACTTAAGAAAATTTACTGAAGTCTTTCAATGAACTCTTATTAGAGATATGTCTTTATATAAGCAGATTTAATTCGATTTTAACAAAATTTGAGATAGAAGATCGTTCAAGGCATTTCGACGTCACAAATTCCTCTTTTTATATCATTAAGATTTTAAATCTTTTAGACAGTCATAGAAATTCCCAGTAAGCAAAACTTTAATTCAAATATCTAAGAGAATGATAATGCTGAATGATAATGAATTCATGAAAATTGTGATAATGACATTGTTTTGGTCCAGTGCAGATTTTAGAGATTGCAATAAGTAGTGTCATAGCCTCGTCCGAGAAGCTGGAGTCCTGTTTGGAAATATGAATAAAAATCAGCGTCTCTTTTGCCATGATGACTCGTACACCTGGTGAAATATCTTACAAATTATATCTTTTGGCAATGATTTAATCTGAAAAGAGAGACCAAAGGAAGAAATGGAAATTTTTGTTGACATTTCTGACAAGCCTGTTAGAACTTTTAATATGGATGAAGTATTTATTCCTTGTCGGTTGAGCCACCATTTGGTTTTAATGGCCAGAGGAGGTTTACAATTACTTCTATTGTAAGTCAGCTTTTATCAAACAAGGGGATAGTGAACTTAAACTCCGAGTGTAAGAGGAACATTTTACATCTAGAGTGGAGACCCTTGCTTCTTGTAGAAGTATCAGTATGGGGGTCCACTTAGGAAGGGTTAATAGGGCAATGTAATGAACAGTTCCAAGTAGCTTGCGATGCTGAGGATGATTTGTGACAACAATAACCCAGACTGGAAACAACACAGGATTTCCCTATTTGAAGGAAATTAGCAGTACGAGCACCCTATCTATTACCTGCGACACCTTTTAAGGTATTCAACTTTTTTTAATACAGCTGCTCTCTTTTCATGAAAATTATGGCGGGAAGATAAATTACGCTAAAAATGTAACCCATAAATTGGAATATTTTTACTCCAGGAAATAGGATTATTGTTGATGACCAGATTGTTGTCGTTTTGAAGAAAGGTTAATCGCAGAACATTTTGTGGATCTGTTGACAACTTCAATTCTTGACACCAATTTTGTAATATTCGTAGTGAAGATGTTAGTTTCAGCTGAAGTTTCCCCAATATAACAGATTCCTACATTAGAAATCGATCCTCTTACACACAAGAAGCATTTGATATCGTAGAGGTCTGCCGTAAACGGTGATAATAGAGTCCGCTGCAATATGAAGATAGCTCATTTCTCCACTTTACTTGAAAATAATGAGTTGTGGTGAACTTTTGAATCCACAGAGCGGAGTGATGTTTGCTTGAAGTAATTTAAATATAAATTGGTCTGAATAAACTAAATCTTAGGCCTGAAAAATATCTACTGCAACCAAAACAACAAATTTTCTCGAAGATCTGGCTCAAATTATATGGTGATGAATGATGGATAAAATGTTATCACAACCTCGATGTGTCAAAAATCCGTGATGATTAGGATGAAAGTAAGATATGGTTGATTATGGATAATAAATCTCTTTAAAATAATTCTTTCCATTAATTTACACATGAAACTAATCAGGAATATAGGACGGTACGATGCCATAAAATTTGACATCTTTCCCGGATTTAAAATTGGAATAACAATCGAAGATTTCGATATTTCTGATACAATACCTGTTAGCCATGATTTATTAATCAGGGAGAGAAGGTTGTTTATGTTGATAGTAATAATGTCTTTTAATATTTTTACATCTATCTTATCTTAATCAACAGACTGTTTATTGCGTTTTGCCAAAGCTTACTGTAATTCAGATGCAGTAAAGGGCTTATTGTAAGAGAAATATTTACTTGAGGAATACCCTCTAAAATAGGTGAACGAGTGTAGAAGTCTGTAAACATATTAGCTTGACTGGAGAATTATTATGTAATAGGATCAAATATGAAGTTGGAGATATTGTAACTCTATTTTGGAGATATATGAATAAATTGAAAATATTTTTAGATATTCCAGCTAAAATTATTATTTCGTCCCAGTATTTCCGAGAGAGATATAGGAGCAGTAAATGTACTTCCGCTGCAGTTCATTCATACGTCATCCAAATGTACTTACTAAATATACGTTTAGCAATACGCCCAAAATATCTTTTTTTAGACCAGGAGATCTAGAAGACCAACATGGGGATAAGATTTAGATGGCATTTTTTGCCATCTTCAAAACTCATGAAGCCTATTTATGCAGAGATGCTCAACAGAGTGAAGATTAGAAATATCATGATGAGTATTGATGGAAGCAAAAATATCTGACCACAGAATTCGTAATCTGCTCGTTATATGATGATCAATATATCCAATAGCTATGCTCGTTTTATAAGGCAAATGATAACTGCCAAAACAATCTGGATGAACAACAAAATGATTTAGGTGAAACAAAAGTGAAATCTGAGTAGGGATTTATGACGTGGACAGTAATATGTTGGAATTTCAGGGTTCAGAAGGCAGCAGTTCTCTTCCTGAATCCATGCAAGAAAATATTTGCTTTTGTTGAATTGGAACAGCTTCCTAATGATGTATATCTTATATTAAAATCTCCTATGAGAATATAAGGAGACTGAATTTTTTGAATTATGCTACGAGAAACCACTCCGAAGAAAACTTGTCTGGTGGAATATAAGTAGATATTGCAGAGTAGTTGCCACAGTGATCTTGACAGCTAAGAGTTCTCTGCCATCATCTGAGAGATGGATGGCAGAAAATTGGAATGAATTAATTAACTACTAAGTAAAGATCACCTCCTCGGCTATCTTCATTTTCCTGACGAAAGATTATTTTGTCAATTTTTCTTAGTTAAGTTTCTTGTACTGCAATAACATCTGCAGAGTTAAAATTATGAAATTTCATTATTGTTGAACAAGGATCATTATTGTGATGTTAGCCACAGAGCTGGCACAAAGCTCATTGTACAGTACACTTTTTGTTGCATGAGTAAATTTAAAGCAAATTTCACATTGACGAACTTTATCCAAGAAAATCTTTTAATTTACTATAGATAAAAAACACTTTAAATTGAGATGGGATTTTATGCCCGAAACTCTTACCAAAATAGTTTCTGAAAGTTCTGATGATCCCTTTTTATTGAAACGTATGATTTGCGATACAATAAGGCCATTGTTTTCAATTCCTATCTCTAGATTTTTAGGGTTTAGTCCACTAATATGAACAGGATAGTAAATTTCGTAGTGTAGTGTTCAATTTGTATTTGGGGAGTTACAGGAACACTTAATACTGTTTCAATTCTACAAATTTCTTTTGCAGTTTCATAATCATTTGTTCTAGTAATTACTTTACTGTTTCTGGTATGTCTAACTCCTTCAATCCCGTTCTTATTAACATTAGCGTTTAACAATTCACATTTTAACTGTGGCGGCCTCTTAGAAAATAAGAGTGTCCTGCTGTACGACTTAAAAACATTGAAAAATTTGAGTTTCTGAAGCTAATTATATAGCTAGAGGGTCATAGTCTAATGCAAAATTCCATGAATTTTCCGGTATGCGATATTCACAGTCAATAAAGGGTGTATCGCCATGTAAGTGTGTCATGGTAAATGGACCATCATGTATGGGTTTTATTTAGGAAGTCAGTTTAAATTAACTTTAGTGGAATTTCTGGCAGTATAGCGGGGATTACTTAAAACACGGAATTAAACGAAAATTACACAAATCCATCATTGTCAATGTGCCTTATTTGTCAAACAAATTTCGAATGAAACAATATAATCTTCCAGGCTTCAAGATCATCTTAATAAAATACATCCGGATTCAACATTTATGATCCATTAAGATAACGATATGACCTATTTTCTAGACATAAAAAAATTTAAGAATATAAGCCTACTATATTAAAGTTATTTTCATCAGCTTCTAAACAAGACGATGTTGGACTTCAAGATTCGTACAATATCTCATTGTTGATTGCTAAAATAGGAAGGCCACATACTATCGGGGAAGATTTAATTTAAGAGCAGTTAAAGAAATAATAACCACCGTGTTCCATGAACCAGCTACAGACATCCGAAAAATTTCTTTGAGCAATAATTCTGTGCAAAGACGAATTGACCAAATGGCTGAAAATATTGAAGAATCTTGCGATTTTCTGCAGACTGGTCAATTTCGCTGAATGAGTCCACTTTACCAACCAATGAAGCATTGTTATTGACATACGCGAGGTTTATCAAAGAGGAAAAACATATTAAGAAATATTGTTTGTGCTACCAATTTGGAAACAGATATAAAAAAAGAAACTATATTTTACACAAAGGAAAAGTTTTTTGACGAAAGTCTGTGACATGGTGTCACAAAGGCTTCATAGAATGCTTTAAAAAAAACCTGACTTGCTGTGCATTGCGTAATTCATCGACAACATTTGGTTGCGAAAAATGTGAGAGAACGCCTTCATAGATTCCTTATATGAGTAAAGTAAATCAGAAGCAACTCATTGAATGATGCATTATTTAGTCAGCTTTGCATGAGATAAGCAACGTAGAGTTGCGCTGACTTTCTAAAAGGTTTGATTCGCACTGATCTGTGGTGTCTCAGGCGTAGTCAAGCAACCTCCTCGCATCAAAAAACGTTCTTAGTAGACATGCGTAATTTGCTTAATGTCTCCGACTTGCTTTCGTGTCCAAACTGTTATTATATGAAAGAAATGTGAGCTTCCCATGTTTACCAGCTGTATCATTCAAGGACGCTGACTCGCTTGTCTTCAAGGAACGCGATTCCAGGTCACGGTCTTCCCAGTGTCAACGCAGCAAGATGCTTTCTGTTATGAGGATTCATGAATGTCTCTGCAGAAGTTGATTTCGCAGCATTGTGTAACAATTTCTGATAGCATCTTCATGTTCAGCAGAGTGTAGATTTACTTCTGTAGTTACATTGGTAATGAAAAAGAAAAATCGGCTCCATGTTACTGACCATTTACGACTGCTGAAAAGTTAATGTCAAGCTCGATTTTACTTAAAAGTAAAATCGAGCCTATTGGCAAGCTCCTTAAAATGCATGGAATTCAACCTTTTCATCAGTTAAGTTAGAAATTCGATGTGTTTAGTAAAAATACTTTTTAATATAATTAATCATGCATTTTTATTGTTCTCTTAAACTAATAATTTATTTATTTAGAAAGCAATAGTTTATTATGGATTACTTCGTATAATCTAATCCCCTGCCTCTCCTTATAACAGTTAAACTATAACTTTTATTCCTCTTTTTTAAATAAAGAAAAAGAAAAAAATCAATAGCGCTTCAATTCCATCAATATTCTATCCGTTACTAATTATTTATTTATTTTTTTGTTTTCACCATGCATAATGTACGCTGCTGGAGGCGGAGAGGTCGGCATTGAAATATTCTGTAGAAAAGGGGGCACCAGTTCAAAAAGAGTTGGGAATCAATGCTTTAGAGGAATTTATATAAACAAAGAACTTCAATTACTTGATTGCTGAAAAAATAGTTAAAAGGTAAAATTTCAAGGTAAGCTTTTGAGATCGAGAATTAATTATTAACCATAAAATGGTTTCTTTCCAATGAAGATCATGATTACGCTACATTATTACAATTCTCAGTGTTTTAAAATATCGCTGCGTCAGGTAACGTTTCATCTACATCACATCGTATTGCGATCGTATTACGTCACTTCGTATTGCGAGATGAGATTTAAATCGCCTTCTTCTAGCAGCAGATAACAAGGCGAAGGTACCATCGAACATCTGAGAATACTAGCAAAGTTCATTTTATGTATAAAGTGATTTCTTATATAAGGATCAAAGCATTATTAATACCATGGAAAAATATGTCAACGCGCTAACTAACCTAATATTCGATTTTAAAGCATAACAACTGTGTAATTTGCAATAAGAATAACTAGCTGCAATTTAAGAAGAAAAATGTTTCCGGGGAATTCGTGCATAGATCTTCGTAAATCAGTAGAAAACTTAAAATGCCTCGTTGAGACCTGTTAAAAGTACAGTATTGAAATCTGCGGCGATTCGAAAAAAATGTTGCTCTTTCTAACAGCGACAATCACTGTTTTAAGGTCTTTCTTTCCCTGCAACAGTTTTAATGTTTTGTCATTCATAAAAATGCCAAGTTTCACATCTATTCTGTGTTCCAACTACTCAAATCTTGATTACTCTTTCAACAGTGGCAGATTGTCTGTCGCATCGTTCCATTGCCTGTGTGTGCGCTTTTCCTTGTATCCATTCCAAGCAACGTCACAAGTCTTCCGTATTTTTTTATGTCACATGATAGTACTCGTTAAACAGAATATACGAATAAATCCACAACATCATTTTTTTGACTTGTAACAAAGTCTTTTTAATTTGTCCACAATAAACGAGTCTACTTTAGGTAATACATCTTGTAATGTAACTATATTATATCCAAGTAAAAAATTCAGACGCGTCCCACTTCGACTCAAGTATGTGGGCAAACTTTTTCATCATGACCAGTTTAAATGATCTGATGCTTTTTATAGTTGGATATTTGGAAATTCATACACAGATTTTTGTAAGCGAAATGATGTTGTTCTAAATTTATCACGACTAAAATGCCTTCACACAAACTATTATAATTATTGAATGAATTATTTGCTCCTAGAAGAATACTCTGTTGTTTGGGAATTGCAACATTGTGCTCCGCAGAGAAGCTTCTGGGAAAAAGAAATATTTACATACCAGATGTCAGCTTCATGACTTCATTACTCAGCTGCTGAACTGTAGTCGCTAGATGCTTCGCTTTGAGTTCATTGGAAGGCATGTCCTTGCTCAAACTGTCTGCAGAATCCTGAAGAGGAAACCGACAAATGCCACTCTAAAAGTTTGAATATTTGATTACGGAACATAATAAAATGGAATCGGATATCATTTCAATTTTAATTTACATATCCAACAGCAATATTGAGAAGCGTTTAATTAAATTATTTTAGAAAAGGAAAATATAGTTCTTGAACGCGTTATATTCTATTTCACTTCATTATTCATCATTTGATCTGCATACATACATACATATATATATATATATATATATATATATATATATATATATATATATATATATATATATATATATATATATATATATATATATATATATATATATATATATATATATATATATTATAAAATATTTTTAAAAGAATTGGAAAAATGAAATGCATGTAAATTAAATTTTACATTCTTATGGTTCCTATCAATCAGCATTAGGGAACAGTAGAATACATAATTGTAGAATACAATGTTCACTTAATCATTTTTCTTACACGAAAAGTTTTTGCATCGTTCTTAATATCAAAATAAAAATAAAATTTATTATAAAATACTATTTTTTTTTAAAAAAAAGAACTTTTGAATGAAGGAAAACTTTCGATATAGATCCTATTCTCATTAATTTAATGATGTTCAAGCGAATAGCTTTACAAGAAATAAAAATTACAGATATAACATTTTTCACAACGGAGGAAACTAACGAAACCAATACTTTCAAATCCCCGAGAAAAAGTAAAGAATTATAACCAGAAACTACTAAAACTCTGTTATCTAAATGTTTCTACATTTGAATATTTTTTTATTGCTTGAAATAATTTAAATTTGCATTTGAAATAAAAACCAACAGTATGTGTGAATAGTTAATACAAATCTTTAAATACAGTGGTCTTCTGTTTTTCATTTGCAGGATTTAATATTTCCTTTATCGGAAATATTTTGTACGATATAATAAAACACTTAGAGAAATACGGTATTAATTGAAAATGAGTTGTAGCTAAACATTTTAAAATTACACTTTTTCTACTGAATTTAATTTAAATCACGCAAGTTTTGATTTTTATATCTAAAACCACTTTTAAAATATTTCTACAGCATAAATTTCAAATTCTATTAAGATATTTCTAATAATTTTTAGATATCTTCAAGCATTACAGATTAAATTGCATTACTAGACTAAGTTTCAGTTTTCTGATTTCTAAAAGTTGTGCTATGTATAGAAATAAAATGACTAGCTATTAAATATTTTATACATTCCTAAGTATTAAAATTTAAATTTTCATCTTCTTTACATTCGTTGTCTCATTAGAGGGCTATCACTGCTTTCGACCTCTTTAAGTTAGTGTGAGCTTCAGAAGAGAAACTCGCGGATTCATAACTTTATAGCTCATTATTTTAATGTAGATTATCCTAAAAGAAATTATTAAATTAGGAAATATATTTAGCAATCTTAACATTTAACGATTATTTAAAATAAAGAAAGCTATGGAATGCTGAAGCAGCCTCCAGGGGTTGAGAAGAGTTCTCAAAACCCCGTATTAATCAACAAAGACGTTCACTTCCCTCAATTGGGGCACAATGTTCGCCAAATCACTTGGTGCAATATATTTTTTCCATGCACTAATGATTTCAATCAAACTTGTGACTGTTAAGATTTTTCTAAATAATGTCACCTGTAAGAAATTTATACAAGTTCCATAGTTATTTGGGATGCATGGAATGGTTGTAGTTCTTGAGTACTAGGTCGTTTCTTATCCAGACGAATGTAATTAGAAATTTTTTAAAAGAACATTCTTTAAATTCTATATTGTGAATACAACATTTTTACAATAGAAGTAAAGTTCAACTTGTTCAAAGGCCATTTATTTTAAATATTTGCGTTTGAAGTAGTACAATGCATTTATACAAATGTAATTAAAATTTATATAAAATAAAAAAGAACATTCTTTAAATTCTATATTGTGAATTCAACATTTTTATGTTGAGAGAGAGAGAGTATATATTCTAATTTTCATCATTACCATCATAATAATCCTATACGCGGCATCTGTTTTTGATCATGTGTGAGCCGTTCTCAAGTACCATGAAATCTGAGTCTGAAATTTGTAAATCACATACAAATGATGTGTTTTCAATTAACTTTTATTTAATTATGTATTTATTTTGTTATAAAAAATAACTTCTGCATTAATGAGCTTAAATAAAACTCTCATAATGATTAAAACTTTTTATTGGTTGTAGAAATTTTCTTTTACTATAACGAATCATTCTCAAACACACAGTGTTTTGAAATGGGAATTGACAGTTCAGTGTTTGAAGAAAATGCAGAAACTTTCTTTTTAAATTCGCATTTATGAATGAAGACATTGTGTTGGGAAAGAATGTTAGCGTGGAAAAAGGAATGTTAGCATCAAAATAAAGTAGAAACTACTCAGTAAAAAGTAAGCTGCGTATCACATCTGAAAATGAAATGAATGTGTGTTTCGCGTTCTAGATCACTAATGAGTGCAGAAACAATTTAAAATAAAAGAAATTATAAATCTGAAATTCTTGAAATTCGGGGCTATTTTTTTCCTAAACTTATAGCTCTTTAAGTATAGTTACATAATTTCCTTTTCTCTGTTTAATATTGATCTACTGCAACTGATCATTTTTCGCAGTAAGTCTTGTCGCTCTTAAATGAGGATGAATGATTGAGTTACGTACTGTCCCAAGCTGACTGGGGGGCTGTGCGGTGGTCGGAGCTTCCTCAGAAGATCTGGACCTACAGTGGGCGTACCTGGACCTCTTTTTGTGGACCGCGTGGGTGTGTAGCTCGGTCTGGAGCTTCACCGTGGACAGGTCTCTGTGCAGGAGCTCCCACCTCAGCTGACGGACTTGCCTCGTCTTCTCGGACAGAGTAGCTTCCAGCTCCCTCGCCTACCCAAGAGATAAATGAATGAGGTTTTTACTAAGATCAATTAATTAGTTCGATTGTCATGAATATCATCCAATGATCAGGGCTCATTTTTATGAAGTGTACATGACAAGGAATCTCACCTGCTTCATGAGCAGAGCTGACAAATCTTGTAATCTTTCGATGGTACTTTTCTCCATAAATGGGATTGGCCTGGAGTCTAATTCTGTAAAGCAGGGGAATTGAAAGAAAAAGTTAAAATATTAAGTTAAGAATTTACATATTATTTAATAGTAAATTAGAGTGGAGTGAACACACAAGCTGTAATGCGACACTGAGTGATAGTTTTAAAGTTTTTTAAACACAGTAATCCTAATTAATGTCCTTTTATGTTCATTCATTAATAATGTTTCAATAATTGGATTTTTAATGTCAAAATAACAGAATAAACAATTTGATCTATTACCATTCGATCAGATTTCTAATATTAAATTGACATTAGATGTCATTAAAAAAATCAAATTACCGAATAAAAATATACTAAGTATTAATAAGTTATTAGTGTTGAGTAATTTTTGTAAGAGAATTGATTGCAAACATAAATTAAATTTTATTGACACTGTTATCTACTCCATTTAAAAGGAGATGACTTTATTTTGGAAGCATTATATAGTAAAGATCAATGTATATGGATAGGAAATTCTCTCTCTCATATAAAAATATATCAAGTATATATATAAAAAATATATATCAAGTACCCAATACACATAATATAAAAATATAATATATTTTTATATTATGCATTGGTAAATATCTCTCTATAAAAATATATCGAGTATTCAATACAGTGAAACCTCGTTACAACAATATTTTAGGGACCAAATAAATATATTGTTGTAGAGAGGCATATTGTTATATCGAGGGCCCATATATTTTGAGCATTTAATAAGAGTTTTTTTTATTATTATTATTAGTTTAAAAAAAATGCATAACATACTACTTTTAAGTCTATATTTAAAAGAAATTAATTTGTAAAATACTAATAATAGTGGTTTAAATACTAAAAAAATAAATAAATAAGATAAATTCAGAAAATAAGCACAGAAATATTCACATACCTGAAAACACTTTTTATTGAAAATAATCCAATATTTTTGTTTGTTTATTCACTTTTTTAATGTTAAGTTCACCAAAATAGTATGTATTGAGTCTAGTGCACGAAAATGTTCTTCATTTGACGACGGAAGGCTTGAAAAAAATGTCCGTAGAGAATTCACAGATTGAAGAGCTTCCTGGAATGACAATAAAGACTGCGATGGACCTGTATTATCATCATTATCTTCATCATTGTTTCTTATCTCATCAGTAATTTCAGAGAGAATATCTTCATCAGTAACTCCTGCGAAATCCATAAGATCATCATCTGCTGTTAAATAGTCTTCTATACTAATTCCAAACTTTTTACCGCTTGTTTCCTCAAGTTGGGATACGGATTTTTTGATGTGCAAAACACATTCTTGATCATCTGAGAGATGATTGTCTATGGAATTTTCATCATTATCAGATTTCTTATCTTCCATAGCACAAAGACCGGCCTTTTTCCAGCAATCCTGAATGGTTTTTTTCTGTTACTTCCCACCAACTTCCAGCAATATTGTCACACGCTTCCTTGACATTTACAGCTTTGAAAGGGTCTTCTACTTTATTTTCAAAGTTTACAAATATGGAGTCCACCAACCATTTTCTGTAATATCCTTTGAAGCACTTAATTATGCCCATATCAAGAGGCTGTAAAATTGAAGTGCAATTGGCATTGAAAAAAGCGATTTCGATATTTTGTAACTGTGGAAATGACGTGTGAGCACCGCAGTTATCTACCAACAAAACGATTTTTTTCTTTCTCTTCTTCATTTCATTGTCTAATTTCTGTAACCATTCGGAAAAAAATTTAGATGTCATCCAAATCTTCTTATTTGCTTTATACTCCACGGGAAAACTTTTCACGTTCTTAAAGCACTTTGGCTTCAATGATTTACCAATGTCGAGTGGTTTTATTCTATGCGTTCCTGTGCTATTTGTACGCAGAAGAACAGTCAGTCTCTGCTTTGATTTCTTCCCATCATAACACTTTTCACCCTTGAATGCCAATGTTCGATCGGGTAGGAGTTGGAAAAACAGACCAGCTTCATTTGCATTATAAATGTCTTCTGGAGCAGACTTTTCTAAGATTTCTTTCATATTGTTTTGCCGCCATTCATTTGCGTCGTTTATCGGGGCTGACTTTTTCTCTCCATGAACTTCTTGGAAAATTATTCCATGATGATCTCGATAACGCATTAACCAACCATTGCTAGCTTTGAAAGTTTCGTTCCTTAGCGTTGCTGCAAATTTCCTTGCTTTTGCACATAATAAATGTCTATTTATTGCTCTCATCTCTTGAAACCATTTTAAAACAGCAGCATCAATGTTTTCATTTGCCGCAGGATCAGAAACGTTGGAATATGACATTACATCTGATGAAGAAGATTCCGATTGCGACTATTTGCAAGATGCCCGACGTTGGACACGATTAACTGAAATTTAGATTGAAATAATCGTTTTACAGAGGTTTATTGTTCTAGAGAATGTCGCAATATTGAGGGGAGATTAACATTAGTTTATATGCAAAATCACAGGGACTACAAAACATTATTGTAGTAGAGGGAGTTATTGTTGTATCGGATATCGTTGTAGCGAGAGTTTACTGTACATGGAAACAAAATCCTATTTATAAGTAAATATTACTAAAATAAATAAATTGAACGAAAATAGATTATGGTTGATTGGAAGGATTATGAGATGAGTACTTTTATCAAATGTTTCAAAACTTTCTGCAGCGCCCAAGAAAAGAGCTGCTGAATTTTTACTTTTGTATTTGTTTTTATAGAAAATTTTGCTGTCAATGCCATGAAATGTTTATAGTTTTCATCTGAATACATTTCATGACTTTAATTCGTTTTATCATTTACCTTATCTTAGAAAAAAGTATACACTTTTTATAGAATTTTAAAACAACTGAAGTATAGAAATATTTGTCACAAACTTTTACCAGACTGGGTCGCTCCAGCAGCTTTCAATTCCCTCAATTTCAGCAGCAGGTCCAAAGTCATCGTCTCCTGTTCTTTGGAATGATGCCGGAAACTATCCTGTATTTGAAAGAAGGAAATAATTTTTTGTACCTTCTTTTTTAAAGAGTACAAACGTAATTTCATATCGTAATCATTTTAAGTTCTTTCGCAATTACAAACCTAACTATCTAAAGTTAAATAGTAATAAATAATACTTATAGTAATAAATATTATCAAATAATACTTGATAATAATATATAAAAGCGATAATATATATTTTTTAATAATGTTTTTTAAATGTTAAGACTACATAGTTATTAGCTTTTCTAAGACAGTGTCAATGCCGTGATCAACGGTTCACTATTGAAATCCTCTCCTTCAATCTTGTTAATGGACAACCTTCATTTCATAATGATAGGAAAGAGCGGCATTCACTTCAAGTAATATTGTCAATTAGACCCTCTATTTACAAAGTTTGCTTGAGCAGTCTTAATGATTAACACTGCCGTCATTCTTCTGCGTATTGACATGCGCAATAAGTTAGGATATGAAATACTTTAACGGTTCAAAATGTGTAATTCCTTATTAGAAGGGCTGAGAATGGGTTTCTCAATTGGTTTTGAATTGTGAAATGCAAAATGGGTTTATACTAAATGAGAAATCAAAAGGTAAATATATGTAGGAGCTGCACAAGAGAAACTTGTCCAATTGTTGCAAGTACAATGTAGAGTTGTACTTGCAACACTTGGACTTGATGTGCGAGTTTTTACAAAAAATAAAATAACTTTTTTCCTGAGAATGAGAACCACCATAGAGATTTAATAATGTTCGATCTGACGTTTATAAGTTAAGAATAATTAGTTTAACTTAAAATATCGTGTCTATTGATCTATAATGATATCTGAATAAATAATTTTTGGCGTTACTTGTAATCGGAAGAGGAACTTAGGTTTAATCACTTTATTTTAAGAAAATTTTAATTTTTCTTAAAATACAAAGACTACTTTTAAAGCAATCAAACTAATTTATACAAAATTTATTTTCAACAAAAATATTAAGTTTAATATTATAGCAAATCAAGATTCAGTTCACTTTCTAGACATTGTTCCTTTAACAAAGATATGAAAAGTTGTTATCCTTGTTAACAAGAAATTTTGTCAAAAACAATTATACAGTTTATTTACTTAAATTTTTTGTAAAAATATTTTGCTGAATACTTCTTTAATGAACTCTTTACCTGAAAAACAACTAATATATGAAAACAAACGTTTCAGAGCTTTTATTTCCAATTTATTCATAATTTATCATCTCATTTAATATTTTAAAACTTCCCTTTATTTAAAACTGCTATAGAAGTTTACAGTTATAATAACTGTTAAAACATTTAAAAATGTGTGTTTATGATAAACACACATTTTCAGAATTTACATTTATTTATAAAAATTAGATTAAGCGAATTGTCTTTGTACCTCCACAGTTTCCCGGTCGTTTCTCAGCTTCTCCGTGCATCGTTCGAGAGCATCGATTCTCCTCCTGAGTTGCTCCATTGTCTGCCGGCAGCACATCACGTCGCTCGGTGTCGCCCCCTGTCGATGCATTTCCCAAAGTTTAGCACGATAGCGTTCTAAAACAGGAAGTTAGAAACGGCTACTGGCTGTTACAGAAAGGCACAGCATTTCAACAAGTAATGGATATATCAACTACCTTGAATATCAACAAAATAATCATTTCGTTAATATTAATAATAGTTAATATTAACAAAAATACACTACTGGCCATTAAAATTGCTACACCAGGAAGAAATGCAGATAACAAAATGATATGTATTGGACAAATATATTATACTAGAAATAACAAGTGATTAATATTTAAAAAAAATTGGCTGGATAGATTCTGAGAAATCAGTACCCAGAACAACCACCTCTGGCAGTAATAACAACAGTTATACGCCTGGGCATTGAATCAAACAGAGATTGGATTTCATGTACAGGTACAGATGCCCATGCAGCTTCAACACGATGCCACAGTACATCAACCGTAGTGACTGGCGTTTGCTGACGAGCCAGTCACTCGGCAACCATTGACCAGACGTTTTCTATTGGTGAAAGATCTGAAGAATGTGCTAGCCAGGGCAACAGCCAAACATGTTCCGTATCAAGGAAGGTCCGTACAATACCGGCAACATACGGTCGGGCATTATCCTGCTGAAACGTAGGGTTTCGCAGGCCTCGAATAAAGGGTAGAGCCACGGGTCGTAACACACCAGAAATGTAACGTGCACTGTTCAAAGCACCATCAATACAAGAGGTGACCGAGACGTGTATCCAATGGCACCCCATACCATCACGCCAGGTGATGGGCCAATATGACGATGGCGAATGCACGCTGCCAGTTTGCGTTCACCACGATGCCGCCAAACGCGGATGCGACCATCATGATGCTGTACACAGAACCTGGGTTCATCTGAAAAGATGACGTCTCGCCATTTGTGCTCCTATGTTCGTCGTTGATCACACCATTGAAGGCGCTCTTGTCTATGACGGAGCGTCAAGGGAAGCCTCAGCCATGATCTCCGAGCTGAGAGTCCATGCTGCTGGAAACATCGTCGAACTGTTCGTGCAGACACTTGTTGTCTACCAAACGACCCCGTTTCTTGACTCACTGCTCGTGACGTGGTTGCACGATCCATTACGGCCATGCGGATAATATCGTCTTCGTAATGCGTCTTCTCGGCTGCTAGTGATAGGTGGCCTTTGAGATCCCGCATGGCGTTCCGTATTACCGTCCTGAACCCGTCGATTCCATATTCTGCTAACAGTCATTGGATCTCGACCGACGCGAGCAGCAATACTGCGATAAGATAAACCGCAATTATCCCGGTACGCTAGAATTCGACCTTTATCAAAGTCAGAAACGTACTGGTACGCATATCTCCTTCTTACACGAGGCATCACATCAACTTTTCACCAGGCAACAACGTTCAAATGCAATTTGTGTAGGAGGAACCGGCTGAACAATTTCCTCATTTAAACACAATGTAGGTGTCGCTGCTGGGACCTGCTTTGTCTGAATGCGCTGAAAAGCTAATCATTTGCATATCACAGCACCTTCTTCCTTTCGTATAAATTTCACATCTGTAGCATGTCGCCTTCTTGGTGTAGCAATTTTAATTACCAATAGTGTAAATATTTATGTCTCAAATAATTCTGGATATATTGATGATGAAGCTAAATTACTAACTTTATTAGAATTCAAAATTAATTAATATTAAGCACTTTATTTTAAGGAGTTTTAAAAAACATTAAAGTTTTCATTTTCTTAAGTAGCTTGAAAAACTAAGCGTTGACAAATTTATTTCATTATTTTCCCAAAATAGAACTAGAAAGATCGTGTGCAATGATTGTAATCGATTCTACGCGATGGGTATTTGTTGCGTATCGCAAGAATATAAAACAAATTCAATGCGTCACCTTATCGTTTTTGCATCAGTTCAGAGGAGGATAATTTTCTACTGATAGATGACTTGATCTGAGTTCGAATCGTTGAGAAGACTGAGGACATTCAAATTATCGTCTGTGAACTTAGGCAGGACTTCTAAGAGTGTGAACAGATTTCTGATGGTTTAACTATCAGAAACCTGTTCTGGCTCTGCGTTGTAATTACGAAGTTTACACAATCGTAATTACACACAACGGATCACAATCAACTACAAACAACAGGCCTAAGAAATCACATAACACATTCAGCACCGAATTGGACAGCTAATACTGCCAGAAGATGCCATTGCTTGTGCCTGCTCATGAAAGTTGTAAAGTAAAGTAAACAGCAGCAGAGGTCCCTGTACCTAACCCTGAAAGGGTTTTACCAGATTTGATGGACCCGCTGGAGAGAAAAGAAAACGGAACATAGTACATACAAGACAATACAATTATGCTTGCAATCATATAGAGACACTGGAAATTGTTACTTTAACACAGTAAAGAAGGTAGTAAAGTATACTATTTAACACAAACTGGATTGCAATTGAGAGTTAAGACGTGGACACGTAAGAAGCATTCAAAATAGGTATATGACAAAATACATGGAAAGATGTGGTAAGACAGGCTTATAAAATACAAATCAAATTGCATGCATATAAGAAATAAAGGAAATAAATAGAAAAACAAAAGGAAATTAAAAATGATAAAACAGAATTCAATACATATATCTGCACTTACTGCAAATAATTGAGGTAATAATGATTAATGAATAATTAATGCATTTAGTATATGGATTTGGTAGTTGGGTGTATCGGCTCAAGGTAAGTTAGGTCATAGGAAATTCTGAGCTATATTTACAAAAAGTTTAGATAGGTTATACATAATACATTAAAATAAGTCAATACAACATGATGATAATAATTGTGATTAAGTAATTAAGTAAGAGCGCTGTAATGATGGTGATAAAATAGCAAACAATTAATAATTAACTATATATACAAGGAGATGAAAAACAGGTGAAATGTTACAGGTAAGGAGAAAAATGTCTAAATGTAGAATATGAGAGAGATGGAATATGCGGATTTTACGGCTATCATCTTCCAGGTGAAGTTTTCTACCAGGTGAAGTGATTATTCTCCTATTCCTCTGGAATTATTAAGTCCCTATATTCAAGGAGAAAGTTTATAAGGTTTATAATTTTTAGCTTTGCTGCCTTGTTGATGATGATGTTTTTGAACCAGACACTTTTCAGATTGTCACTGGGGGTAGTAAAGTGCCAGGAACTCGTGATGGGGCATGTTGTAGCGTAAAGAATTGGAGTACCTTCTTCTCCACATGCACAGCTATCAGCGGGTTGTACTCCTATTCTATGCAGGTAAGGTGGAAATGGGCCATGTCCCGTTAAAAAAATCGTTATTTGTCTTGGCCAACACTGTTGGTTCAAATTCACTTTTGGCAAAATGGAGTATACTGGGCGTCCGGGGGTATTCTGATCCCACAGAGTTTGCCAATCTTGAATTATAGCAATTTTCCTGGTCCTTTTGAAGTAAGACTGAGGAAGAGGGAGATGGATTTCCGGTTCATCATAAGAAGCAACAGTTTTTGCTAGGCGGTCTGCCATTTCGTTTCCTTCAAATTCTACATGAGCCTTTATCCAGCAGAGGGAGATGTTTTGTTGGTTGTTAAGTTTCTCTTGAATTTGCCTGGCTAAAGGACTGATGGCTTTCGGGTTGCAAAGTGCATAAAGACTTGCTTTACTATCTGACCAGACGAGGCAGTTCTGTTATTGCTTTCTGGCCTACTCAATAGCTTGCTTAATTGCGAAGAGCTCAGCCTGGAAGACTGAGCGATTGGCATTCAGTTTGTAACTTTCCTTGTGGATTATGATATCCTTCAGTGTTATGATAAACGCGGCTCCTACACCTCCATCCATCTTGGAGCCGTCAGTGAAAATATGGCAGACCTGCTTCTTCAGGGTAGGATTGTACTCCGTGTTAGGGTTGACAATCGTATCAACTCTGAATATTCCTGGATGGATTAAAAGCGTAGCTACTCTTGCCGCCATAATGTTACTGCTTGTGGTCCAAATTTCTTGTTTTATTTGTGCTTCTCTATTGATGGTAAGATGAAGAGGGGGGTATGACAGTAATGACTTGTAAAGCTGCCCTCGATGTTGTTTTGTAGGCCCCAGTTATATTAAGCAGAAACTTTCTCTGTATTTTGTCTAGTAGTAGCTTATTTAATCCGAAGATTGACTCCCCAGAGTGTTGCACCGTGGGCTAGAATTCTTTCTGCCACTGTTTTGTACAGTACAATACGCTGTTTTTGGGATAATCCCCAGGTTGAGCAAGTAATTCTAAGTAATTTCTGGTGAATGCGAAAGGCTTTGACACCTTGCTGTTTGATATGAGCTGACCAATTCAACTTTTCATCCAGGAGTACATCCAAAAGTTTAATATTCTTGCTTCTCCTTATTCTTAAGTTATTTAAAAATATTTGCAATCTCGTTAATAGGAGGTAATTTGATTTTTCAATTGAAATTCCCAGGTTATGCTTATGGGTCCAGTTGCTAAGAATCCTAAGGGCTTCTGTAGCGACGCGTCCAAGCTTCCTTTCACTATCAGCTGACACTACGAAGGTGAAGTCGTCAGCAAAGGCCTAGAGAGCAACTGTTGCTTTAGAATCAATATCATTACCATCATGAAAGTTGTCGTGACAATGAGAGTAAACAGTGTTTTCAGGCGAAAACAGATTTCATTTGAATCGCAGTTCCTGACGCATACATGTCTGGTGATATGCAACAACTTCTTTTACTTTTTCGACCAGAAACTGTATGCAAGTGCAGGGATCCTTGCTTTGTCTGATATCACACTTTGGGCCTGCACCTAAAAACATACGTTTTCAAGGAGTGCTAGGTATAGATATTTTCAGACAATTGCTCTCTCAGAAACTATATGAAATTTAAGATATGCAACCATAAACTGATGGAATATATACATATGAATGAGTCCATTTCATTGGGAATTTCATTATCGAACTGTAAAGAACACTCAGTAGATTCACACTGTTTCCACAAGTAATTCTAGTTCATTGCCTCTGAAGCGTGTGAAGAGAAGAGCAAATTCTGAAATACCTGAGTTTCAATGTTTTAAAGTGAATTATCTAGTCGCGATTTTACTTTTAAGCTCCCAATTTAACTATTTATTTTTTACACGATCTTAAAAATTCAAATTCTACTGATTGTTACATTTCCTAGTGTGGGGATGCGCTCATGCGAATTACGACCAGAGTTTACAGAATTTTCCATTTCCAGTAAAAAATGTGCATCAAAGTCTCTAAAAACGAAACAAAGAAGGTCACCTGTTTCCTGGACGTGATGAGCATTCATGACATCCACTTTCTCATCCAGTATCTCCAGCTCTTTCTCCAATCTGCGGCAGATTTCTTCCTTGTCTTTCAGTTGTTCTAGGAGAAGGACGTTCTCTTCCAGGAGGCTGTAGTAGGTCTCGGAATCTTTCCTCTTCTTGTTACAGAATTCTTCAGAATCTTTACCGGCGCTTACACCGTCATTCTCCAAGCATTGTTTCTATAAATTAACATTTATTGGAGACATGGATGGAATTTTTTAGATTACAACTAACTGCTTTTTACGGAACAGTGTGTAAGTTTAGTAAATATAATTAATTTTAAAGCGTTAACAAATATAGATGTTATATCCTTACTTCAATTTCTTGCAGTGATAAAACATTGTCATGAAAATAATTTAAATGTAATATCCAGCCAGTGCTGGTTGAGAAATATTAAAGATAATATAGATTGTATCAAGATTTTTGAACCCTTAATATATATATATATATATATATATATATATATATATATATATATATATATATATATATATATATATATATATATATATATATATATATATATATATATATATATATATATATATATATATATATATATATTGAATGATTGATTGTAGAAATTTAACATCACATTTAAGCAGAAGCAGATGTGACGGAGTTTCCCTTTAAAGATTCATTTAAGAAAAGCTTAAAATATTGCTCAGCATAGAATTAGTCGGCATTCCAATAATTTCATTTCTATATATACATATTTTTCTAATTATATATATATATATATATATAATTAGAAAATAATATAATAATATTATCTATCTATCTATCTATATATATATATATATATATATATATATATATATATATGTATATATATATATATGTATATATATATATACTGATTGTATAGGACAAAAGTTTTGTGAAGGTATTCATTGAACAAACGGTTTTTCTTCATAAAAAAACTTTAATAAACTGATTTATTCATGATTTTTTTTTAAAAAATGCGTTTCAGGTTTATTTTCTTTTTATTTTAGCTCATTTGTGTATTGCTCTGCTGTCGATTTTCGTATATGAGAGCTGACTGGAACGAAATGCACTGTTTGAAGTAAATTTTGAATTACCAAACACGCCACCACCCGAATAAAGGAATTGAATTTGCTGACTTTTGAACCGAAAGTCAGAGCATACCCATTAGATATCCTTAGGGATGGCTTCAATTTATGAATAACACGAAAGAAATATTTTTGAAAGTAGTGTTGAAAGCTTAACATAAAATTATTTTCTTAAAAATAAAGTGAAAATTCTCCCTCAAGTCAAATACAAAAAAAAAGTCATAAAAGCTTTTCTTAGTAATCGTGAAATTTTAAGTTGTATGCAAACGTGAAATGATATTCTTTTAAAACAAAGTTTTCCCACAGAAAGTTATAAATTCGACTGCAATCACAGTGTGAGGCGCTTTTATTTCTGGTAAGTTTTCTAACTATCGATAATTTAGTAACGGAAGAGCGTTTACTCATACGGGTTCGAAAAAGCAACATTATCCTGCAACAACAAAGTCCTCATTATTAAGCACTTTTATCAGTGCAAAGACCGTCATCAAGAACTCATGCCGTGGAAAGTTTGGGAGCATCACTCCTACTACACCAGTTTTGTTCCCCCTCCTGCATTATAGAAAGGAAGGAAACAAATTTCTAAATAAATAACAGATGAATGTACGGAATGGATTTATTTTATGTTGACATTGTTTTCAGTCTCTTTCTGTAACAATTTTATTTGTGTATGTTTATACTTTGTATAATCAGGCAATAACAAAATCCTTTCAATTTTTGTTCTCATTTCCTCTTAATGTATGTATAAGTAAAGTCATCAGAGAATTATATTCTGTTTGTTTCTTTTAAATTTTTGTTTCTTATACATATTTTATTTTCATGAATACATGCATTTTAGCTATTCCAATTTCAACTCTTTCCAATTTTTGTTGTATTTCATAATATTTTACCAAATATTAAACATTATCTTAATTTTGAATAAAATATGAGTGAATTCACATACTTATTTAAATGAATGCCTATTTTTTTAACTATTTCAATTTCAACTCATACAGGTTTTTTCATATTTCATAAAGATTTATCAAACATAAAATATATATTACTTTGAATAAATTATAACCAAATTCTATGAAATAAATAAAAATCAATCAGTTAAGATTTTTTAAATTCAAAGTAATAATTATTTTACAATTTTAGTTTTATGTGTACTAATTTTTAAAAATAAATTTTTGTAGAATTCTTTCTTTAAAAAATGCACAGTAAAAATTGCTTGAAAACTGTTTAATTGAGATAAAAAAAAAAATTGAAATATGTCAATATTTCTCCTTTTGTATCTATTGGTTGCTATGTGTTTAATTTATTCAGAAAAAAAACTGTAATTCAAGAAACTTTACTTAAATAAAATGTATTATACGGTTACTTTATAATTAATTGCATTACAGAAGATATATAGTAATTATAATATAAATAATTTTATAAACAGAACAAAAAATGAAGATCAATGTATTTTTTTAATAAAAGGCTGGAATACCCTTTTTAACTCAGAATGAGTAAGACCTTCAAGAGAAAGCAACATTTTCTCCATTATTGTCTCAATAAGCTTACGTTTCAACATTACATTAAATGATGTTCAGTAAAAAAACCAATTATATCTGCGCACTGCTTCTATACAAATGACATTGAAAATTAACGCGTTGGTAAAAGGCTTCATAGCACACAAATCACTTTAATGAACTTACTTACCAGAATGCCCGTTCCATTCTTAAAAGCAACGAGAGTTGATAGATCGGGCTCAGAATTCGCTCTTGAAGAATGGTTTTGTCGGTCATTCTCCAAAACCTCCGACAACTTGACGGAAGGCAGTGAGTTGGAAGAGTTGTGGGAGGGTTGCCCCATGTCGGCAATGCTGGATTCGGACCTGGATAGCACCCTCTGCAGCTGCCCGTTCTTTTGAGAGATCGGCGGTGCAATCAAGCGGCTCGAGTCCAAGAGGGCTATCGTTGAGAGTTCTGGTCCAAGACCCCTTTTCGTTTCCCATTCATAGAGCTTCTTGGTGAAAGCATCTGAAATGCCTTCGAATCTGAATTCGCCCGCCGACGTCTTGACTAGGACCTCCCTCTTGTTGGAGCTGTTGGCAGTGAGCACCGTGTCCCTGAGCTTCTCCAACCTGACAGCCCTTTCTTCGTACTTCTGCCTCTCTTTCGAGAGTCGCTGCTTCTCTTTCTCGATCTTCTGAAGCTCTTTCTCTAGCCAGGCCAGATCTTTTATCTTGGGCTTCATGTTTTTGTCGTCGCGTTCCGACTTCTTGCGAATTCTGGAGGGATCCGAAGGCTTCCGGTCCCACTGAGGGGAGCAAGATACATTCCCGGTGGTGCGCATCCTTTCCCATTCTTGGATCTTCCTGCTGAAATCGTCGCTGAGGTTGCGTTGGAGCTGAAGCATCAGGTCTGAAGACGGTGATAAGGAAGGCAGTGGATTGACGTAACTTTCGCTCCCGATTCTGGTCATTTCCCTTACGTCATCGTCTCTGGGAATATCTGTCCGCGAATTTATAAAAATACAATTAATTAAACAGAACATATTTTTAAGTAAATTACAAGACACTGATTCAATGAAGACTGATAATGAGTACATGGGGAATAATTTTTTTCAATAACAAATTTCCTTTTGAAATCACTTACAAAATTGATGATCTTAAATTATAAGGTAAACGACAAAGAGTTTTTGGCGTTTATGCGTTACCGTTGGATGAACTGAGAATAAGTAAGCAAATATGTTTCAGTCGAGAGTAGGAATGTCAGTTATAAAAGCAGCACATTCATCTATAGTAATTCGTAAAGTAGCGAAGAGAAATGGACGTATGGATGGAACTCGTTTTGTGTTGCTTGTTTTACGATTTCAAAGTCCTCGACTGTAGGTGGTGTTGTGAATGAACGTACGCCAAGAGATTGGTTTCTCAAATTCAAGCCGGAAGATATGCTTTGTGTCTGGTAGACTAGTCGTCAAGTGGTTCAATATGACCGGCAGGCTAAGCAGTTGCCCTGCACTCATAGTAATTGTTCTATAGCATTCCAAGAGAAGGAGCCAACACTGGGTAATCACTTGGGTGCACTGTTCTCGGGCGATAACGGAAGGTCACGCTGGTGTCCAGGAATACTATGCAGTGACAATCTGGGAGGCTTTCATTGATTCCATGAATAACAATCTTTGTGGAGAATCCTTCACCAACGAAGCAGACTTGAGCCAAGCATTTGCGGACATTCTTTGCGTCCGAAAGCCCGCGAGTCTTATAGCAAGGGGATATTGCACAACCCGTTGGGAGGAAGTGTTGGATGCCGATGGTAATTATTTCGAAGGCTAACAACAGAGTACACATTCTGCAGAACATATTCTTTTGAGCCATTCAAAACGGCAAGAGCTTTTTTATTTATACCTTGCATGTTAATTACAGAAATAACTTAAATGTATGACTATTATATTTACTTTCTTTCTTAATTTTTCCTTGAAATTATTTTAATAAAATAAAAATAGTTTTACTGTGTAATATTATTTTAATGAACTCACTCTAATCAGTTTTAAAATTATATGAATATACTTAATTGATATATTAGTTAAAATATTACAGTTAAAAAGGGAAATGGTAAATAAGATTCTTTTTTATGTTAATCTTATTTTAATTTGTTAAATATTTATTGTTATGAAACAAACTAATGTGACTCCAAATTTTGAAAGCAAACCCATTTAATGAACACAGAAACAAAATTACAAAGGAGTCATATCTGGGTTCGCTAACAACTCTCTCGCGCCTGCACCAAAGTGTAAGTATCAATACTACGAAGAAAAACGCAGCTTCTCAGACTGCTCCTGACACCAACCGTCTCCCGTCTCACCCTCCCCATCAGAGGCTCTTGAGATATCAAGACATTACATCATAAATTTATGTATCAAATTATTTTATAATTTTTCTTTAAGAATATGTGAATATTTTTATATGTGGAGTACCTATTTTTAATCATTTTTATGCAATTATTTGTATTTATATGCAAACCCTAAAGAGGCAGTTATAATGATACTGAACATCCAAGGAAATACTAAGTACCTGTAAGCATTTCCTTCATAAAGATGCTATGAAGAATTCTTGAAGCAACGCATTTCTCAATGTGTATATTTTAAAAACTGATTCCTTTTTAATTAAAATTAATGTAAGAGGTTGGATGATATGAAGCAGCTGTTTTAATCAAACTACTTCTTCAACTTACCATCAATGACATCAAAGGTGAAATTCCCATCGTGTTGACTGTCGGGACTGACTGGTGTTGACAGTGACAAAGGATCTCTCTCGTCGTCCCTCTTACCCTTAAGAGCCTTCTTAACTTTAGTCCATGTCGATTTCCTGTGAAAAGTTGGCGAGGAACTTGGCGTCCTGGGGCAGCTGTAATCGATGTCTGCATCAAAAGCAATGGGACCCGGCTTCTCATAATGCTTCCTCGTGACAGCTTCTTCTGTCACACCGTGCTTCAGAGGAGACTCGAGGAGTTCGTTTCTCGTGTCTTCCGCGAAGGCATTTTTGTTGACGGCCGATTCAAGATCTGCAGCCGAGTAGTCGCGTCTGAGAGACCTTCTTTTCAAGCTGTCTCTGCGTTTCTCGATGATAGTCTTCACTCTGCCCCACGGTCCTTTGCCCCGCTTCCCGTCTTCCTTGCTCAAGTCGTGAGCTCTGCAACCATCGCGCTCAATCGTGGAGGACTTCACTTTCGCATCTGCAAAAGTAATCAGTGCATACATATCATCCATCCATTCAAATGTTTGTGCACAGAAAAACTGCAAAAGTTATGGATCATCCTTTTAAAGCTGTTCTATATAAGTTATTACTAATCAATAAGAAAGTAAAAGATCTTTTGGTGTATGGTTTGAATAATAAATCGTAGTAGAAATTAAAAACAGTTATATTTAATAAGGAAAAACAAATATATATAAAAATCTGGTGTTTATAATGTAGCAGCAATTTCAATGTTGCAGTAGTGTAATTCCTACAGTGACACATATTTTAATGCACCTAATTCATTGGATTTGAATAGATTCAAAATTCCTCCAGCCAGTGTCCTTTTTTGTTTTTTCGCACTTTCAATACAAAATATTACTAAGAAATGAAAGTGAGACCTCATACTATTTCTGATTTGATAATTTCTTCACTTTATGTGTAGCTTTTATTTATATTAAAGATGCTAATCTCTCGGAATTCCAAATCATCTTACTTTAGAAATGTTTTCTGCCAGAGAAAAAAAAGCAAGCCGAAAAATAAAATAAACTGAAGGCTATTACAATATTCGAAATATAAATTTTAAATGTTAATAATATTGATTACAAATAATTTCCTAAGTCTATGTGATTCATAAGAGATTTTTAAAATTCTGGTCTCTGCCAACAAGCATTTCGAGGTTTCTTCTTTACACCATTTTCTGAAATAAAATTAATTATAAATTTTGTTGTAAATTATGCTCTTCAAAAGAATGTAATTATTTAGTTATGTGTGCAAAAAAAACGTGCATTTTTCTATTATTGAAGAGCAATAATGAGAAAAAATATCCAAGCATACAGTGATAGATATTTAAGAATTCAAGTTATGGCAAATATATGGATGATATAGCTTTACAAACCTAGGACCTCTTTATAAATATTTATTACAACTCCAAACATTACCTGTGTAAGAATGCCCTTTCAACCTATCTGTAGAAATATCAAGACTTCCGACGCATTTGTCAGACACCAAAGACGATCTTTTCCATCTGTCTGAAAGCAAAATTGTTTTCAATGCTGATCATCTTAAAAAAAATATTTGTTTACGAACTTTGCTCAAAATATCATTTTGGTAATCAAAACATAAAATACAGTCACGAGCAAACGATATTAATAGTTTAAAAATATTCCAGTTATGATAAAAATATTTATTATAATGATATTTCATTTTAATTTTATTTCGAAGTAAAATATTTTGTTATAAAATATTATAAGCAGATAATTTCAAAAAAGTATACATATTTGTGCATTTTTTAAAGTGAATTTTTTTCATCCTTGAAATGTGAAAGAATATTATTTATAAATATCACGCATCCAAATGTTATATTTAGTATGTTTTTGGTACTTTATAATGCAACATTAATGCAAAAATTTAACTTAATCTTTGATGAGAATAAATTCATGTGCTATGCAACAGAATACGCTCACATTTTAAAGCAGCTGAAGATTTCACTGAAAAATATGAACTCATATTGTAATTCAAATGAGTGTTCATGTATATTACATCAGTTTTGTAAAGAATTCTTTTTTAAATATTGAATACCTTGCTACGCTGTATAATTTATGCTTTTATTAAGAAAGTTCTCAATTACATTATATTTTATTATATCTTAAGTTAATAAATTTTTACTACAAGCATTCCATTGTAAAATAAGCGGTACTGTGAAATGCTGTGCTGTCTAAAATTTCATGAAAGGTTTTTGTTATGAATAAAGCATTTATAAATTAATAGAATAAGGGGCTGGAGGACACTCTAAAAATTCAATATTTTTGTTTTGCAAAATAAGACCTATTTTGCAATTTTAATAGCTATTTCTTGGTAAAAATTTGCACAAAAATAAAACATTTTTAATTTTTAAACAAAAAATGTGTGTTTGTCATAAAAAATGACGTTTATTTTTCACTAAATATACAGTATTTTTAAGCTGTTTTTGGTTAAAAATAGAACTTAAAAAAATAAATTTCACTTTTAAAATTTAACAAAAAAAAAAATTGACCTTCCATTGAAAACATGATCACTAAAAAATGCATTATTTTTATGTTTTTAAGCTGTTTAAGATAAAAAGCTGCTTTTCTGATATTTAAAATTAAAACAAAATGTATTCTTTTTAACGAGATATCCAACATTTTTGTAAGTTTATTGAAAAGGTAAGATAAAAGCCATTTCATATTTTTTTAAATATATAAAAATTACTTTTTTTAAACAATTTTTTCCTAGATACCACAGCTTTATTCGTCAATAAATTTTCCTCTGAAAGTTGTATTTTCATCATTACAGAGCAATCATGAGCTTTTTGTAAACTTCTTATTATAAATTCAGGAGATAAATTCTTTTGGTATGTATATATGTTATTTAAATCCACATAATCTTCTAGTTTTTTTTATTGTTTCTTTCGACATTTTATTTTGATATCTTGATACAAATGACATGTTTAATTTGTTAATATTTTCGATTATAAAAGAATCCCTCAGAAATTGAAACTTAGACTCACGAGATCAATTGATCTTATCACTGTATTCTTTTATGAATTTCTCAGATAATTTTGATGTCTTAAAATTTCATCCCAAGGAAGCAAATTTTCATTTAGTATTAAAAATGCCCCCGAAAAAGGTCGATATGCACTTATATAATCCCAATCCACCTTATCTTTAAATTTCATTATAAAAAGTTCAGATAACTTTTTATATTTTGAAATTAATTTTCAATCTACAGTATCTGGTGTGAAAATTTTTAAATAAATACTCATTAAGAGGATTTTTAGCTACTTCTATCGAACCAATTTGTGTCATTTATTTAGATTAGAAAAAGTCAATTCTTTCTATACATTTAAATTGTTTTGATTGCCATCTGGTAAAATTTCTAAATTTAATTCATCTGGAGATAAATTTTATCATTTGACATATTTCGATATCTAAATATTTTATAAATACATCTTAAAAAAAGATTATTTTCTTCTATATGTAAGTAAGGTTTTAATTTAGTTAATAGTCCATCACTCGAAATTGATAATTTAACAGAGTCGTTTCTCTTTTACCACGTGTAAAGCATGTAACTGAATCGGTATCAATTGTTAAAAGTCTAGTAAATATAAATTCTTTTCCAATTTGCAATTGTATTAAGGATACGATATTCAGATTAAAGAAAAAATTGTAATTTTCATATGCATATTAATTATTAGTTTTGAATCAGGTTCCAATAGTTTAGAGCTCATTAATTATCTCATTAAATGGGATTCTACAGGTCTAAAACTTCCAGTATAATATGTTGCATATTTCTCTTTAATAATAGCATAAAAATTTTGAGAATAAACATATTCCTTTGTTGTATATATATATATATATATATATATATATATATATATATATATATATATATATATATATATATATAATGTACATCATATAATCCATCATTATCTCGTATTAAAATACTGTCATTCTTTTTATTATTAATGAGTGTTTTTCCGTCTATATAATACTTATTACACGCATGTTACTTATCAGTAGAAGTTGGAATATCTATTATCTTTTTGTTTTTAGCATCAAATAAATTTTGTTTCAAAACTAAAGCATTGCTTTCAAAGTAATGTTTATTAACAGCTTTTTTTCGTTTACAGGATCTTTTATATTGTTAATTATTTGATCTTTAGCATAAAAACCACTTTGACCTGAATGTATTAAACTTTTCTTTTCTAATTCTTGTACAATTTTATTCACATAACTCAAATTAACTGTATCATGTAAATCTTTTGGATCTGACACATTTGAAATTATTTTATGTTTTGCATTATAGTTATCATTTTGTGAATGAATAAGAGATGCATCTGATGAATTTACAACGTCTTGTTTAAAATGTTCATGAATTCTATCCACATATGATTTTGTAGCAGAATCGGTTAATTCTAAAGGTTCATTTACATTTCTTAAACTCTTTTTTTCTAAATCGTTTGTTAATTTAAATCCTACATCCAGGAGGACCTGGAGAGAGGTCATTCTTTTATTTCCTCATCAAACAAAGCTGTCATTTAATAATATAATAGAATCATAATAATTTCAATATTTAAATCACTACTTCAGATTGAATTTTCATAGAACATTTGTTTCTTTTCTACAAGATCAAGTGATTTTCGTAGCCTCATTTTTAAACCTCCAATTGACTTCAATCATTAAACTTTTCAGGTTTGTATAAATTTCATGATTTTTTAGATTAAAACAAATTATAAAATATTTACTGAAATTTAAACAATCTATCATATAGTTTGTTTCTGCATTTGTATTGTTCATTCCTGCTTCTGAAAGAGCTGTATATATTCGATTATAATGCTTTTTTTTTATTAAAATCCATGAAATAACTTACTGTTTGAAATTTTATATTATTAATCATTAACCAACATTCTGTCATATTCAAGTTATCAAACATTATGTTGTTTTGTCTGATATTTTCATTTCTTTCATTATATTGAGGAATGACGTATAAACTTAAAACTTCATCAGATGTTGCAGAAATATTATAAGATCCACTTGCATTTTTATTAAATAAATTTGATTTGATAATATTATAATGATCTCACTTTATTTCTTTTGGAGTATCAGATAATTTTAGTCGACTGAATTTTATAGCAGCTGAATTTAGAAATTTAACACATGGTAATCAGTTTTGCCGCCTTTAAATATTGTTCATCTAGCGATAAAGTGCGCCAAACCTCCTACGGCAACCTCCTACGCTCTTGTTTCTCTCTAAAAAATTTGATTCATTATTTTTGATTATTTTTATTTTTTATTTATTTATTTATTTATTTTGTAGCGGTATAGTCCGCGGTCTATATCGATCTCAAATAAATGTTTGTTTTTCTTTTTTTATCGACGGATTCTTTATTTAAGTCCTACCATTTTGATCAATCGACCGGGAGGTAAATTAGAGCGTCCTATTTACACAAAAAAATTTGAAACTCATACTGTTGAATATCGTTAAAAAGCATTACTTTCGTTTTTCATTATAGCGGACTTGAATCGCAGACGAGGCATTTTGAAATTAAAAGTTTGGATGATTAGGAGCTTATGTTAAAAAGTGATAAAAGTCAAGAATGATGATGCAGTTACTTTTGAGGATTTGCATTTGTAAATGAACAAATCCCATCAAATTGAAAGTGAATTAATTAAGCACCATTTACTATATTAAAGTGAATATAAGTATAATCATTTAAATTAGCTATGTCTGCTATCTTTTTACCTTCTTGTTCTGCATCTTCATATATTTTTGCTCCAAATCCTAAAATTTGGTACAATTCACTTTTGGATAAATCAATTTTATAATGATATTTCAATTTAATAGCAAATCTTTGACTTTCTTATATAATTCCAAATAATATTGGAGGATCATTTCCAAAGTATTTAACCATGTAACGATTCAAACCTTTTATACTGTAATGACCATTTGGAATAGTAAACTCTACCCATTTCTTACCATCAAAGTATGAAAATTTATTATTTTTGTCTGTAATATTATTCCAAGAAATATACATAGAAAATGACTGAAGAGCTATTTCCTTAAAATTAAAAGGGTTTTCAATATTCAATTGTAAAATATTCTGATCTACTAGCATTTTTAGAATCTAAAATGAAGTACTTTATTTATTTAAGTAACAATTTTCTCATTGGAAATACTAGGTTCTTGAATAAATGAATATAAATATCAATAGGGGATTTACCTTTATTTATTTCAGTTATATATTTCATACAATGAAAACCACATTTTACAGATGTAGGCAACTGTAAAAGTCTAGAATTATAACGAATTTCTTTTCCTGAAGATTTTAAATAATTAACTGTATTTTTAGGAAGAAAATCATTCTTTATTTTGATTTTTTCAAATTCCTATTCTAAAAACGGACAAAATATTCTACACAATCATATATTGGATCAGTATAGTAACAAACCCAGTTAGTTCCACTACCTGTTGATTTATCTAAATGAATAATTCCGTTTTCAAATTTTCTTATATTTAGCATATCTATAGTAATTAGTATCATATTAATAGCATATCTATAGTAAGTGTACTTCTAAATCCTTTTTCGTTTTTCATATTTTCTTTTATTATTTTGTTGGATATTCCGAGGGAAAATAAATCCCCTTTCCACAACCTTTTTTTTATCCCAGATTTTGAAATTTTATCTAATATATATTTTTTTTTTGTTCAACATCCTGCTGCACGACTAGCAGCTCCAAGTCCTGAAGATGTTAGAATAGGAATCAAGAATGATCAAAATCCTCCAGTTTTTTTGTAATTGAGTTTTACAAATTTTAATTCTTTTACTTTTTGCAATTTGATTGATTTGTGTATTCGTGAGATGTAAATCATAATTAGAAGTTTTACTTTTATCTATTTGCAATGAAACTTCTTCTCCTTTTTAATATCCATATTTTAATTTTGAAATTTGATTTTTTTTTTATCACTCAAATAAACTTTTTTTGTTACATACATTTATTTAAAGTCAAATTTTTTTATAATATTTTTTTACGTCATCATTTGTCACTGTTCCTTCTTTTAAAAGTTTATCCAGCATAATGATTATTTGATTATATAATTTTTTAGATTTAAAAACTTAGCATATTTTATTTATTAATTCATCTACTTTGTTCATACCACTGCCTATGTACTCATTTCCTGCTTTGAGAGTATTCAATGCTTTTATATACATTTTTAAACCATTCATGTTAGAATCGGCTACATTTATTTTATCTTGTATGTTTTGTTTTTTTCTTTTCACTGGTCTCATAATTTCTGTTTTTAGTTAAATTTCCTTTGAGTCTTTTATACTCATCTCGTTTAGCTTTTGCCGTATGAATTATTTCATCTAACTCTTCATCTGTTTCATTTAATAGCTCAGAAGGCAATTCTAATCCTTCATTTTTAAGTAAATCAAAGTATTTATTAAAATTCAACCTTATTATTCCTTCAGCTTTATCCATTAATATTTCAGCAACTGAAGAATAATCTAATGCCCATTGTTTAAATGATTTATTTTGAGATATAAACGACACATTATCTGTTATAAATCTTTTATAGCATATTGAATACTTTTAAGATATTATTTGCTTGAAATTTCCTGGTAATTTTTTAATTACTAGTTTATGTGAAAAATTACTGGCTTCTCTTAAAGATATTTGAATACCTAAATCGGATTCAAGTTAAACTTCATTATTTTTTATTATTTTAGATAGTGTAATTTTATTATTTCTAACTCATTTCTAATCTGTTGTTTTAATTTCTCATTTCCTTCACGTTCAATAATATTCATTTATTTATTAGTAAATTATTTTCTACTTCAAGTAGATTATTTTTTACTCCGAGTAGATATTTTAAAAATAAATAAATGATAAAAAAGATTACACGGAGCCTGAAGAATTTACAGATGAAATTAAAAATCCTTTATTACCAAAACATTCTTTAAACTTTTAATTGTTGGCAATACAGGCTCAGGAAAAACTAATCTGCTCGTTAATTTAATATATGATTATTTGAGATTTGATAGTTTGTGCTAAAAATATTTAAGAACCAAAATATATTACACTGCAAGAAAATTTTACTATGCTTGATGGCATTGAAATAAGAAAAGATATCATAAATTGTAATAACATAAAGAGAAAAGAATTATTGTTGGAATTGCTTAATAAGTATAAGAAAGAACAATATTTTCAACATTATTTTCAAACATTATTTTCTTCTGATTTCAAAGAATTCATAAAAGTAGATAATTTAGATCCATGTATGAAAAATCTAGTAATTTTGATGACTGTATGGCTGAAAAAGATCAAAGTGATATAGCTGAATTATTTATCAGAGGACGAAAGAAAAAATGCATCCATTATTCATCTGAGTCAATCCTATTATTCTACTCCAATTAATGTAAAAATGATTGTTATTATTTAATTTTCTTTATTTTACAACCAAGAAAATTCCAACAGATTAAATTGATGATTGAGAAATTGATGGAAATCTTACTAACGAAGAATTTAAGAAATTAAACAAGAAAGCAATTAAAAAACGTTTTGATTTATTTATGTTGGATTTATGTCTAAATATGAGATTTAGAAGAAATTTTGAGCCTTTATAAATGGAAGAATATTTGGAAAAGAGGGTTTTTATACATCGAAAGTCTTATCAATTGATGAATATATTGAGTGTTTCGTTATTAGTTTGTAAGTTTTTATTCAATGCATCTGGTTTATCTGGATTCGTTTTTCTTCCCTTAACAGCATTGAATATAACAGCAGGAGTCATTAAAATAATTGAGAAGTTCTTAAATATCTCTGCTGAAAAGAGTGAATACAAACAAGCTTATAAATTTTATAAGCAGCTATTAAATTTATGGAAATCAAATAATTTGACTGAACAAGGAGTATGTATGAGAAAAGAATATATTCAAAATTTACAACATTTTTCTATAGAGAAAACTCAATTAAATTTTTATAAGAATATTGATAAGTAATTTTACATCTAAATAAATTTGTAATAGAAAGAATTGCAAATGGAAAAGGTGTTATTAATAAATCTATTAATATTATTTACCATTTGAAATGCATCTACCTGGACATTCATGTACGGAACCAGGAACTCAATTACTGCATGGAAAAACAAGATGAAATTCAGAATTATCATACAAAGAATGGAGCAAACCAATTAACAAAATTGATGAAGCAGCGTATAGACATAATATTTATTATTTAAAAAATAAAGATATTAAAACAAGAAATGAAATATGTGATACCAATATGTTAGAAGAATCAGATGGAATTCCAAATCTTACAATTCGTGAAAAATTTGAAAGAGGAATTGTTAAACCAATCATTAAAGCAAAAAGGACATTTGGAATGGGTTCACTCATTTACTGCTTAAAATGTAAAACTCATACAAACAGTAAATACATTATAACTACTGCATCCAAAAATGAAAAACCTACGATGAAAAAAATTTGTGTTAATTGTAATTTTTTTTATTAAAAAGTGTTCATTTTTTCAAAAAAAGCAGATAACATTTTAAAAAATGTATATTGTGGTTCCAATGAGTTAAAAAGAAAAACGAAATTTACTCAAAAAGATATTAATGGTTTTTTTTTTTTTTTATACTAAAGATGTATATACAAGTTAATAAAAAATTCAAAAGAAGAAGGATTTATTATTGATGATCGACTGCAAGCAGATTTATTATTCATAAAACATTTCAGTAAATGTTAAGATGGCATCAATTACATATTAAGTGTTATAAATATGTTTAGTAAATATGCATGGGCTGTTCCAATTAAAAGAAAGACAGGTGAAGAGGTATCAAATGGTCTTAAAAAGAAATTCAAAGAGAGAAAACCATCAAATATTCTAACTAATTATAGCTTGGAGTTCTTATCCTCCGTAACACAAAAATTGTTTTCAGAAAATAATATTCAGTGGTTTGGTGCTAATAATAACGAAATTAAATGCTCAGTAGTTGAATGATTCAATAATGCTTTAAATGTAAAAATAACAACAATTTTAGCAGCTAATAATACAAGAAGATATGTAAATGTATTAGATAAATTAGTTTACAATTATAATAAATCAATTATAATAATACAATTATAATATCACAGATCTATTAAAATTGCACCAACAGAAGTAAGTAATAAAGGAAATGAAAATATGGTGTATAATTGGTATGTTAAAAAGATAATCAAAAAACCAAAATTTAAAGAAAGTGATGCAGTAAAAATTTCAAAATGTAAAGAAACGTTGACAAGAGGTTATCATCCTACATTTACAGATGAATTTTTTATAATATCTTAAGTGTTAAAAACAGATCCAATAGCATATAAAATATCAGGGTTAAACAACGAAGAAATTGAAGGCACTTATTATGAGAATGAAATAGTTAAACATATTAAAAGAGATGAAATCTATCAAATTGAAAAAATAATAAAAAAGAAGAAAACAAGTTATTAATAAAGTGTCAAATTATCCAGAAGAATATAATAGCTGGATAGATAAAAAGAGATTTAATTGTAAATTAAGGGGTATGTGATTTACATTCCTCTTTAAAATGATAATTTTTGGGGAGGCAGAATTCTCACCCCCCAAAATTGTTATTAAAGGATAAAAAATCAACAAGGTAGAACACCCCCCCAAAAAAAATTGAAGGGGGAGGGGCTAAAAATATTAAAAAATCAACTAGGGTGGATCTTTTTTAGTTGAAAGAATTAACAAAAACCTAAAAATACAAATTATTTAACATTTAATGTTTAGTTTTTATTTTATTTAATTTTTCAATATCCCTTATATGAATTGTATAATTATTTAATGATTTTATACCATTGAAATATACTTCTATATCATCTATATGCTCTCGAACACACGGTGTTCCGACCCTGTATACTCAATGTATAAATTTAATTTCTCTGCGCACCAGATGGCGCTAACCCAATAATCGTTTTTGGTCAGTCAAGCAATAAAATTTCAAAAGAACGGACGTGTCGTTTCTGTGTGCCAATATTATGGTCCGTCGAGCCGGAGCACGAAACTAGCAAAAAAAAAAATTATTTGGTGATGCATAGAAGCGGCCAACGACTGTTGAATCAAAAAACAACAACAAAACCAGTGATTGAGTGAAGGTCACAAAACCAAAATGGATACCCTTCTTAAAACCAAAAGGATAATAAAGGGTAAGCTAACTCGTTTAATTTCGCAAGTCAATAGCTTACAAAATCAAGCAAATTCTCTTTCTATTATTGAAGTGTATGAAAATAACGTAAATTCTTTAGACAATGAAATAAACAAACTAAATAATGATATTCTTTATGCATGTTCTGATTCAGAATTCGATACATTTGAAAGTGAAATACATGAACTGTTTTCTAAAATAAGTAATTTAAAAATCATTCTTAAAGACGAATCAAGAAAACTTTCAAAAAAATGATTGTCATAAAGAAGTAACTACAGTCAACACTGTTAAACTTCCAAGAATAGACTTACCAGTTATCACTTCAAATTCCATAGATTGGATTTCTTTTCGTGATTTATTTTTATCGAGTGTTGGTAATAATGATAGTTTAAGTAATAGTCAAAATTGCAATATCTTAAACTTTCTGTTAAGGGAGAAGCATATACATTATTACAGTCTATTCAAATTACAGATGAGAATTTCAAATTAGCTTGGGATATGCTTTACTGAGCGCTTTGAAAACGAAACAGAAATCATAAATGCAGCATTAAATAAATTAATTTCTCAGCCTATTCTTAAACATGAATCAGCAGCGGGTTTGAGGAAATTAATTGATACAACACAGCAATGTCTTGATACATTAAAAATTTTGAAACAGCCTGTTGAGCATTGGGATACCATTATTATTTTTCTTTCAAAGAGTAAGCTTGATAACGAAACACTGAGAGTGTGGGCGTTAGAGCAATCGAACAAAAAGCTTCTTCGCGGAATTCAAAACATTCATGCTGAATAGATCGTGTGCGCTTTCGTCTTTAGGCAAGTGCCAAAAAAGAGAAAGTAGGTCAATTTGATGGGGAAAACGGTTGCAAATCAAAAACAAAACAAATATTCTTTTTCATCTCAGATTGTTTCTAATTTATGCATTTATTGTCGAAATGATTCTCATTCGCGATTACATAGTTGTGATAGTTTCTTAGATCTTCCAGTAAAGGAAAATGGAATGTAATTAAAAACATCATTTATGCGCTAATTGTTTAAAAGATAATAAAACTCATCCTATTTCTAAATGTCGCTCAGGCATGTGTAAATTATGTTCAAATTGCATAATACATTATTGTGTTCGAAAAATACACATGATACAAAAATCGAAACACAAACAACAAATGAACATTCTACTATTAGTAGTAATAATGTAGTTGTACCTGTAATAAAACAGTTTTATTACCAACAGCAATTGTTAATGTTAAGGACATTAATGGTACATTACACATAAATGCAGAAATTCTTATCGATTCAGCAAGCCAAGGCTCATTTATTAGAGAAAGTTGTGTAAATTTATTGCAACTTAAACGTAATAGAATTAACATAAATGTTGATGGGCTTAGTTCTCGAAATGTAGGTAAGCTCTCAGGTTCGGTATCATTGCAAATATCATCTCTATTTTATAAAAACACACATATCACTGTAGATGCATTAATTATACCCAAAATCACTTGTGACCTTCCTCAATTCAAACTTGATGCTTCAGCATTAACTTCATTCAAAATATACAACTGGCTGATGTTACTTGCTTGCAGCCTGGTCCTATAGACATTCTCTTAGGTGCAGATGTGTTTGGAGAAATAGTGCTCCATAAAAACATTACTAGTCCTGGACATTCTGTTAACTGCACTAGAAACAATTTCCGGATGGGTTGTTTTAGGCAAAACAAACAATATCTCAAAAACAATAATTACAAATCACGCTAGTTGTACCGCAATCGAGTATCAACTTGATAAATTTTGGCAACTAGAAGAAGTTTCTGAAACTAAACCTTATTCAAGGAGGAAATTGCATGTGAAAATCACTTCGAAAAACATTCTTTCGTGATTCTACTGGCAGATTCAATGTCAAATTTCCATTCAATGACTCACACAATGAACTTGGATCATCTAGAGACATTGCATTGCGCCGTTCAACAAATTGAACGTCGCTTTTCTAAAAATCAATCTCTACTTGAACAATATCATAAATTCATGGACGAATACATAAAACTGGGGCACATGGAATTAGTTCCTGAAAGTGAAGTTAATTATTCCAGCCAAATCTAGCTTTTACCTTCCACACCATCCAGTTCCCAACAAAAAGTGGTGACAAGTTCCGGGTAGTGTTTGATGGATCTGCTAAATCATCTAATGGTGTTTCTCTTAATGATATACTCATGGTGGGACCGCAAATACAGACTGATTTAACTACATTGCTTATTAAATTTAGGATGCATAAAATAGCGGTTGCTGCAGACATTGAAAAAATGTATAGACAAATAACTTTACAAGATCCAGATTTCCAAAGAATCGTCTGGCGCAAATCAAAATATGATGCAGTGAAGGATTACAGATTATCAAGACTGGCTTATGGCACTGCCTCAGCACCATACCTGGCTGTAAAATGTCTACAAAAATTAGCAGAAGAAGAAGCAGAGAAATATCCATTGGCTTCTAAGGCAGTTCTCGAAGACTTTTATGTTGATGATCTCATGTCTGGAGCGAATTCAATTTCCCAATGCCATGGAACTGCACCAACAATTAATGCAAATGTTGTCAAGTGCCAAATTTCCTTTGAGAAATGGGCTTCAAATTCTAAAGAATTTTGAACTCAATTGATCCAAATTTACGGTTATCAAACACTTCTTTAAGCTTAGACAATGATGAAACTGTGAAAACATTGGGACTACTTTGGCAACCCGAGTTGGATATATTCTTTTTCAAAACTAATCAATCATTTCTTGTAGATAACTTAACTAAGCGGACATTACTATCAACAATTTCAAAAATATTTGATCCTCTTGGATGGTTATCTCCAATTACCATTCATTACAAATTAATAATTCAAAACTCTGAAAATCAATTGCAGTGGGACGATACTATTCCTTCAACCATAGCATATGAATGGAAGCAGCTTTCAGAAAAACCCTTGTTCGTGAAAAGACGTTCAAATTCCCAGATTCTTATTTTGGGATTCAAATAACAAATTTCCAGTTACATGGCTTTCCAGTGATGCCTCGGAAAAGGCATATGCAGCAGCAATTTACTGTCGCTCAGTCTCAAGTACTGGTGAAATTAAAGTTCATCTAGTAATTGCTAAGACAAAAGTTGCTCCACTTAAAACTGTTTCACTTCCGAGATTGAACTATGTGGTGCTCTGCTGTTAACTAAATTGATGGACTTCACTTGCAAGGCTATGAACACATCCATTTCCCAAGCTCAATTTTTATACTGATTCTACCATCGTTCTATCCTGGATTGGTTCTTCTGCCAGCCGATGGAAATGCTTTGTGGCCAATAGAGTGGCAAAAATACAAACTCTTTCTTCCCCTACCCAGTGGCATCATGTTAGTGGAAACATTAATCCTGCTGATCTTGCTACTCGTGGCACATCATCTTCTGAACTACTTTCTTCATTATGGTTAAATGGTCCAAAATTTCTTTATAATTCTACTTTCTTTCAGATAAAGCAGCCTGAACTACCAGTTAGTGATCCTGTTCCAGAAGAAAGGTATTGTACTTTACAATCAACCACTGAAAACAAAACCCACTGTACTGACTTTGATATTTTTTTTAAATATTCATCCTTTTCTAAACTTAAACGTATAACAGCTTTGTGTTTAAGGTTTATGAACAATTGCAGAAATCCTATGAACAAATTAACAGGATTTTGCAAACTTGTGAATTAACTAATGCGATGCATGTGTTAATAAAAATAGTTCAAACTAATGAGTTTAATAATGAGATCAATGCATTACAGAAAGATAAAACAATATCGTGTAATAGTAAAATTTTATCTTTAAATCCATTTCTTGATAATTCAGGCATTCTAAGAGTAGGTGGTCGTTTGAGACATGCAAATATAGTATACAATCAGAAACATCCTATTTTGTTGGCAACAAGGCATAGATTAACTGATCTCATTGTTAAACATTTTCATGAAAATCTTTTGCATGCTGGTTCACAACTTGTTCAATCATGTATTGCAGAACAGTATTGGATTATAGGTGTTAGAAATGTAATTAGGATTTAATCAGAAAATGTGTAAAATGTTGTAGAATACGAGCTTCTGTAACCAATCAGATGATGAGCGATTTACTATCTTCTCGCATTTCTCCTGCTCCTGCATTCTTGCGATGATGTGAGTGATTATGCTGGTCCTTTTCAAATTAAAGCATGTAAAGGTAGAGGCTCCAAATCATACAAAGGGTATATAGCACTTTTTGTTTGCTTTACTACAAGAGCTATACACCTAGAATTAGTTACCGACTTATTTGCAGAGATGCGTTCATTGCATCTCTTAAGAGATTTATTTCACGCAGAGGTAAATGTAGTGATATATACAGTGATTGTGGTACCAACTTTATTGGTGCAAAGCGCAAACTCATGGAAATTGAGAAACTTAGAAACTCCAAAATTATAATCAAAATGTAAACAATTTTATGTCTGAAAATGGTATTAATTGGCATTTAAATGTTCCAGGTGCACCTCACATGGGTGGACTATGGGAAGCTGGCATAAAGTCTACCAAATTTCATTTAAAACGCGTTATAGGGGAGACAAAACTAACTTATGAAGAATTTGAAACATTGTTAACTCAACAGAGACTTGTCTTAATTCTAGACCTTTAACTGCATTATCTACCGATCCAAATGACTTGTCAGCCTTAACACCTGGCCATTTTATTATTGGTAGGGCATTAACAAGCCTTCCTGAACCAAATTACGTTGATACAAACATTTTTCTTTCAAAATGGCAGCATATTCAAAAAATGGTGCAACAGTTTTGGAAACGTTGGCATAAGGAATATCTCACACGGTTGCAGCAAAGGCCAAAATGGCTACTGCCGACTAAAAATTATCAAATTAATGATCTATGTCTTTAAAAGAGGACAATTTACCCCAACAAAATGGAAAATGGGTAGAATAATTCAATTGCACCCTGGACTTGACAATAATGTTAGGTAGTTACTCTAAAACATCAGATGGTGTATACAAAAGAAACATAACAAAATTATGCCAACTTCCTGTGTAATGCCAAATTCATGGTTAAATTTAAATAAAATTTTATTTCTTATATATGTACAATTTTATACTTCCATTGCATTTTAACATATAAAACTTTTTTTATTTATGTGTTTGTTTTATATTTTTTCATTTATGTTCATTTATTTGTATATCTAATCTTTATTTGTAAAGTATATTTGTATATCTAATTTTTTTTGTATGTTACATATTCTGTTTCTTTGAAATAATATTTCAAGGTGGGCGGCATGTTCCGACCCTGTATACTCAATGTATAAATTTAATTTCTCTGCGCACCAGATGGCGCTAACTCAATAATCGTTTTTTGTCAGTCAAGCAATAAAATTTCAAAAGAACGGACGTGTCGTTTCTGTGTGCCAATACACGGTTAAATAAATTATTAAAATTTGGGTTCTATTTTTATTTCATAAATTACCATTAATTTTGGATATTTTTCATCTAATTTATTTGAATGCTGATTTTTAGATTTCCTTGGAGTTCTCATTGCATAATATGGATTTTTACATTTTGATTCATTTTTTACAATTAATAGAAATGCATGTCTTTTTGCCTCATTCATTGTTTTAATAGACATATCTTCTTCAAATTCTTAATATTCAAAATTTTTAATTTCTAATTCATTTTTCATCTTTTTTAATTCTACATCTTTATTCTTAATTTCTTCTAATTTATTTTTTATCTGATCTATTTTATCTTTACATATATTTATGAATAAACTGATAACTATAATAATCTTTTACTATTTTCATTACTTTTACATGAAATTCAGGAGAAATCCAACAACCAATATTAATTATTAAATCTACATGCACTTATGTACCAATTATGTTATATTTTTATGAAAATCCACCTTTGATTTCATAAATTAAACTATTTTTTTACAAAAGAAAAGAAATTACACTTTTTTACCCGATCTTCTAAATATTTGATTAGTCTTTTTGCCTCTAAATTTTGATGCTACTTTTTAAATCTCTTACCTCCAAAGCTTAGTAGGATTAAAAAATTCCCTATTTTTATCTATTATCAATTTAAAATCTCCAAAGAATCCATACCAATAGTTATCTTTAATTTGTTAATAACATACGTCCTTTAAAGAAGTCATTTATAGAAATTCACTTTTTATAAATCCTTTTTAAAAATAATTCAAGTTATATAATTCTCTTTTATTTTAATAAATATATACTGCAGATTTGTTCAAGGGACACGTTTTGTACCCCTCATTTATGAAGTTATTATTTTACATCTTTATATTGATTTTTTTAAGAGGATACTATTTTATATTTAAATAAAGTTGAAAAGATATTACAAAAGTATTGCTATTGAATATCAATCTATTTAAATTTAGAATGGAATTAGAATATGATAATTTAAGACATAGAAATTCTCACATAGGGTTATTTTTTGGAAGGCCAGATTTTAAATTAAATAGTTATGATAATAGATGAGAATAATGGAGTTACATATAAAAAGAATATTAAAATCACATTATATTTTAAGCAATTAATAGTCAAACATATATTTGAAAAGTTTGAAGATAATTGTGATTTGTTAGATGTTTGGGTTTACAGATTAAGACAAGCTTTGCGAATTATAAGAAAACAAAAACATTTACTTATAATTCTACTTTAATTACTTGAAAATATATTTAATGAATATATCAGAATAGTATAAAATTAGTTACTTGAAAAATATAATAAATAAATACTAATATACTTAATAAATAAGTTTAGAAAAAATAGCGAAATATCCCTTTCCGTGTGGTGTATACTTACACTTGAAATTATAATATTTTTGTAGGGGTATTATAATATTTTTGTAGCTTTCCGAGATAAACAAACAGTCCGTCACACTTTTGACTTCTAGGTCGCAGTTTATTTACTTTCCCAGTTGTATGTAAAAGAGCCAAATCTTAATTGCATCAACTCATTCTAACTTTTATTTATTTATTATTTTATATTATTTTTTTTATTTTTTTTTATGTAGAGGAGCTAGTTTGGGCTCGAACTAAGGACTAATTCATGCTACTCTAGTATCCTAACCACTACACTACTGGGAACTGAGAGACTTATTTTTTTTAGTTTATATAAACATTTCACCTAATAAGCATTGTTCGCACAACTGATAACAGTCTTTCAATGAATAGTGCTTCCATTTATATTATAAAATTAGAAAATATATAAATGGATGATTTTATTCAAGCTCAAAAAATATATTATGCTAGTGATGAAGAAAATAATATTTCTGTACCAAATCAGTATTTAAAAGTTTTTAAAAATATTCAAAAGAAAGATATTACTTATGAAAGTTCAGAAGATAAAAATTATTATAATGTAAATATCTAATCATTTTTGAAACAGAGATTATGTAAGTAGGATAAATATTTTCAAACAATTGAAAAGAAAACATAATTTAAATTTTACATTGCAAGCTGATGAAATATTTTACAAACTTTTAGATTTTAATTATTACAAGAAAAAACTTTGAAATATTTGTATACCATGAAAAAGATTTGTGACTATTTTGGAATAGAAAATAATTTAAAATTTCCAGAAAATAAAAATGAATGGAATGAGTTGTTAGCATTTTTAAATAATTAGATTTATAAAACGCGGTTTTATAGGCAGCCCTAATTTTGGTCTCTACTTAAAAATCAATATTATTCAGAACTTGATTTATCATTTTAGAAATATTCCAGTGATTTAAAAATTAATATATTTTTAACTACCAGAACTTAGTTTATTGTAAGAAATATTTTTATTTAAAAAATAAAACATAATAAATGAATATGATTGGTAGAGATTGTAAAATAAAAAGAATGAAGAAGAATTTTATATGCACATAGAATGACTCGTTGTATCAAAGTGGAATATTCACAACATGAGATGTGTGAATGTGAAGTTTATTATACAAAATGGCATAAAGCTTGACATCAAAAATCAAATAAACATAAAAGATTATTAGCCGCTGTTATAACTGCTAATGAAGATTTAATTATTAAATTTTAAGGTCTTTAAAATTATTTTCATACTTTTCAAAACCCTTTATAAAAAATTCTAAATAAATTGGTTATCAATTTTTTAAAATTTTCCTTTTTGAAATTTCTATATAAAAATACATTACATAAATTAGTAGCTCTAGTTATCAATTTTTTAAAAATCTATTTTTTATAAAAATTGCTTTCTAATAAATAGAAACTCTTCCTTTTTTATTTCTATAGAATTATGGTTTTTTTTCATATTGAAGATACTTTGAGTACTTTAAGTATTCAAAAATAGGAAAATGTTATAAAAGATTTAAAAATAAAAAGCAAAAGTAAATCTAAGAATGATATTATTAAATCTATAACATCTTATATTCGAAAAACTGGCAAATTATGAATAAGCGTTAACAGATAGATTGAGGTACTTGTGATTATGAAGGTCTCGTAAAAAGAAAATATTTATTAAATATCCAAAGAAAAGAGAAAGTTATTTGATTCATATAATTTAAAATTTAATAAAAATACTATAAAGATTTTAAACATGTGAAAAATGAAAAAAATTAAAGAAGAAGTAAAACTGAATGAGTTATTTAAGTTAATTATGAAATTATTTTAGTTGATTATGAAATTATAGAAATTAAAGGTAAATGTATATAGAAATGTAGGAATCATAGAAAAACTTATTGTAAAGATTAATAAAATTAAACCTGTTCAGTATTTTAATAATTTGTCAGATTTATATAGAAAAGCTATAAGAAATATAAATGGTAAAGTTAATATAATTGTGTGCATAAAATTTAGTGCACCTTTTCATCCTAAAATGATGTCTACTAAAGATGCTTACGAAGTATCTTTAGAAACATTAAATAATAAGATTGAATATAAGGAACTTGATGTATCTGAATGCATATTTCATTTTCATGTAATTGAATTATCAGAAGAAGGTAGACATAAATCATTAAGAATGTATTCAGAAACAGATCCTTCAAAGAAGTGTCAAAATTAAATAATGACAATATATGTGTAGCTAGATCTATTATCACTGCTCTAGCTGCTCAAAATCCAAAACTATTATGTGATAAACTAAATCATAAAAAATTAACTGGAAATGATAGAGTAAAGATCGCTTACTACAAAAACATTATCTGTGAAACTACATTATTCATGTAATATTTCTTTAGAAATATGTAGCTTTGAAGAGGTTAAAGTATTTGAAGAATTCTTAGATGTTCAAATTAATAATTATCGCAGAGAAAACCGCAATCAAATTTTATATTCTGTACACTATAAATCTACACGTATTTACATATATAAGATTTAAAATCATTTTAATCTAATTACTTCTATTACAAAATTTTAAGGTAAAGGTCATTATTGTTATTGCTGTAAAATAGGATATAAGAAAACTAAACGTGACAATTGTCTTTTCAAATGTAATAGATGTTTTGTTCAAAATTATGATTATAAAGGAGATAAAATATTTCGCAATAAATGCAATAGAAGATTTATAGGTAAAGAATATTTTTAAAATCGCAAAACGAAAGAATATAAAGGTTATAGTGTTTGTAAAATGTTATGGAAATGTTTAAAGTGTAAAAGTAGTTTGGAAATGAAACGTAAGGATCATGAATGTGAGATGCAAAAATTGTTGGAGATGGGTAATGAATGATCATAAATGCTGTAAGGAGGTATCTGTAAACAGAAGGGCTCTACTTTTATACGAGATCAAAAAGACTCGTGTGAGAAATGTGTAAACTTGATTTTACTGAAAAAAATATTTTTTTTTATCTTGAAACAATTCAAGAAACTGGAATTCATGAAATTAATCTATTAACATTTCATGATTTTGAAGGTAAAGAGGAAATAATTAAATATGAAAATGAATTTTGTAGTTGTTTATTTAAAGATAATCATTATGGATATACTTGTATAGCTCATTATGGAAAAGGATTTGATTTTCAATTTTTAGCTAAATATTGTTTCAAAAATAACATCAAAGTTTTTACTATATACAAAGGTAATAAATTAATTTATATGCATTCTCCTGCTTTCAATATAAGAGTTATTGATTCTATAAATTTCACAATGATACCATTTAAACAATTCCCAAAAACGTTTGGATTAACTGAATTTGCAAAAGAATAGTTTCCACATCTTTTTAATACCAAACATAATCAAAACAATGCTGGTAAATATCCTGATAAATATTACCATGGATATGATACAAAAGTTACTAATAAAAGAAATAATTTTAATAAATGGTATAACTTTGTTAAAAATGAAACATTTGATTTTCAAAAAGAGTTTTTAAAATATTGTAGATCAGATGTTGATATTTTTAGAAAAGAATGTTTGGAATTGAGAAGATTATTTTTAGAAACTGTATGCATAACTCCACTGGGTATTTACAGAGATAAATTCTTGAAAAGAGATACTATAGCTATTGATAACGATTCGATTTACAAAGATAAATATAATAAAAAATCGATTGTTTGGTTATATTATGTTTCAAAAAAAGAAAATGTTAATATTAAACATGCTTTGAATGAAGGAGAAAAAAAATTGAAATTCGGCAAAAAAAACTTATAAAGTTGATGGATTTCATGAAAATACAGTTTTTTAATTCCATGGCTGTTATTGGCAGGGATGTAAAAATTGTTTGTCTGGTACGCAAATAAATCTTAAAACTCAAATATGTTGATAAAATATTTATATGAAAAAACAAAAGAGATTAATAAGAAAATAATCAAAGAAGGATATGAATTAATAACTATATGGGAATATGCTTTTGACAATAATAAAGATATGAAAAAATACATAAAAAAAGAATTGAAAAAAGATTTACTTTTAGATCCTAGAGGTACTTATTATGGTTGTAGATGTGAACCTACTAATTTAAATATGAATTTAAAACGAATGTAAAAGGAAGACACCTAGATGTAACTTCTTCATACCTAACACTGTTAATTTCTTTGATTATTATCCAATTGGTTATACTGATAAAATATTTAACCGTGAAAAACATAATAAAAATTGGTGTGATTTAATAAAATGCAAAGCATTACCACCTCGGAAATTATATAATCCTATTGCTGCGTCGCGAGATCACTCCACGAGAGGTAAGTTCCTCTGTTCGGGTGTGGCAACAGGTGAAAAAGATAGAAGGTCTGTAAGGGTTGTGTTTTGAAATATATATGAATGCCGAAAGAGATGAGTGTTTTAATGTTTGTGCTGTGCTGTTTGATTTAAATAAATGTGGTTAATGTTTCCTTCAATGTTGTCATCGTAAAACAAAACTTGCTCGCATTCATTTTTACTGTAAATCCTGATAGGAATTACAACACCTGTACTACCTGATAAAGGAGAAAAATTGTTGTTTTTCACTATGTTTCATTATAAACATTTGGAATAATCTTTAAAGAAAGAAAGAAATGTAAGGATTGTTACGCAATCAGAATGTTCATAGGTACTTGGACTACGGATGAAATGAAATTAGCTATTACAATAGGATGTAAAATAATGAGTATTTATGAACTTTAAAAAAACTGCACTCATGTCCGTTAATTAAGGATAATGTAAGTTCAGGCAAAGGAAGAGACAGAAGCAAAACGAATGTGACTTATTTGTAAAGTATATTCATTAAACGAAAGGTAAAGAACAAAAACGATGCTACATGTTTGACATCATGAATAAAAATTGAGATTTTTACTCCATGGAGCAAATTTCTAAAAAGAACCTATTTACAAATACCAATATAACATGATTGGTATGAGGGTTAATACAAAGTATGCCTACCAGACGATGCAATACAGGCCTTACAACTCCTAGGAATGCTGAGTATCAAATTATCGATCCGATTTTGGGAAATATTACACCACTCATCAAGCAATGTTCTCCGAAGAAACATGTGGGAGGGGGTTGACGAGCTGCAATTTGTCGCCAAGCATGTCCAACACAGGCTCTATTGGATTCAAGTCCGGTGAGTATGCTGGCAGTCCGTACGGGTGATATCCTTCGATTGAAAGCATTCGTCTACAATGTTTGCATGGTGAGGACGGGTGTTGTTATCATCCCTAAACAAAAATTTTACACCCGAAATTCTACGCCACGAAACAAACGTACATATTGTTCCAGAATGACATCCCGATAGATGTGGGCTGTCATGGTTACATTCTAAATTTGCAGGTTAGTCCTGGAACACAGAATATTTCCTCCCCAAATGAACAATCCTGCGCCACCGTAACTGTATAGTTCAATGGTGTTCTCTTGGTGGTAACGGGTACCTGGGCGTCTCCATATGAAAGTCCGGTGAGAATCAAACTGAAACTAAACCTGGACTCGTCAGAAAACAGCACACAAGACCACGGTTGCGGTGTCCTCAATACATGCTCTCTACTCCAGGCTAACCACAGGAGACTATGAGTAGCGGTCAGTGGAACACATCTGACAGGCCTACGCGCATATAGATCAATGTGCCCTAAGCGTCTGTACACGGTCTGCCTTGAAACTGTCCTACCGGTAACTGAAAAGAGCTTACGAGACAGGTCAACTGCAGTGCTCCGTCTGTTTCTTTTGGCAATAACTGCCAAATACCGGTCCTCTTTCGGCGTTGTAACTCGGGGGTGACCTGTGCTATAATGTCTACTCACATTACCATCATCTCGGAATCGTTGCCAAAGTCTGGAGATGACACTCTGTGGGATTTCAAGTTCCTCGGATACTTCCAGCTGGATATGCGCCCACATTCCAGATGGCCGATAATTTTCCCACGTAAAACATTACCCGAATTCTTCCTTTGTGCCATAACTATGCGGTTATTGCATTGAAATGCTTTTAAAGCGCTTGTGAACAATTTTACTACTTTGCAACCGTTCCTTACATACCCCTCTCTAACACTCGTGTCATTGTGAAGAACTATCGGCGACATCTGGTGGTTTCTTCTTATCTGTTTATTATTCTCTAAGATATCTGTAATAATTCTGCTCGTGAAATTTTTATTTTAAAGTTCAATATTTGTGTAATTCTGAATTATCCTTATTTTATGAACATGAGTGTAAATCAAATGAATTATTCAAAAAGTACGTAAAACTGTCTTTAGAAATTAAACTCGAAATATGTAATAAATGAAAAAATAATTTGCAAAATAAAATGAATATAAAAATGTAGTCAAAGAGAAATTAGGCATAAAATTGAAAAACCTTTAAGAAAATCCAGGTTTGAGATTTATAGCTTAAATATGTTTGAACTCTTTATGGTACAAGTTTGAACAGCGAAAAAATAAGAAGCAAACTGAATACTAAATAGAGATTAAAGATTTTTATAGAATTATACTAGATGATACAATAAAAGATCTAAATGTGATATTTTTGAATGATTGCGTAGAAATAAGTTATAAAATGAAAGAACAGAATATGAGAAAAATAACTTTAACACAAATATTTATTTAGCAGCATTTACAACCAGCATTATTGCTCGAATACGATTTTATAAAATGATAAATAAATTAAAAGAAAAAGTTATATATTATGATACAGATAGCGTTGTTTGTATAGATGATGAAACCGAAAATATTGAAACAAGATGTATGTTCGGAGATTGAACTGATAAACTAGGAAACGACAAATATATAAAGCATTGGATATCTGGGGCATGTAAAGATTAGACTGAATGATGGCTCTGCATATGGTAAAGTAAAAAGATTTAAAATGTCTTAACAGAGTGAAACAATGTTAGATTTTGATAACCGAATGAATATAATTACAGGTGAAACTGATTCTACAGATGTTGAAATTATAACCAGTTTGAAACACAAAAAATAGAGATATTTCAAGTATTAAACCAAATAAGAGATACATGTTTGGATTTGATAAACGTAAAATCTTGGATGGTTATAACACAGTTTCTTTTGGATATTATGTTTGTATCTTAAATATTTTACATCTTTCATAGTTTCTATCCTTAATATTTTTGATTCTTAATTTTTTATATCTTTTTTAAATTATTTATAAAAATGCATTTAAAAAAAAGGACTGAATTAACATTGATATTCAATATTCAAGGATTTATCCTTCCATATAAAAAAATTGTCACAGAAATTAATTGGACACATTTAACAGAACCAATAGCTGAAACTATTTAAGTATTTACATCCGATTGTGAATTAACAGAACAAGAAATCAATATCGGTCGTAAATGCACGCACGAAATTCTTGATCTAAGATTTAAAACATATTCAGATGACAAAAGTTTATGGATTAGTATTGAAAATGCTAAAAAATTATATTCAATATTTATATAATGAATATGGTGGTACATTTGCTTATGAAGGAGGTATAATTTAAAAAGAAATCTTCGAGGAATTAAATAAACCAGATATTGATGTACTTAAATGTCCTATAATATTAGGTCCTATGTGCACTCTATATAAATGTTGTCAGTATAAGAAACCCATTCAAAAAATAGTTTTCAATAAATGGAAGGTATAAAATACTTAGATATCAGTGAACAAATAATAGAGAGTTCAAAATTAATTAACGATTTCATTGAAATCAATAAAACATATGACAGATATGGAATTGATGATTTAATAATGAAATATACTGATCAAATTTTAATTTTTTATTTCTTTTATTAGAACTAATTTCTTTTATTAGAATTAATAATTTTTATTCGAGAATTAGTTTTAAAAGTTAAAAATGAATATATAAGAGAAAAAGCACTTTATCTAGTAAATGAAACAACTTATTATATTATAAATAATTATTTTCAGATAATATTTTTCAAAACGTAAAATCAGTTATTAAAATGAAATATCATAAATGGAAGAATTCAACAACATCAAAAAGAATATCTATCTTGAAACTTTTAAATTGAGAGATTTAGAAGTTGAAAAATACAATTTGATTTCTTTAAAAAAAAATCAAAACAAAATCTGGATATTAATTGCAAAACTAGAAGTTAACGATAATTAAAAAGAATTTTTTTATTCTTGCCATGCTGATTTATCTGAAATAGCAATTAAAAAATTAATAAAAATAACTCTCTATTCTATTACAAAGGTAAAAAAAATATTATGATTAAGAGTTGGAAAAAATTTAAATCTTTATCTTTTTTTTAAAAAAAAAAAAAAAAAAAAAAACATATAATGGCTTTTATCTCAGCTTTTCAATAAATTAAAAAAAATATTGCATTTCTTATAAAAAAAACATACATTTCGCTTAAATTTAAAAAATAAAAGAGCACAATTTTTTTTATCACAAAATAGCTTAAAAGACTTAAGTTTTATTTAAAAAAAAATAAATAAATAAACAGCATAGAATTAAAGCATTTTTTAATAATCATTTTTTCTATGGAAGGTCAAATTTTTTGTTAAAATTTTAAAAGTGAAAAGACATCAATTTAACCCGAAAAAGCATAAAAACACTAAAAATACTATATATTTTAGTGAATAAAACGTCATTTTTTATTAAAAATTATGCTTTTTCGTTTAAATTTTAAAATTCAAAAATACTTTATTTTTGCAAATTTTTATCAAAAAACAACTATAAAAATTGCAAAATAGTTCTTAGTTTGCAAAAAATATCACATTTTTAGAATGTTCTCAAGCCCTCCTCACAATATACTACTTAAAGTTATGTAATTTATAGAATGTATGTAGTTAAATATCTAAAAATAGAGTGAAGCCCTGTGTGTGTCTGAAACCTTATCCCAACCATAAAATTATATCGACTTTACAAGTAAATATAATTTTTTTTAGTGGAACTACTTGAAAAAATATTTTACTTTCTGGACATGCAACATTAGCCGAGAGAGAATCGATTACCATCTTCAAATTCTTCGTGAACGTCTTCCAGTGAGGAATGCAGAGATGCGGAATCCCGGTGCCAGGTCGGGAGTTGTCGAAGAGTTTGTTTGCATTCGTCAGAACGTCTTCTGGGCTGTTGTCGCTCTTCTTTGCTCTTCGTCGACTCCTTTCTTTCACTGAAATTTTCATTATAGTAATATGCACTCAGTTATTGGGCTCTTCGTTATCCAATGTTAAAATGATGCTTGTGTAAGTAAATTAAGTTTAATCAATAGTTAAAGAATATGATTTATAATCTCATTCATATTACAAATATTAATCAAAATGTGTGGATAGTTTTAATGTACTAACAGCATTGATTTAGACTATTAAAACAAATTGAATAAAAGAGATTTTACTGCGAGAATAATAAAGCTTACATTCAAAGTCATAAACGCCAGTTATAAATGTTCATTCTTCTTCTGTTCTATTTTGAGGGTTTCAAAACTTAGAAGACTTAGAGAAAAATTTTAATGTTAAAATATTTCAAGGTTTGTATCTATAAATGACATCAAAAAGGGATTGTAGACTTTTTTAAAATGCTCTATCTCGAATTGATGAGAGTGTTTCTTATCTTAAAAGAAAATACTGTACTGCCTTTTTTAAAAATAAATTATTAATCTTCTGAACATAATTATGTTCAGAGAAAATGCTACATAATGGTAGCCATTAATTATATTTATTATTGAATACAGCATTTGTGTGTGTATTAATTTTATTCGATTTTGAAATTGGATGTAAAAAAAATCTGTGATGCATTTCAAAGCTAGAAAAAAGATTCAAAATTACTAAATTTAATTATTTTTCATGGCTAATCATACAAAAAAATGATATTGTTTAAATTTAATAAACTTGTTTAAATTTTCTTATTTTTATATTGTGAATTAAGATTACGGACCTAAGTAAATTAGAAAATACTTTAAAAGCGCACTCAATGTAGCAAACAAGGGTATAAAAGGTGGCAAATCATTGAAAACAGATGAAAAAGAAAGAAAAGTATGTAAAGGAAATCAGCTCGAGATGTTTTGCACTCGGAATAAATGGTTTTGTGGATAAGGGATTCCCTTATTGTGGTTTCACACATGTTCCAATCGACAGGCATGATTGCTGCAATCATCCTTCTCCTAATTCCTATGACGATATTGAAAGTTTTTAAGATATTTATTTAGGAAACAGATGTCTGATTGGCAAATTCATCACTATTTGTAATTCTGAATAAAATATAATCATGGAAGAGTATAAATGCAATGTCATATGTACACTCTTAAAAAAATTGAGTGGTTTTTCACCAGCAGATGAGTGACTCCATAAAAATATAAAATGAATTCTTTTGTACTTAGGGTCACTCCATTCTAAGTTCAAAGCAATTTTCACTCCTTTTTCGACGTTTTTATGGCACAAAGCAAATGTGATATGCTCTGATTGGTTTAAATCCTCACGTGACTCTCTGCTTTGAATTTAATTTCGCCAAAAATAGAGGAATTTAAAACTCCATTTGGTAGAAGTAAACTTAATGAATATTTTAAAATATAATTTGGTTAGAAGGAGCTCAGACTTAAGTAAGTCTTTATTTTTATATTATTAATTTAATAACTAAGTCAAATCTTCATAAATATGGTTTTTCACCACTGGATAAACTTTCGTATTTAAAAGTTTGAATGAATGAATTCTATTGAATTTCATATACAGTTTAACGTTTATAACATTTGAAATATCTGATTAATCAAAAATGTTTAATAATATAACAATGTTTGAAAAGTTAATTTCTTATTTCAAATACTATTTTCTGCCAAAATTTAATTTATTAGGAATTAAAATTAAATTAGAAATCATTTAAGTTGCAAAGCACTTTGTCATTGATGTATTTTTAAATTCCTTCACTTTCGAAACTGCGCGATGGAAATACTTAGAAATTTCTCATTGCTTTAAATATCCAACGCGTATGTTATAGAAATACTATTTAATATATTAATGTGATTAATATCAAATACATTTTACTAATGAATACATTTTCTCAAAAATAATTCCAAACTTTTTAATTTAAATATTAATTTAAAATAAAATAAATATTAATCTACAGAATATACTTGAGAATATGCATAGAATATGTATTTTGTTTTATAAAAATTTCTGACAATTTTTAATTTGGTGGTTGCTACGTAAAAACATTCGCAGATAAAACGAGAAGGAATTATGTGTATCATAATCTACTATTATTTTGTATAATATTTTAGAATTCTTAACTAAGAATTTTGTCGATGGAAGTATAATTCATATTCAAAATTAGCAGCTGTCATCGAAGAAAAAAAAAACATATGAAACATGTAATTATTTTGAAGATGATGAAATACAATGTGAGGGTGAAATGGCTGATCAGGTATATTCTGTGTAATCAAAATAAGTTTTATGTTAACCATTGTTATTACTACAAGTATTTGCTTATAAAATTTGTTTAAAAGTTTGGAATGATGTTCTAAGTTTTTCAAAAAAATGGGGTTACTAAATTAAATGACATGAAAATTCGAATCAATATTTTCCATTAATAATATAATAAATCTCGTAAAATGTTACTAAATTTTCGATTAGTACTTATTAATCTTATCAAATTTTTTTTGGTTTTGATGCAGAGAGTTGATTTTAAAATAATGGAAGCTAATTCATTATATTATACATTAATTAAAAAATACTTGGTAATTATCTTAAAGAATTTTAATAATAGTTTGAAATCTATTTCGAAATAAAGTTTTATTTGTTTTTACTTCCAAAACCAAATTCTAAATAATTTTATAATAAATTTATAATACATTTAATTTTTTCAAAATGTTTTTAATTCGAATACAAGAGTTTAAAAAATTAAATATCCAAGTATTTCTAATTCACTTGACCATAACTACTTTTTACACGTACAATATTATTAAGTAAACAAATATGTATTTTTTATTTCAGATAAAAGGGTTACAATTTGAAATTTCTTATGAAATTCATATATATATATATAGCGAAAGAATATTTGAACGCATGAGAAAAAACGCTTAAAGTAAAACAACCTTTTGCGTAATGATTAAAAGCACATTAATTAGAGAATATATTTTTCAAAGTATCAGAAATTGACTGCTTTCAATGGAGCATTGGTAGGTATAAAACCTGCATTTTTTGCATATTTAAGAATGAATTTTAAAAAATGCCAAATAAATTCAGTTTTTGTAGAGAAATTTTTTTATAAGAATGGAAGACAGATTTCATTGTTATTTTCATATGTGTTTAATGATTTGTTTCTATATTTGTTTTCAAAGGATCGGAATTAAAATCTATTTTACAAAATATGCAGCATTGATTGTATCTTTTATTATATTGTAGTGTTTTCTATCTTCTATTTTTAAAAATCATTTAACTTGCAAAGTATTTTGTCATTGATATATGTAATGCAAAGCATTTTAACAATTATTTTGTTGAAATTTTTAAAAAAAATATTCATTAAGTTTCAATTGCTTTACAGTTCCAGTTGATTGAACACTTTTTAAAAAATCTTGTAACATTATAAATAAATTTATATATTCTCTGTTTAACAATCCATTTCTTAAATTATCATATCTATTTCCTACCAAAGAAAACATCGAAAATTATTTCTTTCACTTTATCAACAATTTGTCATTTTTGCCACATTCTTATAATATTTTTCGAAAACTACAACATAACGATTAGTTTACTAACTACAATTACTGAGTTTTGATATATTAATGAGAATACAATCTTTTAAACAAATTACTCTCGATCTAAATAAATAAAAGGTTATATTAATTTATTATTCTCTTATTAAACATAAATTTGGAATTTGATATTCAATAACCAAAAGCTGTGACAGTTTTCTTAGTAAATATCTTACATACTATGCTCCTAGAATATTATCATATGTTCAAAATCTTATCCTATAATGCGGAATAAATGTGTGATAATTCAGGATGGTGGTATTTTTTTGACTGTATATAATTTTAATACAGAATATTATTACATAGATACATCTGATGCCTTGACTTTTTTATTATATGGAGTCAAGTTAATATTAGATAAATTTTTTGTGCTGACAATTTTAAAGCATTATTGACGTTAAATGATTTATTACTGGCTCCAGTTCAAGAAAGGGAAAAAAAAGTCAGTACTTGAGCTTCTTTATCTGCTATCTTTAAGAGTGTAATGTCCTCGTAATGTTTAGAATACTTATATACATATTTTGCTTCTTTTTTTTACTGCATAATGAATATTGTTGCTTCAAACAGCTTTTTCTATGCAAATATAAATATTAAAAGTCCATAGTATGATTTTTTAATATTCGTTTATTTAAAAATACTCAAGATTTCATGTTTACATTGTTATGTTTCTTGCTCATGAATCGTATTTCTTTATTTATTAGGGTTTTATTTTGTTAGATTCTGCTTATAAATAAATTTTCATATACTTTCTTAGCACAGTGCTGACCGATATATATTGAATTCGTTTCAAGTATCAGAAAGCATGGTGAAATTGACTCGAATATGTAATTGTAATTATATTGTTTCCATTTTTAAAATGCTTGTGTAAAATTCTAAATGATATTTAATAAGTTTATTAATTACTCCTTTGCAGAATACTTATTTACTCCTTTAGAATACTTATATACATACATATTTTGCTTCTTTTTTTACTGCATAATGAATATTGTTCCTTCAAATAAGGCTTCATTTTCAATTCGATTTCAATAAGGCTTCATTTTTTTAAAGTATTATTCTTATGAAATTTTAGTATTAAAGTTTATATAGACTCTAATGAGAATGTAAATATTATTGAAATTTTAGTTATTATGTTTTCCATTCGAATTAGATAAAGGAGTTGTCTGAAGAATAGTGCTCAAAAGTAGTAATTGACGTCTTGCTTTTGATCACAGCATACACTTTGCTATGCTGCAATCAAAAGCAAGGCGTGATTATATTATTTATGTATTATCTGTGGAATATGTATATATTGTACCGAGCTTCGGGGTTCGTGTGGATTGAGAGTTGAATAAAGCAACCAATCAATGAACACACACACACAAGACTTTTATTCGTAAAACAATTCCACTAGATATACCAGCTGTAACAATTGCAATCATACAACTACAATTCGTCGAATAATATAAGTAACAGTTTCCAATCACAGGTCTCAAATACCTTAGACAGAGAACAGCTTCACTAGACTAGCAGGCACGACTAATCGTCTTCACTCACGGACTATCTTTTCAAAACAAAACTATGTCGGGCTGCGGTATTTATACCTGATCAGGCGGGGAAATCTACTAATTTCACCAAGGTTCTGGAAGCTTCTAGGCTATCTCACTAATAATTGATGATGGATGGTGATGGATGTTTCCAGAAGTATCTATTTCTAACCAAGTCGCCAAGTTTTCTCGCCAAAACATCGCCAAGTCACCAAATCATTAGAAAACCCGCTGTTAACGTATAACACGTCTAAATACCGCAATTGTTGCCCAAAACGTGAGTATTTCCGATCTGTCTGAGATATTTTAAGACATATACAATAATTACTTATAAATTTGTAACAATATCTTAATATATTATCCGTGGACAATCAACCTATTGATGTTGGATATGAAAAACTTCGATATTTTATATAAATGTCAGCATGTGTGTTCTGGAGATTTAGTAGTCTAAAACGACATTTCCAACGAAATATTGTACATTGTCAAAATGAATATTACTCTTTAAAATTGAACAATATTTAAGAAGAAGTACAAGCTACAGAGGAATACCTGTACACGTTATAAGATTATATAGTCGCGACAGAGAGAGTTTCCAGGCAAGTAATTTACATAAGTGCATAAAATAAAATTAGTTTTTCCATGCCGTAAGGTTGTCTCGACAGGTCGGGAGTTGTAAGACATGAGCACTGCCCTTCCCAGTGGGAAGGTTAGATGTGCTACAAAGTGCACAGGACTGGGTACGTCGCTTTCTGATGTACTCTTAGGAGGCAAGTCTTGTCTGTTGTCCTCGATGCTTGGTTGTTGGAGAGGTTTCTGTTCGCGCACAGGATGTCGACCGACATAAAAATCTCTTTTTTTTTAGTACCTTGAACACTTTGTCAAGGGATCGGCCCATCCTAAAGTGGTTTTAGAGGAGGTTCTACGGTGCCATCAAGACGGGAGAGCATTTTCTATATCCTGTGGAATGAATATTGTGTCCTTACTACCATGGTTAGTGGTTTTTTGGTGGCGAAAATGCACTCATCATATTTCTTAAGTGGTTAACAAAAGCAGCAGCATCCACCTTGCTAGGCACGAAAAATTCACCCGGAAACCTCAAAGGACTCGCTCTGTGGTAGAGGCTTTGATTGTTTCACTAAATGTAGCACGTAAATCAAATGGTGCCGTTGGTAGGGCTTTTGTCCAACGATTGGCGAATCGAGGGTCAGTTAGCCGAGCCTTAAGATCAGATTTCAAGAACCTATACCAATTTTACTCACAGGAATAGTAATTCTGTTAAGATCTCTGTAGTCGCCAGTCGGACAAAATTCAGTACCAAAATCATCTCCAGTTTCCAAGCAAGTCTTAAGTAATTTACATATGGTGTATGGCATGGCCACCACAATGTATTTTATGTTAAGTATCATGATAAATTCATTGTATTTTATGCTTTCATGGACCATATGATCCATTAATTAAAATGGTCCAATTTGGACTTTAATTGAAACAATACATATTTTACTATATGAGATCAAGATCTAAATTTTTGAAAAATGCATTAAAATGTATATTATCTTTTTATTCCTATTTTGATAGAATTCTTATTTTGTGTTATTAAATTGTATCAATTAAAAGAAATTAAGCTCTAATATTAATTTGACATCATAAACAAAAGAACTTCTGTATTATTTTTTCTGTATTAAAAATTGAATTAATATTTTTTGCATAATCTTGTATTTGTTCAATTTCATGTTTAGCTTCATTGAAGTTATTTTCTGTTTGAACTATAAGTTTGGAAAATAAAATGTAAAGCAAGATTTAGTATTTGCAAAATCATAAGTCAGTTTTGGTCAACAAAGTAATCTGTAAATATTTGCCTTTATCCTCCTGTAACTTCATAAATAAGTAGTTTAGCTTACTGAAGATGTGTGACAATTTTTTGTTAATGGATTATAAATTTTGTGACATTCACACATAAAATTAAAAAGATATGATTAGCGTAGTAAATGACTGAACACAATTTGTGTGCTTGATATTGTATGTAATTTAAAAGCCTTTGTAATTTTCAAAACTAACCGAACTCTCATGTTCAATTGTACTGCTATATTACTAATTTAAAAAAATACATCTTTATAATATAATTGCCAAAAAAATACGTAACTCATTAAAATAAAGAATTCAAAATATTTTTCTGCACTAAAATTTCAATACAAAAAAATCAGCAATACTTCTATAAAAGATTGAAATTCACTCTATTTTTCTATCAAATTTACCCCTTTAAACGATTTGTTGTTACTGCCCTTAACAAGAGTAGTTTCACTGCATCTTTGAAAAGAGTGAATTTCTATCTTAAAGATTGGCTGAGTTTTGTAAAATGAAAGAGTGAAGTTTCACTCCTTCTGAGTGGAATCCACTCCATTTTTTAAGAGTGTATTTTTTGATAGTTACAGTATAAATATGTAATTTTTTATTCAATAATATATCAGTACAATTGAATATGACGGTTGATTTTGATAATTATAGAGGTTTTTATCAAGAAAATTGCTCAGCCATCTATTACATTAATTATATCAATTTAATTTTACGCGTAAATCTAGCAAAATCTTTCAACAAAAAATTGTCACGCATTTTCAGTTAGCTAAATTATTTATTTTTGAAGTTAAAGGAGAGAAAAGACAATCATTCATAGATTATTTTGTTGAAAAGAACTGACTTATATTTTTCTAAATAAATCTTGTTTTATATTTTAATTTCTAAGCTTAGCTCAAACTGAAAACAGCTTCAATGAAACTAAAAATAAAGTTATAAATAAAATGCAAGATTTTGAAAAAACATTTGTTCAATTTTTGACGCAAGGAAAAAATAAGAACATATATACAGAAATTCTTGTGTTTATAATGTCCAATTAATATTGTTTCTTAATTTCCTTGAACTGATAATTTAATAACACAAAGTAAGAATTGTCTACAAATACGAATAAAAAATATGCATTTTAATGCATGTATTTTGTAAAATTTAGATTTCAATCGCATATAGTAAGAATGTATTGTTTCAATTAAAGTCCCAACTGGACCATATTTGTTAGCTTATAAATCACATAGTCCATGAAACCATAAAATGCGATGAGTTTATCATGGTACCTAACATTAAATAAATGATGACATTTATATCGAACGCTTTTCAGTCTTTCATATTCAGCATCAATCGATTCATTGTCAACAGATAAAAATATTTCATATTCACGTTATGCGTTTGACCACCGCAAAACAAAGTGTAGTTGAATTACTAATTTTTAGAGCTGTTCTTTTTCTGAAGATCTTTTCAGCTAATTCGAATGATAACTTCAAAAATATTTGCATTCTCATTAGTGTCTATATAAACTTTATTATTAAAATATCATAAGAATAATACTTCAAAAAATAAAGCCTTATTTTGTTGCAAAGAAATAATTGATAAACTTATTAAATATCATTTAGAATTTTACACAAGCATTTTAAAAATGGAAACAATATAATTACAATTACATATTCGAGTCAATTTCACCATGCGTTCTGATACTTGAAACGAATTCAATATATATCGGTCAGCACTGTGCTAAGAAAGTATATGAAAATTTATTTATAAGCAGAATCTAACAAAATAAAACCCTAATAAATAAAGAAATACGATTCATGAGCAAGAAACATAACAATGTAAACATGAAATCTTGAGTATTTTTAAATAAACGAATATTAAAAAATCATACTATGGACTTTTAATATTTATATTTGCATAGAAAAAGCTGTTTGAAGCAACAATATTCATTATGCAGTAAAAAAAAGAAGCAAAATATGTATATAAGTATTCTAAACATTACGAGGACATTACACTCTTAAAGATAGCAGATAAAGAAGCTCAAGTACTGACTTTTTTTTCCTTTTCTTGAACTGGAGCCAGTAATAAATCATTTAACGTCAATAATGCTTTAAAATTGTCAGCACAAAAAATTTATCTAATATTAACTTGACTCCATATAATAAAAAAGTCAAGGCATCAGATGTATCTCTGTAATAATATTCTGTATTAAAATTATATACAGTCAAAAAAATACCACCATCCTGAATTATCACACATTTATTCCGCATTATAGGATAAGATTTTAAACATATGATAATATTCTAGGAGCATAGTATGTAAGATATTTACTAAGAAAACAGTCACAGCTTTTGGTTATTGAATATCAAATTCCAAATTTATGTTTAATAAGAGAATAATAAATTAATATAACCTTTTATTTATTTAGATCGAGAGTAATTTGTTTAAAAGATTGTATTCTCATTAATATATCAAAACTCAGTAATTGTAGTTAGTAAACTAATCGTTATGTTGTAGTTTTCGAAAAATATTATAAGAATGTGGCAAAAATGACAAATTGTTGATAAAGTGAAAGAAATAATTTTCAATGTTTTCTTTGGTAGGAAATAGATATGATAATTTAAGAAATGGATTGTTAAACGTAGCATGCATGAAGTGTTGGAAAGAGAACTTCTCTTCCCAATTAAGTATAAAAGAATTCATTTTATATCTTTAGGGTCAACAAAATATCTGTCGTTCATCAAGTGGTGGAAAATCATTAAATTTTTTTAAGAGTGTGCATATGATTCCTTACAATAAAGAATTTAGAATCTATTTTCTGTGTGTGTATGAGCACAAAATTGTCAATATAAATAAATCAGCAGGGCTCTTCTATAATAGATTAAAATTCACTCTTTATTTCTATCAAATTGACCCCTTTAGACGATTTGGTTTTACTGCTCTTAAAACGTTTCACTGATTCTTTGAAAAGAGTGAATATCATGGTCTAAAGATTGGTTGAGTTTTGTCAAAATGAAAGAGAATGAAATTTCACTCCAACTGAGTACTCTATTTTTTAAGAGTGTTTTTATCGGAATATATATATACAAAACAGCTTGTCGAAATATTCATTCGATATCTTTATGCATAAAGGAATACATAGTAAGCAAAAGTCTATCGGCATTGTCAAGCTGATTTCGTCAGTTCCATATCGGTAAACGACATCAAAACTTGTATGTTGTCGGAAACAAATATTGGTCCTAATTGTGTGAATGCCGCCAGGTTTGATACATGATTTCTGATTCTGGGCCGAATATTATACGCGATATCGGTCCCATTGCGCAATTCTTAAAGTTAGAGGCATTATCAAATTTTCTCTAAATTCAATCTTACAAATGCAATAAAGGCAAAAGAAATTAGAAATGAAAGTTAGTAAAATATTTGATATATGAGTGCTCTTTGTCTTAATATTGCATTTAATATCCACACTGATTATTAATACAAATATTTTATTTCTGCTATAGTAAAATAGTTACTTAATAAAAACATTTAAATAATTTATATTTAATTTTTTCAATAAACAAATATTTTGAATGTTAAGAACTTTTATTTTAATATATGATCTGTTGAACAATTACATTAAGGAAACTCATTTCTCAAAAATAGAAAAATATTTTAGGGGCCGTAAAGTAAAGTAAACACCAGCAGAGGTCTTCTGTATTTAACCGTGAAAGAGTTTTACCAGTTTCGATGGACTCTATGGAGAGAGCAACCTCCACGAGAGACACACAAAGCGATGCAATCGTATGGAGGCAATGGCACTTTTACACCGTGAAGATGCTTAACAACATTGGATTGCAGTTGAGAGTAAGAAGCATTCAGATGAGGTGTCGGACAAAATACATGGCAGGATGTGGTAGGACAGGCATATAAAATACATAAATGTCTGCAGGCATACAAAAAGTAAAGAATATAAATGGGAATAGAAAAGGGAATGAAAAATCAACATTGAGTACTTATACCTATACTTGCTGCAAATTAATGAGGTAATGATGAATAATTAATGCATATGATATGAATTTGATAGTTGGGTGTATCGGCTCAAAGTAAGTTAGGGCATATAAAATTCTAAGCTATACATGCAAGAAGATTAGGTAGGTTATACATAATGCATTAAAATAGGTCAATATAGCATGAGGACAATAATTGTGACTGTGCGCTGTAATGAATTATGATGAGAAAATAGCAAACGAATAATAATGAACTATATACAAGGAGATGAAAAACAGGCGAAATGTTACAGACAGAGAGAGAAATGCCTAAATGTAGAAGATGAGAGATCAAGTATGTGAGTTTTATAACTCATCTTCTTCCAGGTGAAGTCCATCATCGTCACAGTCATCATTATCCTCATATTCCACTGGAATAATTAATCCCTATATTCAAGGATAATAGGGCATCGATCTTCCGTCCGGAAGGTTCGATTCCTAAGACCGCCAAAAACCCACCGAGTACATGCGATATACGTGTTGTTAAATCTGTGGAATCGAAAGTCCTGTGAGTAGTTACCATGAGAGTAATGGTATGGAGAAAATTTCCAGATCAATGCTAAAATTGAGGGAGTGAATCCTCTGGAGGTGCCATCTATCGGGGAGTCTAAGAGCAAAGCCATACTTTCAACTTCATAGTGTTCTGGTTAAACAAAAGACGCACCCTACTGACTTAAATTCACATAGCCAACGGCATAGCGAACTTGGCTTGTCCAAGTGTCATTAGTAACAACATCAAAAAATATATTAAATATACCATTACAAACTTTCTATTGTTAAAAATATTAAGGCAGAAAGTGAAACTTCTTTCAGAGAATTTTTTCTATAATGCATGAGATAACTATTTTAGATGAAATCTTAAATGCAACATGGATAAACAGCCTAAATAATTTTGCAATTTGAGCAAAAATTTTATCAAGCAAATATTGTGAACAAAATCGTGAATTAAATAGTAAATAATTTCTACTTAGTGTGCTTGCGGTGGGTCATTTAATGTTAGCCGACGCTGGGCCATTTATCGAAAGCATACGGTCCACATATGAAATGACATTGTCGTGAATCACAGAGTTTTGCGCCATCGCGCCAATGAAATTCTTGTAATCCTTCTAAGACGGATCAGTAGTGAGATATATGCTATTTTTTTTTTTTTTTTTTTTTTTTTTTTTTTGTATACGAGAGGAAATTTTAGAATATCTGTGTAACAGTAAAGGAAAAGGCAATTAATAAAAATGTTAGATGGAGATAATTTGTTTTGGTGATGTTTATTTTAACATAGCATCATAATCTCCTCAACAACAGTAAAATATCAGGCAATTGGTCGTGTCGGCTTTGTCGATACCGTTCCAAGGCCACTGTAGCGTACCGAGGTCGCAAGGCAATTGAAAACAATTTCAATTTAATTTAATTTATTGATAAGAATAAATTTAAAGTATACATAATTTTTACTATTTGCAAATATTTTAATACAATTTTCCACTTAATGATCATGGCAATGTCATTGGCGGACACCACAAGCGCACCTCCAGTGCGTTGTCTCTCTGAGAATACACTTCACTAACTAAAGTAAACAAAAACAATATAATCGGAATGGAGGAGAGCGGCAGAATCTGGCGCGCATGCGCTGTACTTATCCTCGCCTTTTTAGAACGTTACACCACGATATATTTTGGGCGCACATTTGCCTCGAGTGGATTTGTTTTGACGGGTAGTGCCTACCACTTGCTAGTGTCTTCCTGTACCACTTGTATCGGTAAGCTGATTTAGGCCTTTATTGTAAGTGGCATTACTATGTTTGCTGGGCATATTGCCTTAGGATTCTTGTTCGTTGATAAAACAATCTCAATATAATCACGTCTTCGCAATTCAACTAAATACAGGAAATTGTTGCAGTAGAAATCACAACTCCAAAGACTGCTAATGCAACAGTTCCCAATCACTGACAGACAACAGCTTCTGTGCCAGTCTCGAGACCGATCGCCTTCACCACTGCCAATCGTTTTCACTAATTCTTCTTGAGCTCCAACCAAATGCTTTCCACTCTTGTGGCGGAAAAGAGGATGAAAGGAAGGGGCATCGATAATATTGCATCACTGCAAATGTACGAGGCAACTGGTCAAAGTTTTGTGTCTTCCGGAGTTTTGAAATTTTAAAATTTTGTTCAAGTTACCTGTGTTACAGTTTATAGCGTTCTGATATAACTTGTGGTTAAGGCAAGCAATGTAATTGTGAAGTAGTTTTAGGTTAAGATCATGATGAATCGATTTATTAAGGATGTAGTAAGATGCATTAGTAATTCGTCTAAAAAGTTTATTTTGAAATACTGTAAGTTTTATCATTGTTATTTCTGTGATTGTATTCCAAAAGGTGAGACATAAGTGAGGATGTGAAGGCTGGCTGTATTTATACGCGGCTTGGCGTGAAAATCTACGAATTTCGTCAAGTTTCTTGAAGGTCCTAAGCGGATATTGATCCTTGGGCTTAGACGATGAATTTTTCCAGAATTATCTGTTTGTCGCCAAATCAGCAAGAATCTCGTTAAAGGCCTCCATGTTATCAAATTATTAGAAATTCTGTTTTTGACGTAGAATACGCCTTGCTCAATTTTTGCCCAAAATCTGGATGTTTCCAGGCAAATAAGAGTGTAATAATAATATATGTCTGAGATATTTCAAGACAAATATAAGTACTGTTTATAAATTTGGAACAGTATATATATATATATATATATATATATATATATATATATATATATATATATATATATATATATATATATATATATATATATATATATATATATATAGGAGATGCACACACATATATTTATCATTTCCATTTAGTTTTAAGTATTATAGGATTTGAAATAATTTAACTAATAAGACTCTAACAATTGATATAATTAAAAGTTTTAAACTTTTCATGTGATTTAAGTATTTGTAAATAAAAATATTTATAATATCCATCAACTATAGAGTTTTTAAGAGAACTGATTTAGAATTGAACACTTTATTGTTCGGAAATTATTTACCTTTCCCAGCCGAAAGCTTCTTTAACTTTAGACCACTTCGGAAAGAGTCTTTTGGTTTTCGTGTCTTCTCCCAAATCCTCGTGGCCCACGGATTTGCTCCTTTCTCTCCTCGGGCCTCCCACTTGCTGGGATCGGCTCCTTCGACTCAAGTATTTGGACGGACTTCTGTTGGAGATGGCGGTATCTTTGTCCTTCAAGCGAACGTGAGTCTCGGTGGCGCTTTTTTGGAGCTCGTAAGATTTTGGGGTTTCTTTAGAGGAATATTGATTGCCTTCAGTAATCTAAAATTAGATGGTATGTGTAGTTTTCTTATGACATCATTCTTAAAAAATATAGCTATTAATCAGTTTTTCCCAATGACATGGTTCAATAATTACCTTAAAATTAAGGGAGTCTTACAGTAATTACATATTCGCATGAAAAATCATTCTTTCATGTTTTAGAAATGTCACGTTACATGAAATCTACATCCATCACATAAAATATATGTATTCAGTAATGAGTTAAATCATTTGTGAAAGTATTCATTTGAATAAAATGTTGGATTACAATAACTAATTGATATGAATTCATGTGCAATCATTATTACGTTAGTGATAAATTATTAGGGGATCTGTGCAGCACTACATAAGGAAGCACAAAATATTTTCTATAATGAAAGTTAATTTTGAATCAAATGTTAGTTTAATTAAGTAAAATGCTTTGTACTTTTGAAATATTAACTTTTAGAACTTAATAGGAAAACGCATTTTCTCAGATGAACTTTAAAGGAATATATCAAAGCTGAAGAGAAACATTGATTTTTAAAATTTTTGTGTTTCTTGCTTATTATTTCTATACTATGTTAAGATTTTGAATATGTACTACCAACTCTTTAGCAAAATATGCATTGAATCAGAAAACAAATGAAAATGCGGCTAGAACATTTTTGTTTTAAAAATCTTACTTCTTTGTGCATATCATGCAATGTCTTCAGATCTTCCAGATATTGGACCCTCTTGTGCAGTTTACAATTCGTGTCTCGGAGTTCGCTTAATTGCTCCATCAGCTTGCACAAGTTATCTAAATGATCTAATCCGACTTTCGTGGCAGCGCTGATAGCTGTTGGGCTTTTGCTTTTGGTGGACATCGAATCGGTGGACTTGTGGTGCTCCGAAGCCTCCTTTGAAGGGAGCGACATGACGAACTCGATGAAAGCCTTTTCGGATTTCAGCGCCTCATCCATTGAAGACCTGCGAGAGAGAGAGAGTCATTTTTAACCAACGGTGCCGCCGTTTTTTTTTTCCTTCTTCTTCCCTGTTAAAGTCTTCAGTGAAAGTGCATTTCATCAATACCTTTCTGCCAAGTCTTCCGAGCGTTGGGGATCAGGAGTTCGAGCGTTGCTGTTCTGTGTGTCACTGTGGTCAGCGAAAACGGACAGGGAACTAGTTGAAGAAGAATCCAATGGTTCTTGGGAGCGCGGGACGAATTCATCTCCTCCACTATCTTTTTTAGAGCTCTCTTCGGTTGTAGCCTCCATGGCTCGGGAGGAGTGCTTAACTGAGTAAGTGTGAAATGTGAGAGGAGCAAAAGGCAATTCTGTTAAAGAATACTGTCAAGTGATTTTTCAGTAAATAAAGAATTTATAACGGAATTGTACATACATTTGAAAAAATTTAAATAAACAAGATTTTTACTATATTATATTTAAATACATTACACATATTATATATTAATAATTTTGTTTGTTGGTTTCGATTTCCAATTGCACTTAAAATGGTTTTGTGATTTAGAATTCACTCTAAAACCCCTGAAAAACGAAAGACAACTGTAATGTACTTAAGTAATCAACCTCTGCCTATATTCTTAAATGAGAAACTCTGTTGTATTTTAAGTTATTTAAATGTAAATGCTAGCATTTTTTTACAGGTAATCTATGTAGTTGGTATAACTTCTGTAATTTAATCTGAATGTCAGCAAATTAATTTCTTTAAAGGTCTATTTACCATAGTACTTCTGTTTTGCAATAATAAGGCAGAAAAAGTATTTTTAGCTGTCCTAGAATTAGAGAAATGTTTCAGCATATTTGTACCTATATTGTCTATTAAAAAATGTTTATAAAAAAGGCTTAAGCGATAATATTTAAATTGACTGAAGAAACTATATTAATAAGGAAAACGCATAGAAAAAATACCAGTACGATAAATAAAAAGAAAGGGAAAAGCAAAAGCATGAGTTTTCAGAATAGGTATATAAAAACTCTAGATATGGTAGCATTATATACTAACTTTTGTTTTGATGAAAGCATTTTTACCAATAAATCCCGGAGTAAAAGTTGCTTCAAAATATTTGTGGTTACTAAATTAAGTTTTTTCCAGTGATGCTGCATTTTTAGTAAAAAAATACTTAGTTTGAATTGTTAATGACTTTCTTCAGGCATACTTATTTTACAATATTATCCCTGAAATAATAATGATTGCCAGTTCTTCATTCTTGTGTCGTTATAAGGAAAGATAATGAATTTTTCCTGGGACAAAACATCTCGTTAACAGACGACATCACAGGAATATAATGTTAACAATTTCCTTCGAAATGAAAGGCGGTTTGACTGCAAATCTCATTGTTTAAAATTTTACGTGACAAAATTATTGAACATATTATTGCTTTAATAGTATAAAATTTATAAATATTAAAAGTAATAATGATGCATAATATGAATAAATAAGAATATGTTGCTTGGTTAAATTAAAGAGGTAAAAAATAATAATAGAAGTCAATAAATTTATATTCACTTTCAATCAATTCTGTTACAGACCCTTGAAAGCAGCACAGCTCACTGAATGTGACCTAAATAAATGCAGATGTTATTCGATACTAGAAAAGACTAAAAAAGTAAACAAACTGAAATGAAAAATTAAATTTCAGGATTGACAAATTCATTGAATCTTTCTTGTTTATCAATTTCGCAATTATATAATAGTTTTTAAAATAACATGCTGATATAAAGAAAGTATTTCTTCGTACTTCTTTTAAAGACAATGTTAAACATAACCACGAAATTCAACAAAACTTGTGACTCTTCTGCTGAAAGTGAAGATTAATTAACAAACCTAAAACATTCAAATTAATAATAATAATCGTATAAAATTGATTAGCATTTTAGAAAAACAAGTATATTAATTTCTTTGACTTTTCAGGATATTTTATGGATACACAAACATGCATATATATATGTGATCGGAAACGGTGTAGAAGAGAGCCGGTGTTTCTTCCACCAATAAGAAGTCAGATGGAACATGACGTAACAGCGGACTAAGCTTTGCCCAAGCGGGACCTCGCCGTTTGAGCGAGATTGGGGACAAAAGACAAACACGTTGATAGAAGACGATTATTAAAGATGTCTAAATGTTATTTTCTCAATTTTGTTAACTTCACATTTAACTTTATTCTGTAAATAATTTTTCTATTTGTCACTATTAATTAAATTCAGTAAGCTAAATATTAAATTATTCTGTTTTGATTTCTACTTAATATCTATACTCCCTCATTATATATATATTGAAATGAATCCGGATCATTTAAATTTGAGTTCGTATTTATTTCTGATCAAGTGCAAATTCATTTAATCAGAGAGAATTGATTCGTATAGCCAAACAAAAAAATATGAAACTTTTTTAAAGTATTTTGAATATCCTTCGCATTTTTGTGTTTCAGAAGACTGTTTGTGTATAGAGAGGCATATTAATGCATCACTTGAAAGAAAATCCGATAAATTAGCAAGCATATATCCGATAGACATGCGTGCAGAAAAGTAATGCAGCATCACTTTTCCATGAGATCTTCTATTCCGGAGAAAGTAGTCTACAGTTAGCTCTTGAGAGATTGCTTTTGAACTGTTAATTTTATTTTCAATCTGTGCTCTCTAGATTTATGTGTAATCCTTTCTCTCAGATACTCGCTTTCTTCGTGACTCACAATATATTTATGCAAAGCAAATGACAAAGAATTCCATCTGTCAAATCTAAATGAAACTCTTTTCATCTCGATTAAACAATATGATACTAAGTGAGAGTTTAAATATTTCAATTTCATAAGCACTTTGTATTGTATGCTCAGAATGGAGCTTCCCATAAGATCAGAAAACATCACTTGCTGAAGTGAGCGACTGTGAGGTTGACCACACATTTTTCCTCACTGGGTTGCTGGTGTGACTTCGGCTTGTGTGGCTTAGAAGGCTCAAATGTGGCTTCATCTCCTTGTCGTGGTTCAAAGAAACGAAGCACTTGGTGAGTATTTTAAACCTATGACATATTCTAAAAAGCAAACACCTCAAAGTAGAATCCGGAGATCACTTGCGCAATCATGTATGTAAGCATATGGACTCAAAATATGTATTATATACAGAATCGAAGCTTGTTCATTCTATAAAAGGGGTTTCCAAACCGAACAGCCTTAGAGTCATAGTGATTAATTGAATAAAGGAGGAAGTTCCTAGGACCATTTTAGCTTTTTGGACATAGAGTGGTCAAAAAGTGAAAAATATCGCCCTCTATACGTTGACTAGTTCTTTCAAAATTGCAAACGATGAAACATTCTATGAAAGCGAAGGAGACGAAACGGTCTATTGAAACCTTAGCCTTAGAACTTACTACGAAAAAATTATTGTTTTATGCAGTGTCGATAAAGTATAAATTATAGAATTAATCTTTGGTGGAATTTTATAATAGTCTTCCACAGGTACGATTTGATAGCTTGTATATATTTGCTCATAGGCTATTTTCTGTTTTTGGTACTACTTAAATAGAACATTCTGCTAAAGTAATACCAAAAACAAAAAGCAGTTGTTGTAAGAGAAAACATTCTCCAAAATGAATTACACAAAGAATATTTACAGACCTAAGTAATACAGTGAGCACATTAAATTAAAATATTTGGTTCAAGTAATAGGTTCCAAGTTACAAACTGCAATAAAAGATGAGTACATAAATCTCATTGGAATTTTTTACAAGTGAACACTTGTGTTTATTATTTTCCTGTGATCCAATTATTCACAACAATAGCAACAATAATAAGAATAATAAGCCCTTAATTGTCGGAATCAATTTGAAGTCATTGGCACACCAGAGTTGGCCTTCGTACTCTAGAAATTCGTGCGATAAAAAGGGATGTGATAAAGATAAATAAACAGGTAAATGTATTCTCAGGAACGCATTTATCTCTTCACCTCTGCAAGTCGTTAATAACAGAGAATTTATCACATTATATTAAATTTGTATTAGGTTAAGTTTGTTAAATATTTTATTCACAGTCACAAACTGAAAATATTTTTCAATCAAACAAATCAAAAGTTTTAATTAGTTAAATTTATTTACCTAATTATTAAAAGGTTCTAACACTGTTTATTCTAATTACGAATTTATGCAATTATAGGTAAGGATATTCTATTGAAGAAAATTAATTACTATTCCCTAAGTTGATTTACTATATATAAAAGTGTATGAGAGAGATTTCTCCAAGTGCTCGAAGGGCTAATAATTGCATTGAGTGGAAGCGTTTCGATGAATTGGGAAAGGAAGAAAATCATTGCTATACTTGAGTTTATTGTAATCTGTTTTACACGTTGAAGAATTTCTGTGATTTTTCTCTTTTTATTTTATCTACTTTAGTTTAAGACTGATATAATATTTTATCCACATGAAAAAGTTTAATTCAGGGAAAAATATTATCACAACAAGCATGAATAAGGATTTTAATAAATAACGTCATTTGGCTTAAAGGAAAAAATCTATAATTCTACAAAACAAAGAAAATAACATCACTGAAAATTGTTATAATTTGTTTTCTTTCATTTATAAAGAAAGAAAATGACCATCAGCTGTTTAAAATACATTTCTTTTATGGAAAACATCAAGATGTTAAATAGTAAGTCCTGTTAAGAGCTTATGTATTCAACTCTAAGATTTTGCAAGCCAACCAAAAGAGGATTTTTCTACTTTTAAAATATCCTCAATGACAAATAAAAAAGTGCGGAACATTGGCTAATGTTGTTTCTTGCTAGGAAAAGCCAAAAGAATCTTTGTAAGTCAGAACAAATGTTATATTTATGCAATTTTTAAGTACATATAATAACACAACTCTTTAAGACAATTATTTGTGTTCTTTCAGAAGAATTCTAGTATTATATATGCACAGAAAGAAAGAGATATGTTACATTATGCATGAAAAAAAAGAACTCAAATTATCATTAAATACTATAAGTCAAGTTTAGTGTTTGAAAATTACAAAAATATTTACCAAGGATTTATCAAGTAAATAAAAAGTCTGTTGCATTTATCATATTTTAATCACATTGTCAGGTAAGCGTCTTAATTCAGTTCTTGATTCACAGTTAATTTTTTCTAAATTTATTAATACCGAAATATTTGAATTAATTTAAGATGCCGTTTATAATCATAGTGCTCTTATAATGCCTGAAAAAAAATTATCTTGTGTTAGCTGCGCACTTCTAGTTAAGGACGATTCGTGAGCATTAAAGGAAATCAAACTGTTATTCTCATAGTGTTACGAAAACTTTTGAATAGGAATGTCTTCTACAGTTATTTTCACACTAGCAAATGTTTCACTTTTTAAGGGGAGGATTTTAACAAGCTATTCTTTGATTTTTTCTTCCATTTCATCACGGATTTGTTCACTATCATTTAAGATACTGCGGTACTCTAGACGCCACTCAATTAAATCATTTTTTGCTTCTTGAGTATTTCTAATTTTTACATCAAAAGTAACATCATTCTTGACTTTTATCACTTTTTAACATAAGCTCCTTATCATCCAAACTTTTAATTTCAAAATGCCTCGTCTGCAAGTCCGCTATAATGAAAAACGAAAGTAATATTTTTTAACGATATTCAACAGTATGAGTTTCAAATTTTTTGTGTAACTAGGACGCGCTAATTTACCTCCCGGTCGATTGATCAAAATGGTAGGACTTAAATAAAAAATCCGTCAATAACAAAATAATAACAAATATTTTTTGGGCTGTATTACGCGACGTTGAACGAACTATACCTCTGCAATTTCAATTCTGAAACAAAAATTTTAGAGTGAAACAAGAGCGTAAGTGGTTGCCATACTTGGCACACTTCATGCCCTGACGAACAGTTTTTCAAGACGGCAACACTCATTATAGAGATCACAATCAAATAACTTGGTGTTGCCATTTGATATTTTCGAAATTTTCTCAAAGTAGCCGTAACTGTTAGAGAGACATTGTTGTTTTTTGTATCATTCTTGAGCGTATACCTCAAAATAACTTACGACAAAATTTTATTCACTTTCTGCGAATAGTATGATAGTTAGGGGCCTATTTTTCGGGATAGTTATTTTATTTATTTTTTGGTAATCACCACCCTGTGAATCTATATTAACTTTTGTGATTGTAAGAGAATTTAATTCTTTTGCGCGCTAATTCATCAACAAGAATAGCAGATGTTGCCATCAAATTTTCTATTCATTTCTTTATTTTCTTATGTCATTTGAGAGGGTATAATACCATAAAGATAAGTAAACAGGAAAATTGGAAGTGGTGTCATAAAAAAGATACCTATTAAAAAAAATTCACCAAGTCATTCTTCACTGCAGAAAAAGTGATTGAATGTATGGCATCTCGCTAATCAGTTAACTGTTGTGCGATCTGTAGTCATTTAAGAATTTTCTTCGTGAGCAAGCATTTTAAGCGAAATACATGATGTGATTGTGAAAGCCTGAATTGCCTTGCAGTTGTCTGAGATGATCCACGTGATGCCTTTACCTTGTAATGTTGCCAAATGATTCCGACTTTATGTAGATGCAACGCCTTACGTAATTCATTCAACTTGTAGAGGTTTTTTCTGTTGCCTAGTTTTCTCTGATGTGTTTTTTATTTGGAACGAATTCTGTTCCTTTAAAATTTCAAATTGATCCTTTGATTGTCGAACTAATACAAACCTTAGATGTGTAATATTTTATTCCTTAAATAGATCTATATTACTTGAATATAATCAGTAATAAAATAAATTGTAATAAAATTTCCTTATTTTAAAAAGAAATATTTGCTTCTCTTATTTGAGATTCTATTTTACTGGTAACAGCCAACCTTGTTTTCAGTACACACAAAGTAGAATGATAAAACTATTTCCGGTTGTTAAGTAGGTGCATTTTACAACAAATTTTGAAAGGCTTAGAAAATTTTTATTTTTAAAATTAATCTATAGAGACTTCACAATTATTTATTGATTCATTAAAATTAATCCTTGTATTTATACAAAAGTTACGAATAGAGAATTTTTACTAAGATATGTCACTGTGTATTAGCCAAACTCGTTTCACTAAATTATACCAAGTAAAAAATTTACAAAATTATAAAAACTGGATTTATTAAAAAATTTTTTATCATTTTTAAATTTGAAATTACTTACGTATCTAGTAAATAGAAAATTTATTTTTATTTAAAATTTTGAAAAAACTGCAGTTTTAAAAGTTTTTTTTTTCATACGTAACCAATATAAATAATTATTCTTTAACTAAGCATATTATGCAAAAAATATTTAAAAAACTGATAGATATTTTTTTAAAGTTATATTATACACCTATGTCCTTAAATTAAGAATAATTCAAAATCACACAGAAATTGAACTCTAAAATAAAAATTTCACATGTCACACACATCTTGAAAAATAATATGCAAATTACAAGAAACCTCCAGATGGTGCCTATAGTACGTCACAATGTTAGAGAGGAATATATAAGGAACGGTTACAAACGCTTTGTTGTTCAGAAGCGCTTTAAAAGCCTTTCAATGCAATAACCGCATAGTTATGGCACAAAGGAAGCATTTGGATGATGTTTTACGTGGTACAATTATCGGCCGTCTGGAATGTGGAAGTATCCGAGGAACTTGGAATCCCACAGAGTGTCATCTCCAGGCCTTGGTAATGGTTCCAAAATCATGGTAATGTCAATAGACGTTACAGCACAGGTCGCCTGAGGACTGATATTTGGCAGTTACTGCCAAAAGAAACAGACGGAGCACTGCATCAGACCTGTCTCGTCAGTTTCAAGGCAGACCGTGTACAAATGCTTAGGACCCATTGGTCTGTCTATATGCTCGTAAGCCTGTGAGATGTGTTCCACTTACCGCAACTCACTATCACCTGCGGTTAGCCTGGAGCATGCATTGTGGATACCGTAACAGTGGCCTTGTGTGATGTTTCCCGACCAGTCCAGGTTTAGTTCTCAGTCTGATTCTCGCCGGACTTTCATATGGAGAGGGCCAGGTACTCCTTACCCTCAAGGGAACAACATTGAACGACATCATTACAGTGGCTCAGGATTGCTCGTTTGGGGAGGAATCATTCTGGGTTCTTGAACCAACCTGCATTTTCAGAATGTAATCATGGTATGCCACATCTATCGGGATGACATTCTGTACGTTTGTTTCTGCAGAATTTCTGATGAATGCTAAATCAAATCTTCATATTTGTGATTTTTCACCGTTATATAAACTTCTGTATTCGAAAGTGTAAATGTGATTGAATTTATATTCATTTAATATTCATAATATTTTAAGTTTTTGATTAATTTATATATTTTAGTAATGTAAAATGTGTTTGGAAATTTTATAATTTATTTCAAATACTATTTTCAGCGCCAAAATTAAATTTATTATAAACTAATAGTAAATTATAATGAATGAATTTTAAAATTCTTTTACTTTCGAAACTGAGTGAATATGACAATTTTCTCATTGATTTAAATATCCAATGTATATTATACAAGCATTATTATTTAATATAGTTTATTTTACTGAAGTGAATATACGATTAATATCAAATACTGCATTTTACCTGAATAAGAATAAATGTTTTCCTAAATAGAATTCGAAGTTTTTTAATTTAAATGTTAATGCAATACAAAGCAAATATTGATCTACAGAATATTACTTAACAGCACGTAATTTATTTATTAAAATTTCACTGACAGGTTTTCCTTTGATTGTTTTTAAGTAAAAGCATTTGTAGATAAAACGGAAAGGAATTGTATATGTCAAAATCTACTATTAATTTGCATAATATTTTAGAATTTCCAACTAGGAATTTTGTAGTTGGAAATATAACTCATATTCGTATTTTATGGTTGTCATTGTCATCATCGAAAAAAAAAATAACAAACAAAATTAACAAAAGCAAATATAGTTATTTTGAAGATGATGAAATGCTTCATGTATGGAAGACGCGGCTGATCAGGTGTAATGTGTTATCAAAATTAATTTTGATAACACATTACACCTGATCAGCCACCAGATACATTTTCTCAGTCTCATTAAAATTAATTTTAATGAGACTGAGAAAATGTTAACTGTTGTTATTACTACAAGTATTAATTTCATTTTGCTTGTAAAATTTATCTAAAAGTTTAAAGTAATATTCTATGTTTATGTAAGAATGTGGTAACTTAGTTGAATGACATGATATTTCCAATCAATATTTTCAGTTAAAATATCTTGTTAAAGTTTTTTTCTTTTTTGTTGTTGTTAAATTTGATTTTAAAATAATGAAAGGTAACTAATTATTCATTGTTGTTGTTGCTCTCGTGTGCCAGCTAGGATGGCAAATTTGGGTGCGCTGTTCCACTTTCCCCCGTATTCGGTGTGGAATCCAACTTCTTCAGTACACACATATGCCATAGAAACCCGTTTATAGGGTAGGCAACCATTCACACACAAGGAAAGGACAAACACAGGATAGAGAAAGTACATCCATGCCTGAACCGGTATTCGAATCGAGGACCTCTCTATCCGTAGTCAGGCACGCTGACCACTAAACAAGACGGCCGGCTAACTATTCATTAAATTATATATTAAATTAATATTGCTTGGTACTCAGTTTAAGAAATTTTAATGTTTTTAACTCTATTATGATACAAAGTTTTGTTCATACTGCTAAAATGAAATCCCAATTAACTTTATATTAAATTTAAAATTCATTTAAATTTCTAATTTGAGTTGAATAGTTTAAAAAAATAAGTATCCATTATTTTTAATCCACTTGACCATAAATAGTTTTTACATGTATGATATTATTGAGTAAACACATAAGTGTATATGTATGTATTTTTCCTTTCAGATAAAATGATTACAATTTGAAATGCCTTATGAAATTCCTCGAGAAAAAAATATTTGAACTTATGAAGAAAATGTTTAAAACAGAATAACATTTTGTGATGAAAAATAGATCATCTATTGTTCTATTCTGTAACAGAATTTATGTCTCTAAGTATCCAAAAGAAGCTGCTTTCAATGAAACATTGGTAGTATAAAACTGGTATTTTATTCATATTTGAAAATAAATTTTAAAATATTCATTAAAGTACTAAACTTTTATTTCATCATTATTTTCTCTAACAATGCCACAATGATTTACTTTAAGTACACCAAAGCTTACAATTCCTTACATAATTTGTATACCTGGATATTTTAATGATAGAACATGCTGTGCATGCATTTCCAGGTTTTTTGATTCAAAGTGAATATGTTTTAAATTATTTTAATGACAAAAGAATTTAGTGGAAATTTTTTTGAAAAAGGGGCTTAAAATTGCTACTGGCCATTAAAATTGCTACACCAAGAAGGCGACATGCTACAGACGTGAAATTTATACGAAAGGAAGAAGGTGCTGTGATATGCAAATGATTAGCTTTTCAGCGCATTCAGACTAAGCAGGCGCCAGTAGCGACACCTACATTGTGTTTAAATGAGGAAATTGTTCAGCCGGTTCCTCATACACAAATTGCATTTGAACGTTGTTGCCTGTTGAAAAGTTGTTGTGATGCCTCGTGTAAGAAGGAGAAATGCGTACCAGTACGTTTCTGACTTTGATAAAGGTCGAATTGTAGCGTACCGGGATAATTGCGGTTTATCTTATCGCAGTATTGCTGCTCGCGTCGGTCGAGATCCAATGACTGTTAGCGGAATTTGGAATCGACGGGTTCAGGACGGTAATACGGAACGCCATGCGGGATCTCAAAGGCCACCTATCACTAGCAGCCTAGAAGACAGGCATATTATCCGCATGGCCGTAATGGATCTTGCAACCACGTCACGAGCCGTGAATCAAGAAACGGGGTCGTTTGGAAGACAACAAGTGTCTGCACGAACAGTTCGACGACGTTTGAGTAGCATGGACTCTCAGCTCGGAGATCATGGCTGCGGCTTCCCTTGACGCTGCGTCATAGACAAGAGCGCCTTCAATGGTGTGATCAACGACGAACCTGGGCGCACGAATGGCGAGACGTCATCTTTTCAGATGAACCCAGGTTCTGTGTACAGCATCATGATGGCCGCATCCGCGTTTGGCGGCATCGTGGTGAACGCACACTGGCAGCGTGCATTCGCCATCGTCATACTGGCCCATCATCACCTGGCGTGATGGTGTGGGGGGTGCCATTAATGATTGCATGATCCAAAAGAAAAGGAATAAAATCTACAATTTACCCATCATGCAGTATTATCTTTTACTCTATTGTAGTTTTATATCTTGTATTCTTAAAAATAATTTTACTTGCAAAGTATTTGAACATTAGTATATGCGATACAAAAGCATAGTTTAAAACAATTTTTGTTGTAATTTGAGAAAAACAAATTTCATTTAGTTTCATGTTTTTCAGTAACAATTGATTGATTAAAAATGTTTAACATTAGAAATAAATTTATGTATATATTTTGTTTAATGTTTAGCAATCCATTATGTAATTTATGATAAGGGCTATATCTATTTCATAACAAAGAAATAATCCAACATTATTTTGTATTTGTCTCATTCTATAATTTATCAATTTTGCCACATTCTTATAAAAACTACTAGATAATCATTCATTTACTAACTTCGTTCTAATTAATGAGAATACCATATTTTAACAATTAATATTGCTTTAAATTACAATAAAATGTTCTATTAGTTTAATATAAATAATTATTATCATTATTTCAAACAGATTTGGAATTTGATATTTAATATCGAGAGGCTGACTGTTTTCTTAGTAAATATCTTACATACTATGCTCCTAGAATATTATCATAAGTTCAAAAATCTTGTCCTATAATCGGAATAAATGTTAAAGAATTTGGATGGTAGTGTTTTTTAGGCTGAATATAATTTTAATACAGAATATTATTACATATCTGATGCCTTGACTTTTTTATTATATGGAGTCAAATTAATATCAGATCAATTTTTTGTGCAGGCAATTTCAAAGAATTATTGATATTATTGATGTTAATTGATTTATTACTAGCTTCTTGTAAAATTTAAAATGCTCATATATATATATATATATATATATATATATATATATATATATATATATATATATATATATATATATATATATATATATATATGATAAATATATATATATATATATATATATATATATGAGCATTATATATATATATATATATATATATATGAGTATTATATATATATATATATATATATATATATATATATATATATATATATATATATATATATATATAGCTTCTTTTTTCTTACTGTTTAATGAATATTGTTTCAAACAGCTTTAGCTATGCACACTTAAGTATTAAATATCCGAAGTATGACTTTTAATGTTTGTGTATTTAAGTGTACTTAAGATTTTCTTTATATTATTATGTTTCTTGCCCATGTATCATATCTTTTTTTATTACTAGGATTATTTCTTTTTTAAATTCTGAGTAAAAATACTTTAAATTTTCAAAAACTTTATTAACATAGTGTTGGCCGATTGTTACAGAATCCGTATTAAATATTAGAAATCATGGTGAAGTTTATTGGAGTAAATTGTTATAATAATACTATTTCCATTTTTTTAATTTGTGCTTAAAAATCTATATTATAATTTTGTGTAAAAATCTATATTATATTTAACAAGTTTTTTAATTACTTCTTTGAAACAAAATAAGGCTGTATTTTTTTAAATATAATTCTTATGAAATTTTAGTATTAAATTTTATATGGACACTAATGAGAAAGCAAACATTTTAGAAATTTTAATTATTATGCATTTTTTCGAATTAGTTTAAGAGATCTTTAACAGGAAAAACGCTCAAAAGTAGTCAATTAAACTTGCTTTGCTGTGGTCAAAAGCAAGATCTGAATATGAAATATTTTTATCTGTGAATAAATGGATTTAATGGTGTCAGATATGCAAGATATAAAAGCGTTCAATATTTTATGTAAATGTTATCATGTGTTTAATGTTAAATACGATGATAAACTTACTGTATTTCATGCTTTCATGGACTATATGATTTATTTCATGGACTATATGATTTATTTCATGGACTATATGATTTATTTCATGGACTATATAATTTATTTCATGGACTAAATGATTATTTTCATGGACTATATAAATTAAAAAATGGTCCAATTGAGACTTTAATTGAAACAATATATTCTTACTATATTCGATCAAGATCTGAATTTTGCAAAATACATGCATTAAAATGCTTATTATCCTTTTATTCTTATTTTTTATGATGTTCTTATTCTATGTTATTAAATTGTCAAATCAAAGGAATTAAGCTCCAATGTTAATTTGACATCATAAACATTAGAATTTCTGTATGCATATTTTTATTTAACTTTTTCTGTATTAAAAATTGAATAAATGTTTTTGGTATAATCTTTCAATATATTTAACTTCATTCTTAGTTTCATTGAAGCTATTTGCAGTTTAAACTAATTATTATTTCTTAATCAATTAAACTGTGCACATTAGTTGCACTCATAATATTTGCAAAAATTAATTTTGTACTTAATGGGCTCATAGTAAATTAAACTGGAAATTATGTAGTGCGATGATTTATTCTTGAGAGTGCTACACTAACATGTGAAACTAAATAGATGTAATAAAAAGCAGAACAATTTCCTTGAAATTGTATGTAATTTAAAAACCACTATAATTATCAAAATCAATTAAAATGTCATATTCAGTTTTACTGTTATAAACTGTTGTACTGTACAATTTAATAAAGAAATCATATCTTTATATTGTAATTATCAAAAGAAAATTAAGATAAAGAATTTAAAATCTAATTTCTGCACTACATTGCCAATATAAAAAATTAGCAATACTTCTATAAAAGATTGAAATTCACTCATTTTTTCTATCTAATTTACCACTTTAAACGATTTGTTTTTACTCCCCTTAAAAGGAGTAGCTTACCTACTTTTTTCAAATGAGTGAATTTCTATCTTAAAGATTGGTTGAGTTTTGTCAAAATGAAAGAGTGAAATTTCACTTCTTCTGAGGGAAATCTACTCGATTTTTTTAAGAGTCTAGGTTTGTTTCGGGTGGGTGAAGTTCGCCATGGGTGCAGGATTTCTGTTTATGGATGAATGCCCGTCCTCACCGTGCAAGCATTGTAGACGAATGCCTTCAATCGGAGGATATCACCTTTATGGACTGACCAGCATACTCACTGGACTTGAATCCAATAGAGTATGTGTGGGACATGCTTGATCAACGAATTGCAGCCCGTCGACCCCTTCCCACGTGTCTACTGGAACTTCGGAGAGCATTGCTTGATGAGTGGTGTAATATTCTCCGAGATCAGATCGATAATTTGATACCCAGCATGCCTAGACGTTGTACATTGCATCGTCTGGGGGGGGGCATACTATGCATTAACCATCATACCAACCATGTTATATTGGCTTTTTAAATAGGCTCTTGAAACTTGCTCCAAGGAGTAAAAATCCTCATTTTTATTTTAATGATGTGAAACATATAGCACATTTTTTGCTTTTTACCTTTTGTTTAATAAACATTACAAATAAGTCACATTTGTTTTCTTCTGTCTCTTTTTTTTTTTTTTTTTTTTTTGCCTGAATTTGCATTATCCTTAATTAATGAACACGAGTTTGTATAATATTTATTTTTGTGCTTAACATTCAATATTTGTAAGTGAACATTTTTGAACAGAATGAATTGTAAGGAAATTATAGACAGGGATTAAAAGCGTAATATTCTGGTTATAATGATAGTAAAGGATTCTACAATTTTTTTTTTTTTTTTTTTTTTTTTTTGCTTAAAAACTGTTGATTATTTCTTTGACGTTAAGGTTAAGTATTTGGTGAGAATATCATTTGCATTTGCAGGCACATCATATCAGTTAAAAAAATTGAAACAATCTGAAAAGTTTTAAATACATCTTAGTGTTCCTTAAAAGTGGGAAATTTTTTCATAAAGTAGTTTTTAATACACTGTTAACTATTTACCAGCAGAAATATGCTTACATAATAATAATTTATTCATCCGCATTTGATTTTTGGTAAAAAATTGATCCATTAAAATTAAATTAATTAAACTAAAATTAAATTTATCAAAAAACTGATTATTATTTGTAAAGGAATAATAATTTTCATTCCTTAATTTTTTCCCATAAAGATGCTTCGACGTTTCTTTCTTATGGGAAAAATCCTAGAATTGGAAAGAAAAGTTCATTATCAGCAACGAATCATTTAATTTTCAGTCCAATGTCACTACATTTTAAAAATTTGAACTGAATATCGTTTCAAGTACAATAAATAAATGTGTCTTCATTCATTACGAAGCTTTCCGCTATGCTTTCAATTTGCACGCTCCTTAGATTGCTCACCAGCAGAAAAAAAGGGGGCACTTTAACTCTTACGGTGTCTTTATCCTTTTTTTTTTTTTTTTTTTTTTTTTTTTTGCCAAGCAACACTCATTGGCACTTTTCCATTCCATGAAAATAGTAGAACCGCTTTTAAGGTGAGACTAAAAAGAAGAAAGCGTTTGAGGGAAAGAGAGAAAAAAATGGCCGAAAGGGAAAGAAGCGCATGAAGAAAGTATATCGTTAGCAGTAAAGGCTACATTAAGATCGGTATCTAAGCGAATGCGACTAATCCAGCTTGTCAGTTGGGCTCGCACGCATCTCAGGAGCGTAACGAAGCAAGCGATCGTTTGATGTACTCTTCCTCGCGGTCATGATGGTGTTGTTACAAGCTGTGCGGCGAATGGATCATTCTCTCGTTTGCATTTCATTAATTACACTATAAATAGGACCTGTCCTAAAGTAAATGCTGAGTTTCATAAAGAGAATAAAGCTAATTTTTTTCCTTGCTAGAAGTTAAGGGATGAGGAGCATTAAAGAGATTTTCAGCATTATTTTGTAAATGAATTGAGTTTAAGCATGTTGATAATTTAAAAAGTGCAGCCTTATTTTTTAAAATTAAACATTTATTACTTGACATGGATAAACATCTGGAATAAGCTTTTAAGAAAAAATAAAATTATTATATAAGAAAAAAATTATTAATTTATTATTAATAATAATTATAATTTAAAATTTAATTTACTCTTGTCTTACATTAATCTTTTTGGGTATACTCCCAAAAATATAAAGAGAGAGAATAATATGTTTAACCAAATAACTGGGAAATATCTCTTGTAGCTTCTAATCTTAAAACACAATAATTAAATAAAATTGGTAAAGGTTATGTAATATAATTAATTTTGAATGTTATAAGAAAAACGATGCTGACTCTCTGAAGTGAAACGAATTCAAGTAAGTATGTATTCCAGGAACCATAATCTTCTCCAAAATTATTTTTCGAAATGTGTTGAAGAAAGAAATAACAGTTCAATTCATAAGACGCATCTTTGATGAACTGTCATTTTTTAGAGGAAATAAACTTCCTCTAAAAAATGACAGATGAGATAGGTGGAGTTTATAGGAGAAGCATTTGATGAGAAAAAATGTTCTTGCATTTAGTGATAAAATTTTGATATTACTTTATTTGGAATCCTAGTAGAAAATATAAATTTTTTCAAAAGATATACATTATACTATAGGCAGATAAGTGATTTTTTTAAGAAAATTCATACAATATAGCATTGACCAAAGATTGTCTAATAAACACGTATTAAATGTCGTGGTTTAAACAAAAGCATGCAAGAATTTGATGTCTGTAAAAGTAATGATCAGAAAGCTTCCGCATTCTTTATCCTAATGTACTTCAGTTTGAAATATTGAAAGGAAGCATTAGCGAGTTTTATTACTAATAAAGCTGATAAAGAAAAACAATGAGCAAGTAAGAAAACAGTTTTGATTGTGATAAAAAAAAACGCAGATTTTCAGCCATGCAATTAAATAATGAATTTTTAAAATTAAGAAATAAATAACATAACTTTAACTATCTATTGACCAAATTTGACATATCTTGATGAGATAAAACGCTTTACTGTACAGAAAAATTTTCATTGGATCAGATTTTAAGAGAATGTCTATTAAAAATAAATTTTGTATTCCTGTTACGTCTTGAACTTTATATTTTTAACTTAGAATCGATACTATTTATTTACAGTAAGTTATTTGAAAAAGATGAATAAAACTTTTTCAAAGAGTATATAAAGCAATTCGGTATTTTACATTCATCTATTTAATATGAAGTACATCATACATTGTGTTCCAAACTAGAAATTCAAACTGAATGATGATATCGCTTTTGTTAAAAACTAATTACTGTCTATTCTAATTCAGTTTCCTTATTCACTATTTTACTATAAATAATTTGAGAATATGACAATAGTTCGCTATTCAATATTGTTATATATAGAATTAGAGAAATAAAAAATTGTTATTTCAATTTTTTGGTTGAAAAGTTTTTTTTTCCCATTATTTAAAGTTATAAATTTTTTCATAAATAACAAATGAAAGTTCCTTGTTCAATATTCTGACATCTTGAGAACACAATATATTGGTAAATAATAATAATTTGCAGATTGGTTTTTTGTTTCGAAAGTTTGTAAAACTTTTTATTTAAATACGGTTGCTTTTTAAAACAAACTATTCAGAAGTACTATTTGTTATCATTTTAAGTGTTGTATGAACCACAACTGAGAAACAACAAAAAATAATAGAGCACATACGGGTCGTAAAAATAAATGCATTAAAATAGTCATCATTTTTTAATAAATTTCATGGCTGCTGTTTCGTTCTTGTATCTTTATTAACAATTTCATTGGACGAATGAATATATTTTCTAAATGTTTTCATATTTACTAACTGATCTTGTAAGCTTACTAAAGGAATTATATATAAACAAAATCCTTATTCTATTGGTCGCTCTTTTTAACTGAGAACAGAATAAAATGAAACTTATATCAGAATAATCATATACGACACCATTTCATTTTGTGTTCGTGTAGCTTTGGTTATTAATTTAAACTACTGTGACCTAAATTGAATGTATAAAGTAGGTGATGGCTCTAAACTCACCCCGAAGAATAGAGGCGTTTTACTCCTTTGTCAGCTATGCAGAACATTAAGAGAGTGCACAAAAAGTAAATATTTCATCCTTCTTACAACATTCCCACGTCATAAAAAAAAAGTGATTGTAGTTTTTATTTGTTACTCATGTTGCGTTAATGGAGAGGTAGAAATATGGCACCTTACTTAGGGTTGCCAGAATTTCGGTGTTCTAACGAAAGAAATATAAATAGAAAGTAGATGCTGTGGAGGACAAGAGCTCTAGAAGAAGATTCTTGCTCTATCATCATTTTGTAGTTTTGTTTTGGCTTGTTAAATAGATTTTTATTAGATTGTTGAAGAAGGTTGGTTTGTCTAATTTTTATCGAAAAGTAGGAACACAAACTAAACGCTTAAAATAGATGTAAGATATACATATTGTTCTTTCATTTTTTAAAGAAAGAATTTTTTCTACTACAATAAACATGGTTCAATTTTCTTTGATTGGAAATGCATTTGAACCTGGATAAAATGTGTGTGATTTTAATATTTAATAACTTCTTAACTCCAGGGTTTGATGTTTCATTTATTTTGCTTTTAATACCTGAGATCATAGCTCAAGTTGGGGGAGTGTTTTAACCAAAGCTAAGTGCTTAATATATAAATTCCTTAAAAATATCGCGCGTTATTCACACACACACACACTAATCGCAATTCTCAACCGAAACTTTTCCCGCTGCGAATAAGTACAAGCTGATTAGTTTAAGTTGTTAATTTAATGTTTCTTAATTACAGCAAAATTTCGCAAAGTTAATTCTTCTAGTTCAATTATGAAGTAATTTCACGAAAAAAAAATTGACCGTTGAATAGCTAGTGTGAATATAAATCCAATATGAATTTTCCTCGCTCTAAATCAGTGTTTTACCTCAGTTGTGGTAAGAGAAATCATTTTAAAACCATGATTCAGAAATTCCTATTTATCTTTAGTAGCCGATCTGTTGTCTTAAAGTGTTCTGAGGTTAAGTTAATAACTAGTTTCATTATATATGCAATCTTCAATTGAGATCGAATCCTGAGATTGATACATTTTGTAACCATTGAGTCAGCAACCGAACCTCTCTCCTCATGACTATGTTAATGCCATGATCAAAGTAACAGCGTGACTTATTTTTGAATCGAACCGAGGTATTTGCTTGTTTTCCATGAGCTCAATTTCCTCATACTTTAATTACCTGCTCTTCTAACACCTGAACTGTGAGGCGTACCTGACTCAACACTTCTGTTGTTCTTACCTAAATAACAATCCTCGTTTTCTAAATCACTCGCTACTTCCGGGGTAAAATTCTTACCATACCACGTAGTTGTTCTCCATCCTTCCGATTTCCTACGAACGTATTTATAGAATTATTCTCATTGATTTGAATAGGTTTTCAGGACTTTCTAGAAACAACGGAAAATATGCGTCATCGAAAGCAAAATGGTAGATATTATGAAACCATCAAATCTCATTTTATGATTTTAACATTAATGTACACACAAGTGTTTTTTCTGACTAATATTTTTAAAATGAACTTATTAAAGTTCTTTATTTTGTAATGTTTTTTAACAAGTTACAATGATTACCAACAGAAAATATATCATTAAAGTTATATGATTATAATCATTTTCTGCATGCAACGTAACTGTGTCATAAATTTTTCATAGAAATGATTTTACTTGCTTCCCATACTCTCTTTAATAAAACTGTTCAGAAAGTATAAGGGGAAATAAATACTATGCGTGATCGGTTAAAGAAGCAGACTATTTTTTACTACAATCGTAAGGGTGAAAAATACCGATCGGAAAAATCTTAATTCCTTAATTATAGGAAATCAAGAGGGAAACTTTAAGCGTCTCGCGGGAATTCTAGAGATGCCGCTATTTTAATGATTTTCCCATTTATACATATATGTATCCTCAAGTTATTAATTTTCATAGTTTTTTTTTTTTTATATATATATATATATATATATATATATATATATATATATATATATATATATATATATATACCTTTCTAGGAAGATCAACAGATTTCCTTTTATACAAGCTATATTCCCAACCCTTCTACGGTTTTTAATTAAAATACTTCAATCCATAAAAACAAATTTTTAAAAAGTAGTAGCATTTGCTGCGATTGATTACGTTTTTGATTTCTGCCATGATTATTGAATATATAACATAATAATAACCGAAAAAGTGAGCCATAAAAAATTTTTATTTTGGAAAAATTGATAAATTGAAAATTGATTTTTAATTAAGTAGGCTTTATTTAACATTAAGTAAATCGTTAGGACACGATAATTTGGAATTAAAATGCAGAAATAAAACTTTTAAACGGATTGTTAACTTTCCTAATTTTTAGCAAAATCTCAGCTTTTGATTTTTTACTTAAGAATAACAGAAGAAAAGTGAAAAAAAAAGTTTTAAATACAATTTAATTTGAAAGAGTTAAGTGAAAAACACTTTTATAACATCTCAAATATTTCAAATATAAGCACATTAATCGGTGGAAACAACACAATTAAATATTCCGTTTGAAATGTTCTCTGTAATATCTAGAATATCTAAATCTCGAGAAGCAGCCAGAAAATGTTGGAGTGGTTAGTGATCCTAACTTCGAAGCATTAGGTCCTGGGTTCGAATGCTGGTTTGGGGTTGGATATTCCTTTTTTCTTTCTTTGTGTGCATCCTATCCTTTCGATTCGTGGCAAAAATAGCACACATATTGGGTGCCCCACTGTATAAGTTGCCAGAGCTCCAGTGGGGCTCAGTAGCTTCCCATTAAGATCAGCAAAGTGAAGCATCATTTGTCGCGAGAAGTGGTTGGGGGCGTACTCTCTTTTACAGGGCTGCTGGGGTTCCGTGACTTGGGGACACATTAATCTGTGACCAACAAATTCTTGACCGCTGGTGTGGCGTGGGTGTGGAGAGGAGGGTGCCAGCTTCGGTGTGACCTGACCGTGATTCAAAGCGATGATGCACTAAGTGATGGGTGAATATTCCAAACCTTAAGGTACATCACTATGTATGCAAGTTGCCCCTTGTAGCGCTGAATTCTAAGGTAAACGGGGCATTGGGAGAAATTATTTTAAATTGAAGGAACCAAGGATCTATCAGTGGAACTATATTCCCAAAGCCACTTATCGCTTCGGAAATTTACTCCATCACAAAAATACAATACAAAAGATGTTATTCAGTAATAAGTTACACGCTTCGGAATGTCATTAAAGACCAGTGTTTGATTATAGTTTTGTACGCAGCAAACTTTTGATAACATAATTTACCAAAATTAGTATCCTTACGGCTATCGAGCAATGATGACCAAATACATAAAAATAAAAACATGTCAGCTGATAGCACAGTTCATGATTAGAACTTTAGCTATACGTATTAATAATTCTCAATATGACCAATGAAACAGGTGTCTTTTATACTTTTGTGTTGGAAAGCAAGTTTCTGAATCCTTAAAAGACTTAAAAGTTTCCATGCAGACATATCAATGAAATGGTCAGCAGAAGTATTCGAGTACCATAAATAATAGTACCTCAAAACATTAAACTCTGGTTTAAGCTAAATTGCATGACTAATCTTCCGCCACATCATCTTGTGAAGCGAGATTTATCTCGGAAGATTATCATTCTTTACTGTAATGTCCGTTATCATTTGGCTGTCACCCACATTATCTTTCAATGCGTCAATTTACACTAAATAACGAAAAAAGTTTACAGCAAAAGAAACGAATCAGAAAAGGAGCAGAATCATCTATTTGTTCAAAGATATTGTTCCATCTTGTTTTGAAATAGAGGAGAATAAAGCCTTTTATTGATAACACAGCATCATATATTGGAAACATAAAACATAGTTTGATTTCTTCCTCTTTTGATGGCATATAAAAGTTACAATTTCTCAGGATTTAACACGTTTAAATTAAAGGCCGCGGTGGCCTGGTTGTCTAGGGCTTTTTTTTTCACTATCGGAAAGTAGTAGAGTTCGAACCAAAGCTTAACCGAAGATCCGTCGTGTTCGCTAAAGGTGGTTGGGGCAGGTTAAAACTGGGTGTGGTCGCAATGTCCTCCAAGCAAAATGATACATCTGGAGCTGTCAGTCTTAGTGTTAACGATTTTCTGCTTGATTCCTGCTTCAAAATCACGAAGATTCACCCGTTTGCTTCTATCTAACTGGTAGATAAGTGCAGACAGGAGCTAGGTACAGGGAAGTATGCTGTTGCAACAACACATCTAAATTACTTCTACATTAGCATCCAAAATTAAGATTATAAATATGTTGTATAAAATATTATGTTATATGTGTATATATGTTAATGTTATATATATATTTAATATTATCTATATGTTTAAGTTATGTTATAAAAATGCTTAATGCATTATTACATCTTAACTATGAAGATAAAAATGGTTATAATAAAAAAAATTGTACCAAAGTTGTTTAATATAAGCAGATACATGTACAAATGAAAACAGCATTGATCAAAATAGGATGTTAAATATTCTATTACTTTGACTTGTAGCATCAATTCACAGTTAATAAGAGGTAAAACTACCATGTATAGGTATGTAAGCATCACAACAAGCAGATGTATTGATCAACAATAATTTCGTTTTCTTCTGAATAATACCGATTTTAATGGCTGAATGGTCGGGATCATTTGATAATCTTCTCAAAACATCCGAATAGATATGAGATTTGGAGATACCGTCTTCTTTCTCAAAATATTCATTGACAGTTCTATGTGGTTAATCTAAGAAGTTACTTATAATGTTCAAGAAGAGAGTTTAAAAGGATAGATTAAGCAACCACACATCCCGAGTGCTGTTTAAATAAGTGGGTAGGAGGTTGATCGACTACTGAATAGCAATCGTTGCAATTCAACAGCCACATAATGGGCCAGTTCGGAGTTTTTCGGAACAGGTTCACCTTCAATTAATAATTGGAGCAAAATTAATAATTTAATTATAATTAATAGGAGGTAAAGTTAAATAACTCTCTAGTGTTGCTAATGGTCAACGATTATGACATTCTTTCAATAATGTCAGTTTTAATGAATCCTGAGAAGGTCATGCAGAATCAGACAAAATCCCAAAGTACTTTACAGAGCGTGTACGTAATTGACTACACCTTCTTCTCATCTGGCAATACAGCGTTTAAACGACTTTCCTTCGTCCTTTAAACTTCTTTGCTTGTTGTTGGGGCAGTTTTCTTTAAAAAATAGGAAATAAATTCCTTAAATGCAGAAAACTTCAACATACATATTTTATAACTTCAAATTCTATCTTTTTCTTTTTAAAATAATAACGAGAATCGAATAGCTTCCTAATTGCACCTGCTTTTAAAATAGTTATAAGTATTTTTACGAATTCCAAAAACTATATTTGCAACTTTAATTTTGGAGACCAGTGTACAATTTTATGAATGTCGCATAATTTTAGGTCCTTTCTTCTGAGTGTCTCACTTTTTCAAATTCAACTTCATAGATTTTGTACTTTATTAAACCATCAAAAAAAATAATAAATAAAAAATAAATTGGCTAAATTTTATGATGGAATGATTAATTAAGCTCCAATAAAACATATATTCTTCATAAAATTCCAGATGCATCAAGGCATGTTTAAAATTGTGTTTTCCTTTTTTTTTTTTACCGATTTAGAACTACAAATTGTTTTGATTGTAAGCCATATGAAATTTTATTAAATTTCTGATACGAATATACTTGTCTTTATGTAGTTTTATATGATTAATGTGCAAAAGTAAAGAGGTACACACTTTTGTTTATATTCCTTCACCAGTTTATTATTATAAACATATGTTTGTACTAATCATTTAAAATTATTGGTTCATGCATTTTATTTGCTTGGAAAAAAATATAAATTCTTTTGATAACGAATATATTTATTGAAAGTTTCACATGCCTTTCTTTAAGATCAAGAGTGAGCTTAATTTATGCATTAATAATTACTAGTTTATTTCACTTTTAATCAAATATTTCTCAAAAATATTATTCCTAAAAATTTAATGTTTAAAATATATCATTAATGTTAGTAAAATCGCATTGTTCCATTTTTAAAATTAAATGATGAGTAAATAAAATGATCCGAAATTACATTCATTTAGTAGCAACGTATGCCTGAAAGGATCGGACACAATCCCTTATACGTTGCAACACAATTCTGTTTCCTGGCGCAATCTGAGAGATGAGGTAAGCGTTTTTTTAAGCGTTATTTCAGAGAATGAGTGTCTTTTCTTCCTCTTGTTGCATACGTATTCTTTTCTTTCTAACTCAAGACAAAATAAATTAATTGGATGACGTTTTTTAAAATTTATGTTATCTCTTCACGAATATTAACAAACTGATTGCAGCGTAATATTGTTCCAAGAATTTCACGGAAGCAAAGTGTTTTGTAAGAGAAATATTTCAACAAGTGATTTTTTTAGCTCTATTTTAAATTTGATTCGTGCATTCTATTCACATATAAAATATATCGTCCATTTAGATGAGTAAATTGGCTTTCTCGGATGGAGCTATCTAATTCAAAAAATAGTAAGCAAACTGTTTGAAAATCTCAGAAAAAGATACCTTTCATGACTTTTTAGTGAATTCTTCAAGTATATGCCTTATAAAATATAAAAAACCATTCCCTAATCATCATCCATTTTTAAAAATTGGGAAGTTTCTTTATACACTTTATAACAATACTATTCACGCAAAAATTGAAATGTTTATAAAATAGAATAAAAAAATAATTACATATATCTTATCTCCTGATATACGCATTATTAGGTATTAATCTACATATTTACCTATCTTAAAATTGCAGATAATAAATTAAATTAAAAAAAGAGAGAGAGATAAAATAAAAGTTTGCGGAGATAATGTTGAGTATATGTGATTTAAAATAACTTTATTATCTAATGAGATATAATTTTAAAAAAGCGGAAATGTTATGATTTTTGAGAAGATATGTTTGTTATATTTTAAAGGGGTGCCCCAAGTCATAATTTGATTTATATGAAGGCAAAAATTCCTAGACGGAAATTCTCGTTGTCAATGAGGAAGGAACGCTAATTTCAAAATTCTCGGAATAATACATTTTTTCATCTGAACCAGTAGAACCTTTATAAGAGATTGTTTTGGCGAAATGCAAAAACTCTCTTCATTCAGCCACATACTAACTCGGATTATCTTAGACAAATTCAACTCACAGTAGGAAGGTATCCCAAAATTTAAGTGAAACTGATGCGCAAACAATACATATAGGCTCTCAAATGGGCATTTTTCAAAAACTTAAAATCAAAATATGTTATTTGGCATCTTATAAAATAAAGAATATTCTATGCGTATACTTAGTTTATATGCCAATACATAAAGAGTAATTAGAATTAAATTTTCTCATAAACAGTGAATGAAAAGTCACAAAGGTCACAACGCAAGGAAAGGCTCTCAAGAATGAAATGCTTTTTATGAATTGACAAAGCATAATTTAGTTTTTTTTTCATTTGTATAGGAATATTTTTGTTCTTACTCTGACCTGAATATCAAATCAGATACATGAGATCGCCCACTTTTAATTCCAACACAGCCAAACTGGGTATCTTTAGGAGTTCCTCACGCAGTCTAAGTGGTGTTTGGGACTCGAAAATTCTTGCGCCATTGGAAAATCGAAGGGTCCAGTCAACAGTCGAGCCAAAGACGGTATCTGAAGGTATAAGTGAATTCATTGCCAAGGGGGAAATGAGCAGCTTCGATTAGTACAAAGTACCTGGAGAACCATAGAGGAATATCCATTAAAGACATTAGAAGGTGCGCTCAATCACAAATATTCGTACAATGGTTTCTTTTATACTGATGATAAAAAAATTGCCATTATTTTTTCTCTAGCAATGGAAAATCATGCACACATCTCTCCATATGCTCCCTAAATCTTAAATTTTATTTTATTCTTGTCGTACTTGAAAATAACTTTCTTAGAGTACTTTGAGAATAAGTAATCCCTCAGTATTGAGATTTAATTTAATTTTACAGATGCTCTTAACGTAATAAGTCATTTACAAAATTCTTTTCAGAAAAGGCGGAATTGCCGAAGGAGCATTGTGAATGATGTTCAGCAACAGAGGAGAACTGGTTGAATTCCAAAATGTTGTCAACCTTTAACTTGGCGTATTTTCTAATTGTTTACACGTCTAAAGAGTGGATGGGGTTTATTTCTGGCACCAAAGATATGCGAGGGAACGCTGACTATTAGTGTCTGGAGCGAGAGTTATTGCCTGCGAGAGACAGGTTACGCTTAACGTCTCTGGTATGGAAGCTTTCACCCATTTGGCAAGGGTTTGGTCATCGACAAGTTCACTCTTTCACCAAAACAAGTACTTTCAGAAAACGGCAGCTCTCTTGACATTATTTAAAACAAAATTGCAAATTTTTTAGATTTGGTATTGTACAAAGTAGGCAGAAATTGCAGTGTTTGCATATTTTAATATCCATAAATATTGAAGCAGACGCCTGCAATATAACTGTCGATTCCACAACCTAGAACAAATATACTTCTTCATTTATTGATCGAGAAATATATTTTTATCGGATATCATTAGTTAAATCTAAATTTTATAATTCGTTAGAGAAACAGTACAATTTTAAAATTAAAAAATTTAGTTGAAAATTGATAATTATTTTTTTATGAAAATAATGTTCAAAAAGTGAAAATGAAAATCTTTACAGGTTCAGAGCATAAAAGTCCTTGAGGGAAAATATAAAAAAAATCTAACTTTCATTTACTTTCTACTAAGCAGTAGATACAGAAGCAAATTTGATTAACAATAATTGATCTGCGTTTTAAACTATTAGAACTTTTTAAAAGTCATATTACGGATATGTTTGCATTGCTTAATATTTGTTTTAGCAAAAACTAATTTTTGAAAATACTCATGGTATTTTAGAATCATTTACATTATCATTCGGTGTATGCTATTTTTTTTTATCGATTACAAAGTTTTTTATTTATTAAAAAATATTAAATTATAAAAACGGCAATTCATATATTTATTCCGTGATGCAAAGCGAATAATAGCAAATAATATTTCTCTTTTATCTAATACATATAGCAGACTATATACATAAAATACAAATTATATGTATGTATATAATATATACGTTTGAAAGCATATTTGTTTGTGTATATATTAATAGTTAGTTTATCAAGAATACCTACCTTTCATAAATGTGTTGGCTTAACATTTACTACGTGATCACGTGATACTTTGTACGTTTAGCACATTTTCAACTAGTACTGGTTTGACGTTCATCATGAAAAGAAGAAAAGTTAAGCGACTATGAGTATCCAATAATAGTTGGGGCTCCTTAGGGTCGAATGAAAATTACTGAAATTGTGCACCTCGGCCAACTGTTTCAAAGGCTTACAAGGATTGATTAAACAACTGAAAACTGATATTCAGAGACAATTCAGTGATCATAAATGACTCGTTGGTTAAATGTGTGCGATAAGAACAATAATTTATTTTAAAAAAAGTCTTCACACTTATCATCAATCAACTTTAGACTTGGACAACAGAATAGAATTGCTGAATGTATTAAAAGTCGTGCATTTTCAAAGGTGGGCTTAGAAATGGATAGACCGCGTATCATAAATGCGACTAATAAGAGGTACGTGCACTGTGCTATATAAGCTTTGCAGTGGATATTATTAATGAGTCATTGGTGAGCAATCATGTGATAGTAATCTCGAAAAAGTCAATTAACTCTTCGAAAGTGATTTATGCGATCAACGTTTACCCTCTTGTGTTGTCAGCTAACTTGTCCTTCCAGCTACTCAACCACTAGAGTCATTCCTTGTAGAGTCAGGCATTACCATCCATAGAAGCAAATTGGTCAAAAAATATCACAATAGCAGGCAGGATTCTGGAATTGCATCTTTACAGAGTTGTGCAAGAAGGTACACCCATTGCCCCTCCCCATAGAACTTCAAAGCCTTCAATTCCTTTTATGTGTGCTAGATGATAATGTCGCAAAGTTCAGACATTGAAAATTCCGTTTCGTCATTGAAGAAAATAGATGTCAGGATAGACGGTTTCTCCTATGAAACTAAATGAGGAGAAAATGCAGCACCAGTTAGAAGCTTGCTCTCAGATGAACATTTGTGTCAATAAGATCTTGCACCTTTTTACCCAGCTCTTCTAGCAATAATCAAAGCGGTTACCATAATCTGGAAACCGCTATTCATGATATGTTTTTACCCATAAAGCAACAAACTTTTGTGAGTATCTAGCTTATTAAGGACCAAAACTTTTCGCATAAGTAATTCTTTAAATTAAGTGTATTTGATCAGTTAATGTGGTTTTCTTTAAAAAATTGAATTCCATATATAGAATTTATTAGTATGATTTCTACTTCAAATTTTATTTCCATTTTTAAGATTCTTTTCATCATTAAATAAACATTTAAATTGGAATAATTTGCTAAACTACACTATATATCATAAATGTTTGAAATAATAGTGATATTTTTATTTATTGAAGAGAGTATTTTTTGCAGCCTAAACTTTTTAGACAACATTTTATAATATATATATATATATATATATATATATATATATATATATATATATATATATATATATATATATATATATATATATATATATATATATATATATATATATATATATATATATATATATATATATATATATATATATATATATATATATATATATATATATATATATATATATATATATATATATATATATATATATATATATAAGAAAATAAATAAACTATGAGAACAATTTTAAGCACTGATATTAAAATTAAAATAACTTTTGAATGCTTCAAACATGTATTACGACGACATATATTGCATCATAACAGAATAATATATTGCTTATTGTTGGGGTATAATTCTACTACCTAGTACTATTCAAATGGTTTAAGCGTTCGTCGGAGAGATAAAACTAAGTATATATGTTTATAAATAACCTAGAGAAACTTATCTTTATCTCTCCTAACAAAATCAAATTGAATTATGGCAAAACAATAAAGAGATAAGTAAGAATAGTTGAACACACAATGCTCAGAAGTTGTGTTTTAGCCCTAAATGCATCAGAATATGTTTTTAAAACACGACTATTTTGAAAGCTATTTACAAGTTGTATAGGCCTATTTCAATTGGAGAATATATTATACAATATTAATTGCTTTTACAGTCAAAAACATGGCTAACAAAAATGCGTTTAAAAAGTGAGTGTATTGATTGTCAACTAAAAAAAAAGTGAGTGCATCAATCGCTAAGCAAACAGATTTCTTAATTGAAACATAATCATTGAAATGATTGAAAAGATTGTTGATATTTTTGGTTATATTTCCTTATTCCTTTTTATTGCACTTTTTTCATGACTTTAAATATTAATTCGAATTTATGTTTGTGAAACAATTATCCAAATGAAAAACTTAACATTAAATGCTGAAATGCCTCTGATCTCTCAGAACTAAACTGTGACTTTCTAGTCTAAAATTAGGGAAAATTATGTGGAAAAAGTAAAACATTAAATTCTCAAATGGAGAAAAAAATTGCCGATGAAAAGAAATTTAAATCTGATAGTGCGGAAGACTTTAAAAAAAAAAACACTTTTTTAACACCAATATTTCTACAAGCTGTGTAGGTTAGTTTAATTATATTGAGTGACTCTCACAGGCTGTTTTGATCCTGTTGTAAATATTTTCACGGTGTTCAGCTTTCTTTGAAAGTTTATTGGCAACAACAGAAAGCAAATAATTCTATTAATCAGGCTAATGCTCTGTATCAACACAAAGAAAATGGAATCAAATATTAAGGACAGTTAACTAAATTAATTGCAGTTATTAGATTGTCTAAAAATATATATAAAAATTTTATATTTGAGTACTGATATTTTGATACCAATATTTACTATTACTGTTCATTGGTTAAACTATAGTTCAGAAAAAATATTCCAAAGCATCATTGTCATAATAATAATAGAATTTAACAAAAACTCAATGTCAGTTTTAATCTACAAAAATGTATAAAAAACCAAAAAAATAAAAAGTCCGAGAAAAACCGTTTAACACAGTAAACAGTAAATTACAACTTAGTTTACATGTTCTTAGTTTTCAATATCAATAAAATTTTATAATTTTAATAGAAAATGAGCATAAAACAATGCATATGAATCATATTTTGCTTTTTGACATTCTCTGACTTATTCTAAAAATGAAGCCACAGGATGCTTAGTGATTTGTGAGTCACTTATATCTCTGGCATAAGTACCAATGATTAAGAAACTTAGACTTCTTTTTCAAATATAAATGGCAACATGTTCCATTTGATAGTTTTTTTTAATTAATATTAAAGTAAATTGTGTTACTTTTTATTATCAAAATCATCTCATGAAAAATTGATCTGGAACATAAAATTATCTACTGATTTTCTTATATATATATATATATATATATATATATATATATATATATATATATCCAATTTTTTTCTAAAATCAAATGAATTTTTTGTCATTCATATTTTCATATGCTCTGTTAAGAGCCTTAATTAGTTCGCATTTAATATGTAATTAAAAAGACACATTGGGAATCTTTATTAAAATTAAGTGCTATAATTTTTAATTTAATTAGTTAATCAAAAAATATTTCAATGAAATAATAAAAATTTACGCTATAGAGGAAATGAGCTTTTACGGACACATGCAAAAATGCATTAATGATATTGGACGTATGAAGCGCGATCATACTGATATTTTATTAGAAGATTGAAAATAACAACAATTTGTCACATAATTGAATAGTTTTGACTTAAAACTACACTACTGGCCATTAAAATTGCCACACCAAGAAGGCGACATGCTACAAACGTGAAATTTATACGAAAGGAAGAAGGTGCTGTGATATGCAAATGATTAGCTTTTCAGCGCATTCAGACAAAGCAGGTGCCAGTAGCGACACCTACATTGTGTTTAAATGAGGAAATTGATCAGCCGGTTCCTCATACACAAATTGCATTTGAACGTTGTTGCTTGGTGAAAAGTTGTTGTGATGCCTCGTGTAAGAAGGAGAAATGCGTACCAGTGCGTTTCTGACTTTGATAAAGGTCGAATTGTAGCGTAGCGGGATAATTGCGATTTATCTTATCGCAGTATTGCTGCTCGCGTCGGTCGAGATCCAATGACAGTTAGCAGAATAAGGAATCGACGGGTTCAGGACGGTAATACGGAACGTCATGCGGGATCTCAAAGGCCACCTATCACTAGCAGCCGAGAAGACAGGCATATTATCCGCATGGCCGTAATGGATCGTGCAACCACGTCACGAGCCGTGAGTTAAGAAACGGGGTCGTTTGGAAGACAATAAGTGTCTGCACGAACAGTTCGACGACGTTTCCAGCAGCATGGACTCTCAGCTCGGAGATCATGGCTGAGGCTTCCCTTGACGCTCCGCCATAGACAAGAGCGACTTCAATGGTGTGATCAACGACGAACCTGGGCGCACGAATGGCGAGACGTAATCTTTTCAGATGAACCTAGGTTCTGTGTACAGCATCATGATGGTCGCATCCGCGTTTGGCGGCATCGTGGTGAACGCACTCTAGCAGCGTGCATTCGTCATCGTCCTATTGGCCCATCACCTGGCGTGATGGTATGGGGTGCCATTGGATACTCGTCTCGGTCAACTCTTGTATTGACGGTGCTTTGAACAGTGCATGTTACATTTCTGGTGTGTTACGACCCGTGGCTCTACCCTTTATTCGAGGCCTGCGAAACCCTACGTTTCAGCAGGATAATGCCCGACCGCATGTTGCCGGTATTGTACGGACTTTCCTTGATACGGAACATGTTCGGCTGTTGCCCAGGCCAGCACGTTCTCCAGATCTTTCACCAATAGAAAACGTCTGGTCAATGGTTGCCGAGCGACTGGCTCGTCACCAAACGCCAGTCACTACGGTTGATGAACTGTGGCATCGTGTTGAAGCTGCATGGGCATCTGTACCTGTACATTTAATCCAATCTCTGTTTGACTCAATGCCGAGGCGTATAACTGTTGTTATTACTGCCAGAGGTGGTTGTTGTGGGTGCTGATTTCTAAGGATCTATCCAGCCAAATTTTTTGAAAATTTAATCACTTGTTACTTCTAGTATAATATATTTGTCCAATAAATATCATTTTGTTTTCTGCATTTCTTCCTGGTGTAGCAATTTTAATGGCCAGTAGTGTATTAAGTTATGTGACAAAAACTGATAAAAATAACGGCCTAAAAAGTAACAAATTCATTTAAATTAGTCTATATTTTTAAAATATATACATACACTAATTGCGTAATACAAATTTGTTTGCTTAAAATGCTGAAATATATTATTTTTTAACATACCTGGAAAATCTGATTATAGTATGTATATAAGTCACATCATACAGCAATTTGAATAACCAATAAGGTTTTTTATTTTTGAGAAAAACGTGGAATATAAAAATTTTATTTACATTAGACATCTATATATTAAAACTAATTTTAACCAAATTTCTATAAGGATGAATATTTTTCATCCAATATTGATTATTACTTGAAATCACCATTATTCTTCACAAACAATGAGATTTTTATAAATTTCTAAGAATTTTCTTCCTTTTTGTCTTTCTCTGCTTGTTCTTATTTACAATAAGAGCACTTGGACAACAAATCCATTGTTAACCAAATGAGATAATTATTTAATTTTCCTTGATTTCTATCGCGACACTCTCTGTGGTACCCGTAAAAAAAAAAATTCACTTTCTAACAATAAACGTCTCTGTTACCCATCCGCGTGATTATCATAAATTTTCAAGCATAGGGAATTTTATTTTTATTTGTGTTCTTATGAATAATTACTTGAAGTATACTTTTGAATCACTTTTTATTTGAACTAATTTCCTTTAATTCCCTTTTCTCTCTTCTTTTTTGGCGAATTTTTATAAGAGATTTGTGAATAAATTTAAAATGAAATTCAAAGAATAGATTATTTTGCTTTTAAAACTTTGTATTGAAAAAATTCTGAAAAATCCATATCTCTTAAAATATTGACAAAAATGCCTTTATATATATATATATATATATATATATATATATATATATATATATATATATATATATATATATATATATATATATATATATATATATATATATATATATATAAGGTAAAAATTACAAAAAGTTATCTCTGGTTACATAGCTATTTTGTGATCTGGATAAACTTGTTTCATAAGAAATAAATTTATTTTAAGGTTGCTATAGTTACATATTTAATGCTTCGCGGTTCCACTGTAAAAGATTCATAAGAATTCATTTTTCTAAATTGTACCCTGCTAGTTCCTTTCTATTCTTCAACTACTACCCTAATCTAGACAAATCTTTTTAAAGAGAGATTGAAAGAAACAATTCTTTTCACCACCGTTAAAAAATGGCTTCTCTCAGAATCTCCTAACACGTTATGGAAATATGTAGTTAAATCAACAGTAAATGGTTATAAAAAAATTTCCAGTGCTTTCATCAGCAGAACTACACCATTATGAACTCCATACTTACATGCAAACTATTTTTAAAATTATATGTGACTCTGTAGACATCATATTAAAGTTTTTGAGATATGTTTTATTCCAAAAACATTCTGGTTCATGATTGAAATTCGGGAATGCTTTAAAATACGATCACTATGAAAGAATTTCTGATATAGAAATGCACATATTTTAATGCATCTATCAACTAGCATTACAAAATTCTATGATGGGTTTGTGGATGGCAAGGAGCTCATGTTTTTCAGGAAGACTATGAGCAGAGTCTGTAACCAACTCTTTTCTGTTCGTTGGGGGTTTTTTTCACACACAATTTTATATTTCATTTCTTTACTTGATGTAATTTATTTCCTATTTATTTTAATACATCTCAACCCAATTTTATTTCAAAATATTGAAAACTTGTTTTATAAATATAATATTGATAATTACTTATCAGTATTATTTTTTAAGACCTAATTTAAAAATTATTTCAATTGAATCTATAAATATTAGGGCTGATTTTAATGATCATTTATCTATATATATTTTAACAATTAAGATTTGTAAAGATTAGGATTTAACTAAGAGAATATTTTAATCTTTAATTTTTCTAAAATTTAAGTGTAGTAAAAAATGTATATTATGAGTAAACTATTTTAAATATAAAATAATTTTCTCATAATATACAGTTTTTAGAGTAAATGTGATGCTTATTATTTTATTTATAATCTTGAGAACTTACTAAATATTCATTTCATATCCTATTCTAAATATTATTGAAACTGTAAGGGATTTTTATGACTCATTACAGACTTTTCTTTTTAAAGGCTTAATTTTTTAAAAAGTGATATTTAAATTCTACAGAAATTAGCTAATTTGAATTCATTTAAGAATGACAAAAAAATTAAATTGGCTTATAAATTATTTAAACATATATTATTCTGAGTTCATACATTTTTTTAAAGGAAATTATCTACACTGCGTATATTAGAAAAAGGTTTGAAAAATTTTACATTATGTATTTTTTAATTTTATTAATTCAACTTTCCAGCTGTTTGAGGAGAAGATATTTATGGAATGGTGTTAAATCCCAAATGAACTTACTTGAAAATCATTTTATTTTAAAAGAGAACACAATTTTAATGAATATATATTAACATTATGCGCGAAAATATATATTGAACTAGAATAAACTCTTATTCTATATTTACATGCGTTGTAAACTACGTGGTGTGCCTCTCACTAGCTTTTTGCAAAATGAATAAAATGAAGAAAATAAAAAAAGTAAATGAATAAAAATATTTATTCACATAATAGCTATTATAAACATATTTTTTTTCTTTTGGAAAATAATAAAATTATTATGTGTTTAAAAATATTTTAGATTTATTTCCTTAGAAAAATCAATCAAAAATGTGTTTCTTTGCCTTAAAAATTCTTTGTTAAAGATTCAATCTACTTTAGAATTTTAGCATCGCGGACAATCAGGATGCTTCTTGTGTTTTAGAATGCAAATGAAATAGCTTCATTATCCATCATCACGGTTTGTCTAAGTTCATTTAAGAAAACTGAAATTGTGTTCCCTTATTCTTAAATACCTACGGAGTATTTGAAAAACTATTCGCGCTTAATATTGAATATTTGAAGTACACATAGAATTAAGTGGATGTATTTATACTCTAAAAACGGAAATGCAATTTTTTTCAATGTATGAAATGTGGATGTCGAAATGAGAAGCCTGAGAAGAATACAACGGAATGAAAGTAGTCCGCAGATGTGTCTCTATTATTATAGTTTGATGAAGCATTTCATAATCATTTATAACAGAATTTTTATTTAAAATTACGCTTTTATTATCCTATATATACAGTCTGGAGAGGTGTAACTCCTGAAAATGCACAATGTTAATTTGTTTATTTCTCACTTTCAAACAAGAAAAACTAAAGCCATGCACAAATCATTTGTTAATGAATAAAGTAAGAATTGAAACAATGTTTGAAGAAAAACAAAATGCTTTATCGGCTGCAGGGAGAAAACAAATTTTTGCTTTCGAAAGAAAGAAAAAAATATTTGTTTGTAGAGTAACGTGTGTCAGAAAAATGAAAATCTTTGTTACACAACTGCGTCCCTGGTTTCCTTCTGTTCTTCAATGGGGTCGTGCAAACAAATCGTATGTGTTTCATCGGTTGAACGAGAATAGAAACTGTTCCGGCGGATCTTTATGATTTCCGGAGTGTTTGGGTTCTGCAATCTCATTTTAAAAAGGAGTTCTGTGTACAAACAATGAAAAGCGATTTACAAGAATTATTTTTCCCTTCATTTTCGAAGGAATTATCCAAACAGATAAATTATTATTATTACGTTTTAAATATTTATTTCAAAAATCTTGATATTTTTAAAAATAACAGAATATAATTAATTCGAAATATTGGTATCGCTCATTATAATACTTTTTAAATCATTAATCAATGAATTCACTGAATCTGTTCTCTCATCTGAGCTATTACATGTATGACCGTAAACTAATATTTATGGTCATACATGCATGTAAATAATAATTATAATGAAGCTGGGATTTTTTTTTTCTTTTTACCTGCAATTGTTGCTTAAGTTTCGTTATTAGAGCAATCGACTATTTCTAAACTAAGTCTTCATTCATTTAAAATGTTTCAGTGAGTGGCAGTTAGAAATCAATAGCAATCCTTACTGTGATGTGTTAGTTTTCACAAAATATCAGCTTGATATATTGCACGAGATGCCTGTAAAATATACGACACACTTTGATATTTAATAATTCTTAAAATAATGAAAATGTAAACAAACTTATGGCACTTAATCAGAGATAGCTCATATTTTTGTAGCAACATGAAGATTACCCCATTGAGACAGTTTCACTTTTATTTTGCAATTCCTTGAAAAAGAAATGAATTCTTTTGCAAATTATTGTTGATATCCTTTTCTAGGTTTGGCGTCTTTGATATTTTAACCATTGACTTTGAAAGTCTTGGGAAGACTGTGACCAATTTTCCGTTCACCAAGATCATCTGATACAACACTACTGATTTGATAAGTGTTTTGCTTCGTAAAAACGACATCCTTTACGGGAGTGTTGATGACTAAAAGGCCAGAATCTCAGTGGATGTTTGCCCACGACTGATATGAGAGGTCTTGATGTTCTTTGTGCGACTCTCTCGTGCATGAACAAGAGTCCTAAAATTTCTTGGCTCCATCTGACCACGAGTGTTATCATATTATTTTATGAATTATTCAATATCAGAATGTAGAATTTTATATGTAAGCACTTCATATTTGTTCACTTCTTTCATTCATTTATAAGTAATTAATATAAAAAAATAGAAGTAAATTCTTCCACTATTACATTTTCCCTCAGGTTTTGTTTCCCTAATAGATAGAAATGTGTTTAAAAGAATTATTAAATAATTATTTAATTGAAAGGATTTTTAAACCACTCATAAAAACCAAATTTAGAATTGAATTTATACTATAAATAAATTTTCAAAGTGTATGATAAGCTGATATCTTGAAGAAAAGTACTCGATTGCATCTTTATTGCAGTATATTTGTAAAGTCTACAAATATATTCAAGTATTGTAATAGTATTTGCAATCACATTTCTAGTCTCCACATCTTATGAAGTGCCAACATTTGGTTTTTGAACCGCTAGAAATTTAATCTTGGAAAAGCCATGCCTATAGATCTTCCTTTCGGAAAATAAAGATCGTCAGTTGTTATCGTCTCTAAACAACTTTTAGATATTCTAAAAATAAAGTTTCGTTTGCTTTTCGAAGCTCAGTTTCTTTGAATCTATGTGCTGCAATAAAGCTTTATTAAGGTCTTCACAAAATTAACTTGAATGACAGTTATGTGTCAGTGAAGAAGTTTCTTAGAGCACATGACTTTTTCTCTGAGTATGTATGCATTTTCAATCCGTCAACCTTTTATACAACACAATGAACACTGTGCTTCTCAGATTGAACTTGCAGACGTTTGTGTTTTACCTTCGGTGAATAGTACCATCCAACCATCATTTAAGTCCTTTCTTAACTAAGATATCTTTTGCATTTCCTAAGAGTTAATTGACACCAAATGAATATTATTTATATATTAATTACTATTTTATTAATGTGCAAAAATTTAATTGTTTGGAGTAAATTTCCAAATGCAATTGTATCACATAATAATCTTTCAATTAAAATGCTGTTTATTTTTTAAATTTTGCTAAGATTAGTTTTGCAAACTTCTTTCATTACTTTGAATTTTTACATCAATTAACTCATGACCAACTGAAAATACAAGTTCAATATTTGAAACTTTACTAAAATGTCAAAAAACATATTTGAATATAATATGAGAAATTAAAAAGGCTAATTTTATGTTACTCACTATTATGATAATTACAGATGTATAATATAGACTTTTATGCTATGGAAATACTATCACTAGTAATTCTTCATAAGTTAAAAATATGCAGTTTAAAAACATATTTTTAAATTTTTTGGCATATTATTAAATTTTATGAAAAAAATGTTGTTTATTTTAATATTAAATATATATATTATTAAAATATTTAGTAACACTCCTTTGCTTGAATGAGGAATTGGAATAAATCGTAGTATATCAAAATCGTTTTGTTAAGAAATTACTAGAAAAAATTGTTTCATTAAGTCTTTTCCATTTGATATTTTCAACAAATGTGATTTATAATAAATTACTATGTCCTATGATTATAATATACATTATATATATATATATATATATATATATATATATATATATATATATATATATATATAGAGAGAGAGAGAGAGAGAGAGAGAGAAAGAGAGAGAATGATGGCCAAAATTGTGGACACTTTTGGAAATTTTTATGCTTTTAAACTTTGTATGCTTATAGAAAATGAGAAAATATTACGTTTTGCAAAATGCAAACTTGTATACATCATTTTAAAGAGAGTTTACAACTGAACTCAATACAAAACACATAATTCAATTATTTGCAATACAAAAAAAGTTATATGTACTTTAATATAAATAAAAAACACAGTTATGAAGTGGTTTGTAATATCTAGCTTTCCTGGCCAATCACTGTTCTTGTAAACCAATCAAATGTTATTAGTAGTGTTCAGTAGAAGTCAAAATGTTTACACTTGAAATAATTCATTATTTTGCTTTGTTCTGTAGAGTGAGGACCTGTTTTATACACTGCAATTACAAGTATGAATTTTTGTAAAAAAATTTAATATTTAGCCAAGAAGTAATGACATTAAATACAAGAGTATATTGGACACCTAGAAAGAGACGTAATATTAATGTGTTACGAGGAGGTGGTCTTTCCTATGCTGAAGTTGCAAGACAAGTGGGTGGTTCAGTGACTACATCCGGAGTCCGAAAGTTTTGTTTACGATATCAGGAGAAAATTCAATAAAAAAACAAAGAAGGAAAAGGCCGAAAATTGGGCACCACATCTATTAATGACAGAAGAATAAAAAGACTATGTCTCCAAGATAGAAAAATGTCATCAGCGCCATCAGAAGTGATCTGAATGATGCTGGTGTTTCTGTCAGTTCAAGAATAATCAGGAGAAGATTAACAGATGTTGGACTGAGAGGTAGAAATTTCACGAAAAAATCCTTAATTTTCAGCAATGAAAAAAAGGACTACAGTGGGCAAAGGAACACATTAATTGGACAGATGATCAGTGGTCACAAGTTATATGGAGTGATGAAACTAAGCTATCGTTATTCGGTAGTGACAGGCGAAAATGTGTAAGACGTAGAATATAAGAAGAGCTACATCCTGACTGCATTCAAGCAACTGTGAAGAACCCAGTTAGTGTTATGATTTGGTCATGCATATCAGCAGATGGTATTGGTCGCCTTCATTTCATCGATGGGACACTGCCAGAAAATACATTATAACTCTTCTAGAACCAAATCTTTTACCTTCCATCAGAGATCTCTTTCCCAACAATGTTTCGTTTATTTTTCAACAGGATTCTGCTCCTTGCCACACAAAATATCGAAAGAGTGATTACGTACAAAGAGCATTAAATTGTTGTCATGGCCAGGAAAAAGTCCTGACCTCAATCCTATCGAAAATTTGTGGCAGCGTTTGAAAACTCTTGTCCGAATGAGGTGCCCAATGGAACTAATTGAGGCTATAATTTTTTCCTGGCATCATGTAATAATGAAAGAAGAGCTTAAAACTCTTGTCAATTCAATGAAACGTCGATGTGAAGCTGTAATCAAAAATATATAATGGGTACTCTACTAAGTACTGATAACTCACTGTAATCATCACTATCTAATGTATATCGATAGCTATTATCGTTTAACATTTTATGTATTGCAAATAATCGAATTTTGTGTTTTGTATTGAATTCAGTAATAAATTCTCTTTAAAATGATATTTACAAATTTTGTGAAACGTAACGCTTTATATAAAATTACAAAGTTCAAAAACATAAAAATTTCCACGTGCCCACAATTTTGGCCACCACTGTATATACAATAGTACTTCGATTTTTTAATAACACAGTTCATTCATTTTAAAAATTATATGAACTGAAATTTTGAAGATTAAAAATTCCTAAATTTTTTTTCACAATTCAACCATGTTTAGAAAATTAGTAATATAAATGCAATCTTGTAAATATTACTAAAATTAATAATTTAAGTAAAAGAATATAACACTGTTTTTAAAAAAAATATCGCTTTATAATCTAGAACGTAACGTTTGCGAAAATAATTTTTCACCAACTTATGATAGAATATTTGGTAATATTGAATAAATGTAAGAAAACTAGGTAATTTTTGTTAGAAACAACTAATAAATATTTACGCTTTTTACTTAAAAAAACATGTTAGAAATTGAAAAATATATTGAAAAAATTTAATTCCTTATAATACTGAATAAAATAATAATTTAATCATCTTCTGCAGATAGTCTGCCAATGAAATAAAAGATGCCTAAGAAATAATTTTTAACAGAACATTAATTGTATCAACGCTTACAATTTAAATTTATCCTATAATCTCATTACATACATCACTTAATAAGGAATTTGTTTAAAAATAGATTGAAAAACGTTAACTGTTGAAAACAAGGGACGTGAGAATGGCTACTTGATGAAAATAAAAACACATTTGTTTTTCTTAAAATGATTTTTTAGAGAAAAGCACTAAGCATTATACTTTAAATATACTGTACATGGAAAGAGATACATTCAAATACACTTTACACAGAAATATATCATTTACACTACATTGAGAAAAATATAGATTACGAAAGATGTTAATTCAGTTTACAAACAGGATCATCGTCGGAAAGCCAAACATGCTTTAAATAAAATATATAAGTATTTGTGAACTACATCTGTATTGTAAAATTGAGAAGTTTTTCTTCAGTTATTTGTCATAATGCATATATTTCTTACGTTTAGAGTACTGTTCAGGTTCAAATTTATTTAAAAAATATTCAAAAGTTTTCTGTATATCGAGAAAATTTTAATTTATCTTTATAAATAATATCACTAATATGGTTTGAATAGTTTTATATTGTTATATTAAGGAGGAAAAAAATGTATACAAAATATAAACAAAACTTAATATAATTTTTATAAATAAAAAAAAAAGAGATGCACACAAGAATATCATTTAAAGTTATTTATTAGGAACGGAAAATCATTATTTTTAAATTTTAACTATTCACAGAAAATTAACAATATCGAGTAGATCATTTGCTTATGTTTATTAGTATGTTTTCATAAGAATGCCACCATTTAGTAACTTTTCTTTTAAACATAATACGCTTCCTAATTAAGATGTTATCAGTATTTTCTTAAATTATGTTCACAGTAAACCTAAGCTGAATGTATTAAAATATTTATATATATGCGCATAATACGACGAATTAACTATAGTTATAATTTAATAAAAAGAAGTTGAACCCTATGGTTGAAGGGCTTATTTTCAGAGGTGTTAATCGATTGATAAAAAAAAGCTTACAGTTGTAATTTATAAAGAGGTTGGAATCCCCCGACTGTTGTAATTTATTTACATTTACACGGGATGACTTTTCAATTGTCCCAGAAGCTGCGCCCTCACTCAAATCACTCTACGCGTAATGAGCAGAGACTTCTTACCTCATAACTGTCGCCTAATTAATCCATGCTTCCGAAGAATGATTGGTGCTTTGCGGCTGAACAATAAATGAAGGGAAAACTTAAAACTGAGAAGAAATGTGGTATAAAGAAATAACAGAGCAAAGTGTTCCAGAGCGTGGAGAAAGTTGAGAAGATGCTGAAGCTCTGCCATTGGAAGGTCTTCCACTATTCTTGGAATAGCCAATTTTGGAACAGAGTCAGCGCTCGGGGAACATCCACAAAGTGAGTTCTTTGATAGGAGAAAAAGAATTTCATAACTAGGGTTGCTTTTTTTCTCTCACTTTCTCTCTTTCTTACGACAAATCAGGCTTAAAAGTGATTCATAGACAGGGAATAGAATGACGTTAAATAAAATTTTACAAAATATAAGGAGAGAGACTGTGAGAATATTAAAGAAACAGTATAGTTGGAGTTACCAATGAGAACTAAAATAAAGTAATTAAAAAAATAAATAAAATAAAAAATAAAGGATTCTTAAAAATTTACCCCTTAAAATTCAAATCCTAAACAGATTTACCTGATCCATTGATGATCTTTAGTTAAAATTCCATTTTTAATGAATTAAATTTCCCTCGATATTTTTCAAAAGCTAATTTTATTCCTTAAAAACTGGTTGATCTTCAAGAAGAGAACGAATAAAAATTCATTCCGTTTGATTGAAATTCCTCTTAATGTTTTGAAGAATTATATTCTTTAAAGCAATTTGTCTCATTATTCCAAATAATTGGTGAAATTATTAATCTTCTGCAAATGTTCTTAGAACTTTAGCTTCCAAAATATGAATTTAATTATAAACTTTCTTTCAGGAAAAATGTATTTTCTTCAATGACAACACTTAAAAACATTTTTGAAAAGAATTTGTCAAACAGAAGTTAAATTTTGAATGTTTTAATTTGTTATTATTTAACATTATTTAATTAATTCTTAATTCCTTTGCATTTACTATGTGTTTACTTTATATATACATATATATATATATATATATATATATATATATATATATATATATATATATACATATATATATATATATATATATATATATATATATATATATAAGCATAAAAAATCTATATCCTAATTGTTTTATGAAATATTCTCTTTGTTGTTTCTTTATTATTTAAAATTGGGGTTCATGCAAAAAAAAAAATTATATTATTTATGTAAATTGCATGACGGAAAAAATGACAAAAAATTTAATGCAATTTTCACGTGTTAATTCATTAATCATCAAAAAATTCATACAGTTTATTAAAAAAAATTACAAGTAGTATTGATTATTTGAATATGATGAAGAAAAGAATCATAATATTCCTTTGACAGCGCACAAAAAGTCAAGTTTTTAGGTCAATTCTTTTACATGATTTTTATTTTTATCCATGTATTCTTTATAACCATTATGTTTCTATTAAAATCAAACATTTATTTTCTACTTAAAAATAATAATTCTAACGATGAGTAAGATAAAAAAAAAAATAACTGACATAGTTTAGGACTTATTTCCAATTCAAATAATATTAAAAAAATGTACGCGATGGTTCATTTACATGTATGATTTCCATTAAGAGGCACATCGTTATTCACAAATATATTTACAATAACGCTTTTGTAGTTGAAAAAAAAAGTCCTTATCAAAATTTTCTTCGATTAACTTAAATTTCTTCTTGAACCTTTCTGGATGAATCATAATGACAGTTTAAATTTTTTTCTTCTAATGTCAAGCTGCACTTAGGATTTAACTTTTCAGCGTTACAAGAGCCGAAGGCATCTCATTCAGTGGGGCACTCAGTGGATGTGCCCCATCTGTACACCGAAATGATAAAGAAATAATCACTGAGAGAGAAAGGAACATCCAAGCCGGAACCATGATTCGAACCAAGACCCGAAGCTAGGGACACTAGTTACTCCGCCAGCAAACTATATTTTTTTTGTTTAATTCTTATAATATTAAACTTTATTTTGCAATTAATTAGTTAACAGTATTGTTCAGCGAAAGTTATCCTAGAATATAAGATTTTTCCTTCCCTTACATTGCATTGAAAACAGAAATGTATTGCGAAGAGTAACCTGCAGAGAAATATTCTTATTTAAGCTGTTCCCTCAGAATGATTGTCTGAGTTCAGATTTTAACACATTCACTTTCAACCTCGTTATAAATAACTATATTTATTACAAGTTTTCAGTTACTTTAGAAAATGCAATGAATGTATTAATCTTCAGAATTCGGAGACTTCCATTATAATCATTATACTTTTGACACGCAGAAAAATTAATGTAGATTTGAAAAATAATTCTTTCCAGAAAAAACAAAACTCTTTTTTCGAATGATTCACTTCCTTTATTTTCACCTATAATAAATTTCGAACTACGATTGTGTGCATAATTAATCTCAATTTCATCAAAGTTCATGCTTGAATTCTTTTTTCATCGCTTTAAAATAATATGTAGTGCAGTTTGAGTTCTCCTTTTCTAAAAGCAAAAAATGAAAATGATTTTAATTTATGACTTGTTTTCTCCCTAAAATCTTAAGAGCCGTTTCTTTGAAAACGTTTTCTCTCTCTCTTGTTTCCTGAACTTGTTTTTCTTTATTTCGTTTTGATATAAGGAAAGAGGCAACTTTTTTGGTATTTGTCATATTTCATCTATATCTTCGTAACTTATCTCCTGCTTACTAAATAAAAATAATTTAATGCATAAAGTGAAAAATAAAAGGCTATTAAATATCTATATACAAACAATAATTCCTTCTATAACACGGTATTTTAGTTCCGCGTTATAGAAAAACGCGTTGTACGAGCAACGAGCATTCTTTATAAAACGCTCCCATATTACCTCGTATCGCGTTATGTACAAATGATACACATTTCTCCTTAAAGGTGGTTTAAATAAAATATTAAACTATATTATGAAATAAATAGGGGCGTTTTATTTCAATCAATCTGAGAATTTTTTAAATAAAATATATTACACATACGTGACTAAAAAGCAATTCATTTCAAACAAATCGAATAGTTCCAAAACCCAAATTTGAAAAAGCCATTTAACTTTATAAGAACATAATTGACACAATGTGAAAACGTACGCTTTTGAACTGTGCAAACCATTATAAACTTCGCAATACAGGAATATAACCTGGAGAGTCTCTTCCGCGTTATATGGAAGAAAACACGTGTGTTCTGTTTTAACTAATACAATTCTAGATAAGGCTTCATATCGAAAGATTTACATTGGCTAAGTTAGCGAAGGAATTAAAAGTAAAACCGTTTCACTATGAAAACTTGACAATAATATATATATATATATATATATATATATATATATATATATATCTATATATATCTATATATATATATATATATATATATATATATATATATACACAACTTGAATTTAATAAAACTACTGAGAATATTTCAGTTTCACATAACAATATTAAAACAAAAAATAGTCTTTTTATAAACAAGTTCAGATGAAAGTTCTTTTAAGGACAAAGAGTTAATCAACAAAAAAAAGTCCATGGCGGGTAGGATTCTGGGGGAGAGAGATACGTACAGTTAAAACGTGTTTTAAAAAAAAATTGGTAAATCGTCTCTTACTTTAAAAGAGTTAGAATCTATTTTTAATAGAAATTGAAATCGCAATTAATTCAAGACCTATTACAAATGTGTCAACTCTCTTTCGGAGCCCTCTCCCCTAGTTCCTTCTCATTTTTAGTAGGTAAAAGATTAATATCATTGCCTGTAATTAAACATAAAACTGAACAGTTGAATGTTAACTACGAGTTACTTTATCAAGAAATTCAATTATCAACAAACTCTTTTAAAAATCATTTTTGGAACAGGTGGAGAAATGAGCATTTTCTGAATTTAAGATCAGCCTATATTTCTCCCAAGCAAAGTAAAATTTCGTCATTTAAGGTAAATGATGTTGTTTTCATATATGACGAGTGTTATCCTAGAAATATGTGGATGATGGGTGGAACTGTGGAAGGACGAGATGAAAAAGTTCGTTCTCTTCTAATTCAAAGTAATATAAAACGCTCAATACAACTTGTTTTTTTAATTTGGAACTTAATTTTGCCTTCATGTGTGAAAATTAATTTAATTCTTAACTTTAACTGTATACTCCATATGTATGCACAAGTGTTGTGTGTGAAGAAGTTAAATATTTGTATATATATTGCCTGTTTTGATACTTCTTTAATAGTTCTCTTTGCATTGAATATATAATAGTTGTGAACTCATAGAGTTCATGTGGGGGAATGTTGTAGACTTCGGGGCGTTTCTGCCTCATCTATGTAGTATTATAAATATCCTTGAAATTTTAGTTTGCCAAAGTCTGTTCTGTAAGGTTGGCGTACCTTATAATAACGCATTTTATGTAAATACTTTGTTTTCATTTGTATAATAAATGTTGAATCATTTAATCCGTATATTCATCCTGGACACTGAGCCTTTGCTGCTAAAGGGACATTAAATAATGTGAAAACTCGTTATACGAGTGTATATACTCAAACAGTTTTAAATTTTTTCCCCGTAGATAAAGTTAATAACTGATAAACGCGCAGTTATGTTTCAAGCAATAGAACATAAATGAGAATAAAAAAGCTAACAAGCAGTTTTTAACGTAAAATAATTATTACATATGAAAAGTTTGAAATCCCCAGGTATGCGAGAAAGATTACAATACATGGAATTTCTGAAATACAATACGGTGGCAGGACAGTTAAAATTAATTTAATTTATTGATGAGTCTTAAATGCACAAATATAATTTTCAACTTAATAAACTCCGTCAGAAGCACACCTCCAGAGCGCTGAGGGCACTCTCAAAAGAGAAAACAATAATAATATAAACGGAAGGGTGGAGGCACATGCGCTGTACTGATCCACGCCTCGTCACACAATATGGGAAGTTTTCATACATATGTATATCCCATTATAGACAGTGCTTTTATGATTATGCTAATTAAAATACAATGATTGTTTAATCTTGCTTACTTACAACCGCGGTTTCAAATGGAAGTGAAAACATTTTCATAGAATATAAGTGTTTAATTTTTATATTCGGAATATTTTTAAAAAATTGAAACATTTTCAAAGGATAGTCCAATTTTCGAATAATAATGGAATCCTTCCAAACGGTGGAAATCGTAATTATAAAATTAATGCGATACTCAACTGGCAAAAATTAATTTTCTTATTCACATATTAAAGCTGCTCAGAAAATATTATCTATAAAAATTCATTGCAAACTGAAGATAGTAGGTAAATAATCGAAAAACTAAAATATCTTCATAGCTCTTCTGGCTGTCGTCCAATGAAAGCGAAAATGCTTATGCCCCGGGGTAAAAATTGAATGGGTCTTTGAAAAGCCGAATAGCTCGTATATTCCAATGAAAAAGCAGTCCCTCAAATAATCATTCATGGCATCTGAAAGATGAAGCAAGAAAAAGCCGAGAGAAAAGTTAAGAAATGGATTTCACAATCACGTAGCTTCTCAAATAATTTTGAGTCAGTGAAGCTAAGAGAAGGTTCTTAAGTAAATACTTTGGTCATGAAATAATTAACAACTCTTTTTTCTTAACAGGTTTTTCACAATTTTAATCCGACATTTTTTTTTTTTTGTATCCAAATATTTTTTTTAAGTTGATATTAGTCAAATGTAATTTCTTTTAATTTTTGTTCTCAAATCATATGAAATTAAAAATAAAAATATATTGAAACCATTAATGCTGATATTTAAATTATTTGTGAAATGTATACATACTTTCTTAATATTCTAAAAAAATCAGTTCGTTTAAAAATTCAAGCAGTAAAAGAAAACAAATCGAAATATTTGTAGAGAATAATTAGCAATAAACATTTTTTCAAAAACCCAATTAAATATTTTTATAATTAAATCTACCTGGAATTACTTTGTTTTTAACTCATTAAAGAAAATATTTCGATTTTTTAATTCCTTTTATAAATGAATAGCTTAAAACAAAATAATTTTGAGATGTTATAAAGTACTTTCTATCCATTGAGATAAAAATAATGCTTGATAAAACTTTTGCTTGAAAAGTTATTTTTTCCCCTTTTAGCCTAAATGTTTTCGCATGCAAAACAAAAGCATGATCACGAATGTTTGAAATAGAAAGAGTACATATATTTTTTATGATATGATTTTTATACTCTCAAAATGAATGAGTAGTGTTTAAATGCATGTTTTGCGAACTGCGAATTACGATAAGAGAGACATTTCAAAAAAAAATTGCATAACATTTGTAATTTTATTTTAAAGGAACTGTCAATTATTATTTTATTTTTTATTTGTTACGAAACAACCAAAATAAATAAAGGTATTGATGCAAGTAAATAAAATATTACAGAAAAATGAATTTCTTTCCATAATTGATTTTTTTTATATCTAACTGAATGCAAAAACTATTACTATACAAATTTTTAATCCGTTTTACTGAAAGTATTTGTTGGATATGGAATTTAATGCATTTGCATAAGCTTAGACAGAATAATAAGAAAATGTAATCAAAGAAGAGTTAAGTTTACCATAAATATATAGTTTCTAATATCTTCCCAAGCGTGGGGAGGAGGGAAATAGGTCTGTAAGAGTCGATGCTGGATTTGTCCCTACCCTCCTTATGGAATAAAATTATAAGACCAACCTTAAGGCAGCGAGGGAAGTAAGATAGCTCCAGGCATTTATTGAAGAAAGAGAGAAGAACATTTGGGAAAGACCTGTGGATAATTTGAATAACAATGTTATCAATTCCATCGTAACCAAGGGCTTTGCCTTTTTTTAGTGAATTGTTGGTTCTTTCAACTTCATGGCTGTGAATGGAATGTCATTGTTGGAGCTGATGGTGGGGTGGAAAGAATGGCTGGAAGTCGTCAGGAAAAGCCTTTCAAGAATATCTTGAGCTATGTTGAGTTCTGAACCCAAGGGAGTTCCATGGCTGTCAACGAAGAGATTTGCTGGTGGGGCTGTCTTTTTGAAGACAGCCTTGTAGATGTTTCCATATGGGTCCTTGGCTGAGTTGCAAAATTCCTTCCATGTCTTCTTTTTTGCTAATCTGATTTGTTTGAAGTATGCGGCTCTTTTTGCTTTATATATATTGTAATATTTATCTTTTTTCTGGGGAGGAAGAGGATTGATAACTTCTCAGTGCTCTTAATTGTTTCCTTTCCATTTGGAATGTTAGTGACCACCAAGTAGGAGTTCTGGTCTCATAGTTTTGTGTTTTAAATTTAAAGCTGGAGGAGCAGCAGCAGGTAATAGCTTTCTGGAGAGAAATAGTTGCCCTTTCTAGATCGGCAGTGTTATTGCAAGTTGAAATTGTTTGGGAGAGGTCTGGAATAAGTGGTTTCAGAAGATGACGAAACTTTCCATGGCCACCGAACTTCGTTTTAAAACGCTTAAACTGGAAGGTGGAAATTTTACAATTAAGTGTAATCTTGATGTATTTGTGATCACTTAGGGTTTTATCATCGAGCACCTACCAAGTTGTGAAATTCGCCATATCAGGATTTGTAACCAGTGTAAGATCTGGCCAACCTTGTTGGTGTTTGTTGATGAATGTCGGTGGAGAGTTTTGGGAATTCATAAGGAAGAGGTTATTTTCAAGGATAAAATCGAACACTTGCTCGCCCCTGGAATCTTCCGACGGGTAGCCCCAGATAATATTATGAGCATTCAAGTCCGACCCTATTAATGAATTCTCCGGATGGATAGACCGCAACACATTATCCAGCCCATCTAGGGGGATGGAAATATCAGATAATTCTGCTATTTGTGTTCCTCGAACTCTGTGATTTGGTGGTGGGCAGTAGGCCGAAATTATATTCAATATTCAGAGGTGCCTTGTCCAGAGTTAGTTTGATGGTTACGGTGGAAACTGATTGATGCACCAGGATTGGCTGAAATTTGCTAGAAATACAAATGATTGCTGCCTTGTTATTAATTGAAGTCCAGCAATTCCAGCTCTGTAGAATGCAGGCCAGTTTCCCATTCTGTAAAAAAGGCTCCTGGATTACAAATAAGTCGATTTTATGTTCCAAAGCTGTAATTTGTAGTAGGTCCGTTGGGGGTTTAGATATACGTAGATTGATCTGAAGAACAATTACGTTGTTTTGGTTGTTGTTATTTGTATGGAATTGGAGATAGGGAGGCAAGAAATCTGCAGTGCTGGATGGTGTTAAAGAGCAACTTTGTGAGATATTCATGGCATGAAATCAGCAGGTAGTTGAGAAGTGACTTTAGAATGTTTCGGAGTGACTGGTGTGGAATTAGGTTTAGTTGTTGCTGATGATATTAATAAGAAAGGGCATCTTCGGTCGTAAGCTGATTGATGCATTTAATTTTACATTTAAGTTTTCGCCTTTTTTATTTTCTGCATGGCAGTTTATGAGGAATGGTTTTTTCGCTTGGCAATCCGGTGTGTTATGGTTTTCACCGCAGCGTCCAAAGTATAACTTTGTATGAGGGCAGTTATTTGTTTGATGTGAGAAATCCTGACATTTTTGGCACCGTCTATATGCCAAGAACTTTTCTAGCCTATAGCTTCGGATTCCTATGAAGATCCTACGATTTTTCAGAAGTCGTATGGCTAGGAAGCGAGGCATTTCTATAACATAATTCCAGAGATTATGGATGCTAAGAGTTTTCTGAATCTACATAATTCGGATCTCGAGGTTGCTGTGGTCTAGTTTTTGGTCTTCTTTAATTGCTTCAAGCAAATAATTTTCAGGTGTGTCTTCCGGGAGGCTGAGAATAATAATTTTCATTGTTCATGGGTTTTTTTCGTTGACTCTCAGGTTTTCCTTAGTCAGGGTTTCTTTGAGTTTTACGGTGTCCTCATGAGATCTGCATTTAGTTTCTATATAGTGTTGTCTATTATATACCCCTTTTGGGCGAATTGAGGTCTTGATGTTGCTTAACTTCCTTGAGACTTCCTGATTGTTTTTTTCAATGACAATTGTAGGTTTTGTCTTGAGGGCTTCACTGTAAGTTTTGGTACTGTTATTTATAAGGGTAGAAGTTGGCCTTGAGGCTTGGGTAATTTTTATTGCCTTGTTAAGTTGCTGGATTTCGCTCGTTAAATTAGGGATTGTGATCGTAGTTAAATGAGTTAGTTCTTGGAATGTGTCATGTAGGTTTCTGTTGGTTACGAAGGCTTCTTGGTGGTCTTTTGCAGGCTGTAGGGCAGTGTATTCATTGATTAGCTTCTTTGCGCTGGTCCTAATTTCTTTAAGGAGATAAAATTTTCCCTTGTTTTTTGAGAGGATTATTTTCTGTAATTTGTTGATTATTGCCAATGCTAGTGGTGTTTGATTTGCTTCTGTAATGCAAACGTTATCTCGGGTTGATTTGACTTCCGTCTCTTTCGTTATTCCCACTATTGAGCAGGATTTTGAGTAGTTGAGGTTGGGGTCTGGGCCTTCCAGGTCTTGATTAGATTGGCATGGTGAGTAAATTTTACGCCTTGATGATGGTTGTGGACTTTTCTCCATGTTTTATAGGACGACAGATGATTTGACCAATAAAATGAAAGTTATTCAGTTGGACATAAGACGGTTAATGGGAAATTGTGAGTTGGAATTAATTATAACTTGATAGTCTAAAGCGTTGAAGAAGTGTAAAGTAGTAGTTTATTGAATACAAATAATTATTAGGAAATATGCAGTATACATGAAGTGACCCAGATGCACATTGTCGCATCCCGCATATCACTCCGCACACCCGATATACAGACTAAGGAGCAGACCTGTGTGATTGAGTAAAAAAATTTAACAATTAAAATAAAATTAATTAAAATTATTAAATTAATTTAATAAAAGGACAGCGGAGAAGTGTAGACCCTTGTGACTCTATTCGTTAAAATTCTCAAGAGTTTCTCAATTCTGCTATTCGTAGTTGGTTATCAGCAGTTATGAAAATAGTTATTAATAGCAATTTGAGACATTTAGAGTTTAAGTTATGAAAAGCTAAATTATATTTTGAATGTGGAGAGCCATTAGCCATTCATAATTTTGAAAACCGCATGTCCGTAACTTTATCTGGGACTAAGCCAACACAAATTATTATTATTATCATTATTTTTATACGTCATTGAAGAGGGCAAAAATGTAATCGAAAAAATCAAAATCAATGAAACACAGTCTAAAACGTATTCTTAAGCACTGCAGAGATGGTTTTGCAGAAAAATTATTAAGATTAGAAACATTTTTTTAATTTAATATTTAAAAAATAATTTACAAAAAATAAATAAAAATTTTGGATTAGAGCATATTTGTGGCCCGGGTTGGAAGGTTAATAAAGCTGATTAGGAAATAAACTGACGATAAGAGTTATCAATTTAAAAGCATTTAATGTTTGATTTATTTATTTATTTTTAATTTCATTTAAAAAAAAGCTTTTGGATCTAAAGCAAAAAGAGGCGTTACATAAGAAAGAAATTTTACTAGATTAATTTAAAAAAAAAAAATTGGGGGCGAAGTTAACATGTATATTAATTGTGAGGGGGCGTGGTGATCAGCAGATTTGTCGCCGAAATTTTGTAGGTGACCAAAAATTTGAAAATTTGGTTATAGATAAAAAAAAAAGAAAGAAAGAAAGAAAGTAAAGAAGAAGAAGGCTTGCCTAATCCAAATCCCATGTCTCTGAGACAATCAGAGTGCGAGTTATAAAAATGCTATGGAGGAAAGTTAAAAGTTTGAAAAAAAAAATTTTATATTTTAAGTGTGCAGAAACCTTTGGAACACTATAAGGGATAAGTATTTAATAATGAAAAAGAAACGTTTGCAGCTAACTGTCTAATTTAGTAAGTTATTAAAGAAATAAACAAATTAGGCATTAAAACTCTGACCATTCCTCCATTGCTATGCCCTGCATTACCACTAGGATCAATTCCCAAGCCCAATAAATTAAGTAGCATTATTTGAACCACTATACACATAATTAAATGAAACAGTTATAATAGCCACATATATATGCTTTTATGATATTGAAAATATAAATAAATAAATACTTGGGGTTAAAAAAAAATTAAAAAATAAATAAATAAATAGTTGGGATTTGGCATGGGGGCAAAAGCATTCAGTTACAGTTGGCCAATTGTTAAAGATTTGTAAAGAAGTCAAAGTTAACCTGGATGTAAAGATGGAGAAGAAATTCGACGTTTATATTTGAGTTAAATATTTTGAAAAATTAATTTAAATAAGCTGGTAAGGCAAATGAAAAAAGAGCTAATTATAATTCAATAACATAAAATTGAATTCATTTACACTTGGGAAAAATACATGAGTAAAAATTAAAATTTATAAATATGAAGAAATAAAAATATTATTTAAATAATTTATCACAAATAAAGTTAATAGATAATACATAAAATTATAACAAGAAGCATCTTCTAAATTTCAACCATTAAGTGCGAGAAAAGGCAAAACTTAAGGGCATGAAAATCATTAAAAAGGTTTTCTAAGAACGCGGAAAAGTTAAAATCCAAGAAAAAAATTTTTGGAAAAAGTTGGACTGCAGGACTGGTGTTAAAAATTTTCCAGTCCCCAGATTTAGGCGTAGTTACAGCAGCAAAGTCCAAAATATCATGAAGGATGACGTCATGAAGTCCATTAATTTTGGCTTATCCAGCAGTTCGAAAAAGTTTAAGTGCAAGAGAAATAGACTAAAAAAGAAATATAAGTTAAAATTATGATAATAGCTTCCAAGTGGGGTCTCGTTAGAGACGCATTGAAAAATTTGGGAACTTAGAAATTAGTCTCTGCGACAATTAGGAGCCGAGAAAGACGCTGATTAATATTTAATTAATTTAGTTAATCAAACGCTGGAATTAAGTGTTCAAAGGGTTAAGGGGAAAATGAACAGGGGACATGAATAAAGTCGGACTTAGAATCTAACACAGTAGCAATACATATGCATAGGGGAGGAATGAAGAACCACAGGAGAAAACGCTTTAAAAAATAAATTCCTAACATACTAATTGAACTGTTTCTGATTAATTAATTGTTATTTTTACATATGTAATACATATTTCGAATCACAAAAATCTGCTCCGAATAAACATAAAAGGATTGGAGTGGTTTGATTGAAAATTAAGGATTTACGGCAGTTTTGAAATAAGATTAGGTATGAAAATTTGCAAATGAACACAAAAATTAGCATTGAAATACAAAATTTGAAAAATTATAGAAAATAAAGTATGGTATAAACCAAAGTAAAATATATATATTTAGAATATCCACTTCAATTTAAAATTCATTCTAGGTCGATAGGACAACTGAAACCAAAGTTTATAATGAGAAATTAGAAAGTAAGAAAAGTTTTTGACGCAAAACTGCAGAAAAATATGGAATATTTGCATTTATAAAAAGTTTAATAACTTTCGATTCAATCGTCCCATCGACACATTCTATATATCGAAATGCACAAAATTAACATGCGAAACGAAACAAAATAACATCTGGGCACTTACCTTGTAAATTAGCCAGACATCTTGTTGTTGAATTCAGCAATAATAAAAAAAATTGTCGATTTTTCTAAGTTTTTTTAAAATTACTTTATTATTTACACAACCTTCTGAGTAGTGGCGGAAAAAAGTTGATAAGTTTGTCTTTGTAACGGTATAGTATGTATTCAGATCAAATAATTAGATCCTACAATCAAAATCCACTAGTTCCAAGTTAATGGCGTAGCAATGGTGATCTTTGTCCTCGTAATTCGTCCACCGTGTTTAAATCTTCCGAAGTTTTTCACTTGTAATAACTCTTCTAGTCGTTGTAATCACATGAAATTTTATCACCAGACGTTAAATAAAATTCCGCGTCGAATGGTATAAAAACTAAGCAGTTTTTACGCTGATTTAATCGCAAAATGCAGGAGCGTGGTGAAAAGCGTCTTCTGTTGGGTATCCCACTTACCTACTGTATCCTTCAAATAGGATTTTTTTCATAAAGCATTCTTAGACTAGGCACTTTTTCATGCCTGCATCCAGAATATACTTTTTTGAAGGAGAAAAATAAAGAAACTTACAAAAAATTTTACTATGCTGATAAAAGTAATATGTTCATTCACAATTCCAAGGTTGCAATTTCTGTCCTTTGAACAACTTTCCTAATTATGAATTTTGTATTTAATCCTGTTTTCCACTCTCAGTTAATTAGAATGCGCTTTTAAGCTAGACCAATTTTTTTCAATATGTTTAATCATGAAAATAACCTAAAACATATGTTTAAAGAGGATAAAATTATATTTGGTACCCGCATGATAGGAAGCTAAAACAAAAGAAGATTAAGCTAAAAAAAAAAAAAAAAAGATGTCATTAAAGCCACAGTATTCTTTTAATAAGAGCTAATCACATTTTGATGGTTATCATAATGTATAGAAAAAAACCAGTTTTATAAAGACATATTATTTTTGGTCTTAGTTTCCAGCTTCATAATTATGCGCTCACAAAGTTATTGATACTTAAGTGACAAGATAAATATTCTTAAAGAACCCTATTATTTTGTTTCAAGCTATAAAATAATCAATAATACGAAGATAATTTACAGAAGATATAATACAGCACATTACTTTAGGTTATTTGGTTTATTGGAGAATTGATGTTGTGAGAAAAGGTGAACCGAATTCTGCTTTTTAAAACTGAATTATTCTTCTAATGGAATCCTAGTATAACGTTCCCTCCTTTGCATTTCTTTCAAATTTTGGGACTTGAAAAATATATATTTGCAGTTTTTTCTTGGCCCATTATCAAAATCTATTAAAATAAAACTGACAGCTAATATCTTTCATCGCAATCTCACATTCTTGACAACTCTCTTATCAACTATTTATATATATATTAGCCTCTAAATCGTACAAAACAATTCTTCTGTGAATGGAATATACAAACGCACAAGTATAAAAAACCTGAAATATTATATATGAAACCATGTATTCCTTACTTACTCCGGTCTAAAACGACGATCAATTGTTATCCGAAATGGAACATACGATTCTTATTAAACATAACTCATCATATGCTTCCATGTGTGTGTGTATCTATATAGCTGTAGGATCCAGAACTGTTAACAGATGGCGCTAGTTGACAGAAAGGAGGGATTTAGCATCAAGTGACGTCAGCTCGCCCAGTTCACTGAATAAGGAGGATTCTTGCTTTCTTGTCTTTTATTTCTGCGGTGATTGGTGCGGGAGAGGATTTAAATTTAGCTCATATTGTTAACAAAAAATTACGCGATAGTGTTTCGAATTTAATTAAAAATTACAAACCACTTAAGAGCCACGTAAAACTGATTTAAAAATGAACATAATATTAAATGATGATTTGCCGGCCTTAGAAGAATTCCTTTTTCGGAACAAAAAGTAATCGATAAACAAGTTGACGAATGGTTACGGGTTGGAATAATAAAACCTTCTTGTTCAGAATATGCTTCTCCGATTGTTTTATGTAAGAAACGGGATGGAACTTCGCGGTTATGTGTGGAGTTTCCGGAATTAAATAAGAAGGTGATTATAAAGATTCGTTTCTTATGGCTCAGATAGAAGAAGTTTTAGATCATTTAGGAAAAGCGAAGGTTTCCTCAAAGTTAGATTTAAAGAACGGATTTTTTTTATGTTCCTGTAGAGGAAAAGTGATCTAAATACTTGGCATTTATTAGTTAGGTCTTATATGAATTATTGAAAGCTCCATTTGGTAAATTGTACATCGCCTAGTGTATTTCAAAGATTTATTTACAATGTGTTTAGAGACTTAATGAGGGATAATTCTGTTGTAGCTTATATGGATGATTTTATTATACCATCGAGGAAGGTTTAGAAAAATTAAAACGTGTTTTGGCTGTAGCTAGAGAATATGTGTTAGAGATTAATTTTAAAAAATGTCAGTTTCTTAAAAGAAAATAGAATTTCTTGGATATATTATTGAGGATGGTACAATTCACCCTTCACCTGAAAAGGCAATTGCAGTTCAAAACTTTCCAGAGCCCAAAAATCTTAAGCAGATTCAGAGCTTCTTTGGTCTTACTGGATATTTTGAAAAATTTATTACTAACTATGCTAAAATTGCCAAACCATTAAGTGATCTTCTTCGAAATGGAGTAGAATTTAAATTTGGAGTAGCCCAAGAAGAAGCTTCCAATAGAATAAAAGAATTTTTGATCACAAGTCCTGTTCTGCATATTTTCAGACAAGGAGCCCCACTGGAATTACATACGGATGCAAGTAGCTTGGGATTTGGTACAGAAATCTGACGATGGACAATTTCATCCTATTCATTACATGAGCAGAAAAACCCCTCAAGAAAAGCTATGTAGTTACGAGCTTGAAGTTTTAGCTATAGTGTGTGGAAGCTCTTAAAAAATTTAGAAATTATTTATTGGGATTCAAAATCAAAATTGTAACGGACTTTCCAAAAGACAATGTTTAAAAAAGACATCCCTCCTAAAATAGCTCGGTCTTTTGTTTGAATATGAAATCGTCCATAGATCTGGGAAGCAAATGAGACATTTAGATGCCCTAAGCAGAAATGCCACAATTTCGGCTGGCCGTTTTCTTGAGATTCATAGGATCAAAAGATCCTCGGTTCTAACATTTGTATTTGGTAGCTATAGCTGCTCTATTAAGTAAAGTGAATTTTTCATATTGGGGGCGGGGCTTACTTTTCAAGAGCAGAATTATTCTCTGGTGCTTACTTTGCTAGAGTATAAATATTTTATTTAAATACATAGAAGTTAATTTTAAGTTTTATTAGTTATAGAAGTTGGCAAAGTATTGGAATATTAAATTTTGCACAAGTGCGCTGATATTAAGTTAATGAAAATAGAAATTAAAAATTGAGAAAAAGTTACAGAATTATGGCCTTTGATTGACTGTTAGCCCTTTTTTGAATTTTTGCCGATTTGGCGCTCTTTTTTTTGAGTTAGGATGTAAGTAATGTTAAGTGTTAGTAGAAATTTCCTAATTCCCCCCTTTTTTTTTCCATACATATACATTTTTCCTTTATATACATATTTTTATTTTTCATATTATATATTTTTTATTTTAATTTTTTGTGTTATTATTTTTTTAAATTAAATATTAATCTTAATAATAGAATTATAAAAAAAATTGTGTTAGTTATGTTATTGCACTTGTGCTATTTAGTTCAGCATGAGAGGGTTGGGACAGAATCTTAGTAATGATTGGGGTCTGAATCTATTGATGGGGTGATTTGTTCGCAAGACGGAAGTTCAATAACACAGGCCTACAAAAAAAAAATTTTTTTTTTTGGTGCTTAGGATTTTAGAGCAGATTTTAACAATATTTTTATTGCTGAATCTAAGTATGAGAGCAGTTTTTCTGCATCAGCTCTAGATTTGTAGATAAATTCACTTATCTATCAATGCTTTTTTTCTATTTAGTACTTTCAAGTACAAGTGTTGTAAAATTTATACAGGGAAAGATTCTTGTATATTTGCCCTATTGTCAGTCTTCTTTTGTAACCAATTGAATTTAAAATAATAATATTTAGGAAATAACTAATTATTATTTTTAAAATTATTATTTTAATTCATTTATTATAAAAAGAAGACAAACAACATGAGATATATAACTGATTAGTTGACAAATTCTTAATAAATGGGATTGAATCCTACTTATTAGTGCTATCCAGTTAGTTCCATAGAAATCCGATAGATGGAGATGTCTGTCCACTATCTGAAGTGACCTTCAAAGCTTCAACCGCAGTCCAGAGTTGAGAATAGTTCGTGAATTCCGGCGCTGCAGATAGATAAAGGTTAGCGTCATATGAAATTTCTCTTTAGTAACGAGTTGTTAAAAAGTAAATCTAAGTATTTGTGTTGTTGAATAGAAATAAAATGAGTTCAAGTAGAAGAAGCTGTGTACATCATCCTGATATTTTTTGCTACATATGCGGAGAATACACGCTACTGGAAAACAGAAAATCTATTAGTGACTTTGTAAAGAGGGCTTATCTTGGATATTTTGGTGTTAAACTTGGTGATCAGGATAAAACCTGGGCACCACATATTGTCTGTAAAACTTGTACAGAGCATTTACGACAGTGGACTACCGGGAAAAGGAAAAGCCTGAAATTCGGTGTACCAATGGTTTGGAGAGAACCAAAAAATCACTTTGATGACTTATTTCTGCCTAGTAAATATTACTGGAATCAATCGAAAGAACTATAATAAGTGGACTTATCCAGATTTAGTCTCTGCAAGACGCCCTATCCCTTACTCAGAAAAAGTGCCAATTCCAACTTTTCACCAGCTACCAGAACTCTGTGAGGACGCTTATTGTCTCTCTGATCAGAATTCTGATGCTACTGAAGGTGACAGCGATTTTGAAACGATATTATCTACATAATAGGAACAAATATGCCTCAATACCAATTGCTCACTCAACGAAAATGAAAGAGCAATATGACACCATAGCTTTGGTCTTGGAAAAAATAAAGTATCGTGAACACCAATGGGTGATTTGTGTAGACTTAAAAATGGTAAACTTTCTCCTTGGACAGCAAAGTGGCCACACAAAATATCCTTGTTTCTTGTGCCTCTGGGATAGCAGAGACAAAACGCAACACTGGGTTAGAAAAGAGTGGCCTAGGAGAGAAAACATGGATGTTGGGGAAAAGAATATCATCAACGATCCTTTAGTTCCACGAGAGAAAATCATTTTTCCACCACTGCATATCAAGCTGGGTCTAATGAAGCAGTTTGTAAAGGCTCTTGATAAGAATGGATCATGCTTTGCATATATAGGGAAAAAAATGCCTCAGCTGAGTATGGAAAAAATTAAAGCAGGAATATTTGATGGCCCACAAATAAGACAGCTGATTAAAGACCCTGACTTCATAAATTCAATAAATGAGATTGAAAAAAAGCCTGGAATTCATTTGTTTCATTTGTCCAAAGTTTTCTGGGTAAACACAAAGCTGAAAACTATGTTGAATTAGTCAATGAAATGCTGAATAATTTCAGATCCCTTGGGTGTAACATGAGCATTAAGGTGCACTATTTACATAGCCACTTAGACCGTTTTCCTGATAATTTAGGAGACATTAGTGAGAAACAAGGTGAAAGATTTCACCAAGATACAAAATGTATGGAGGATTGCTATCAAGGAAGATGGGATGCTCACATGATGGCAGATTACTGCTGGACTTTAAAATGGAATTGCTCCAAAATACATTCAAGAATGTCACGCAAAAGAAATTTCCGAAATGTTCAGTGAGTAATTTGTTTAAATCATGACTTTTTCTGTTTTCTTTTGTATTTAATAAGCAATATCTATGTAATATAATAAAAATTCCCTGTTTAATTTGTTTGTTTAAACCATGGTTTTTCTTTTAAAATAGTGTAATGCATAATTCATTAAAATGTTGATATCTTAAAAATTCAAGCTGATAGGCAAAAATTAATAGCATATTTAGATTCAGCGCATCGAATTCATATAAAATCACCTCCAAAATCTTTGGCACCAAAACCACTGTTGACCAGTGTAATAGTTGAATTTTTTGTTAAATGTGTTTTTTACACATATTATTCATTATTTTTGCGAAAAATTCCCTTAACGTGGGGATGTTAAATTTTTTTCTGATTTGCTTGTTTCTATTATACCAGGGGGAATTAGTTAGTGTTCTTATTGTTTTATTTTGTAATGATTCCAATTTTTTTAATTTAGTATCGTGGGTGTAGCCCCAGAGTGGGCAAGCGTATGAGATTAGGGGTCTGAGGAACGCTTTATAAATGAGTACTTTGTTTTCTATTGACAATTCAGAGTCATATTTTAGTAGAGGATAAAAGGAGGCTTTTGATCTATTGAAATTTGAGACTATGTTATTTAGGTCTTTGTTCCAAGTTAATTTTCTATCGAATGTGATGCCTAAATATTTACATTCGCTAGACCAGGGAATAGTGGAGTCGTTTATTAAGATTTGATTACCTGAGGGATAATTTTTACTTTTAGTGAATACTATGGCTACGATTTTTTTCATTACTTATCATACTTTTCCATTTTTTGAACCAAAGCTGAAGCTCGTGTAGGTGCGTGTTGAGTGCATCTATTACCTGTGTTATTTTTGGACACTGATAAATGTGTCATCCGCAAATAGGTGTAATGACGTTAGCTTTGAGTGGGGTATGTCATTGATATAAATAAGAAAAAGTCTAAGGCCCAGTTTAGATCGATGGGTGTTTGATAGTCACTCTCAAGCTGCGACCTGTCAAGTACGAAAATATTAATTTGATTAATAGGTGAGGGAGACCAATTTTTATTAGCTCAATCCAAACTCTATGGAAGGCTTTGGCTATGTCGAGCACCAGTCATGTTGCGTTTCATACGTACGAAATTTTTGTGATGCCTATTCTTAAAAGTTGGTGCAATGCTTATTTCGAAATTCGTGCTGTTGCGAGATGATGATATTGTTGTTTTCTAGGAATGTGTCTAGTCTAGGGTGTGGGGTTGCGCCGGACGCTGTGATCGGACGTGCGCTTCAATCACCTCGTTTGTGATTTTCGTTGTCTCTTCATCAATACTTTCCTCCGTATTTAATGTAATATAATTAATTGGGTTATTTTCTAGAAATTTAGTATAATTTTTCTTATCCGTGATTGTATTTGGAGAGGGATAGCAGAAATGCCGTTTTGATGGTTTCTCATTCTCAGGGAGAACTGACTGCCAGAATTGCAGCTGCACAAAACTGCGAAATCCTTAGTCGAGCAAGGGCTGAAGGAAGATTATGTTGTAAGAAATGGAGTATTATACAAGTATGACAGTGGTACCAGAAACATTAGAATCTGATGTCATTCGAAAGGCTCATAACAGAGGATATTTTTGCTGTGTCTAAGACGGAATATCTTCTCAAGCAAGAGTTTTACATTCCTCTAAGCTTAGAAAACAAATTGAACAAGTCATCATGAACTGTATAGAGTGCATTTTGTGTGAAAGAAAACGTGGAAAAGGTGAAAATCTACTCAACCCTATACCGAAAGAAAACAATCCCTTAAGTACTCTTCACGTCGATTTTATTGGCCCATATCCATCAACTAATAAAAATTACAACAATATTCTCACAGTTGTGGATGCACTCACTAAATTCGTCTGGCTTTTTCCTGTAAAATCTATATCAACTGCGGATGTACTATAATTACTCAAAGTTCTTCAATCCGTTTTTGGGAATCCATCCAAAGTAATAACTGATAAAGGAGCAAGTCTCACCTCTCAAGTCTTCGAAGAAAGAGGATTGCGAAAAAGAGGAAATTAAGCATGTGTTTTCAATTACCGGAATTCCGAAAGGAAATGGACGAGTGGAAAGGAACCATCTAGCTTTGAGTCCAGTTTTATCTAAATTGTCCACAGAAGATCCTAGTAAATATGTTGCTGATGTGCAACGGATCCTTAACAGTACTACAAGCACATTCACCTCTTGAACTTCTTGTAGGAATGAAGATAAAAAATCCAGAACACATGAAAATCGTTGAAATTCTTGAAGAAACTAACATTTTTATGATGAACAGAGAAGATATGCGAGAAGAGGCAAGGAAAGAAATTCTAAAAATTCAAGAAGAAAATAAAAGAATTTATAACAAGAAGAGAAAAAACGCTCATGTGTACAACATCAATAGGCGCTATAGCAAAAAAGCTTTGTCTTTTTAAATGTTATTATTTGTAGAATTAAAGTGTGTCCGTTTTGTAAAACTGTGTTTTGTTTTAAACCAATAACACACACACACACACACACACACACACACACACATATATATATATATATATATATATATATATATATATAAACTGGATTGCATCAAAATATTACTAAGAATCCGTATTACTAGAACCATTCGTGTTAAAATTTTCAAAAAAATGACAGTTTTATTTAGTTTAATCGTTAAATAATTAGAAAAAAGTAAATAAATTTATGTGAATAACAATAGTCAGTGTATTTTAGAATAAATAATGCTTATAAAAAAATTGTAATGCAAATTTATTTCGGTAAATCATTTGATTTTTGTATTTAAGTTTTAAGTTCGAATCTGAGTCCCTGAAGTTGATGGGAGTAATTGAAATGTTGCACTAATTCTCTGAACCTGATGGAACTTCTGGTTGAGTTCCAATTCATTCTGCTATTCATTCTGCTATTATTTCTGCTATTATTTCCAATTCATTCACGAAGAGATTCCTCGAAGTCTAATACTGTGTCGTTTTACATCTTAAATTAGTTAAATAAGCTGATTTCGCATTTAATTGCATAGTATTTGCAAATGCAATTAAACCCGAAATGCGAAATCATGTGAATATGTAAAATATTATTCCTATCACACACACATAATTTTAGTTTATAAAATTTCCATCTCTATAAGTAAAATAAAGATTTTTTAAATTAATTTAAATTGATAATTTTATTACTCACCACAGAACTCTAACAGAAAAATGGCTTATATAATTGAAATTCTTTTCTCAATTTACATTTTAGGAAACGAGATCAAGTTCAATTTTATTAGAAATAGTCAAATAAATAAAATAACTTATCTCTAATTCTCCATTTCATCACTTATAAATTTTAGCATTAAGATGATTTCAAAATATTCGTGGTTCTAAAGCATTTTTAAGGATAGATTGAATGCAAAGTCTGTAGAATATGATTCATAGCATAATTATATTGAAACAATTCCTTTTCATTACGTAATAAACTTATAATTCAAAACTTTATTTCTTAAAATATATTTGCAAATTATGTATCTGAGAATAATTTATTATTTGATAGTTAAATATATGCATATTAAACTGTACAGGAAACAGTAGTAACACAATTACACTTATTAAAATTTAAGTTTTCAGAGCCAATTATTTAAGTTTATTGAAATATTATAGTTTGACAAATTGGGTTTTAATTTTGCTGTAACTATTAATAGCTATACGAGATAATTTTCCACGAGTTTCTTTTTCTATTGCGTATAGAAAATAGCTTAGGTGAAATTCATCTTAGATTTTTTTTTCCAGTCATTTCGGTTATTTTAATTAAATAAATGAAACATCAACAAATTTATCAATGCTGTAAATTTGGTTTCAACTCCGAATACACGTATAATTTTTTGGTTCACTTTATGGAACTCTCAAATATAAATTAATTGAGCACAGGATAAATAGAGCAATCAAAACTATTGATCTTTGCTTAAAATAAATATTGAATAATAATATAATCAAATTATAAAAACCAAGTAAACTGTATTTCAATATTATAAAGTCAATTAACAGGATTTTTTTTATTACCTTTCATTTTGTTTTTAATGTTTATGAATATTTATTTTTAATTTTAAAATTGTTAATTAAAATTTCTTTAAAATAATAAATAAAAATATTTATTTCTTTATTCATATTTTAAAATTACGCAGTTGAAACAAAAAGTCATGATGCAGAAATTACTGATGCAATGAACAAAATTAAAAGAAACATGCAGTAAAGTATGAAATAGGTATGAATAAAGTAATAGTAAAGGAAAAGCATGATGAAAAAGGAATCGCTGAAGTGATTACCAATTTATATTTGTTTCAATGATTTGTGTTCGTAAAATAAAAATAATAAAGATATTTAAATGTTATTACTATACTCTTCTCGCTATTAAACAAAAATTTATTATTTAAATATTTTAATATAAGAAATTTAGAACTTTTTTGACAAATTCTTCATGTTTCAGTATAAGTGATAATTGTGTCGATAGATGTCTCCACTTCATTTTTTAAACATTCATCTTTTCTCTCTTACTTTGTTAATCTCCTTCATTTAAAACGTAGAAAGTGCGGCAGTGAGTATTATGGGGCTCTAATCACTCCCCCAAACAAGTATTTATTTATATGTAATTTTTAACTTCTCAAAATATACTGTTTGGTTTGCATTAGTCAGTATTATATTCTGATAAAAATTGCTTTACTATCAATTTTTGCCTTGGTGTTATTTTACCATTTATTATTGAAGTCTAAATATAGGTAAATATAATAGTAATTAACGCATCTTTTCGACCTGAAATCTTTAAAAAGGATGTTGGAGTCACTCCTTCATCACGACCAGTTAACAGCAGCGTGATGTAATTTCAAATACAAATTCAGAGAAGATTACGAATGAAATAATAACAAAAAATATGGCCACTTAATATGTGTGTTATTTGAACTAACATTTATCAAAACATACACATTTCTCGGTAATTAATAAAAACATTTTTTTTTTAATAAAACTACTTGTTTTGTTAAAATTTGGTTAGTATTTTTCCCTTTATATATTTTGTTACTTCATCATATTTAATCAGTAGTTAATTTATGCGAACAGACTTATCAAAGCTTTGACGTTAAAATGAAGACATGTCATGAACACAAAGCCGTATTCATACAACTTGATATTGCTTCTAATTAAAATGTTTTTCACTATTGATTTTTCTTCTCATTTAAATGCAAGAATTAAACTCTAGATTATGAATAGTGTCCTTCGCCTAATGGTTGTGTTAACGTTTTGCATAATGCTTATTCAGTATCTTCAAGGTCACTCGCACTGCTAGCCACATAAAGTGCAATCTCAAGCATGTGGAATTTACATTTGCAGGTATCAGAAATGCAAATTATTGATAATGCCTTGCATTAATCATTTATAATGAATTGCAGTGCATTCACACATTACGAGCGTCACCTATCAAGTGCCATGAAAAGAAACAGATACTACCAATTTAAAATGCAATATTTTTCTCTTAAAAAGCATCGACCATCATTCTAACAAGTTCGATCTATGTTTTTTCGAATTATCCTTCACAGAAGTCGGTGATAAGCAACTGTGGTACGGATCTGCAGGAGGAATGAGACCAAACGAACCAAAATCGTTGCAATACTGCAAATAAAATTGACATATTTTGTGCATGTCAGTGATGGATGACATCACGAAATGCTGCACAACAGATCTAACATTATATATTCTGTGTTCGCTCATACTATTAGGCGTAGATTTCAACTAAGTGGAAACTCCGCAAAGCATCCGTTGTTACGTTTATTCTTGCAAACTACAAGTGTTGGTGTCTCCAATGGTGTGATGAACAATGAATGAAAGGACATTGTCTTTACTGACTGCTTCTGCACGATGGATAGATTCGGCATCTAGTGAGAGACAGATGAATTGATACGTTATACATCACCACACTGATCCCATACACAGTGTCATGGTTCAGGTTGGTATTGGACGATCTAATTAATACGCAGTACATTAAATCATTATATTTCTGAAGTGTTAAAAACTGTGGTCTTCTTTTACCTTCAGCGCTTGCCATAAGCCATATTCCTGCAGGATGATTTGCGACCAATCGTGCAAGCAACATTCAAATGTTCTATACCCTTCAAATTGAATTGCTTCCTTGTCATGTTTACTCTTTTGATTTATTGTAAACGAAAACGTGTTGTCATGGTTAGGCACTACAGTGGGTGATGCATAGCTCCGGCATGCATCACCCACTGTTACTCTAGATAAACACTATGGCAATACTTGGAAGCCTCATGGTCTACTATACCTCAAAAATACATCCGAGAATTGTGGCAACAGTTATAGCCAACAATAGTGGCTACGCTAAATACTGATTTCGTTGACCACGTTGGGCTGGTAGGTAAAGACATTGTTCTAATTACCGGAAGTTAGTGAGTTGGAATACCTATTTAACAGAAGATCCATCGTGTTCATTACAGATGTATGAGCACATAAAATAAGTCGTGGTAGCAATGTCCTCCAAGTGAATGACACATCTGGGGGAACAGATCAAATAGTGTGGTTTCTGCTTAGTCTCTGCTTCTAAATTACGAAGACACCCACACAAAAGTTTTTATGTAACTGGTAGAGAACAGCTCTGAGCAAGGTACAGGGAAATATACTTGTGCCACAACTATTGATTTTGTCATCATCCACACCTCACCAGAGCTTGTAATTTTAATAATTTTATCTTTTGTAGGAAAAGAATATCAACTTATAAACTAATTATTTTATAGAACTTTTACAATGTGTAAATAATTACTAGAGGTCACTTTAGTATTATTATTACTTGAATCTAAATTTTAGTTTATATAAGAGAACTACTCAACACAAATTTTACATTCACTTGATTCTTTTTGTTAATTTACGATGCATTTCTCCATCATATTTTTACTGTAAATAAATGCAATTATAGAATGTTTTTATGTCAATCCTTACAAAATATGATTTGCTTTGAACTTAATATTTTTGAATAACTGTAGATAGTTAAGAATACTCCTATTCTTTGAATATTATGTTATGTGCCAAATTAATCTTACTTATGTTCGTTCTAATGTTGTATTTCAGGCGGTCAGCAGGTTATTTTTTATCCATATTTTATTTTCGCTGATTCCGAGATAATTTTTAATTATATTCGGTTATTCTTCAATGGTCAGTTAGGCAGCTACTACGAAATAAGTAAATATTTGGGAGAAACTTAATTCTATTATAGCTCTTGGCTGGCGGATTAGCTAATTTGTTATTAAATGATGGCTTTTCGTTTACAAATATTGTTGCCAAAATAGGAATCAGTCTTAAACTATAGTCTATATAAGTTTCGGAAACAATTAAGTCATTATTGTTTTTGATGTCTGAATAGACTAAAAGTTTTGAATTGGTTTCTGGTCATTAGAAACATTCAAGTTCAAATCTTTTAAAACTGAAGTTTTTTTTGTTGACTTTTATTTTAAATTGAAAAGAAAGACCACTGATTACTCAATCTTTGTTCTCCTGAGATAAAAAAAAAAGTAAAGAAATATATTTTAGACTTAACAAAAACTAGTCTCTCGAAAAAGGATGACTGAAGCGTTCATAGAATTATTTCTTTGCAACATGAGGAAACATTTATAATTTAAAAAGAGCCCTTCCAGAAGCCAATAAATGGTCGCTAATCAGAACTACTCTGTGAATATCTTTAGAGTGTGATTTGCATGCCTTGTCATTGCAGTTTACCTATGACGACTAAAGTCGAACACATATTCATTAAAGTTAATAAATATGTTTCCATCAATTAGCCGGCCAACATGTCTAGTGGTCAGCGTGCCTAACTACGGATAAGGAAGAACTGGGTTCGAATCCCGGTTCAGGCATGGATGTACTTTCTCTCTTTCTCTCTCTATCCTGTCCTTTTCGTGTGTGTGAATGAGGTATGAATGGTTGCCTACCCTATAAACGGGTCCCTATCGCATATGTGATGGTGCGATGGTGGCCCACCCCCTGTGGTGCACCCGGGGCAACGTCTCGGCGGCAAAGAGGTCACTGTTTCTGGCCGGTTCCTTGGGTATAAGAGGACAATATACCCCGACCATTGGGAAAAAAAATGTTTCCATTAATTATTTACATGTAATTTAAATTTTTGAATCCTTACAGCTTCACATAATCTGTGTAAGATTAAAAAGGAATGCTTAAGAGAACACACATTATTTCTAACTTAATAATAAGAAAATTAATTTAATGATAAGAAGTAACATGGTAAATAAGGCGAATTGTGCAATCGAAATAGAAAAATGGAACAACACATAGAAAAACAGACGCAAAAAGCACACTTAAAAGAAAGAATTATTTTATTAAAATGTGTTCACAAATACTTTTTTTAAATAGGTTTCTCTCCCCAGAATTGTTTTGGGGGAAAAAGAGAATATTATAAAAAAGTGCTTAAAAATCTTCGAATTGGAGTTAATCTTATAGAATATTTTCGTTTCGTCTGTAAAACAAAATTTTTTTTTCTAAAATTTACAATTTTTTTCTATTCTACTTGAAATACATATCTGATATTGAATTGAATACTTTTCAGAATAGCAAAATCTGTGGTAATTGATGCAAAACCATATGAAATGGATTCTTTTTTCCCAAGAACCTGTATTACTGTGTATTTATATACACTTACGATTACTTTAAAATAATAAAGAGCAAAATTTTTGCCAGCCATCACTTCATACGGCTTTAAAAGCAAACTTTTGAGGAAATAGAGTACAACTAATTGGACATTAAGAAGTGTGTCTGATTTTTAAAACTGCAGTAGCAAACTGAATATTAATAATAATTTAATACATTTATATTTACAAGATAAAATGAATCAATAATTCGTAAATATATATCTAGTATTTTAAGCATGAATAGAAACATAAATAATAGCTATGGCAAGATTTCGCTGCTTCAGGGGCAGTGCATTAAGCGATGCAAAGTAATGTTTCTTAAGGCGGGGCGGAAATTCCCTCAGATGGTAACACTCAAGCATCGGCCTCTGAGTTCCGAGATGTGTGCGGAGGCGTCCACCACTCATTCTTCGCTTCCACCTACACACAGCGCTTGTCATCCACCTCCTGTCGCTCAACATTCATTCAGAGAAGACAGCGGCACACAAATGCCTCGTCGCATAGAAAGTCAACTGTTGCTTTCCTCCTCTTTATCTCCTTACACTTGTTGATACATACATGACGAATGCCTGCCTTCTCCCCCGTAAAAATAAATATTAATGTGTACAGGATACAATTGTACTCGCATCACAGTGCTTAATATTTCATTTTTAAACCTAGAAGTTACTTAAAACATCTAATAAAACTTGCCTTAGGAACACGTGATATTTAATTTTAGAATTTAAAATTAAGGATTGAATATTTTTTATTTTGAAATAGTTTCTTGAAGAATGCCTACATAAGCCAAACATATCACTTACTCTTAAAATTAAAAAAAAAAAAAAATTATTAACTTTAGTTAGACAAAATAATTAAAAATTTAAAAGCTAACTCTCAGAAATAATTTCATTCACCTTCAAAAAATTAGCATACGAAGAAATAATATAATCGGAGTATAAAATGAAAATCAGATATATCACTTGAAGTTATGCAAAAGTGACGAAAGAATTATACAAAAATTTTAGACACCAGCGAGTGGAATTCTAAGGATAAGAAATGGTTTCTAATACTAGATTTTATTAGGACTCTTTTCTCAATTTTTTTGCTCAGTGGAAAATTGCTTTAACAATAGTATTGAGATACATTCAAAGATCTTTTATCCGAATGTTGGACTTTGAAAGAGCCCGCTTTGTTAGATTAAGGCAAGACTTGCCTCTTTTTGGCCAAGTAGTAAGAAGATTTTCGTTGGAATGTTCACGGAGCATATCGGTTTCCTAACCGATATGCTCCGCAACGTAAACTGATCAACAGAAGAGATTGATTCATCTATTGGAAACACTGAACAGTCTTATTCCCAACTCACTTCCAAGTATTGTCCTGTAAAAACTGTATTCTGCAGGACATTTTGTAAAGTGGTACTCATTGAAGGCGTTTTCGCTCTGAAGGAAATTTACTCTCAAAACATCCATTATAATTTTGACTGTTTGAAATCATAACCTTTATTTATAGAAATTTTTAGAACACCGAATTCAGTTACCACGTAATGGGATTGGCCAAAGGCTTAACAGATGCGGTGGTGTCTTCGTTTGTTAACGCGTCGTTTTCATCATCAGAAGGTAGTGTGAGTTCGAATCCTGGATTAACCGGAGATCCGTGGTATTCGATAAACGAGGCTGGGACATGTTAATGATCGCAATTTACACCAAGTGAAATGTTGCCAGCCAAGTTGTATTCCCAAGCAGTAATAGGGTAATCTCGGAAAACTCTTAAGTACCCACCCAGACATACGTGCATATTCTGACTGAACAATCCTATTTCGCTGTTCAACAGTGATGTGGATCAAAACCGAATCACACACATTTCATTCTGAAGTACGCTGTCTTACCACAAATATGAACACTTCAGTACCAAAAGCTTACATGGCTGTATCGCCTCTAACAATAATTCATGGCTTTGTTTGGGAATCTATGATGGTCCTTTCCAAGTTTACTGGTTGGCAATAAAAACCGTTTTCTTCTTTAGACAGACATTAGGCCCCTATTGCAAGAATGAGGGTGTTGATGTGGCCATTACAAATAAATATCAATATCATTAGTTGCAGTGTAGGGAAATTTAACTGTTTTCAGATTAACTGCTAGCCACTAGAGTAAGGTTGGTAGTTATAGAAACTTTTATATGAAGCTTGTACAAATTGTCAACATATTTATAGTAAATATATTTAAAATAATAACTAAAGATATGCGATAGATAAGAATATTAATTAAGCTTTCCCTCACTCCATGCCAATACTAGCAGAAATACCTCCCAAGCAGTTACAAATAAACTGGGAAATAAATAATGAGTGATAAATATTTTCCGCGTTAGTCCTGATTGGCTCTTTGCCGATAACATTACGTCACGTGCTGGTGCATGAATGGTAATCAGTGTATTAACAATAGGTCAAAAATATTGCGAACATATGTATGTTCATTCTTTTCGAGGTTTTCGGCCCTCATATTTCACCAAGACGCAGCATGAGACAAATTGAAACCGTTTCTCAACCACACTCCATCTGCAATTGAACACACGTGTTATTAATTACAACTATATTATTTCGTCAAACAATAAGCCTGATAAAGCAAGCATGAGTGAATTTTCAAATTGTCCAGAGTATATCCCTAGATAGTGTATTCCTCAATAGCTTCTTATACCCACGCTAGAAGTGACCCAATAGGGTGCTTGTGATTTCACATAAACATAATTTCTCCGTAATAAAAAATGATTTTTTGTTTTGTTTCTATATGTCAAAATCACTATATACACTAACTTCATTAAATTCTGACACTTCTTTTCTTGGTTGATTGAGTTTTATAATACACACACACACATATATATTGTTGCAATTTCATAAAAGCAAATGTTGAAATCATATATAAAATTGATAAACAGAACTAAAAGAATGATAGTTAAAGTTCCATTTAAAAACATCAAGCAGAACAATTTGTGGAACACTGTAAATGAAGCATCCGTAAACACGACAACCCAATCAACGTGCTAATGAATTGTTGTTTATAAAAAGATCGCCAAATGAAAACCAAAAAGAAATTTTTGAGTGATAGGGATAGATGAGCAAGTTTTGGCATTTGAAATTAGCTTTAAAATTTCTAAGAAATTTATTAAATAGCTTATACAATTTATTCTATTTGTACTAGCAGTAAACGAATTTTAATACTGCGTTTTCTGAACAATTTCAGGAATATTAAAATAAATTTGCATTTCAAGTAGCATGAACTCTAAACCCGTCATGCAACTGTCGGTATTTTGTCATTTCTGTGGAAGCGTAAACACAATCTGCTATCCAAGGCTTCTTACCTGAATTTTTTAATATAATTTTCTAACTTTCTCATAATTTCAAGTTTAATCATTTCAATTGTTATTAATTAATAATTACAAATAATTTAAACTTACAAAGCGTAAATAGAAAGAATGTATTTTAATTCATTTTATTTATTTTGTTATTAGATCACGAGATTTCTGTATTAATTTATTGAATTCAATAAATTGTTCCATTTTTATTTTATTTACAATTTTCAAAATTTGACCAGGAACATGTATATTTTATAAACCAGGAACTTCAGTTTCACCGTAAACTTTATTTTAAAAAAATAATTTAAATTTTTTTTCATTAATTTAAGTTAAAAGATAACAACTTTTAATGGAGAATTTTCTACTTCCGTTAATGGAAAAACATATCCTTGGCATTTTTATCAGGCAGCCCATAAGCCACTCCACGTAAGATATCATTTTCTTATCATTACTATATCGTTTTTCTGCACTCTGAGCAGCTTACATACTTTGTTAACTTTCTGAGAAAGAAGCTTCTTTCTAAAATATTCCGATAAATATCAAGCACTTTAATTTTCCATTGATAAAACCAAATGCATTTATATTTTGAAAATATCTGTAAGATGCAATTTTGACTTGAAAATGGCTTTTAAAACTATCTTCTCACAAAAAAGTGTATGCATCTATATGATTAATAATGCGAATGACTGATAGGAAAATGGCGTGAAAAAAAATGTCAATGTTACATCGATACTTAATCGATTTTCTTATCTCCTCATTATATTACAAACTATATGACTATAAGCAAATTTCTAAGGTAATCGAAGTATCTACTCGCGGTTGAATAAATAATACACAATTATTTAAAAAATGGGATGTCAAAAAAATTGTAAAGGAATCATTGTAAATTAGCAGAACAATATTAACTGAACTATTGTAAAACAATTAAACTTGTGATATAATGAATGTTTAATTTAATTAATTAAAAATGACCCAAACTTCGATTATAATCTAATGCTTACTGAATAAATATTTTTGTTTCCATTATATTTAGAAGAAATTGAAATTTAAAGACGGAAATACTAATGCCAGCATCAGAAGTATTTTTTTAAAAAATTCGATGTAATAACTGAAATTGTCTTATAAAACTGAAATAGGAGGATAGTGATGATGTTGTATGTCCCGAAGTAGTAAACATACATTTTAAAAAAATATCACATTTTAGTTGATATTTTAATTCTGTAGATTTTGTTAAATTGTGTAAAAGTAAAATCTAAATTTTAATTGGCACAGCATCTTTTTGTTCAAAAGCCTAAACTGTTTATTAAATTTTTTAAGACATTCTATAATTAACTACGGCTTAGAACGCAAGAGTGCGAAAATAGGTTAAATTGAACATTGCCTTAAAGTGGATTCCGGCGCATTGTAAATATCCACTCAAGCTATAAAAATCGATTAGTCCAAAATATTAAACTAATGTAAACTGTTAAACTGCTAGTTTAGATAATAACTATAGACTAAAACATACGTGTGGAAGCAGAATATGTAAGTTAAATAAGTTCTTAGTACATATCAAATCTTTTCGCATCATTTTCCTTCTATCGTTTTATAATGTAACACAAGGTACTTCATTATTTTAACGAAAACAAAAGGCTATAAAAATGGAGAAAATGATACTTGTGTCTGAAATAATCGCATTCTATTCTGCAGTAATTGTTTATAATTTATGACATAGGAGCAGAAAAATAGCAATTACAACTGAATTCTACATTAAAGAAACACAAATGGTTTATTATTGTGACAACCATGTATTTGGTATTTTTTATTACTGGTCAAAAGTTCTAAGCTCATTTTTTTTCTTTTCATTTTGGTTGACGGTGGGTACCTATTTGTTCTTTAAGTATAATTTGAATTTATTTCTCATTTTTACCATTAAAAAAAAGAAAAAAAACTCTAAGTAAGTACAGTGAAAGTAATAAAAATCCGTTATGTCCTACGAGAGTTGAAGTAGCTTAGCTTAAGTTTGTTTTATTTTTACTGCATCAGTATGAAAACTGATAGTTTGAAGCTTTCAACAGTTAATTGATCCCATCACTTACAGAGCAAAAAAGAGAAATGCTTAGAATTTGCTCTCCCAACAAAATAAATTTCTTCCCTTGAGATTTTCTCGGTTGTCGAAGAACGAAAGCGATCATCCTAGCATGTCTCGGCCCGGACTCGTGTGACGTCATGGGTCAAGTCTCCGGGAGGAGCGATGCGAAAGGCTCCATCAACAAAAGAAAGATGATGCGGGAGAAATTTTGAGAAAAAAGGACAAAAAAAGTCCGAGGTCAGAGTTTGAGCACGTGATTCTTCGGAGGGTTGGTGAAGAGGAGTTTGGGAGAGTCCTTAATTAGAACAGTCTCGGCTGCTGAATAGTTGTGCTCTACGTTTTTCAGGAAGCTACTGAGTAAGTACCATTCTTTTTCGAATACCAGTACTGCTGGGTACCTAGATTATATTAACTAAATTCTAGCTATCATATGGAAACGAATATATTTGTGATTATGAAAACACCAAAATGGTGATCAATGACTATTCAATTTGTTCTGTGAATTATTTTACGAAAAATGAATCATTATACGAAAAATAAATACAGGTTATCAAATAAAATTGCAATTTAATAGTCAATACGTTTTAAAATTTAAAATTTCAAAGTTTTTTTTATTAAGAATAATAAGTTTTGATTAAAAAGACATTTGAATTTATTACTTAAGACTTCAGTAGTATATATTATAAATAAAATTTTTTGATTTAGCTTAATTATAATTTACTCGAGATACTAGGATTTACTGTCTTATAATTTTATTGGTTCAAATGAGGTGGTGTATTTTGATTAAAACTTTATAAGTAATGTATGCAAGAATTGTATGTATCCCTGTTTATACTTAAAACAAATCTCTTTAATTAAAAATATATAAAATAAAAGAAGTATTTTTTCAATAAAATTTTAACTAAATCAACAAAGAGAATGCATTCTTATTAATGATTAAAAAGAATATACTATATCAAAAGCAAGTATAAATTGGTACTCATTTTCTTTAGCATAATTTAAATCCAACACTTGCTTCGTATAGATTTAAGCTATCTGTTGAAGGAAGGGAATACGTTTGCTCTTATAGTAACGACTGTTTTAAAGTTGTAACGATGTATGAAATGATATGAAAAAGTTATGTTACGCCACATGGAAATATATGCTCAGTAGCTTAACTTTTTCATAACATTTCATCATGTAATAGTTGTCTGCAATCATATGATCTAGAAGAAGAAATCCTTCGATTTAGCTGTTATTTTCTATTGACTCGTTAACAAATCGTAAGGCTTTTCCGATTTCCCTTAAAAAAAACTCTTTTAAACTGAAATTTATCATTTTGATGAGAAATTCAATTTAGTTTTAATTGATGCAAACTTATGATACAAAAACTTGTTCAAAATAAAGTAAAAAGTATCAAGAGGTTTTTTCGCAGCTTTAATTCAATCTTAATTTTTACTTTGAAAAAGGAAGGACTGCGAAAACTTTCGGAATGTTCTAGATTAATTTTAAATTGTAAAATGAAGCTCAATTTTATGATATTTTTAAAATATTATTTAACCAAGAAAAAAAAACTAAGACATGAGTCTAACGTGATTATTTCAGTTTGTATATTTCTAAATAAATTTAAACATTTCAACCATTTGCTTAAATAATTTTAATTTAAAAGCTTCAATGATAATTTATTAATGAAATACATCTATTTTCCTAGTTTATTCATTTCATAATTTTATTCCGTATTTTCATAATTTTAATTTAAAACTTTAATGATAAAAATAATCTAAATTTTCTAGTTTCTTCCTATTTACACTTAGATGCTACACAGGAGACTTTCTAGGAAATCTTTCAAATAAACGGAATTTTCCATTTAACTTTTAATAAAACTTAAATGAACTGATAAAATAGCAGACAATGAATGTAGTAATACTATAAAGAAGTCATAGTTTAAAATTCATTAATTCATAAAATGAACCAACTTTAGCAAAGGAATTTTTCGCTTTTCTGCAATATTCTATTAATTTTGGGAAAAAATTTACCCTCCTTGTATTTTTGTCCAATACACTTGCATTCCATTTGTATTTGGTTTTATCTCGGGGAAAAAAACTCTCAATCTCATTATACTTAAAAATGTGTTAATGGTGAAGATAATAATAAGAATACAATGGGAAATTTTAGACAATTATTCTAAATCATATTACTATTTATAAATTATCGTATATGAAAAAAAATGATCAACGATTTCTTAATTTATCAATGAATAAATGGTATTAAGATTACGGTTGTGAAACTAAATTAGCTTCACTCTAGTTAAGTTAGATATAGATGAGTTAGTTTTTTCACTCCAAATTGGTTATGTTTATTAAAATAAGATATTTTTTTCATTAGATAGATAACTTTATATGAATTCCATTTTACATGAAATGATTAAAAAATACTAATTTTCTCATATTAAAATTACAATTTACACAAATCTTTATTCCAAAAATATGTTTCATGCAATCACATTCATATAATAGGTTTTTTAAATTATCAGTTAAAGCCATATTTATTCATTAAATTTACTGAATTAAGATATTTGATGCATCCATTTATAAGGAAACTGGTTCTTGGATGCGTTAATCTGTATAAGCTACGCTCTAAAATGAGCATTTGTTCAAAGCGTAGTTAAATATATATGAATTGTACACTATATTAAATATATTTAACAGGCTATATGTATTGATTTATATATTTAGCATATGACCCAATATTATTTTTTCCCAACGAACCAAATATTCTTAAGAAATGATTCTATTTTTAGTTGGATCCCAGAAATGAACGATAATTCTAATAACAACGCAAAGCGTTATTGCAAGGGGATTCAATCCAATTACTTATGTGATACAAGAAAGTTTATAAGATACATTAATTCCCTCATTTTGCGTAATTCAAGAAACCTCATTAACAAAAAAGAAAGTAATGTTAAGGAAATTCTAGTCCGATTATGTTTGGATCCTTATTTTGTTGAAGGATGATTTTTTTTATGGTTTTAAAGTCTCGGTTTACTTGTACGCGTCTAACAAACTTCCGCTTGTTCCTCCACAAGGCCAGACTCTCAAATCCTACGCGAAACTTGTTTGTGAATGGAGCTCTGTTTTCTAGGGAAGAACAGAAAGATAAGTTGAGGAAGATGGTGCGTGGGACATGCTTCTTGTGACGTCATGCGCATGTCCAATTATTATGATGATAAACAGATGCATCCGCTTGCTCCTTTTTTTTTTTTTTTTTTAAATCCTAAGAACAAAAGTGTCTGTTCGTAAAAATATCTCGAGTACCTCATTTTCGGTGAACTTTTTGCAGAACTCCGTTTTCTATTCTCCCCTCACTTATCTTTCTTGCTTAAAAATAAATTGAAAAGTTTGAAATCTTTCGTTAAAATCACATCACTGGTTGTTCCAAAACAAATTAAAAAATGTAGACATTTTATATAGAAAAAATTGAACGTTCTGTTTTTCTTAATTTTTTGGGCTATATGTCTCCAGCCTTCAACTCAAGAATTCTTGGGTCAGATTTAAATTTCTGATGCTCTTGAAGTTCATTTAAAGACATAATAAATAAGACACAATTTGAATTGCCTTGACAGCACGAAGTGAGCTTCTTACTTTTTTGGACAAGAAAACACTTTCGATAAGCTTTCGTAAATATTTAATGCAAAACTAAAAAATGCATTTTTACAGAAATAAAAAACCAAAATTAGACATTTCGATAATTAAATCTAAAATCTAGACGAATAGAAGAATTATATTGAATTCACACCCTATTAATACAATGTTTTAAATTTATTAAATTTGTTCACTTCAACATGTGCAGTTAGTAAAATTAAATTCATATGTTAGTCCTTAACGTTAAAAATTAATTTGTGTGCTTTCAATTGTTAAGAAAATATTTCAATCTAGATATTCCCTTAAGATATTGATGTTATTAAGCAATATTTAAAATTAGTTATTTAAAATTTAAAGTAATTCACACACCGAAAAAGGAACAACATTTCCATAAAACAATGTACGTGTTATTACATTTATATGGTTGATATGTTCTGGATAACATTTGAACATATTTATTTATTACTTCCTTAGAATGTAAAAATATATTTGAAAATATCAATATATACTAATGTGCGTTCTTAACATATGAGCTTACATTCTTAATTCAATTTGAAATTTGCTTATTTATACAAATTATTATTCAATTATTTGTCAAAATAATTAACATAATAATTATTTTTATTAATTATTTCAACATGTGAATTATATAATAATTATTTAAATAATCTGACTTTACTATAAAATAACGCAGGTTTAAGTTAATACTTTTAGATAATAGATATTTCATATTATAAGAATTCAATTAAAAATTATCATAAAATTTATTATGCAATGATGATAATTTTAAATAATACAATAAATTAAGTGCATGTTGAAGTAGACGAATTTCAGAAATTATACATTTAATTATGCTACTAGAAGTAACTAGGTTATTGTATTCACGTTTCACTTTATGATACTTTCTTATTAAGTGGTCACATCAACAAGTACAATTATTTTATGAGAACATTTAATCAAATTAAATAGGAAGCCAGGATAACCAATAAAGATTAGTAAAATTGTCTCGTCGCTGTAAATTATAAGTTGTTATGGATAAAATTGATTATTGAGGAATAAGAAGGAAAATAATTTAAATTTTTTTCTAATTTTTATGATAAGCATCAATGATTCAGGATATATTTAACTAAGAAAAGATTGAAAAGTGATTTAAGTCAGAAAAACGAATGGACCATAAATCTATTAATTTTGTCGGTATATTAGAGCTATCACACAAGGAAATTCGGCAGCTAATTTTTAAAACAGTTTGATTTATTTATGAATAATATGGGTAAAAAATCTTTATGCTTTTAATTTAGCAAGTACATAACGACAAATATTTGCCTTATATTTTAAGTTATTACAGCACTTACTTGATTAAAAAAGTGTACCAATGCGTTATCGAAGTCTGCATATACTTTTCATCACATGCCACTTAAGACGAATGTCATGAACAGAACTGCAAAGAATTTATTAGAGTAGGAAAAAAATGAGAGTTTTTACAAAACTGTCTTAGGCAATCAAATTTAATTTTTTGGATATAAAAGATATTCTGTTTGAATAATAATAATATTGATTAATTAAAATGAAACAAAAGATTCTTCGATTTTCAAAACTCTTTGTATAATATATTGAGTAACAGAGAAAAGGAGAATATTTGTGAAGTAATTTTCTGCGTCAGAATAAAACGTTAATTAAATCCATTCCTTACATAGTTCAAAATAAAAATGCCTCAAAATATAAATAAGAAGTGGAAAAATTACAATCAATACACAACATTTTTTTATTCTGTCAAAATTAAATTTAGATTTCATTTTCAAGAATGCAAATTAAAAAAGTATCGTAAGGTACAATTTTTTAAGTACATTCGTGTGTATGTGTTCATTAATTAAAGATAATGCAAGTTCAGGCAAAGAAAGAGACAAAAGCAAAACAAATGTGACTTATTTGTAAAGTCTATTTATTAAACAAAAGATAAAGAGCAAACAAGAAGCTATATGTTTGATATCCTTAATAAAATTTGTGATTTTTACTCCCTGGAGCAAAATTCAAAAAAGAACTGAGTGAAAAATAATTGACTTTTTATAAAAACAAATGATTTTGTATCTATTTCTTTAATAGATCATCCGAATTTAAGGATTCTGAGTTTTTAAATAATAACACCTAATTATTTTAATAAATCTGAATAATGAAATGTAGCATTCCTTTTGATGGCTTATTATAATATCAAAAATTCTCTTTCAACTTTGCTGATTGAAGTAGGTTACACTTCAAATTGGCTAGTATCTGTAGTGCAACTTGTCTTCATTTATAAAAAACAGTAAATAGGATGAGATAATTCATCATATGTGTTTTGTTAAAAAAAACATTATTATTCCTTGATTTAGAAATTATAAACATATTATAGTAAGTGGAAATATATCTAGAGATCTTTAGGTACAATTCCATTACCAATTCAACAATCTTCATACCGAGGAAACAAATCGAAATATTTCTGTAAGAAATATTTGCATCATGCATTGTGAAAAAGTTTACATTTTTCTAAAAAGTAATAAAAACATTTTATCATTTTAAAATTATTATTATTTTTTGACAAGACTTATTTAAAAACGGAAATTTATTTCTGACGGAAACTGCTTAAGAGATCACTTTGATGGTCGAGAGTATCGATTTTTTTTAATATGATTTTATATTAATGCTCTCTGTTAAAATGAATTTATTTTAAAAGTTTTATCCACCTAATATTAATGATTGGCTATTAATTTCAATAAATATCGATTGCTTTGTTGTTCTGCGGTGCTCATAAGAGGGTTAATTTGACTAACACCCGAACTTTAAAGTGAACCACAATTAGCATTTGTGCACTAGGTGAGAATGTAATACACGAATTGTAAGTTAAACACCAACCGTTAAGCTCGGCATAAATAATTGTAATATTAATATAAATGCAAGACAACAACAAATGTCTGTGCATATATTTGTTTTTCATTCAAATATTCATTAGTCGTTTCTAATATTCAGTGTTTTTAAAAATTACAAGATGTGGCGTAAAAATTTTGTAAAAATAATAACATAGCAAACATCCTGATAAAAATTCCAAAATATTCAAGTTTTAAAGAACCCTATTTTAACATTTGAATAACTGATAAATTAATGTTTATAAAGCAGCCCAGGATTAAAATAGAAATATATGTTAAATTAGTGATCTGCTGGATTATCATTTTATATAGAATATATGAAAAAATAATTTAATAAAAGTTTTTTTACTATTATTCAATTAAGTGCTATGACTTTATAAGTGTTATTAAGAATTACAATATTTGGAAATAAAGCTTCAGTAATTTTTAGTTAGCGATACGAGTAAACAGAATATTTCTGAATAATTTTAGATAAAGTTATGATTATTTGTTTGAAAATCTTTATAAAAAAATAAATCGATTTTAACTGGCGCAAAATATTATTTCTAGGAAAGACAAGAAGATAAAGACATGAGAACTTCTGTGGCGATCTTAGTCTTTATACTGCTGAATGCTATTGCATTTGCTAAAGAACTACCCCACGTAAGACTTGTTCAACATTATATTCTTATTCTCATTTAGAAGATAAATATATGTTTCAAAAGCATAATTTATTGCAATTTTAAAATCAACACAATTCAAACTTATTCTAGATGTTCAAACTATAACCAATAGGACTTTCCCATCCATATTTAACTTTTATCGTTATTTATCTTTCAAAAATTAGAAGGATTTAATTTTCTAAATGAAACATAATAAATTGTAATAGCAATCATTTTCAATCAATTGTAATAGCAATCATTAGTATAAAAAAACTAATAGAAGAATTAACTATTGCCGTTTATGAGTTAGATATACTTAACAGTAAAACATTTCATTAAGTTTCATTTTATACAGTTTAATAAAAAATATTTTAAAACTCATATAACTTACAATCTTTTTTTAATTTAAAGTTTATACATTCCTGAATAAAAAAATGCATTCACTCGAAAATGTGGAATGATTACATTAATCAGATTTCTTATCTGTGTGTATTGCTACAATCTTTACACGAAATTTAAATCACGATATTGACAATTCTCGAGTCAAATCGTAACTCATTAATGTTTAGGTTCACCTCCCGATATTGCGTTATTTGCTTATCATGTTGTCAAAAGATGCATCTTTTTATGACATAAATAAATGTGTATTATGAAGTGTTTAAAAACAATTGCATTTAAGTTACTCCCATGACAATAATTTCTTTCATTTTATAAAGAGTATTAAAATTTACAGGAGGATTTAATAATAAATGTAATATAAAAATTACACCTATAAATATGTAATTTTTATATAAAATTTAAGTATGGTAAAGACCCTATATGGATAAAAAGGCTTATTGACAGTATTTTAGTAGTGATATTTCATTTGTTTCTTCTATGTAATGAAGACATTAATTTAAAATGAGGTATTGCTCTCATATTAATTTCAATCTTTGCGAATGGAATACAGAAAATATATTCTTATTCGTGTAAAAATTACTATTTATTATTTCTGCTGTAATTTTGAATGAAGCTCATTCAAATGATCATGTAAAGAAATTCAAATGAATTTTACTAGATAGATCATTCATTTCAAACAATGGGTATTTATATCTACCCTTTTCAAGCATTGATAATCATGAAAGAAATATTAAAAACAACAACAAGAGAATATATTTAATTATCTATATAGAAATAATTATAAAGTAGTTATTATTATTTTATATCTTTGTGCATGTGTCAAATTGTATTTATTATTTGCTAAATATAATTGTACATATTTTTAAATATTCAAAGAAAGAAATATACAGATTTTACTTATAATGAGTGAATGAAAATATTTAAATTTCAATAGATGCAGTTATTCGTTGATAGAATGCTAAAAATACCAAAACCACTAGAAGTATCTAAATAAAATCCACTTTCGTCAAACTACTCAATCGTTCATTTTTATTAAATCTCTTTCAATTTTATTAATTTCTCTACTATAGATATTATATTCAAGTGAATTTGTGTAATATTTCTCTATAAGTAAATATCAGAAAAGAAATTTCAAAATTTTGTTTCATTCATACAAATGCTGGATCAAAGTAGTTTATAACTGCCTTTCAGTAAAAAAAGTGATGTGTACTGATTAATACAGCGGCATTATCTTTACATATATTTCAAAGCATATGTATTGTGTGATGTTGAGAAATACAATAATGTTTCTCTCTCTACCAAATCTTAATACAAAATTACTGAAGTCACTAATTTTTGCAAGCTGTTTTAAATGGTAGAGTTTATGTATCGGATTTTAGTACATATGTTTCTGTTGAATCATTTCATTGAATATCTTATTTCAAGGGAAGTGATGAAAAGGATCAACTAGATTTGATTGCAGAGGATGAAAGTTCGAATGAAATAAATGCCGATGGTACTCAGGATAATGAAGTGAAAGGAGGATACACACCAGGTAAGGAATTCATTTTATTACATCAATAAATTTATATATATTTATATATGCCACATCAATTGTGTCATTTTTTAAGATCCATGCCTGGACGTTCATTGCGGACCCGGGAGAGTTTGTGAAGTAAATGACCAGAAGGAAGGACAATGCGTCTGCATTCCCCAGTGTCCACAGGAGACAGACGTCAGAAGAAAAGTGAGTGTACTTAAAAAATATCGTTCTAATGCATAACTAATCTTTCTGTAAAACTCAAAATAAAAAAATTATTCTATTGTGAACAAGTAATTGAGCAGAATTATATAAAAACATCTTTCCAGGAATACCTTTACAGAATACTTAAAAGAGCGAAAAAATATTTACAGGATAGTTGATAAGTAAATAATTTAATCATTTCAATTAATAATAAATTATTTAAAAGGTACAAAATTAGTTTAGCTTTGCATTTACATCAGAAAAAAAAAAATCAACGTAAATTTTCTGAATGGAAGGAATGTGAATATCAACAGTTATTTTCTTTCAGATAATCGGCAAAGCACTTGCTACCTTATTGCGGAAAGTATGCTATTTCATCATTCATTTCGTTTTCATTAGTTAATTGAAATTCAATGACTAAAAAGACTTTTAATTTATAAAAAATGCTTTAAAACTTTAAGTTATAGTTATTTTAAGATTTTATCAAAATGTATTTTAATAATATATTTCATAGATTATTATTTTAGAAAAGAAATTTTCTGAGATATACATCGCGTTTCCTTAAAGCTATTAGAAGTTCAGTTAAATATTTCTTAGAATCAGGATTCTTTATTTTAAACATAAATAGATAGCAATACTTAATAACAACATGAATACTAGAGTACTCGTTGTGGCCTGGTCGGACAAAGCATCCTTCTCATTAATGGGGGATTGTGAGTTCGAATCCCGACTTAACCGAATATCATTCGTGTTCACTAGCTGGTTACAATATTCTTCAAGTGCATTAAAGATCAAGTATTGGCGAAGACTTCTCTTTGTCACCTGCTTCTTTATTATAGAGAACTGACTATTCCATTCCAACTAGTGGAGCCGAATTCTGGGCCAAGTACAGCTGAAGTATCAACAACATAAACATATATGTTAAATGAAAGAGCAAAAAGTATTCACAATGCTCAACATGACTTTATAGTAAAGATAGGAAAGGGTTTCATGTTCAAATATAGTTATTACTGAAGGGGTCTACTTTGTACAAAGTATAAATTCTATAAGTCAATGAAAAGTGCAATCGTGACAATGCACGGAATCAAAGTAAGGTGCATCGTTAATAGACAGCACTCTTAGGGAGGATTTGATATGTATTAGGTCTGCCGGAAAGTACTCTCCTTTTTTGCAATGAAGCAAAATAAAATTTTTTTAACCTCAATTATTAAATAATATAACTACAATTAGTATTAATGGCTCCTTGCCAGCAATTTGTATTCCCAATTTTGAAAAATGTTTCATAGAACAATGCTTTTTCCTTTTTGCCCTTCAAAAAAATTTTAAAGACAAGTGATAATTGGAGGATGACAAGTCCAGAGAATATGGTGTACGAAACAAAATTTCTCAGACTACTTCTGCAATTTTTTGATCAACTCCTCCCATTAAATTATCTAGTTGCTGGCAATACTTTTCAGAATTGAGCTTTTCCTTCAATTTTTAATGTTGATAAAGCATTAGTCCTTAAATTTCCTCCCATGTACACAACAATCTCTTATTCAGAGTCAAATTTATTTTAGAGTTAGAAGGGGTTTGTTTTCCGTACAATATACACGCTTCCTTACGATGTTTTCGTCGGTAATTCACTTTTCATCCTGTTCAAGAAAGGATCGATTTGTTCCGAACAAGCCGAGAGAAAGATGTGATAACTTGATCATCAAAATCCTTCTGACTTTATTCATGTGGCACCCATTTTGAATATTTCCACACCAATCTTATTTTTCGAAAGAGTTTGCTGAGCTGAATCAAGATTTTTGCCATCTCCGCTGTTGTCAAAATAAAGATTTGCTGTAACGCGTTTTCAACCGCACATCGATCAAGGGACAGAACTTTTCGGTAGACATAATATTTTCAACTCACATAAGTCTGCAACTGAGTGAAAGGCAATACGCGAGGCCAAGATAACGATAATTTGCGAAAAACATTTTATGTTAGAAATGATTGAAATTACTTTCTATTTCCTATAGAATATGCCTCGTGTAAAAGTTGCTACGGGGTGCTCATAGTACAGGAAAGGTTTCTGGAATTCATTAAAATTTGAGTTTCTAGGACAGTAATTCACTTCAGTTTATGTGTAAAAAGAATAAATATTCATAACTTTAGAATTTAATTAAATAAGTTGTATTCAAGAACAATTTTTTTTATTAATTCAGAGTTTAGTTTTAAATTATATATATCGTCTCCATTGTCGTTGCTCTTCAAAAGAGCATCCCAGCCATTGCTGAACATCGAAAGATGGGTTTCCAGGCCTCACCTCCAGAGCAGGCTTCTTCTGACGCAGCAATATAAAACAGTGACCATGAAAATTCTTCTCGGAAAGCCAATGGCAGCACTTAAAGTGTAATGTCGTCGAAATTTCAGATGATTTTGATTCAAAATAATATTTTCTCACAATATACTCAATTATCATTTCAAACACACAAATAAAGGGCATATTTTAATTATATTTGACTTACTGACATGTTAGTATAATAAAAATTATGTTACTTTTAGATTTTTTTTATTTTTATTTATTTATTTATTTATTTTTTTATTATATGACATGCTTTATTTGCCAAATCGATCAACTCCCTCAACCCCCAAAAGTTGAGAAAATGCTAAAAAATACATAATGTTTTTAATATTATTCACATATGGTTTTTGAGCTATTGATTATTATTATAAATGAAATTTGCTCTGAATATTCACAGTTGTAAATTATATACAGCTTTTTTAATTAAAATTTCATGGAATTTGAAAATAAAGATATTTGATTTGGCAAGTGCAACATCCATATTGGTATTATATTTAACTTTAATGTCGGCCAACTTGTCTAGTAATCAGCGTGCCTGACTACGGATAGGGAGGTCCTTGGTTCAAATCCCGGTTCAGGCATGGATGTACTTTCTCTCTCTCTCTCTATTTTGTCATTGTCCTTTCCTTGTGTGAATGGTAGCCTACCCTATAAACGGGTCCCTATGGCATGTTGTTAGACAACACTCTTATATTAAAATTAGTTATTCAAATATATTTTAAGTACTATATTGTCAGTGTTTTTAAAGTAACTCAGAATCATTTGGCCCTTTCACACTATTTAATTTTCTAATATTCTATTGCAGCGAGAAATATTATTTCTCTAAATATTCAATGACAATAATGTTATAATCTCTAAATTTTTAAAATCTCAGATATTTTTATTTTTAAATATATCCACAACTAATACGTAATGAAATAGAAGAAAAAACATTAATTAAAGTTTAATATAAGTTGTCAAGATTACATTTAGCTTAGGTTTGACAGCAAGCAAATGCAAGCAAAATTTGATAAGCTTGTCAAACTATTATGTAAATTTAAAAAATATTAAAATTATTAAAACGTAAAATATAATTTTTTTACAGATTCACATTAATCCATTTTTTATAAATTAAATTATATAAATAAAACAGTTTTTTCCTTGAAATATTTGTTTACATAGTTAAATATTTCCCTTACTCTTATATGATTAAATTATGTTCAGTTAAGTTAATATAGCTCTCAATATATATTCATCCATTACGACAACCTAACTAGAAATAAAAAATCTTATTTACATTAAATAAGTAACTTCACTCACCCATTTCACTGAATCACTATCATAAACAATTATTTGTGATTAAGATTCAAATAGAATAGAAAAGAGTTTCAATATGAAGAATATTTTTTTAAAAAACATACTATGGAATCTGTAATTTCCGCTTACTTTATTGTAAAATCAATGAATAAAAATAATATTCTTTCATTTCTTAAATTTTACAAAATCGTTTTATTTCATAAACAAATATAAAATTAATTAAATAAAATATTTATCGAAAATATTACTATAATATATATATATATATATATGTGTGTGTATATATATATATATATATATATATATATATATATATATATATATATATATATATATATATATATATATATATATATATATATATATATATATATATATATATATATATATATATATATAATCGAATTATTTAACATTATTATTATAAATGTGAAATTAATTAAATAAAATATTTATCGAAAATATAAAGTTTAAAATCTTTATACTATCGATATATATTTTATTTAATTAATTTCACATTTATAATAATAATGTTAAATAATTCGAGTATATATATATATATGTATATATATGATTAAAAATAGTTTAAATATTTTTAACTACATTAATTAAAATATTAATTAATTTGATTATTTAGCTGCATTGTGTTAGTTTTTAAGTCATGTAATGGAATAGATAAAATATAAAAAACATTTAAATTATACGATTTATTTAGAAATTTCAGATTTCTTAAGATATTAATAGCAGTCCTGATTTGTATCATAAAAATCAGCATTTTATTTAGAAATAAATTTAAATAGATATAGTAATAATTATTTTTAAACGCATATATTATTTTTCATAAAAAATCGTTTTCTATATAAATTTTATTTATAAGTTAATTTAAAAATTTATATTAAAATTATCATCTGATCCTTAAGAATATCTGAAAATCGAGTAAAAAATTAAAATATTTAACAGTAACATACAATGATAGGTGCTTTTTACGTTTGTTGGCTAAAATTTGTTTTATTTCTCATACACAGAAGTATATTTGCTCTTGTACAAAAAAGTTAAAGTAAATCACTAGGAAAAATTTCTTTCATGATAATTTGATAGTTTATTAGCTTTATAAATTAATTTTGTGTATACGAATATCTTAACTTAAAGGATTTAAATTTTTGCAGTCAAAATTTCATTCCTTTTTACAAAATTTCGATTTTGAATATTACCTGAAAAGAAAATGATAAAAATTATATCATAAATTTCTAAGCTATCAAATTAATGAAAAATCATTTAAACATGGAGAACTACTTATTTTTTGCATTTAAAGAGAATCTTCTGATATTTGGTAAGTATCAACAGAATATTTCAATTATTCTCAAGTAGACTTTCTCAAATAATATATTAGTGTTGATTTCAAATAAAAAGCTTTTCAATTATCTAGATTTGTCGCTCTAAATTTCGAATTACCCATTAGAATTAAGACTGTTCGGAAACATTAATTTGGATGCTGAACACCTGCCAATGTAAATGACAGAAGTATGGTATAGTTTCTATGACAATAATACACATTTAGTTTCTGTTATATCTATAAAACTGTAGATGTTACATTAACATACAGAAAGAACACAGACAAAATATCTTTTATCTAAAAATATATATTTTAAAGTTGATCTCTGTTTTGTGCAAATGTTAGGTATTCATGATTGTTAATTTTCTCGAATTTAATTGAAGTTATTAATGGCATTTTTATTATGCTATAATTATCACCACTAAATTTAAATAAAATGGTTATTAAAATAATTATTTAATTCAAAATCGCTGGTCATCAAGCGTGTACCAAATTCAAATTTGCATGTACTTCGTATATATAATAATTAGAAATATATATATATATATATATATATATATATATATATATATATATATATATATATATGTATATATATATATATATATCATTGTTACAAATTTATAAATAATTATTGTATATGACTTAAAATATCTCAGACAAATCGGAAATACTCACATTTTGGGCAAAAATTGCGGTATTTAGACGTGTTATACGTTAAAAGCGGGTTTTCTAATGATTTGGTGACTTGGCGATGTTTTGGGGAGAAATAGATAGTTCGGGAAACATCCATCACCTAAGCTCTAGGACCAATATTTAGCGAGATAGCCTAGAAGCTTCCAGAACCTTGGCGAAATTAGTAGATTTCCCCGCCAAGTCAGGTATAAATACCGCAGCCCGACATAGGAGTTTAGTTTTTTGAAGACAGTCAGTGAGTGAAGACGATTAGTCGTGACTGCTAGTCTAGAGAAGCTATTCTCTGCCTGAAGTATTTGAGACCTGTGATTGGAAGCTGTTACTTATTGTATCCGACTAATGGTAGCTGTATAATTATGATTGTTACAGCTGATACATCTAGTGGAATTTTTACGAACAAAAGTCTTGTGTTCATGGAGTAGTTGCTTTATTCAACTATCAATCCACACGAGCCCCGCAGCTCGGTACAATATATATATATATATATATATATATATATATATATATATATATATATATATATATATATATATATATATATATATATATATATATATATACCGGCCACCTTGAATCCCGGTTCAGGCATGGATGTACTTTCTCTCTCTATCCTGTCTTTGTCCTTTCCTTGTCTCTCTCTATCCTGTCTTTGTCCTTTCCTTGTGTGTGTGAATGAAGTATGAATGTTGCCTACCCTATAAACGGGTCCCTATGGCATGTGTGAGGGTGCGATGATAGCCCACCCCCTGTGGTGCACCCGGGGTAACACCTTGGCGGCTAAGAGGTCGCTGTGTCTGACTGGTTTCTTGGTATCAGGGAACAACAGATTAATAGACTTTGTTGCAGTTGTAACTGTCTACAATCTGCCATTGAAATATATATATATATATATATATATATATATATATATATATATATATATAACTCTTGAAAAGCAATAGTTTTTACATATTTTTTAGTACAATGCAAAATTTTGATTAATGTACTGCATTTAAATTTGAAACTGTTTCCTCGTAGGTGTGCAGCAACCACAACGAAACCTGGAGCAGTGACTGTGAAGTGTATCGGATGCGCTGCTTCTGCAGTGAAGGAAGCGAACAGTGCATGACTAAGAAATACAAACACGTCCACGTTGACTACTACGGAGAATGCAGAGGTCAGTATACACGCAATTCTTACGCAGATTGAAGCCAGCGAGGGTTATAATTTAAAAAGCAGTCTGTATGTGTTATCTCATATATTCAATGGGCAAATAATTAACTGAAGGAAATGGGATAAGTGTTCATCGTTGTCTAGTAGTAGGATCACATTGGAGTGAAAGGTTTGATCACAACCACTGGTGAACAATGGGTTTGGTTCGTTGTTCCTTGAACATGAAGCTGGGATCCACAATTCAATGTGGAACAACTACAAACAACCATTTAGCGGGTTGAAATCCGCCGAAGGAGATACACCGAACGACAGCCATCACGCTGACCGCTCGGCTGTTCAACAACAGGAAATGGAAAATGAGCTTTTGCTTTCACATCTGTCGATGGATGTGCTGTGTGGGTATCCCAAGGAGCTATGTTGAAACTATTCTTCTTCACAAGCACAACAGCCCTTTATAGGCCCAAGCTGTCTCCAGCACATACTCCCTCCAGCATCTTTTTAATGATTCCTCTCTAGTTCTTGATTTTTAGGTCTCCTTCAGTATTTAGTAAATGGTCTTTCTTTAGTCCGGGATCCCTCAGAGTTTTTAAATAATAAGATTTTGTGTGATTATCATATGAGCTTTTCCAAGCATGGCCAGGTTATCTTAATTGGTTATTACGAATGATTTGTATAATCTGTGGTCATATACAGAGCCTCTATAGTTCAAAGCTAAAACTACTCAGAATAATTTATCTGCACATAATTTTACAAGATGGCAATACAATGATAGAGATTTGTACTTTTATCCATAAATATTAATTGTTTCTGATGGAATTCATATTGTATGACTTTTTAGAATTAAATTAATGAGTTTAATTCTGAACTGAAATCCTGAATTTGAAGTTTTTGATAGGCTATGCTCAGCTGATATTCAGCTTATAAGTTGTCTGCAATGGGACAGATGTGCTAAATCATGGCCTAAGAATTGAAGTGCCTTTCTTCGGAGATTCGATCCTAGAAATTGTTGATGGATGTTGTTTTTGTTGCAGATTCGTCGATGTAAATTCCGATCTCTCCAGATGCCGCTCACTCACTGCCTGTGAAGTTTTCTTCTCTGTGGCTAGTGCTTTTAAATGCAATATTCACCATCATGCGTTTGAAGGAAATTACATTGGAACATACATTTTTTTTAGCTCAAATTCATTAATTGGATGTAAGATAATACACACATTTTTAAAATTAATGAATTGGATTATTTATTTTTCTACAATGAAAGTCAAGTTCATATTCAGAAAATTAAAAGGGGTTAAACAAAAACATTTTATTTAAGGACAAAATTATTTTTCAAAAAGATTCTATACTGATCTAATATTCTGGAATCTCTTAGATCTAGGCCACATTAAAGTTCATCTAGGCCAATCTTTCTCTAGGCCACATTAAAGTTCATGTGCCCCGCGTAATTAATGCATAATTCTGCCTTTAGCAACATTAAAATTTTTTATAATAGGTTAATTAATTATAAATAACTGATAATATATATAAAAGATGTTATTATCATAAAAGGTGATAAAACCCTTAGAAACGTATGAGTCCAATAATTATTTTTTAAATGTTCCCAATTGAAAATCTTTACTGACAAATTAAAAATAATCTAAACTGTAGATTTAAAAATCAATTTTCGATGTTATTACTGAAATTTGAATGTTTTTTACAAATTTCTTTACAAAAAAACTTTTTTATGACAAAAAATTATTATGATTGCATTTCAGAAATGTTAAATTCGAAAAAATTATTCAAATTATTACAGTGCACTGTTGAAAAACTATTTTCAATAAATCTATCGCATACCTCAAAAAAATTCAACAAAAGTGCCACAAAAATGTCAATGAACTGACATTGTGATAAATAATTACATAAATACATCCAGTTTTATTCATAAAAATATTAAGATAGTATGGTACAACTTTTGACGTAAAGTTAAACACCCATGTGATAGGTCAATCCCAGAAACCTAAATGCATCAATCATACTTAGAAGTGAGACTTCATACGAAATTGCTTCGATTTCTACTCGTGTTTGTTGCATTTTTATTCTATAAGAATTACAGAATCTTAGAGTTACAATTTCATTTACACTTTTTCTATCAGTCATGAATATTTTTTTAAAGATTTTTATCCCTTAAATCAATATTGTCAGTATCCAAAATAAATGGATTTTCGTTCAATCTTACCTTTGTCTTCCGTTTTGTCGAAGCCATTGCTGAAAAATGAGTGATAGATTGTGCAGTGATATCTTGAAAATGAGAAAAATACGTGTTTTCTCTCTATGTAAATCCCAATCGCAGTTGATGCTTGGCACTTCTTTCGGATCCCCCGTGACTCACCCAGTTTTATTCATAAAAATATACAGTTTAAGACAGAAAATGCAACACCAAGACCCACACTCGTACTGAAGAAACAGAAGCGTGATCCGGTCTTCCACACCTCTCTCATCCGGCACCGTTCCAAACATCGGCGTCTTTGCAGTGAGATCAATGACTTTCTTAATGGACTCCATGAGTGCAGACAACTAGCAACCAATCGGTCTGATTGATATAGAGAATCTAGGATGTCTTGCACATGCTGCAGAATTTCGGTAGACATGGTTTGCGGAGCCGTCATCACCACCCGTGGATCCACGAGTAATGACGTTACTCTGGCTGCACCCCACAAACATTCCACAGTTTCTTATTCCAAACATCTTCACCACACCCAGTGCTCTGTAGAAACGTCCACGTGTCTGTCAGCTGCAATTTTCTGTAAAAATCATCCTGCCCTGCTCACTCCGATTACCATGGCCCTCGTAAATTCGTCTCTCTGCTGGAAGTGATCCCGTCGACAATGGCTTGGCATTATCCACAAATACAGGCGGCCTTTGCCACAAACTTTCAACGATTATTTTCCAAGCGGGAGTAATAGCGAATATTGTCCACTTTGACGGTTCCTCAACTTACATCTTATCCCACATCTGCTGGAGAGCTGCGCATTTCACACCATTGTCATAACTCGGTATGGTGCGCCTTCCCTAAAATTTGCCTAATTTTCCAACCACTCCTTCTTGGTGTTGCATTTTTAATCTCTGACAATGTGTATATTAAGCATCGATCATTCTTAAAACATTTTGTAAATGCTAATCGTTTTCCCCCAGACATTCCCAAATGCTCTGATGAAGAGATGGAAGATTTCCCGAGGCGCATGCGTGAGTGGCTTTTCAATATCATGCAAGATCTGGCCAACAGGCACGAACTCGACGGCCCTTACCTTCAGCTGGAACAGGAAGCGGAAAAGGACTTGGGCAAAAGATGGGCGAATGCTGTCGTATGGAAATTCTGCGATCTCGACTCTCACCCTTTCGACAGGTAAGCCTCGATTCTCAGACTGATTTAAAAGATAAACTCATTTGAAATATATCTATTTAGATTAGTAGAAAAAGTTTAATATCAAGTATCCATATCCTAAGTCAGGGATTTTCAAACCATCGTCTCCTGATGGATGCTGAAGGCCAGATGCAAATACATCTGGCCTTCAGCGTCCCTCTAATAAGGGAGAATGAATAAGCTAAGGGTAATACAAATGAGGAAATGAAATTTGAATTCAGAAACGGCTATTTCTTAATTGCATTTCCTTCATCATGTTTAGTAGAACGTGGTTTCAATGCAATCATCAATTTATTAACAAAAGAAAACAATTGAAAGCTGTCAGTGGCAATGATTTCAATTACTATTGAAGAAAATCGAGACACGGACTGATAGCATCCTTTTCGTTAAGAATGTTTCTACATCTTTTTGTATTACATTTTATTCTGGTTTCAATAAATAGCTTTCGAGCAGTGTTTCTAATTTACAGCTTTCTTGACTATATTTTACTTAAAATATTAATACATATTTATTTCCTATTAATTGCAATTAAAATTTAAAAAAAAACATCATTTGGGTGCTCAGTAACGTTTTTTCGGGAAAAGGGACGGTTGGACAAAAAAAAGTTTGGAAACCACTGTTCTAAATGAATCCAGGAAAGAAAAAAAGAAAAACACCACTTGAAATTTCTCAACATTTTTTTACAGGAATGGAAGAACAAAATTAAATTTTTTTTAAACTAATGGAATTTTTGTACCAAACTAATATAAGTGTTTCCTAAAAAATTCAAGATTCATATTGAATGTTGAAACAGAAAGTTTTGAACTTAGTACAATTATGTAAAATAAAGACAGTAATAATTTATTACAGAAATAAATTTATTCCATGGGATTAACTAAGAAATTTGCAAATTGTCGAGAGACCTACATTAAAAACCATGGGAAATGCAAACACGGAAAACGTTTTAAGGCGTATATTGATGCATGTGCGTAGAGATAAAAATATAGAAGCTAAAGAAGTCTAAATTAATTATATTTTTCTCACTTTAATTTAGTATAGAATTATAAAACGTTTTCAGTGACGAATTCATATAACACAAGCCATTCTTCATATAACAAATTCTATTTATATTCATTTATATACACATTAAAACTAGATTTATGTCTTTAATTATAAGACATGTTAATGAAAAGTTAAAAAATATTCCATGAATAATATGTAATATCCCTATTACAAATAGATTATAAGACAAAACATTCTTTTGTTAAATATTGTTTAAAAAAAACAATTAAAATTAAATAAAAGATTTCGTAAAAACACCATAAGATTTGAAATGGCATCAAAATAATGTAATAAAGTGATAAAATAAATATTTTGTGCGTGTACCCACACATTCATGATCGATCAATCATTCAAAATACATCATTATGCGAGACGAGAAAACACATCGGTATTTCGATGTAAAAAGAAAAAAAATTATAGTTATGTAATTATTGTTAACAATGTGTTTTTCCTTTTGCTCAGGTCTGTATCGAGACACGAGCTGTTCCCGATCCGCGCGCCCCTGCTGGCGATGGAGCACTGCATCGCCCCCTTCCTAGACAGGTGCGACTCTGACGATGACCACCGGATCTCCCTCAAGGAGTGGGGGCTCTGCCTGGGACTGAAGGAGAGTGAGTTCCGGAGCCTTTGCCACACTCTTAATAATCATTCAAATTAGGAAAAAAAACATTAATAATTTAAAAAATACTGTAATTAATTCATTTATGCTACTATAATAATTTCATTTTATTACTAAACACTCAAATTATAATTTAAAATATTTCATTTTTATTCACAAAATATTTCAAGTGAGGAAAAAAAATGCACACGCAGAATATTAAATTTTGCAATAAAATTAGACATTCTAAATTATTTGTTATCAATTTTGCTCATAAAGTAGTTTACTAATTATATAACGTTAAAAAATTTCAGAAATTATAATTTCATTATTAAAACAATCGATTAATATAGCAAGCTGGAAAATAAATGACTCAAATATGAGACATAATAACCACAATGAGACTTTCTTATTCATATTTAAAAGCAATACCCGAAATAAAGCATTCTTATTTATTTGTAATCAAGTTATTCTCAATGTATATTATTTCAATTATTCACCACACATATTTCGGTGTTAAAAATAACTCTTTCAAATAATTTCAGTATCAATTTTAAGAAAAGCCATTACAAGCCAATTTAAATATGGTATATTCTTAGAAGAATTTTTATTTACAACTTTCTAAGCAAATTACAGCATTAATATTATTGTTCATATATTGAAATTTTTTATGAGATTAGTAAGAGGAGATAACTGAATGACTATCTACACAGCTGGCAATCGTAAATGCAACACCCTGAAGGAAGCATGCAAATAACATGAAATTTACAACATGCATTACCGGTGGTGAGATATGCAAATGATTAGAATTTCAGCGTAGACACGCACGCCTTTGGCGCCACTTCAAAGCACGATTTAAGGCTTGGAAATTTGAAAAATTTCAAGTTGGGCAGTTTTTTTTTTTAAATTACTATCAATAATGCCTCGTAGAAAAAATCGATCATTTTTTATTCAAGTATCCGAATTCGACAGAGATAGGATAGTGGCTTGGTTTGCTTGTCGCTCAACGGTCATTCTTACGGCTTAAGGTGGATTCCAAACCACTACAAACATCCATGCCCAAGGTGGGATTCGAACTGTTGAACCGAAGGCAAGAGCGCTAACCACTCGTGGCCAGGGAAAACAGTAGTCGTGTTGGAGGAAAGAAAACAAGAGTAATGGTGAGCATTGGATGCAGGAGAGTACGACGGACCGAAATTCCACCTCAGCAAACTCCTTCACGTGATGACAAGCAAATTGTGCGCATGGCAGTGAGCTCAGTCACATCACGAAAAGCACGTTCAGTCTATAACGCATACCCCAGTGTCTGCGCGTATTATTCAACAGCAGAATGATCTGTCAGCAAGACGTTCATTGCTTCGTCTACCCTTGACGCCGCCAATTGTGCAATGAAAGAAGGACGGCAGAATGGAATGAAATTGTCCTTACTGACGAGTCACACCTTTGTCTGCAACATCACGATGGTCACATTCAAGAGTGGAGATAGGATGCTGATCAGCTGCGTTATGCACCGCTACACTGGTCCTGCACAGGTATTATGGTATGGGGTGGTATTGGATATCATTCTCGCACCCCTCTAGTATGCATTGCCGGTACTTTAAACAACCAGCGCTACATCTCCGAGGTGTTGTAGGCAATTGTCTTTCCTTACCTTCAGGGCTTGTCCACAGCCACATTTCAACAGGATAATCCGCGACCACACGTGCCACGCATTGTCCAAATTCCTTCGTCAATTGCTAGATTGAACTGCTTCTCTTGGCTTCTCCAGCACACTCTACGGATCTTTCGCCGATAGAAAACCTGGGATTCATGATTGCTCAACGATTGACCCAGATTACATACCCAGCTGCTACATCAACTTACCCCAAGAATACATCCTAAGTCTCTTATGAATCAATGCCGAGCCGTGTGGCAACGGTGATTTCCAACAATGGTGGCTACTGATTTTGGCAGGAACCAAACTTCTCAGAAATCTATCAATTTTAATCATTTGATACTTGGTCAACATGTTATCTACAAAATAAATTTTGTTGTGATATCTCGTCTTTCTTGGTGTTGCAATTTGGGTGGCCAGCAGTGTAATAAACCGATGGGAGATTAATATCAGCATAATGAAATGTGTATTAGTAACTACAATTAAACCATAACATCTTATCTTTCAGATGAAATCGAGGACAAGTGTGCTTCCATCAGAGATAATGAATAGTTCAAATCTTGATATGAACTTTCAGCAGCTTTCTCACTGCCTGAACATTGTGCAAACCATGCCAATTTATGTGGATTCTGAGCCAAATTTCATCCCAGGTGTTTCCCGAATGGAAGCATAACATAATTTATCTATCAAGTACGCGAGTCTATTTTGCATGTTCATGTATTGTTAAAGAAATGTGTGAATTTGTTAATTTGAATAATTAAATGTGTTTTTGTGATGGAAAAATATACAAATTAATAAACTTTTTTTAACAAGACTTGTTTTAGTACATTGCAGCTAATATAAATAAAGGCTAAATGATTATATAATATGAAACATAAGATCCATATCATCAATGGAAGATAACTACAATAACAAAGGAATTTATATGATGCTAGGTTGTAGTTCAATGTTAGAATAAAGAGAATCGATATATAACTTCTTATTTAGTAATTTAATAGTGAATTTCCATATATTAATAACCAGAAATTTTTTTTAAATGTGATTGAAAAATTCAGTGTACAAAACCATTTCAAACTCATTCCGGCAAAATAATTCTCTTGAAAGCGAAGTGGCAATTGTCGAATATTAGGAGATCATTTCTGCTTTCTACAGGCACATTTGGAATTTTTCAGGATTCCTCCATAGACTCCTATGGATCAACAAAAGGAAATTTGGAGGGATTTAAAATTCCTCATTACAGCTGTCCATTATAAAGTTGTATTTAAATTGAATCCAGATCATCGCTTCCATTTTCAGGGAATTATTTTAAGCAGTTTACGTGAGACTTTGTTTTTAAATGTAACAGTTTATATACAGTAAAGCAATAATTTAATGATTCAGAACTGGGGTAACAATGTAATTTAGTATCATTGATGCATTAGAATGATAGAGATTGAAATAAAAAATGAGATTTACCTTACTATGAGAGTAACAAAATGATTTTAAATAAGATTTCTCAAATAAAACGACTTTGAGAGCATATTACAATTGCACCAGTCTCAATCAAAATTATGCAAATCTATGGCACTTTCGCCTTCTCCAATAAAATGATTTATAAGTTGTTTTAAAGTTTTAGAATCAAAGTTAGAAAGACCAATCTACTGTTGGATAACATTTGTTTTACTGATAATTTTGCCAGTTTTTGTGGGTAAATTTTTCACTAAATTACTAACATTTACCAAATATGATAATTTCCAATCTATACATAACATTTATGAGAAATCCATGTGTAGAGTAACTGGCTTCGATTGGATATACAAGTGTTTTCTTCCTGATCAGATCTAAGTAGAATTATTAAAGGTGAATGATTGATTTCTAATGTAAAATTATTACTTAGATAGTTATTTAAGAAACTATAATAAAATCAATATATTTGTCTTCAATACTACCAGTATCTCACAAGTGAAAAATAATCAATAGTTTTAGTTTTGGGGATAAAATGATAGAAGATGTAAAACGTCTTAATTACTACACAAGTTTATTATTTGTAGTTATAATTTTTTTTTGTACTATTTACTGACAAAATTTTTTAAATATAGGAGTGATACTTTAATAAAAATAAATACTTCATAAACAGATCAAACAAAATTAAATGCATAACACATTCTAAATATAAAAATAGTTGATACTAAAAGGAAATATGAGTTATATTTTATATTTATTAGGAAATGAATACTTACTAAGATTAATTATTTTCCAACTACATCTGTTTAATATGCGACATTTTATAGGATAATTTACAAAAATAAACAGATATAATTGATTTCCATATTTTTAGGATACATTAAATGAAATAATAAATGAGACAATCTCTGAGTACTGACTGATCTTTGCAAAATATATACATAAACTAAAACAGAAAACATTTTTTATTGGAAACAGTTGTTCTTGGCTTTTGCCCTTTCACTATAAAATAAAATAATCTGGAATAATACATATGCATGACAATTTTATAAATGAATTTCGGAAAGTAAACTCCTAAAAACAGAAAAATAAAATTTAACTTTATACAATTGTCTTTGATATGTAATTTAAAATAAAAATGTAATGAGATGTTAATCATATGGAAGTATTATACTATTTATATATTTATACTGACACTGCATAAATTTGTTTTCAAAATGCATTATTTTATAGTTGCAATGTAATAATTTTTTTTATCATCAGAAGTTAGCGCTTAGGTTATAAATATATATATATATCCATTCTAATTTATATTTAATCATTTTTAAAGATCCTGTTAAATGGATCAAATCATCAATTAGGAACTTGTAAGTTATTTATGATTAAATAAAACAAATAGTTCCTGAAATTGTAGAATTCATTCTACCCAGAGCACCTTGTTTTATTTTTTCAAAATAAATAAAACCCATGGATACATATTATGAAAAAGAACTTACTAAGTTACAGTTCTAAATTTTTAAATTAAATATACACTAAATGCAAAAATACTGTTTTACAGCTAATAAGTAGAATATAGTTAAAATAACTAAATAAAATTAAATTATCACTATGATGTTCACCTTAAACTACTGATTTAGCAGACACTAAAAATAATCTTTCCCTGATCTAAATCGAAGAAACTTACAGTTAACATTTAAGAGCAGTTTTAGCTAATTGTTATGGCACATACATCTAATTAAAGACTACCTTGGTTTTTTTTTTTTTTTTTTTTTTTTTTAATAAATCAAAATATTAATTCCAAAAATCGCAAGTATTCTAATAATCCTTAACTCTAGAGCTAAGGTACTATCTGAGATTTTATAGTGTGAAATCTAGAATATCTTTACAACTAGATATATTTTCAAAGGTCAATGAAATTAAAATTTTTCATTAAAATTATTATAAAATTGGTATTTTGAAAACATTATGAATAGTATTTTCCCATGCAGAATAGTTATGAGAAAATATCTTTAAATGCCTCACATGATTTACAAATTTTCTTGAATAAATAAGTAAAAAATATTTCCAACAAAAAAAAATGTGTGTTTTGAAACTAAACTTATTTTATTTTGAAATAAAAACAATAAAAACCAAAGTAACTGCATTTTCTGACTTTTTATATTATTAAATAGTTAATAATTAAATAAATTTCATAATGATTTTTTTAATATTTTTATGCAATTACATTTAACAAATCACATTGACTGTATTATACTTTTTAACCTTTTAACTGACTCATCCGAGATAATCTCAGGCACATCACTGGTATTCAAAAATGTCATGCCCAAGTATTATTTGCGGTAATTTTTTTTTTTTACTCTATCGTATTGTTATACCTGAATATATAACTGTTAATAAGTTTATTTCAGCTTCATCTTTTCGTCAAACCAGACTGTATCTCAGGAAAAGTTAATGTGCTCGCAATTCAATAGATGGCAGCACTTTACTGAAGGTTTCAAATGTTAGAAGTTCTTTTGTTCAAAGTGACAATTTGTGAACCCAAATCATCAAAACAACTTGACAGTTAAAGGATTAAGTAAATATAGTTAACAATTTTTTAAGTACTTTATAAACTTTATACACAACATTTATTTTAGATACAGTTTGGTTTAAGCACATGAATGAATGAATAAATGTGAAAAATCAAACTCCTCAAGAATCAAAATTTACATGATTTATTCACTAATAAAATGTAAAGCAAATTTAAGTAATGAAAATCAATTACAGTGATTTACAGGCAATGAATAATCACTTGTATGTACAATTTCCATGTATATACACATTATAAATGTTTTCAGCAATGGATCGGATCAATTTAGTTATATCATAATGAATCCCATTCATTTTCAACAAATTTAAGCTATTTACAGAATAATCAAAACACTTATGGTATCAGCAATGAAAATGGATGATTTTTAATAAGATATGTATGATCATTTGGCAAAATATAATACAACAAAATTTAATCAAATGTGGACAAAGTTTCATAAATATGGGCGGAAATTGATTTTATTTAGTGAATAAAAGTTTTCTTGACATTGGAGGACAAATAATTATTTTAAAATTTCAGGGAATATATATATACAGCATATATATAAATAAAAAATACTGAAAGTGGTCGTAATGCTATACAAGTTAAATAAGCATGTGTTAAGAATAAAAAATTAATTAGAAAAAAATCAAAGACATACTAATGTTGGTAGTCTGCAAATTATTTAATCATCTATCAGGTAAGGGTGCATCTAAGAATTTACAATCAAAAATACTATAGTGTTTTGTAAAAATCACAGTATATAATAAATAATCTAAACAAAATAGTATTTAAAATCTTAATCTATTCATTTAATATTGGTGAAATAAACTTAAGTAGAAACAAATTAAAATAAAATAATTTTGTTTTGTAAAATGTAAAGTCATAGAAAGGATTGCATTTATGGACTTTAAAACAACCTGCAACTTTAAAATTGCTAATTTTCCCCCTCTGATATAAATCATTAATTAATTTTAGAATATAAATTAAGAGAATAGTGTTAATTGTATGCATTTTACAGTAATTTAAAATTGAAAGGCATTAAAATTATTGAATTTAATTCTTTATGTAAATGGTAAAACATTTTTCTTTTTTAAATAAATGAGTTATTATTCAATTTTACAATATTTCATTAAAATACTCACATTAAAAATATTTGGTACAGAATTTTTGAACCTATCAATTTCCAGTTTAAAAGATATTTTTATAATTTACATGACATTTTCAGAATAAGCACCAACAATTAATATTTGAATGAAGAATTTAATTGGATGAAGATAAGCAATCGGTTCTTAAAACCATATTAAAATATTAAATTTTACCTCTATTTATTTGAATTTTATCTTGTTTTTGATTAGTTTGATGTAAAATATTTTATAAAAAATTAATTTTCATTTATTACACATCTAAGCAAATAATCAAATTATAACATCTAAGCTTCTTAAGACTAAAATTTATAAACCTACTCATCAAATTTCATTCTAAATGTTATTTACAATAGTTTAGTCATATCATTTACTTAAAAACTTATTTTCCTTTTAAGAAAATTGTAAATTGTATAGTTAAAATCTTTCTATATGTATTCAATAAGGTAAATATGCTTCAATAATTGAAAATAGCAAATAAACATAGCTTTTTTATTACTACTGATTTATATCTTATTATAAAAAGCATTGAATTTTTATACTTAAGTCTTTAGAAGCACAGTGATAAAACTGTTCTATTAATATTTAAGTTAAAAAAAAAATAACATTTAATCTTAAATCATATGGCATAAAAAATATTCATACATTAAAATACACCCCTTCAAAAGAAATGTTATTAATGAATTTCTTTGAAAAATCATACAATGCTTTATAATTAAATTTTTCAAAAAATAGAAAAATATTAGCATTCAAATTTTAAAATGATAATCATAGTCTTGGTAAAAGTATTTTCAAGATTGAATACACTTTTAATGGAAATTTTATGGAACTGATAATAAAATGTTCAAGAACATATTGGAAAACTATAGTTATTAGAAATAAGCTAAATTATTCTGATAATAATAAAGAGGGAAAAAACAAAGATAACATTAAGTAAAAACATACTTATCAAATAAGAACATCATTCAGTAGTTTTTTTTAATTTTTTTTTTTCCATTTAAGCAAAGGATTACATCTATATGCCATAGAAATTATTTAACTTAAATTATTAACTTTTTGTTTTTTTATAAGTGAAAACTTGTTTGAAAATTTTCTTTTTCATATATCTGTGGTACAATATCATTGGAACTTTAACCATGTAAATGTTAGGAATCTCATCAACAAAAATTAAAAATTCTCTATTTTTTCACAAGAATACAAATTTTAAAAAAAATATTAGTTTAATATAGATTTAAATGAAAAAAAAAATAAAACTGATTTGTCAAATAATGAACTGAAATCATTAAAATAAATGTATTTTCAATAAAAGTTTTTAAATCTTTCTGCTATTAAAAACATATTTAGATAAAAAAAAAAAAAATTGACGTGATGATTAGAAAAATGCAGTTATTTAAAGCTGTAACATAAATAAAACTAAATTTATATGCATTTATCAATAAATTTATCTTATAAATACAAAGATCGATTTTATTTCTTATTTTATTCAACTTTTAGGATAAAAGAGTAATAAAAAAAATTTTGACACGATCAGATAAATTTAAAGGAATTCAAATACTAGTTTCGCAGAAAGAAGATAAAAGAAATTGAAATCAAATGAAAATTACTCGAGAGCATGTATTTTTAATTGAATTATAATGCAACTGTAATAATATAATACAAATATTTAAAAATTAATTTTTACATTTTTTATGTTGCTTGTAACTTTTGGTTAACAATTGTAAGAATTTGTTACTATAATAGAGACTAACATTTTAGATACCTCTTAAAAGTAAGCAAAACTATTAACAAAAACAAACATTTATACTACAAATTGGATTATTAAGACATACATTAAGGTAAATTTTTGTTAAAAGCACCTTTTACATTTTGTTAAAATATAATATCACTTAATTGACACTTTAAAATCATTTCTAAAGCACCTATTTCTAGCACTTAATAATTGAATAATTATTAATTTTATTTTGTAATATACATTTTAAAATAATACTTAAAAAAACAAAATTCATATTGTGTTACTTGAAATTTAATTATTACATTACCATACTGAGAAGTCCAACTTTACATGTCAAGTTTAAAATTTACATAAAAATTTTTATTTTTATGAAATTTTACATAAACTTTTGTTTTGCAATTATAAATACAGTTTTGCTGAAAAGTAAAGATGCATTAATATAAAATGAGTCAAGGTAATGGTAAAATTACAGGCAATAGTTTAGGAAAATAGTGAAAAGTAGAACATGGCATTTTGAAGAGTTTACACACTGATGATATTTTAACGATTCCTGTTATTTTCCTAACAGATGTGTAGAATGGCAACATCAACAAATAGATAGGCATGACTTATAATTTATCCATTACATAAATTTAGAAAAATGATTAAATAAACAGGAAAAGGAATACAGATAATAAGTTTTAAATTTCCAGTAATAACTGTTATAAAAGCTGATATTCCACTTTTATGGATTATTATGAAATTTAGATGAGATTATTGATAATGTCGTAATTTATTGCACACTAACAACATGATTATTATCATATATTATGTTTGAAATGCAAGTCTTAATGAATAAAGTTTGGAACTTTTCTAAATAAAATAAGATGCTGCTTAATATTCAAAAATAAAAGTAAATCTTTTTTATTTAATCACCAGAAAGGTCATCAGCTTTTTAATTTATTAGGAGCTTATGAAACACTAACTTACATATACAAAATGAATATAATTGCACACATGAAAGCTGAATTTTGCAAATGAAGGTTGGGAATGTTAATTTATAAATACATAAACATTAATTACATTTCAATAAGCAAGAATATTGTTCTGTGAACAACAAAAATTTTATAAGCATTGGGACACAAAAATTGGATTCACAATATTGCTTTTTGTTATTACAAATTTTAATATAATTGTAATTTTATGTTAAAATATAACAGTTATGTATACATACATACATCTCTCTCTCTCTCTGTATATATACAAAATTTTAAGGCTATTTAATAAAGAACAGTAATACAAAATTCAGTAAATAATACATTATTAATACAGTACACATCTTAACTGAAAATCAAATATTGGAACAAAATACAAGCTGAACTTAATCATTTAATAAATATAATTAAAAATATTAAATGCATGAATCTTAAAAGAAAATAAATTAATCAAAGTGCAATTGAAATAATCTTATACATGACAAAATTATGTAATCAAATCCAAAATGTAAGAGATGTTAGTATTAAATATAATTTCTGCATTGTGTGCAGGTGTTTTATCACTTTTCTCCTTCCACAAAATTTAATAAAATATATGCATACAAATAAGGCAGCAGTAATTTCTTTGAATTTTGAGGTAGCAAATACAATCCAACAGGTGAATATTTTAAAGAAAATTATTAGAGACTCATGTCTTTTCAGTACATTTAAACTAATTCATTTAAATGAACTGATTGTATATGAGAAAACCACAAAACACCTTTCCATAGGAACAAATATATTTCGCTAAAATATTGAGCAAAAATTAAAGACAACTTTTAAAAATACACTAAGTACTAGTTTTCATGGAAGGTCATTTATAGTCAAGATTTCATCACAGTAGATATCTAAGGCATACAAATACAATGCATTTATTTGAAGTTATATGTAGTGGTTATACACAGTTTTGTACTAATAATCTTCTAATCCAAATGCATTGCATTTCCTAGGAAGATGAATTCAGCTATAAAAATATATAAAATAAAATTATATATCTAGCAATATAAACTATATATAATCCTTCAATAATGTAACCATAAAAATCTTAATATTATATAAGAATGAATTTGCATACAAAAATAAACATTTTTCATGATACATTTTTCTTATCTAACATTACCAACATTCTCTTAGACTTACTCACAGAAAATGAACACAGAATGAATAATTTAGAGAATAAAAGCTCTACATCTCAATATGTTATTTTAATAATGTATTATATTTGACAAAGAAAGCTGGATATAGCATTTTCATATTGTGCAGGTATATACTAAGATGAATATTTGGGGTTGTCAGTTTCCCACCTTACAACATGAATATAATTTGAGGTCTATAAACTTCCTTAGTGATTTACAATGACTGCTTGAAAAATTTTAACAGCATCCTTGACAAGACAGGTTATTCACCATGGCATATCAAATAATAATTTATGAATTGAATAAGAATGTACAATGCTGTATGCATGAATATACATTGGATCACATAAGGAATTAACTTATTTCTGCTATTCTACTAACTAAATAGTGCAAAGAAAAATTAATTTCAATAAAGTCAGTCTGAACTTTAGAATTTTCAACTAAGTAGAATTCTTTAAATCAAAAATACACTAGAAAAGGCATTTGGCAACCATTTTAAAATTTCTCATATAAAAAGAGTTTCAAACTAGCAATATTTTCAGTTGAGGGAATCATCTTAATTAAATTTCTATTACATAAACTGTTTTCAAGTAATTATTCAAAATAACATTGTTTTTAATGTAAGTACATTTCTTTTTAGTGTAAACCTTTTCTTAAACACAAAACAAATTCAGAATATGTGGCATCACACATTCTCATGAACTCTCACAAGGATGCAATTTCCATGCAATCAGTCTCAATGGAATTTATTTTCCAAACATCAAGAACTTAAATTTAAACCTTAATGAAGTCATGCTCTAGAAAATTGTGAAACTGGATTTGTAATCAAGAACTTGACTTAAAGATGATAATCCTCAACAAAAATTGGTAATAGAGAATGATTAAAAAATATCATGACATAATTTATTAATATTTTGCTTGAAATCAATAATAGTCAGTTACACTATTATTGATTTCAAGCAAAAGTTGGAATTAAATTATTTTCATATTATTGCTAGGATGGAAATCTTAAGAACTTAATCCAGAGGTATAAGAAAGAAAATTTTAGACAGTGCTTTAAAAATAATTTTTGAACAGAAGATTTCATTTGTAAGGTTTTCAAAGCCCTTAAAAACAGCTTTAACATGAAAATAAAGTAAACATGTGAAGCTCTAGCAAATGATAAATTTAATAGAAATTAAAAAGTGAATTGTGCAGTATCAAACCAATAAATGAATTGTTTTTTATATCGTAAAGATGTTTGGACTGCTAGGGCAGAAGCATCATTTAAAGTCCTTTTAGGGAGCTCATATGATTATTGTATATCATTATAGCATATCTTGTTTACAGGACTTTTTGAAAAGAGCATTACTCTTCCATTATGCTCTTCAGTGAGTGCTACTCAAAGAAGGAAACAATGCCTTTATCATCTTTTGCAGCTTTGCACTATTAATGCCATTGATTTCCATTTTTTAACACCAATGATGCTCAAGTTTTTTTCTCAAAACATCAACTCTTTCTTGGTCTATCTCTTTAGCTTATTGAAAGGGTTTTACAATTAATTATCTTTAAAGGGTCCCTTGTCAGATCTTTTCTCAAAAAATATGTCCTCTCATTTCATTCAGCTCAATGAATTTTACAACATATGCTTTCAAAGAATCTATATAGCTCAAAGTTGTATCTCTCCTGCACACTCTTTGTTCAAAAACACCATTATATTAGATTCATTTTTATTAGAATCAATTTCTGATCCTAAATATTTAATTTCTATTTATATAGATTCAAATTTACAGTTACCCCCTTCAAATACTCTGTCAGGGATTCTCTTATTTCCAAAATGCACATATTGTGTTTTGGCTTCATTTATTATTAACTTCATTTTGCCGGAGCCTAATCTAAGGTCAGAAAAAACTTTTAGTAGATTTGCAGACCTTACAATGATATCCATGTAATCTACATATGTCAAAAGCAGGACAGGTCTATTACAGATTATTTTTCTAGTAGTCAGGCAAGCCTAACTCTTTTCAAGGGCATGTTGAATAAAAGGCATACTTGATTTCATTAAAAATCTCAAATGCCTTTGACAGTTAATCCTGAATGCATATCATCGAAAAGTTAACCACAAAGGTATATAAGCTTTACCAAATTAATTATCTTTTTTGGGGTGCACTCAATGTCAAACAGGACATTTTCCAGCTTGCTTTACCCTACTAATGTTATCATAAGCTGCCTTAAGGTTTATGAACAAACGGTAAGCATCTATTCCCTATTCCCATCAATTTTTTAAAATCTGTCTTATCTAAACACATTAGTTATGAACCTTCCTTTTTGGGAGCCACATTGATAATCTTCGATCACATTTTTAATTGGTGACAAATGATGAAACAAAAGGTTTGATAAGATCTTATAAGCCTCACACAGCAAATTATTCCCCTATGATTTTCACATTTCAACACATCTTATTTATATATGAGGTACAATATACCAACCTGCCACTAAGCAGTCAGCCTCTCTCCCATATTAGAAATATAATATCCAAGACAATATTAGTAAGCTTACTTCCAGCATATTTAATCAATTTTGCTGGCATTATATCAGACACTGCTGCTTTATTATTTTTAAGTTATTAGTGATACATTATATTTCCTCAAAAGTAGAAGTATCAATTTTGTCCTTATCAACAACAGTTGTACAAGGTGTTCAGCAGTGGTACATAAAGAGTCTCACACCCAATAAGTAGTTTATTGAAATGCTCAAGCCACCTGTTAATGGTAACATTTTTATCATTTACTTTGAATTTATCTTTAGAGTATACTTTTAGGATTAACGTTTTTACATTCTCAATTAATGGCCTGATATATATATATATATATATATATATATATATATATATATATATATATATATATATATATATATATATATATATCATTACCCAATATTTTCTCAGCAGCAGATAAAAGATAACATTTACAATAAAAGCAAATAAAATGTCATGTATACTAATAGATTAATAGTTAAGAAATTTCAATCAATTAAATTCAATATAAATTTACAAAATTCCATATTAAAAGTATTTTTTTAGAATCCCTATTTTCAATCAAGGAAGACTATAGAACAGCAATCATAATATTTTAATATTAAATTCAAAATAAATCAAAACATTTTATTGTAATTTCATCAGAATTTTATTAAATAAATATTTATCAACTGTCAAATAATAATGGTAACAATCTATTAAATGATGATTAAAAACTTTTCCTTCAAATTGATTTATTTTTGATAAAACAATAAATTAATTGCAAATCCTGCATGAATGATTAAAAATATGATATAAAAAGAAATAAATAATAATAATGGATAAGGTTACTTAAAAATTGAAATTAGGAAATTTCACTTAAGAACTGTAGGAAAATATTTTTAACACATATAATAAAGAAAATAAATAAAAATTCAATTTCATTTTGATCTTTGTCTTTTTAATCTTTAATAATTATAAAGACATATATAATATTATATAATCTTTAATAATCAATATGTGTTTAATTATATTCAGTCTTTTTGTTCTTAATTAATTGATCTTTATTATTTTGAATGAAAATTCAATTTAAAATAATAAAGATCAATTTTGCATTTGAGATATTTAGATGTTATCTTGCTCAAAACCTCTCTCCTACATACATATGAATAGCTCATAAACCAAAGTAAAGTTAGGCACAAAAATAAATAAATAAATAAAGTCTTTTAATTAATTTGGTCAGGAAAAATGAAAAATTTCTAATATTTTTTATTAATTTGCAAAAAGCAATCTTTTAATAACTAAGAAAAAGTATTTATCTTTTTATTTATCTTTATGTCTGGATGTTTTTTTATACTTTGCATTAGAATCCACTGTGGATATTAATTATGTGCACTGTAATGGTTACGTGCTGTAATGTTGGAATACAGGTAGGCCATTTTGATCAATCTTTCTCTGGCTACTATTGAAAATAAATAGTTTGATATATCATATAAATTTATAGAATATTGAGTTCCAATAATATTTACGTGGTTTTTCATGTTATATCAATTAATTTTGTTCATAAGTTTGTAAATGGTGTATTCCAAATATACAAAAGTGGAAAAAAATATTAAAAAATTAATTTAATTGCTCACACATACTTTCATGAAGGAATATTTGATTTATACAAGAACATGTTTAGTCATAAATGAATACAGAAATAAAAATATATATTATTAATAATACATACCTTGTAGTTACATCTTGAAAATTTATTGAAAACAATATTGAGAAGGTCATCTATTAGTTGCTTTGTCTTGTAGAGCACCAGTGGTTAACATCTCAATTTCAGATATTAATCTTTCAGTTTCCGTATCTAGCTGACTAATGTGAGTGCTACAAAATTGAATTTAAATATATAATTAAAAGAACTTTAAGCTAGAAACTAGTAAAAAATTATCCCAATTTCTAGAAGAAACATTGCAGCATTCACATACATAAAAGCGAAATCTTGAATAGTACAACTTTTGTATGCAATTGACAAGCAAAAGGCATTTTCTATGGTTTGCAAAATGGGTAAGAAAGCATGAAAGATAAAATATCTTCATTAATATCAAAGTATCAATATACTGCAATGATATTCTCAAGTAAAGATATTGAACAGCAAAAAGATGAATTAAATAATCTTTCAAATGTTGAACATTCAAGTCTTCATTTAGTTTAGCATTTATTAAATTATTTTAATTTGGCTACTATAAAATAACACTTTTAAGACTGCTATAATTAATAGACACTGGAGTTTGCCATAATTACTTTTGTTAGAAAAAGCAAAGTTTTATGTTTTCTTTTAAAAATAAAGTCGTCTTTAATATATTCTTTTTATCATAATCTTTGAAACACAGTAATGGAAGCATTGATTTTATAATGAGTAAATATAAGTACATTCAAAAATATAATAATATTCTCAACATTTTCTATTTACAGTTAATTTTTTTAGTATTTACATTTTATTTAACTGAAATGCCATGCATTACATGGCAATAACTGATGTTGCAACTATAATGTTCACAATGGTTTTTCAATAAGTTACAACAATAACACTTTCAGTGAAATTCTTAATATTTTTTTAGTTGATTAAGTTTTTATCTGGAAATTATAGTACTTCTAAAACATATCAGTTATGATACATTTTGGAAAGTTTACATTTAATATGCATTATTTTAACAGTATCTATAACACATTAACATAGAAAATAAAACAATTTACACTTTTATGCAATTTTTCAAGCTTTATGAAAATTATTTGACTTGTATGTGTGTGTACATAACACATACACTTGAGTGATGTTGAATAAAATGAAATGATCTATTAAATACAATTTTACAAACATTTTAACACAATGAACACAAGTTTTATAGCGCTGTTTCCATTTTCTTGTAATTTCTTTTTCTACAATTAAATACCAATAATTCATAACTTTCAGGAAAATTTCAGTACAAATTATAATAAGAATTGGCAAAATACTATCTATACAAAGAAAATTTGTCAGCAACAGTTAATTTGTGGCAACTTATTTCTATATTATATTTCTAATTTTACATCTTAAATTCTTATTCCACTTGCATTACCATAAAAAAAAATAAATAAATAAAATTTAGATGCAACCACATTATTAATATCTGGACTTTTTTGTTTACAATGTGATTTATTAAAGGTTAACAAAAGTAAGGTAGATAAGTAATTTAAGAACTAGTAAGTGATAGTTAAAATGTTGTTAATAGGCTTATCATATTGAAAATGAAAAGAATGTTTAATTCATCTTATGATTTAATCAACATAAAGAACTTAAATATACATCCTTAAATGATTTTATATCTGTAATCTGGGAAATATTTTTACACAGAATGCAAATTATTGCCCACATTATTTTTTAGAAAAAAAGATAACTCCAATGCAGTAATTTTGAAACAATTTATTTAAAAAAAAAACGGGAATTAGTAAATAAAAAAGAATGTTTAATTTGATTTGGTTTTCATCTTCTATTTAATCAAATTGATAACAAATAACTTAGTATTCTGACAGAACAAGGCAATTTAGTTCAACCAATAAAGATTAATCCCCCTTTCTGAGAAATAAAATACTACCTCAGTAAAATAAAATTCTAATAAGTAACAATAAAACTTTATTACCTGGTAAAATGACCATCCCATTCAAGCTCTTCATTTCCATTTGAAATTGGTGTTGAAACTTGGGAACCACAGCTGGCTGTATCAGATGATATTTCATCTTTATCAGGCATTTGAGAAATAGAAACTGGTGATAAACCTTAAGAAAGTAATCATGATTATTTAGTAGCATTATTACAAAATGATTTTTATTATAATTATCAGTCACAAAACACATGACAGGTTAAATAATATTACACTACAAAAGAAAAAAAAAAGATATATTATCACCAGAAAAATCATGTTCCTTTTACCAGATGTCAGGAAGCAAAGGGACAAGATTTTGCTGCAGAGATAAGTAATTTTTATGAATCTCAGTGGCTCTAACTACAGAATCTGAGAGCTCTAACTACAGAAGGTATGTCAAGAAATTAGAGGGCTTAGTTTCATGACATCGAAATCTTTCAACTGAGTGTCATTGTTATTTAACCTCATTTATTGCAGACAAGGGCTGAATTATTGTTTAATTTAAATTTCAAACACCTACAATTGTGGTGAAACTCAGATCTCCTGAACTGCCAAGCTAAACTCCTAATGAAGATAAAGGTATAACCCAATAAACACTGGAATTACCTCTGTAAGTTGTTCTAAAAGCAAGCAGGAAGGAATTATCATGTTAAGATTTTTCTACAAGGTTGATGACTAAGTGCCTTTTCAACAAATAAATATTGGATAATTTATGAAATATCTATGGAAAAGAAAACATTTCCACATCAGTGTGATTTTAAAAAATAGACAGCTGATCCTTGTGTTACAATTAGTCTCAGCCTGATATTAATTAAGAGCTTTAATCCATCAGGTAATTATCGACACAGCAGTACAATAGATAACTAGATAATGATACCACAGACAACCTAGATTTTATGTCATGATTGATGACTAATTTTTGTATACATAATTTAGAGTGACAGAAATGACACCATTTCAATGCTCTGGTGTAACTATATGTTTCTACTGTATCAACAGTTTTAGGTACACAATGTATTAACAAAAGATCTCATTACTTGGTTGTGCTATTTAAGTATGCCAGATGATCTGTAATTTTTTTCAGGTATACTAACATAACTTTATCATAACTTTCACGTATACTAACATAACTTAAATCTCATTTCAGTATTTTGAAACTATCATAAAATTAGAAGTTCAAATACATTATACTTAACAAGGAGTATTTCAGTTTACTACCATAACATTTTGAAATGAATGAGTGTTGCAGTTGAATCAAAATCATTTTAAAAAATGCTATTTTGTAGCATTTTGATATATATAAATGATGAAATAAACAGTAAATAATACCTTGTTCATTCTCCCACTCAAGATCCACTGAAGATGATGGACTGCTACAGCTAGCTTGATCTTTCTTTTGCTTGCCATTTGTCAAAACATCTTGAAATAAAATTTTATTAAGAATAATATTTAACTTTTAGAATAAAAAATATACAGATTTATGATACAGCTATTTTTATTAAGACCATTTAATATTTAAAGAAAGAGAATGTTCAATAAAATTGTATGCAGGCATAATGAAAATAGAATTAACGCAAATTGAAAAATTTGTTTAAAAATTTATAAAAATTATTTAAAATTTTACATATGCAATTCCTTAAAAAAAAAATAATAATGTATTTTTTCATAATTGAATTAAAAAAAATATGAGCAATTAACTTTTAAATGTGTTGCAACCTAACATATATTATTTTAATTATACATACAAAATAAAATTTAATAATATTGTAGTATTTATACCTCCATGAGTTGTTTGAAATTCTTTATCATTGGCACAAAATTTCTCACTATAAAATAATTAATAATAAACAAATATATAACTAAGAATAAACATTTTAAAATTGCAAAGATACTGTTAAACAATTGATTTACAATTTTGGAACAGTAAACTTCTTGATTAATATAAATTTTAAATGAGTTTCCTTTATTAATATTTACAAAATATTTCAATGATTATAATAATTCAACTAAACATGAATATTAAAAATAATATTTTTTAGTTAGACATAAGCACTTCACAGAACAGTTAATTAAAAATCATTTATTAAAATATCAAAATAATTATACAAAATTTGTAATTATTAAAAAGAAATGTATGACATATGGCAATATTTATATTAAACATATAACAATACATGCAATGTAATATAAATGAATTGAAGATTTTAAATGGTTAATGTATATAATAAGGGAATCTAAAACTTTTAACTTTTAAAACAGCTAATTTCCTTTGAAAGAAATAAAGCTTACTACAGTATCAAAAGTAAAATGTTTTTCAACATTCCATGAAGTTTCTTTGCCAGGAAGGTCATTTATTTTTTTATTTAAATATCCATTATTTTTCCTTAATATCAATTATTAGAATATATATATATACTTCATACACAAAGATTTATGATATAAAAGACTTGAAAATATTTTTACAGAAAATCAAAACTGAATTAAATAGACTGATACTTTAATTACTGGAATAAAAACCACAGTGTTGGAAAAAGTATCTAAGTTTCAGATTAAAAATCCAATTTTGAACAATTTAAAGTAATCATTTCAAATGATTACTTTAAATGTGTTATTTGACTTTCAGCCACAGCAACTAAAATATTTGTTTTATGTAAAACTGTTTGTTAACCCACTCAGCGTGTCAAAAAATTTCAAGAATCTGCGAAACATGTTTCCTCTTTAAAACCAGATGTACTACTTTTTCGTTCCACATCCACTTTCCTAAACTATACAAAAATCCATTTCCTGTTTCCCATTCTCATTGAGAACATTTCCTACCCCCCCCTGAAAACTATCACATCGCTCAATTTAGAGGGAGGGGATGTCACTTACCACTAACTACCCTATCTAGGGTTGTATGTATTTGCCAGAAAGAATTGTACATCCCAATAAAAATGGTTAAAACGAAAACGTATATCTGATCTTTGTATAAAACTTGAAAAGCAAACATTGAAAAGCAAAAATTAATAATAAATAACTGTTTTTTGTGTAATTGAAAATAATTGAAGATATTCCTCAGTGTTTTTAGGTTGACTTGGTAAATAAAATGAAATTCAAAGAAAAACGGTATCCACAATTTAAGATGTTTTAGATTTCTTACGCAGTTTAAAGAAATTTTCTTGTATATTTATTATTTTCTGTATAATGGAAATTTCTCTTTTTGAATGAGACACAGAAGCTTTTCAAATTTTTATTTCAGTAAGATAAAATAATGTCAGTAAAATACATTTTCTCACATTATATTTTTCTTAACACAAACAAATTTTTACTTTATATGAATATATCTATGTAGTAATTAGTGTGGTGTTTATATAAAAATAAAAGCTTAATTATTTTTCAATTTTTATAATGTTATTTTCAAAAACAATAATTAAAGCTTTTTAATTTATTCATCTATAAATGTTTTGAGTTTAAGCAATTAAACATAGCATTAGAAAATTTGCATAACATTGTGAATAAATGTGTGTAATGTTCTTGGTTTATACTATATCTGAAAAATTACTTTTACTTTAGATTTAAATATTCCGAAAAGTTTTTTAACCCCAAAAAAATTAAATATTTACAAAAAAAAAAAAAAAAAAAAAAAAAAAGGATTAATTTTCATTTTTGTATTATTTCTATATGAAAATAAAACTATTTAATGCAAAATACACGTAGATAAACTTGCATTAACATTGTTCTGCATAAGAAATTTTAACACATTATATTTGCTGATTGTGTACTTTCTTAATTATGATATTTCTTATATATTTACATTCTAAAACAATATTATAAAATCATTTATTACTTTTAAAATTTTTTCTTTTATATTAAAGAAACATTATTTAGATATTTTTAACAAGATATTTATTAAATTAAAGTTGTATTTTAATCAAAAAGAACTCCAAGTAATGGACGAAAAATAAATTGCCTAAAACACATTATTTGTTAAGTATTCAATATACTTATTCTTATTAACTCAAAATAATATTCTATTATTATGAAGCAATCTGGTGAATTAGAAAATGAATTTGAAACTCGAAAGAATTTAAATTAAAATTTTTCAATATATGTGACAATCTTTTTTTAAGAATGCTTTTCCTAAGCACTTTAAATTATTTGAGAGAGGAAGAGAGAGAGGTTATTGTGTGCCATCCTTATTATATATTTACTTTCACCTGGAAATACATTTTTCTCAATTCTTGGAGTTAAGCACTTTGATAGACCGCATAGAGATTTGAAATATATATACTGCTATTTAGTAATTTATACTAATAGAAGAGTTGGTGTGTTGCCTATAAGCTCAGAGGATATGTAACATGAATGCGAACAATTGATATCATTGAACGATTAAAAAAGTTAGCAATGTACTTCAACAATGTTATGAAGTCTCATTTATTCCATTTTAAAAGTTACAGAAGTAGAAGCTTTATAATTATTTAATGCAAGTAAATAAATATTATTCAAACCCTTTCAATATTATAATACTGTCAGCACACATAGCAAGGCTGATTTAGATTATTTATACATTTCTATAATTCAACAGTCTAAATGAATTAGAAATATATTAAAATTATTAATTTACTTAATTTTTTTAGCAGAACTAAAAATATATATTACTTATGCTCTTTCTTTCATAGATAAATTTTGTTTTTTTATTCAAAAGCGTTAAAGCCCAAATTTATTTGCTAAATTAATTTTTTCTACTCGTAACAGAACAACCTTAGACAAAATATCACTTGTAACAATACATGAAAATTAACTTCATTTGTCAATCTGAATTGAAATATATATCAGTGCATGTACTAATAAGAAGCTTAAACTGTTACATTTAATTTATTTCAATATAAATAGAATATTTGGTTTCACAAGTGCATTACTCGAGTTATTTTTTAAATATTAATCTAGCGTTTATGAACTGAACTTTATGTATAATTATAAATAAAAACAAAAGAATCTTTACAACTTAATTTGGCAAAATTACTGTATGGAAGAAACTTATAAATTTATAACAAGTTTCTATTGGAGGGGGGGGGGACTTATATTTAATTTTAATTATAATAAAATGCTAAGAGGCTATTATTACTCCATTATAAAAATATTTTTATGAAAAGTTCTTGCATTGGTAATATTTTATAGTATTACAAATTGCAAAACCTTTATATAATTATCATATATCTGGAATGAAACAAGGTGAGAAAAAGCAGTTTCTCATATGTCTACTTCAACTAGAGTAATCGATAAAATTCCCTTTCATTCCATCTGTAACTAAATGGAAACATCTTTAACCACACAGGAAGCCACATGTGCAATGAATTATTTTCATTGAAATGAAGTCTTGACGTATATACAGGGGATATATGGGAAGCTGTTTGAAACAGTACTGTTAATAGTTGAATACTTGTAAAAATTGTAGAGAAAATAAATTTAATACCTCATCCTATTCAACTATCTGTGATATAAAACTTCGCAAGGTTTTAAGGAAAGGAAATAATTAAGTGAAAAATGTTTGAATATTATAGGAGCTATTTATAACTACTGCTGCATAACAAAAAATATAGTAGTATCAGTATGATAGAAACCAAATGATACAATACAAATTTTGCTTATCAAATCATAAAAGATTACAGGAATCCTATAAAAATTTTCAACTTTATAAATATTCTCTTTTTGTATATAAGTAAGGTAGAATTTTGGATAGAAAATTTCCAAACAGCAATTTATTTTAAATTTTAAAAATTCTAAAAACAGAAAATTTCAAAAAGTGTGTTAATAATTCAAATTTAATATCCTTGATTGCATTTCAACTACATTTTATTTTTTGAAAGAATAATTTTATTTCAGTTTTTGTTATTTTGTATTGTTAACATTAACATTAATAAACGATTTAATGACTTAACAGATAAATACCTAAATCCGAAGTTAAGTCTGAAAGTTTGAATTTAATCATATAGTTACTTTTTCAAAAATTATCTCAAATGTTTTCAAAATTCAAATGAATTTTTACGTATAAATAATGCAAGTATTTTTTTCTATATTGTAAGGTCGTTGAAATGGGAGCCAGCGTACAAAAAATTTGATATAAAATGTGTTTAAACAGTATTATGCTTTCAATATAATGAATATCACAAAGTTATATATCAAGAAAAAAAATCGAAAAATATAATCAAAATTGAAAAAGTAATCGTTATTTAAATTAACAGAGGATATATTCTTAAGACTTGAAAAGCGAAACAAAAAAATTTTTTATAAGCATTTATTTTTCTATTCTTAATATTTATCTATTACTAGTTTAGAAAAACATTAATGTTTTAAATTATCACAAATTTACTTAAGGCGAAAAAGTTATGTTTGGTATAGAAAGATTACTTTTTTATGTATTTATTTATTTTATAAATTCAGAGCACACCTTTAATTCTAAATTGATCAGTTTTATGAACATTAATGAATATTCAATAATGAATCTTTTTTTATAAGTATATTTTTAGATCATCATATAACTAATGTACTATAAGTTTGCCCTGAATTTGTTAACTTTCTTTAATATGCTTTATTTTTACTCAAATAAATAACACCATATTTCTATAAAAAGATTATCAATTTAAATATTGCATTAATAATTATGTTATATAATAAACAATGATTATTTTGCAAGCTATGTATTTCATATGTTTTTTAAGAAAATAAATAATTTTTTTCATAATTTGAACAGCTGATTAATTTATTTCTAAGCCAATATCTTATTTTGAACTTCATTTTATTTCTCTAATCAATTTTGTCCCTTTAATATAACTAATCATATTTATGTCATCTATATCTTGTTATTAGTATTTCAGATTGTAACAACACAACTAAATTTAAACATTCTATCATTTCTATAGTCATATAACTTTAGCATACTATTTCATTCAGATTTTTCAAAGTGAATGTTCTTTGTTTTCAAAACTTTAATTTTTTAAAAAAGAAGTTTATTTGAAATATATAATGCGTTTATTATATTTTTAAATTTAAATAACACAATCGTATATGGAATATAACATTTTATGTTTCAAAGATAAACCAGAAAAATTAATTTTTAATTCAAATAAGAAGAGTAAAGTAAATATATAACCACATTTTACAACAAGAAATTCTCTGGTTAAGATTATTATATTTAAAAATTTCTTTTATACCTAATATGGATCACGTTAAAAGATAATTATTTGTAAAACTAACGTATTAATAATTTGCTTATTTTAAAAATAAATTTGGTAATAATAAAATAATTATTTTCTGTTGGTTAAAAATTTAATTGCTTAGATTGTAGCATTAATATGATTTCAATTCACTAATACACTCTTTCAATAGGATCAGTCCATTTCACACACCTTATAAAATAAAAGAGCTAAAAATATTGCCTGCATTAAAAAGTTTAGCTCATCTTTAAATATAAAATTCCATTATTTTGCTTCTGAACAGTTTACTGTTTAAAAATTTGATTATTTATATTCCTCATAAATCTATTTTGTTTTAAATCTACTATAAATTTCTAGTAAGGAATTTTATTTTATTAAATTTTATCGTTATGTCATCTAGAAAAACTATTACATGTATGCAAATAAAAAAATATATAGAATAAAATGATTTTCACAGCAGAACAAAGCTAATATCAGAAATATTATAGTTCATTTTTTAATTGAGAAAATTTCTAATATAGTAGAATTCTTAAGTAATAGTATCTATAATATTGATATATTAAAATAATGACTTTATATGGTGCAACAGTAAATAGTGTTGGTATATTTTTCAATATTATGTTTCATTAAAAAGAAAATAACACATGTATAATATTCTTGGCTACACACTTATGAGACAATCATGTTATACTATTGCCTTAAGATGATACTTCTGTTTTATTATCAACATTTGAAGTGTATGTAAAAAGAAATTAAAGTAATAACGAAATAAAAAGCAATATGCAGAGAATAAACTTATTAGTAAATTTTTTCCTAATGCACAAAAATAAAAACGCGAATTAAATGAATTTTAGTCATTAAGCTAAATGTTATTTATTATGGACAACACATCAATTTTACTATAACAGCCATGAGCTCTTTCACTGGAAATTAAATAATTTCCATTTACGAAATTTATTTGTTTATTTCAGTCATAACTAGTCGATAAAAAATGCCGTCAAAAACAATAAAAACTGAATTAAATTAACTAAGATGTAAGAAATAATTAGCATAAGCAGGAAAATTATTAAAATTTAACTTAGAAAAGAAGGCAAGCTCGTTAGTAATTTAAAAGTACATATGGATTTAAAATTTTTCTGTAATAAAATCGCCTAATTCAATTAGCTTAGGAACTAAAATTAAAAATAATAATGTATAAACTTGCATTTTATTTCTAAAACAACAAATTTATAGATTATTAAATTTTAAAGTTGAATCTTGGTGAAAAAATAATCAGTATTTTACATATTTGGCATAAAACTCAGGCTGAGTTATAGTTTTCAAAGAAAAATCTCCAAGGAGTGTGGTTTGAGTAATTAAAACCGATCAATCAAACCACCAATTAGGGAGAAAGCAAAAATAAGTAATTTTTACTATGTGAAAATATATGTCACAGCCGCTTTCGGTGAAAACTCTACAACGTATCTCTGCCCTCGCAGGCCGCTTTCAAACAGGAAAGTTTTGACGTATCCCTGCCGTCATGAGCAGCTTTTTGACCAGTTTATTGTGATGTAACAGATATGTCGCGAACGCTGAGTCGGTTAATACAATTTATATTTTAAGCAAAGAGAAACAATAGATTTCAAGTTTTATTTTAGTGGTGACAAAAAATCTCTCCTATCTCATCAAATAAAATAATTTTACTTAGATTTTCATTAGCAAATTCTTCAGTTGTACATAAAATACCAATCACAGCTGAAAGGAAATTAAAGTACAGACTGCATATGCTTACATTTTAAACAAGGTGGCACTATCTAAAGCAAGTTTAACAGGATTAATTAATTCTGTTTGTGCAATTTCTTTTATTTTCACAGCTTCATTGTAAGCTTCTAAAGCAGCTGCTTCTTCTTGCAATTCAACTTCCTCATTTTCAATACCTAACTAATGACAATAAAGGTTTTAAAATCCTATACATATTTTAGAGACTTAATAAAATACAAACTTTAGTAGAAATATTAACAGTTATAAAATGTTAAATCTGAAAAAATAAAAAATTTTTCTAATTTCTAAAACTACTCAAATTTTAAAATGAACAAATTGGTAACACACTGCACAGTAATTACAACAAAATTAAATACCTGAAACAAAACATCTGAATCTCCACTTTCAGAACCATGCAGTAATGAGACATCACTAGAGTTAAAATCTTTTTTTTCAAGTGAGCTTAAACTAAATTCCACAAAGAATAAAAGAATCATAAAAATAAAAATAAAAAGATTAGATAAATACAAATTCATGCATTAAACTACACACAACATACAAAATACATTGTTCTAAACAGTCAAAGCAAGAAACATTGCAGACTAATAGAAATTGCAAGCTGAAATGTCATAACATTAATAAGCAAAACAAAAAAATGCAAAGCAAATTAATTTAAAAACACATCAAAACAACTAAAAAGAAAAATTAGTCAAGGTACTTAGGAATAACACAGAATTAAGTTTACAAGTTTATGTATAAAAATTAATATAAAACAATTGCAACACTTACATAAATTAGAAATAATATATAATTATTGAAGAAACATATGGAAAGAAATTAAATTTTATATTTTACATGTATTTAAAATCTTATATAAAAAAATACCCTCTTTTATGAATTTCAAAATTACATTTTAATGATTTAATTTGGGAGTGTAAAAATCATCAATCATAAATAAATTTAAATTTTTTGCAATTAATTCATATCTTTTTTAATCCAGAATTTCAAACACAGAATTAAAATGAGACAACTATAAGAAAATGATTTTAATAACCTATCAGGCAGATTATGAAAAATCTTAGCAAAACATTCTGCAATAAATTAAATTATAATCAAATATAACATTAGTGTATATTTATATATATATACACTAAATCTAACACCACATTGACACAAACTGGTAAACATGTTAGTTCATCCCAAAAATATTTACTGAAAATTATATATATATATATATATATATATATATATATATATATATAGATATATATATATATATATATATATATATTTAAGCATGTGTGTATATATGTAATATATTTAAGCAGAAATTATAAATAGATTTAAGAAAAAATATAATTGAACTTTAAATACTTTATCAAATTTAATATAATGAATAGTGAAAATGAAATGACATTTTCCTTTTTTATGTATGTACATAATTATTTTATTTTTATAAATCAAAAGAAAAAGACTATGATAGAACTTGTAATATAATCAAATATAACAAATTCATTAATTCTCAAAATGTTTGTTATGGTGCCTTACATCAATCGTATCAAAGCACACATTAAGCATACTAACATAGAAAGATTTAATTTAGTGATAACACATATTTTAGTATTTACACATTGCAATATCCATAATTATAAAGAATACCTTATTAATCACTAATTTTACATTAATTACATATTGACATATTTGTGATTTCATATTTTAACCACTAAAATAAAATATAAAGTAAAGCTACAGGGGGAAAAAGTTATTTTTAGCTTGGGAAATTGCTAAATTCATGTTAGGTGAGGGAACTTAAAAAGTTCTATCTTACTTATAAAAAAAATGGGGCAAGGCCAAGCTCTCATTTAATGTCAAAGTATAACATTTTTATAAAAACAAAATATAAAAGAGAATGAAATGAAAAATAAAATTCCTAAGTGTGGCACCCAAAAATATTCTAAGAAGTAACATATTTAACTGGTAAGAAAATTGTTTTCTAGCGCAAAAGGGAAGTCATAGTCACACAATGATATACCCAGTAACAATAAATCACCCTGGTTTCCTAAAACCCTGTAAAGAAAAAAATATTTACTCATTCATACTCAATGAAAACACAATGGATGTAAACTTTTTTTAGTTTAGCTTCTTGAAAGAACACTTATAAGATCACAATTATTAAGTTTTATAGTCAGCATACATGTTACATTAACATTCATTTAACATTTTAGACAAATGTTTCGAAGGAAAATTGATCAAAGATCAATGTAGAGGTAAAAATGAAATAAAAACAAGAAAAATAAAAAGGTGAAGAAGTTACCGAGGCAAAGACATCACCAAAATCAGTTTTCAAAGAAAAGGCCAAGAAGAGCAAAATTCCAACATTGCAAAGTTGAATCCAATGCCGGACTTCTGAAAATTCGAACAAAACCATTGTAAAGAGCTATGCCCGAAACAATACCTTTTTAGAAAAAATTCTACCAGCAATTCGGTATCATAAACTGAAAGTGTTGTATAACAATTCAGTAACTGCAGTTTTTTTTTTTCTTTAAATTCTAAACATTTTAATCCTTCTCTAACACTTCACATTAAAAACTTCTTCTATTGTTATATTTAATGTTTCATAAGCAAAAGATTCAAATTCACAAATTTTTCAAAGTTGTATTGCACTCAGCCATGAAGATCTTTTACCAATTGTCATTGATAATAGTAGCAGCTTTAAATGTCAAATATCAATACATATTTACATTGAATTGTTATTAGTTTCTTAACACCTTCAATTAACTGTTTTTACATTAAAAGCAACACCAAGACATCTTTTAGTGCTCTACACAAATTACTATATACAAGAATTTGCATCGTTTACTTGTAGTCATTGTAAACATAATAATTTTTCAAGCAATCTAATTTTGTTTAATTCTAAAACCAGCAATAAATTATTCAAAAGTTTAGCATTGATTTAAAACTCATACAATTCCAAAATAAATTAGAACTCATTTGTTCACATCACAATTCTGACAGAATTTCAGAAGATTGTCAAATCAACAAATGTAATGTTCTTTCAAGATGTCATATTTAACTGAATTGTAATTAATCTATTTCAGTAGAGGAGGAACAAATTTTGTACTGTAATAGCCAATTCAGCAAAACCAACACAAGCATGAACAGTCAATTACCACAACTATCATACAGGGCAAAGGAAAATCCCATGCTTGGACTTGAGCCCCATTTTCAAAATGTGATAATTTGATAAAGCTTAACTGTATCCATAACTGTGAATGCTTAAATTCAGTATTCACAGATGTTTCCTAACATCAATCAAAAATATTAAGTCATGTAAACAGTCGTCATTGTCCAATTCTGAATAGGTATCTCCTATTCTTTTAGAAGTGCAGTAATTAGATCAAACAAATATACAAATTAATCTAATACTTAGTAGCTAGATAACCATTTAACTTTACAAAAGAAATTAATGTCATTTGGAAGTTTTTCATCCTTTAATTCTTCAGAGAAATTTTCAAAGTGTCAATGATTTTTTTCATTGATGGGAATTATACACTGCTGGACAATTGCTAAGGACGGATCACAAATTGCAATGTAGCATAACATTAAGCGAGACATGAGGCCTAGTAAGATAAAATATAGTTGCCAAACTGTTCAGACATTAGAATAAAGAATATTTATTGTTCTGGAAAGTACAAAAGCTTGGAAACAAAAAAAATGTTCTTTTGATACTGCATACGGAAAAATGGCCGATTGCCCCTATATGTGGTTGCAAATGGGACTGTGACAGGCTAACGATACATTAATTAAGTTCTACTTCCTCATGTTCATCTTTTCCGTAGTGCTCTCAGTGATAAATTTGTTTTTATGGACGACAACACAACATGTCATCGAACACTCACTGTTCAGGATTCTCTAGCATCTAAAAGTTAGCAGACACCTTGAAGAAAGGTATCAGTATGGGATATGTCCACCGTGGAGTGTGATGCAACATTCCACACCTCGTATCATATTTTGCACAACATTATCCAGCAGCTGTTGAGGCAATTTATTCAATTCCCCTGTGAGTGCACAGATGAGGTGGTTCTTGTTTGTCGGAGGATAGTTTCGAACAACTTGCCTCCCCAAAGCATCCATTGCATTTTCAATAGGGTTTAGATCTGGAGAACATGATGGCCATATGAGGCATTGAATACCCTTGCTGTCTAGACAATCCTAAACAGCGAGTGTTCGATGACATGTTGCGTTGTCGTTCATAAAAACAAATTTATCACCGACAGCACCACAGAAAAGACGAACATGAGGAAGTAGAACTTCATTAATGTATCATTGTCCTGTCATAGTCCCATTTGCAACCACATGTAGGGGCGTGCGGCCATTGATCATGATGCCGGCCCACACCATGACACTGCATGTCGGATATCGGTCCCTTTCCTGGATATTTTCTGGACGATAAGCAGTACCACTCTCGCACCAGATCAGTTGGTGCCTACAATCCGATGACAGACTGAATCTACTCTCATCTGAGAATAGTATGTATGCCCAGTCCGGTTCAGTCCAATTGCGATGCTCATGGCACCATTGCAAACAGGCAGTACGGTGCTGTCTGGTCGATGGTAACAACACAACAGGTCTGCTGGTCTATAGTCCACCTCCCCTCAAACATCTGGCAACAGATTTTCAGGAGATCTACTTTCCTGAGGCAACAAGAAACTGATTTGCCACCTGCTGAGCTGTGGTGCGCCTGTTCCTTTTTACTGATAAGATGATATGTCTGTCTTCTGCGGGCATCATATTTCTAACACGACCTCCCCTGTGCCGCCTACTATATATTCCAGTAGTTTTAAATGACTTCCACAGCCGTGAAACAACGATGTGAGCGATGTCGAACTCCCTGGCAACATCTGTTATTTTTTTCACTTTTCTTCGATCTTTCCAATAATTTGACCACTTGTAAAATCATCTAAGTGATGCCAGGAAGACATGCCAAAAATTTCAAGTTCGTCTATTAACTCTTTCTTGTAAAACTTTGACTTGAAACAACAACTGTTCACATGCTTCAAAACCTTTAAAGCTCTTATGAATGCTATCACATGAACAGAAGTGGAAAAAAAATTTGCATACACATACTTCTTGCTATATCTGCACTTATTCTAATTTTTCACATTTTGTGGTTGCTATGGATGATAGTGTCATCCGTCCTTAGAAATTGTTCAGCAGTGTATTCGCAATGTGAAACACTGTATACATAACATAAGATATTTGAAATACATATTTAGTGACTAGAAGTCCTCAGTGAATTATGCAGCCAATTGGTATGAATTGTGGAATTTGAGAATCATCTTTTAAAAGCCCAATAAGACCTTTTTCCAGTATAGTAAACTTTTTACTCAGTATTGCCAGAGATCCATCTGTTGCATTGATTACAAGTTTATTAACAAGCTCATTAAAAGTTTTCATTTTAGAATCTAGTGCATTTTTAATATCGACATCACAGGTTGACTTTTGAAGTGCTACTAAATCTAAATATTCTTCTTTAGCAATGAAATCAGGTGAAACAAAATATGAAAATTGCCAATTGCGGAAGATGTGTGATATTTGTCGATTTGTCAAGAGCTAAGCTGAATGCAATATAGTTCTTCAAATCATTTTTTAAATCATATTCAAGGAATGTATTAATTGCAGTTACGCATCATTCAGTTGTTGTCTCAAGATGAGAATTTGTGAAACACCTAAGTACAATGCTACATTATTTGGATCCAAAACTTTAAGTACATCTTCCAAGTTTTCTTAAATAAACTTTTAATCTCCATACGGAGTTTTTCATAAGCAATATTTCATGCAATAACAAAATTAGCTTTAGCCACAGTATTAGCTTGATTGGTAAAGGTCATCAAAATTGACTGTTCATTTAAATTTGATTTTAAAGAAGCAAGTTCATCTGATTTTAATTTGGAATTTGGTGGATACTAATTATAAAACTGAGGATGATTGGTTTCATAATGTCGAAGTAAACTGCTAGTTATATAACTTTAGGCAATAGAGATACAAAGAACACATAATACTTTTCTATTATTGTCAATAAAACAGAAATTCTTCCAATCATAAAAACTTCTATTTACTTGCTCATATTTTCTTCTTTTTTTAATTTTCATTCTCTGTCGTCATATTTTAAAAATAACTGCAAATTAAAGAAATTTTGAAAATGCAAGCATTATGTTATTAAAACAATAACATTTATATTACATAGTATGAAACAAATTATAGTTAACTTACCAAAAATTCCAGATAACAAAATATATATAGCGAGAATGATATAAATTGTTTCTTCCAGAGCACTATGTCAATTGTCTGTTTAAGAATTCAAAATCAGTCTGGAGTAATTCGATTGCAGACCATTATGCTACGCTACTGTTCATGTTTGTTAGAGCAGTTTTCGATGAGTCATATCATTCTTAATTTGGACAGAAATGGATTTTGGGAAATTTGTTACAACATTACACTTAGTCTTTTCTATTTGTTGCCAGTAATTTCAAAGACATTTTGAAACATATCCTAAATGATAATAATTTTTTAAAATATAATAACACAAAAATGAAAAGGTAACTCAAGTACATTTATCGAGAGTCACAAATAATCCTTCAAAGAGCTGCATGTGGCTTGCGAGTTGCAGGTTGGCCACCTCTGCTGTAATAGGTCATTTTTTTTTTAAATGGAGTTAAGAAACTACTATCTCTATACATTGCAAATGTTTACTATTAATAAACATTTACCTGAATGCTATTATATATAGCTTTAAATGAAATTCTGTGACTTTAATGCACAAAGCATCCTCTAACTATTGACAAATATTGTATCACTATGAAAAATATCTCCATGCGAATCAGTTTGTCATGAGAGGCATTCCCATAATGCAATTCCTTCCACATTTTTTTATGAATTCTTAAAGAGTTTACAAATTTATGAGGTTATATATACACATTTATATATAACTGGATTTGCACAGAGTTCCAAGAATCAAATTCCAAGACATTTAAGGAGTTTCCCAGAAGTCAAATAAAAAATTTCCAGTAGATATTGTTTAATAATTGCAAACATTAATGAGAATATTTTTTATTTAAGTTAGAATAATATTTAATGATTACACAAATGTTTCAATACATTTATAACATAACTTTTTTTAATTTTAATAATCATTATTCTTTATTTTACTGGATTATACACTATATAAAATAAAGGATAATTTAAAAAATTTTGAGCATCTTCATTAGATTTTTATCTATTATTTTATTGTATTTCAAGATTTGTACAATAACCAAATATAAATGTACTTACTAAAAATAATTATTAGATAATGTTTCCATTGACAGAGTGACTTTTTTTTTCAATTATATTTTAATTAAAGAAATTCTAAATTTTTTCCTTTTTATTTTCAAATTCTTTTAAAACTATACAATTTCACATCCATATTCTAGGCTTTCCATTTTTTTAATCATTTAATAGATTTTCACATTTCTTGGTTATTTATATATAGAAATGTATACAAATAAAAGAAACATATATTTGTTTGTCTTATCTAGAATAATTGAGAAGACACTTTCCAATATTAAATAATTTATTCATTGATAAACAAATGCATCATATTTCACTGAAATTATATGCTATATTCAAAAAGAAGATATGGAAAGTTTATTTTAACCCACAAAAATTTTATATTAAATTAATTAATTTTAATAATCATTATTCTTTATTTTACTGGATTATACACAATATAAAATAAAAGATAATTTAAAAATTAATCTTAGTAAATTTTGTACAATATAAGGCAAACAGAAACAAATAGAAAAAGATTCAATGAAAATTGCATGCCTGATTGCACAACATGTTGATCTTGTTGGTAATTATTTCACTTCACTTCACAAACATAAATCTACATACTACATCCAGTCCTGACTAAACTGGATAACTATGAAGTTATTGTGGCTGGACGGAATTTTTGTTATAGTCAACAGTTTTGAATAAAACAATCTAATATCAACCGTGTAATCCAGTGGTAAAATTAAGAGCTAATATTAAATAAAATTTTAAATTTCATTAAAAATTTTAAAATGTAAAACAAAAGAAAAAATTATAATATTCTCTGACAAAAAATAAATCTATCAAGTAAAATTTTCTGGAGTAATTGACAATTTTCAAGAAGTCAAATTAAAATTCCAAAAGCTTCAAGAACCTTTGAAAAAAGTTTTGAATTCTAGGAATTGTGTGAAACCTTATACATGTATACAAATTTATTTTATGATTTATTTTACATAAAATGTAAACACATCTTAATTTACATAATTAAAGTTTAATTTTTTTATAATTAAATCATATGATAGAGAAGAGTGTCACTCATTTGTTAAAGAAATTAATATATTAATTATATTAAATTGAATTTATTTAGTTGATTAAAGTAATTTAGTTTTGAAGAGAAGTTATCATTATACATTATAGTCTCATTTTCATTAAGTATTTCCTTATTTTATTTACTATTAAATATATATTTTTTATTTTAGGTCTCATTTACATGTACTTGAGGAAAGGCAAACAATTCTTTTGGTGTTTCTGAAAATACTTGAATTCTTTTGCGTCCTTACATAGAAGAGTAAAAAGAAATATAGAATGCTAGTTAAATGAAAACAATCAGCCAAAATTAGCAACATAATCAATATTTTCTCATATGCAAGAAACAAATTTATGAATTTAACACTATGACAAACAGAACATTAATACTTAAATTTCACAACTTTTGTAATTAAAAAATTCTTTAAAGTTTTATAACTTTCATTTAAATAAATTAAAAAAATATATTTAAAATTATTTACATATTCAGAGAATGATATCTTAGTGATTCCTGGCTTATAACCTATACAATCAAACATTTACATAATGCCACATTAATGAATATTTATTCTTATATTTTTTTAACTTATGTACAACTCCCAAAAACTTTTATATGAAAGCTAGAGTAATAACTTTGTGTAGGGATGATGAATATAAATTTTATATTAAAAGTATTATTTAGTTATTTTTTAAAAATTTATAAAGTCACACTTATTTGAAATAAGTTTTATATATTAATCTTTATTTTTATTGAAAAAAGTTTAAGAAATTTAATAAAATAATGTGAAATTCAGTAAATGAAGAACATTTACCTTATCCCTTCCAATTTTCAGTTAATGCTAAAATTATATAAATTTGGCAATACATCAACAGTAATTTAATTTTATTAACTACCTTATCAGTAAACTACATTTAAGTAATAAAAAAGCCAGTTTTTATTAGTAAAATAGTTCATCATAAATCCATTAAATTTAACAAGGAAAATAAAATTATATATATATATATATATATATATATATATATATATATATATATATATATATATATATATATATATATATATATATAATAAAACCCTAGTATATGTAACATATTTGGAGCGATTTTCAAAATATCACCAATGGCAAAATGAGAAGTTGACTCCTGTCAACAAAGTAAGACCTCATTACGATCGTCGCTAGACTTAATATAAGCAAAAACTGAGAAAACAGTAAAATCAAAATGGAAAATTCAATAAATATATCATGAAAAAAAGGATATGAATCATAAATAAATATAATACAGAAAGGGAAGCATTTATAATTTAAATTATAATAAAATTAAATAATGCAAACTAGATAAAATTTTGCAATTCACAGCATCTTGCCAAATCAAAAACTACAGATTGGAAATTCTATTGCCTTTCTAAATGCTGCTGGATATCTCTAATGTCCTCAAATCTACTGTGTTAGATATACTAGGATTAAGCTAATATAAAGATTGCAAAATAAAATGCATAAAACAAACTTGTATAACTCACAAAATAATTTCCAATCTCAAGCAAGTTTAACAAGCATTAAATAATAAACTTTTAAGAAAATAAGATTGGATATTATTTTGTAAAGTCCTATAATAGAATAGAAATAACTTTATTTACACTTACTTGACCTCTAACACAGCTCAGCCATGATGATATGCTATGGAAAAGGGGATTTCTTTAAGAAACAAAATCATACAAACATAAGAAGAGATAAACAAACAAAACAAAACAAAGGATTTAGCACACAAGCACATGGAAATGTGATAAACATTTGAAAAATATTATACATTTAAAAAAATGATAATGATTTTCAGTACAAAAGTGATATTTTTTAGCTAAAGTCATGTGTACAATACTTCCAAATCTAATGAATATTATATAGGAAAGAATTGGCTTATCTTTTAACTTAGTAAATAATATAAATGGCAAAACAAATTCATCAATTATCATATGAAAAATAAATTACAAATATATATAATAATGTATTTTTTTAAATTTGAAACAAGAACATTATTGTCAGTTGTTTGAAGTTGAAATTTATTTTATCATTTAAAATTAAAAGCAAAATAATAATTTGGAAATGTACAGTAATTACAAAACTGCTGTGAGCACATTGAAGTGGGAACGAAATCTTCATATATTATATTGAAATGAAAAATATTAATATTATTGTTACAATAAATATACATTAATATTTTATCATGTAGTGACAATATCACTTTGACATTTAATAATTTTCCAAAGTTAGGTATTTACAGTTTTCCAAAAATATTCAAAACCTTTAATACTCCAGCAACTGTTTTTAAGATGCATTTTTTAAATAATTAGATCAGATACAAATTTAGTAACTGCATAGTTAAATGTAATTTGTTGTATAATAAGTAGATTACACAGAAAAAGTATCTCATCTCTGATTTTACGAAAGATAAATCTTAAATATATGACAAAAATCAAGAGTTATAAATAAATTAAAAAGATACTGAAATATTGATTCAATAAAGATAACGAAAATTATTTAATACTTGAACTCTTAAAAACAGTACACATTTTGTTTTATTGTTAAATATGTTGAATTATACATAAAAATATCAATTGGTTGAGTATTAGGGCACATAGTCCAAAACAGGACAAACTGTGCCACAAGAATAACAGATAGAAAATAAATATTTTGTTAAAATCTCTATCAAACAAATCATTTTGTTTTGTGTATCTGAATACATTAATGATTTTAAATAAATTTGTTTTTAAATGCTTAAATAACTTCATTAATAAATATCAAATATGAGGTAAATAATGACATAGGAAAATAAAATCTTAACATAAAATTAATTGGAAATAAAACTTTTGTTGATAATTTCAATTTATATTTCAGATTATTCAGTTATTCTTTACAAATTGCATATTCATTACATTTTTGGTATATATTAAGTAATTTATAGGCAAGTTGTCTTTTTTAATTTATAAATTTAGCATAATTTAAGAATTACAAAATTTTAATACATAGTATATTTGTAATAAATTATGAGGTTTCTATTTTTTAGTTTTACATACTGGAAATTTATTTTTAAATACCAAAAATTTCTGCCAGTAAAGTATATTATAATAAGCATTGAGCAACTAATTTTGCAACACTTTATGAAAAAACTTATTAACACATACCACACACAATTAAGGAAAATAAAGTTAAATATAATTTAAACAATTTATCAACTCAACTTATATTTATTTATTTATACTTCAGTTATTATTACATTTAATCGTACCTTAAAGGCCTTGGTGCAGGTTGCTATAATTAAAAGGAAACCAAAAGTTAGAACAAATAAAAATGATATCAATTAAAATAAAATTAGGTAACAAAAGATATATATTACAATGTGTTACAGCAATAACACCAATTGTTCATGTTGTTTGTAAATAGTAAAACTCTAAGGAGCACCCTAGTATAATAAACATAGTAATTCATCATGTATATGTATAAATAAACAATACACAGTGTCCATTAATTATTTTCAGGAGTTCAGTATCTCATAACTTTTGAATAAAAGATATTACATAAAAACTAATTATGTATTCATAAATTACAATTCAAAGAATTTTATTAATTTTAAAAAGATTAATGAATTTGCACAGAGCTGATCCTTGTGCAAATGAAATGTGCCTTGAAATTCAATTTCCCTCCAAGTGTTCTCCAGCATTTGTGGGATAACATTGCAGTAACAATTCCATCAGTAACAGTTCATCAAGGAAGTACACAGGGGTCTGGTACACCATGTTCTTGACAAACTCCCATAGAAAGAAGTCCAGCCACATTAAATCCAGTGATCTTGGAGGCCATGAGATTGGTCCACCATTTTTACACCATCTATCGGCTCTTCCACATCATGTAATTGTCAGTTGCTTGTCTCGTTGATTTTCATAGATTGCAAGTAAATGTTTCTTGGATGTGATCAAGATTTTCCTGTGAAGGAACTGTTTCCATTTTCCTCATCTTTCCTGCTCCCTTTTGGTGTAGAACATAACCAGTTTCCTGAAATTGTGTTAACCAGTGTCTGATAGAATTATCCGAAGAAGGATCTTTCTGGTACATGGTTCTGGAGTGAAGTTGAGTAGTTATGACTGATTTAATTTTGAAAAAACACAATACACACATTGCTTTTTCTTGCACTGTTGCCATTTTTATTTATGTCATAATTACCTAGACTGCAAATGTGCCAAGATCGCATTGTTGCCACGTAAAATTCTGAGCTGTAATTTATGAGTATGTAATAGGTTTTTGGGCAATATTTTTTATTCAAAAGTTAAGAGGTATTGAAACCCAAGCAATAATTAATAAACACCCTTTATTTTACTTATAACTGCATATAAATTTAATTTTAATTAGAACTGCATCACATAAAATACATCAAACTAATAATTGAATGAAATTGTTCGAAAAATTGTTCTGAAATGATATATATTTATAGTAAAAGTAAATTAAATCAGCAAAATGTTTTTAAAAAAGTCAAGGAAATCAACTAATTTAAAAATTCAATTTTAACACTAATAAATCAGATTATTCTTATTTCACGATTGCATTTCAAAATATTATAATGATTGCAAATAAAAAAAAAACTGAATCAATAAAAGCATTTCATACTTACATCATCTAAGAACATGTCAAACTGAAAATAAAATTAATGTATTATTAATAAGATTGTTTCAAAATTTAAAACAGTTCAATAAAATCTGTAAAAAAGTTAATAAGCAGAAAATCTTTATAAGTTTTTTAGAACCTTAATATGTAGAATTTTTTGGTCCAAAGATTTTTTCCTGCTGAAAATTTTAGATTTTACACATTTCATGAAATTTAATTTTACTTGAATGTTTGATATTATCCCATTTTTTATGGCAAACGTGCCTGTCTGTATGTATGTAAATATAATACATACAGATTAGATTTCTCGGAAATGAAATTTGTCCTTCTTGTTGACTGTCAGGCTGCCAATACAGTGGCAAATTATACTCTCCTACCTACATCTATAGAATTTAACTGTAAGACCATCATTAACACTTTACTGTCTGCGAGAAAAGAAATTACTTTACAATGGATCCTTAGCCTTTGCAACTTGCCTGGTAATGAAAAAGCAGACAATCTCGCGAAAGAGGCTTCTTTTTTAAAACCTCCAGATACTCCTACTGGCCTGAGAAATGTCAAACTCCTTCAAAACGGGTTATCCATCACCAACGAAAAATTTATTACAAAGAGAATGCAGTTGATGCCTCTTGCTGTGCTCTGCTGAGCTCATGTATCCCCAGAGATCTACCTAGATCTAAAGGGGTCTCCTGCTTCAGGTTACTTACTGGGCATGATTTTCTCCAGAAACATCTATATCATATAGGGCTTGTGGATTCACCCGACTGCATTTTATGTAGGGAACATGTTGACATGGATGGCGAGAATCTTTAGAAATGTCCTACCCTCCAGGAAGCCTGCACTTCTTCACATTTCAAGACGCTCTCCAATCCTGGAGATACTTCTTTACTTTATTGGACTGCAAGAATTATTATGCTCGAAAGAGCCAACATAAGGATGTAATTTAAAAAAATATATACATACAGAAATTTGCAGTTAAAACTAAATGAGCAACAGATTTTTGATAGCATTTTAAATCAAATCTTCATAAATTCATAAATATTTTTTTAAATATAACTTTCTGGAAATATTTAGAACAATATCTGGATGAAAAATATTCTCAAAATAAATATGGAAGTAAATTTGTTTCACACATTCTGAATGTGAACACAAATATAATCAATTTATAAACATAGTTCAATTAAATGAATAATTCTTGATCACAAGTTTTAAAACAAAATTAGTGCTTAAATTTTAATCATAAAGTTCAACACCAATATATGAAGATTTGTTTTAGTTAATAAAACTTTCAATATTCTTGTTTCTCTTTTTATCATTTTGAATATATATTATATATATATTTGCAATGTAACTAATTTTTGACTAAAGTCAACATTTTAATTACTGCAAATACTTATTATACAGAATTTCTCTTTCAAACATATGTTGCATGAATTGAAAATCTGATATAAAACAAATCTTTAGTATTAACATAAAAGAGTAATAATGATGTCTTTCAAACATATCCTGTTGTGCTACGTATAAGGAAAATAATATTGAATACAGTGCATCAAAATATAATTTTTCTATGGTGGGACATCAACTGAATAGTTATTAAAACTGGAATACTCCAATTCAAATCATATTTATTCTTACATATCTGAAATTAAATTAAGTGCACTTTTTCAGGAAATGTTTAAAAAATATTGTCTTTTAAACTTTCTAGCCTGTATAATATCTTTTGAAAAATAGTTTGCAATATTTAGTAGCTTAGCATTTTTTTTTTCTTTAACATAACTAGTATAAGCTTCTTTTTAAACTGTTTTTAAATGTTATAAATAGCTTATTTTGACATAGCAAGAAATTAAGATACTTTAAAATAACTATATTTTTTAATAATTAATTCTAACTTTTATAATAATCAAGAAACTTTATAAAAAGCTTTACAATAGCTGAAACTTTCTTTATTTTTACTTTACAATCGCTTAAGGCCCTGCTAGACCTCCATTGGGGAAAATTGAATCCTATGTTAATCCAATAGAGCACAATTTAATGAGTCACAGGTGATATTTTCATAATAGCAACCTCCGGCCTTATGCAAATTACAAAAAACAGAACTACTTTTGCCCCTAAAGAAATTTTTAGCATTTAAATTTTTTCCAGATATTTTTAAAATGTCCAAATATTTCTGAGTATAAATTTCAACCAAATTCTAATTTCATTGAGGCTGTATTATAAATTTAGTTTACAGATATTTCCTATTTTTCTTCACTTATTTACAAAATAAACATTTTTGTTTATTTTAAACTAGAACTGTTTTTGATTGCATCAATATTTCAATTAGAAATCAAACCTACCCCTATTTCTGAAAATCATGCTTTGCACACAATGACTCTATGAAGCTGAAAAATGTTTAGCGAGGAACTTGGCTGATTTGCATCTTATTTTACGGTAACCTAAAGAGGGGAATATTTCTCCTCATACGATTCATACTATTTTACAATGCAGTAGGGAACAGTTTCCAAGTTGAGAAAGGAGAATTCGCTTTTCTCACTCAACAAAATTTGTATACAAAAGAGACATCTGTAAATAATACATGTTAGTTTCTTCTTTATTACATTTGGAAAAGTAGCTATGATATGTATTTTTAAATTTACTTTGTTTATTTTCATTTAAAAAATTTTAAAAATGAAATGTTATAAAATATTTTGTTATTACCTAGTTCAATTATATTATTTACTTTGATTTTGAAACTAAACTACTTATGTATTAAAAGCTAAAAAAAATTAATATTAAAAAAATGCATTTTACAATCGATATTTATAATTATAAAAATAAAAATTTAATAGTAAGAACGGAAACATGTTTTTCAGAATAACAGACAAATATATTAATTTTATTTTCAATCTTTTTTTCAAATTTAATGAGTTTTTACCTCTACAAACAGTTAGACATTTATTTTCACTTCCAACTTATTTCATTGGAGTAAACAAAAAGCTAAGGTACAACCAATAAGCATAAAATATTGTATCTAACAAGAATTTAAATATATTTCAAATTTGAGGAATTACATATATTTGAAAAAAGTTTAGCAGAAAAACATAAAAGCACTTCATTAATAAGACAACTGAGAATAAGAATACATTGCAGCATACTGAAATACAAATATAATACAATACAAATAAAAGGTTGAAAGTGTGTTTAGGTGAATCATTTTATGCACACAATATTTATCGAAGAAAGCTGTTGTCATGTGCAAAGCAAATGTCATTACTTTTGAGAAGAAAGGAATGAAAAATAATAAAATATCAAAAGAATGAATAAACATTATATAAGACTTGGGGCATTATAAAATAAGTAAATAATGATAGTATAGGATGTTCGAGATAAAAGGTTTCAGTTTGAAACTATTATATTGAACATAATAAAGTTCTATCAAGTTAATTTTTGATTATAATTTAGTTTGTTTCATTCACTTTCATTGAACGTTCTAAAAATCTAAAAAATTAGAAACAAGGAATATAATTACTACCTTTATTATTATGGGGATTATTGTGTTAAAGTTAATAGCTCTGGAACAAATTAGAGCAGTGAAAACAATTACCAACAGATGCTAAAAAATAACTGGAAGAAAATGAAGTATCAATTAGGCATGCTCCTTATTACTTGAGTGATTTATTTAGAAATAATGTGACTGACCAACTAACTTTTCTTTTCTCTTTGCTATCACAATAATTAAATCATAAATCATCCCATTGCCCCTAATTTTTTATGAGCAGTAACCCTTAATCAATAATTGTTAATTAAAAAAAAATATAATAAACATCCCAAATCAAGTGTTTGGAAATCATAAAATATGCAAAGACTATTTTTGTGAGAAAAGTTGTGGTAAAAATGACCTTCAACTTCTTAAAAGCAATGCAATTAACCTGCATTCCAAAAGTTTATTATTTAATGCTAATACTAATATTGTTGAACAATTTAATTAAATTGTGTTGCCACATTAATGATTGGGAAGAGAATTGAATGTCAAAAGGATTCCTACCCAACAAGATGCTATGCTTCAGTTTCTTCTTTCACAAAATACCAATATATATATATATATATATATATATATATATATATATTGAAATGCTGACAGCATCTAAAAAATAGCACAGAAAAACACTGCAGGCAGTTTGAAAATAAAATTATAAATAAATTAAATGAGGTGAAAAATAAATCAAAGTCTAGAAATTTGATAAAGATTTTTCAAGGTAACGGCAAAAATTATAGCTGACCAGCTGAGAAGCCAGATTTACTAAGTTAAGAATACAAAGGGGAAAAAATAAAAATTATTGAATAGCCTAGCTCCTTCACTGAAAGAAAGAGAAGATTAAAAAAGAGCTATTGTACTTCAAAAATATAATACAGTTGGGAGAAGGGTGAGCAAAATTCGATGGGCATTGTCAAATTTTGGTGCTGTATGCCACAAGTTACCCTCTACAGGAATTAATAAACTTAGTGAAAACAAAAACAATTTTGTACGTAAAATTCATAAAGAAACTGACGTTCTCAATTTTTTAAAAAAAAAATCAGCTTGAAAATAGAATCCTGTGGGATTGATAAAAATTTGCCTCATTTAGCTGCCATACCCGATGGAATAGTTAGAAAAGAAGGCATTGTGGAAAACATGAAATTTTTGGCAAAAGACAGAAAAAACAAAAGAAATTAAGGATATAAATAAAAATTATGAATTTTATTACCAAAATCAAGGACAATTATATATTTGTGAATGATACTTTTATTAGTTTGCCATTTGGTCCCCAAAAGGCATAAAATTGAACTAATTTTTAGAGATATCTTTTAGGAAACACAACTAGTTAATGAAAACTAAGTTAAATGATTTTTATTTTGATTGTCTTTTGCTAGAAATAATTGATCCACATCATACCAGATCTATGAAAATAAGAAGTACAAATTATATAATTGAAGCAAAAAAAAAAAAAAACCAGTAAAAGAAGTTGAAAAACTGTTAAAATTTGAAAACTTAAAAGTTTAATTATATATATATGTGTGTGTGTGTGTATATATATATATATATATATGTATGTATACACATAGATTTTTTAATTTTGGATGATTGTAAATAAATATATGTTTTGCTTGAATTATTAGAGGTTATGTTTTCATTTGATTAAAATGAACATTATCTATATTTATTCACAGTTTTGGTAAATTTATTATAGTCTAATTTAACCCATGTGTTTTTATAATGTATTTTTATTGCTATTCTTATTTTGATTTTATCATGCAAGGCCAAAAAACTCTAGTAAAATAACTTAAGAGTTTGAAATGTATACTTCAAATTACAACATAGTAAATTTCATTGATATTGAAGAATACAGTTAGAATGTAAGCATTTAGTATGTGATAAAAAAAAAAAAAAAAAAAAAAAAAAAAAAAAAAAGATGAATTGCTCTTTCAAATTCTTTCTAAGTAAATTTGATCATATGAAAATAAGACAGGTACTTTTCCATTATGATCCTAAGGAAATAATACAATACAGATATGATGATTTTATTGGCTGAAAATTTTATTTTAAATCTAATAAATACCAATCGAATTTTTTGTGTAAAAATTGATTAAAAGGGATAAGCTTTGGTAAACAAGCTAAATGCTGAACAGAGCTAAAGACTGCTTGATGATAGTTGTGTCAGTTAAAAGTAGGATTACGGTCACAATTCACCAAGAGTTAGAAAAGCAGACAAATACAGCAAAATTATACCTACACAATCGATCACAATCAATTGTTAAATAGTTTCCGCCAGAAATAAACATTGGATTTCAAATAAGTTTTGCCTATAAGTGATAATTATTTAATTTATAAAATGTTTGTATGATTTTTTTAAAAACATGAACCTTTTTAAGCAATATACAATGTAAGCAAAAGGAGTATTTACAACAGTAATTTATGATATTTCTTTCTTGTTATGGTGATTATCATACAGGGTATAATGGAAAAGTACCAATACATGTAATGATTATATATATATATATATATATATATATATATATATATATATAGTTAAATTTAAAAAATGTGAAAAAAATTTGAATATTTTTATACTATGTAGTATTTAAAAAAAACGAAAGTAAGCAGAACAGTCTGAGTTCGAGACTATAAGAATGTTTACAAACAGAACAATTCAATAATGTCAATACATCATATAAGTGTATGTGTGTATAAGTGTGCCGTCCCATTTTTGAATAAAATAACTATTGAATATCGGCTGCTTCAATGAACGTTACTATGAAATACACTACAATAAATGAACAACGAGAATAAACAAAAAAATTCATGAATGCAAAACAATTTGCAGCTTTATTAAAGGTAATTACAACTAGTAATGATTGACTTGCTGATCTTATTTTGAAACAAGAGCGAAAATAGGATATTCCAGATCATAAAAAAAAAGTTACGACAATATTTTTTATCAAATTTAGAATATTTAAATTCTTTAACAGAAACATTTTTGCAATATAAACAAAGATTTCAAAATTATTTACAAATCAAAAATGCTTTCACATATAAAGACTTGTGTGTTAAAATACTACAGAACTGCATTGGATCTGAACATTATAATCTGTTGTGTTCTTTAATTGCACCAAAAACTTATAATGATTTATCGTATGATGAAAAAATTTCTGTTCTTCAAAAGCAATCATACCCAATGTCACATGTTATTATCGAACAACACAAGTTTCTATCCCGTTTTCAAAATGAAAGTGTTTCTGCTTATACTGCCACACTTCGAAAATTTACTTCTACTAGTGATTTTAATTGTGAATGTGAAAAATCAATTGCTAATCTAATCTTGAGAGCACAGTTTATTAGATGATTAAAAGATGACTTTATTTGAGGTGGTTGGTTGGTTGGGTTTTATGGCGCAAGGTCCAAAATTGGACATGCTGCAAAGATTAAGATTTTTAAAGCTTTATTTTTATTTATATTTTCAATAAAAAAAACACAAAAATTTTAAAAGACAAAAAACAGTGTATAATTTAAAATCTAATTATATATATATATAATTATATATAGATAGATAATTTTAAAATTTAAAATACAAATTATATAAAATGGATGAAACCTATTACCCTCAATAAAGCAACTAGGTTTTTATGGGGTGGATCCCCTATTAAATCAAATAAAGTTAAAATATCAGTCTTAAAAAAGTGTAAACATTCTTGGTTAAAAGCATGACATGATATTAAAATATGATATACTGTATATGGTTCATCACACATTTCACACCATGGATTTAGTTCACTTAAAAACAAATGTCTGTGTGTGAAATGTGTGTGTCCAATACGAAAGCGAGTCAATCTAACATCTTCATAACAGTAAAACTGATAATGAAATGAGGGAATAGAAACTGGTATGTAACTTGTTGCTGACCTGCATGTTCCATACTTCCTGCCAAAGACTATGTGTCAAACTTTTTATAACTCTTCTCACATCAGAGAGCAGAACTGACGTAAAACTGGATCTGAAGCAGTCTGTAGCTGCATCCACTCTCTCATTTCCATCAAAACCTATGTGACTTGGTATACAACAAAATATAATGTCATATCCCTTGCCAGCAAGGGATTCTAATGCTCTGAAAACCTTTGACGCAACGGGATGGCAATTAAAACTATTGCTTCTCAAAGCTTCCAAAACACTCATGCTGTCAGTGAATACACAAAACTGACGATGGTCATCTGTATTCACATGCTGAAGCGCGTAATAAATAGCTTTTGCTTCAGCAGTACAGATGGAACAGGACGAATGTAGGCTGTAATTAAAAACTGTATTACGAATAAAAACTCTACAACCCACATGCCTTGCTGTTTAAGAACCATCTGTGAATACAGGTATGTATCACTGATACTGACAGCGATAGCAGGAAAATAGCGTTTGAAAAACAATAGGTGTTAAGTCTGATTTTGAAAACTAAGCAAAAGAGTCATTAAAATTTAGTGTTGGATCATACCAAGTTGGATGAAGAAAATGATCAGTTTTTTCAATCCAAACATCACATAGATCTGAGAGCCACAGATAAGATTCAGCTTGTGTGAGAAAATGTGGAATGCTCACTGGACAAGCATCATATAGTCTTTTAAGAGAGGCATTAGGAACCATGGAAAGTAGTGGATGATCAGGGGTCGACATGATTTTAGCATAATAATTAAGAGACAGCTGCATTCGTCTCAGGCCTAACGGTAGTTGATGACATATCATGTACAGATGATGTGTGGAATGCCCAAGAGCATATTCTTAAACCAGAATGGTGAACTGTGTCAAATCTTCAAACAACGGAAGATCTAGCCGATCCATAAACATCACTTCTGTAGTCAATGCAAGACAAAATCAATGACTGATAAACTTGAAGAATTGATGTGCAATCTGCATACCAAGATGTATTTGACAACATCTTGAGGATATTAAGCGATCACTCACACTTCTGCAAATATAAGACATGCGAAAGAAAGGTTAATTTTCAGTCAAAAATAATGCCCAAGAATTTTATTTTATTGACTACTTGTATTGGAGTGTTGTTGATATTTATCATTGGATCACTATGAAGGCCAGTCTTTCTGCAGAAGTGGACACATCTGCTCTTACTAGGAGATAAAGTATGGCCATTCTCCGGACACCATGCAGCAAGCTTGTTAAATGTTGTTTGCAGTTGTCTCTCAATTAAACGCATATTAGACCCCTGACATGATATTTGCAGGTCTTCAACATAGAGTGTACCATTTATTGATGGTGGTAATTGATGCAAGATGTTACTGATAAATAGTTTAAAAATGGTGACACTTAAAATGATGCCTTGGGGAACACCCTCGGATTGGATAAAAGTATTGGAAAAAATTGTTCCAATATGTATTTTAAAAACACTGGAGCGTAAAAAGTTTTTTAGGAATATCGGAAGATTACCACAAAAGCCAAAATCATATAATGAACGGAGAATTCCATATTGCCATGTACAGTTGTATGTTTTCTCGATGTAAAAAAAATGGAGACCAGATCATTCCTCAACACAAAAGAATTGCAGATTTGGGTCTCCAAATATGTGATATTATCAAGAGTAGATCTCCCTTTATGGAAGCCATTCTGATTAATATGTATATATATATTTTTTTCTAAGACATATATGAGACGGGTGTTGACCATACGTTCGAGAGTCTTACATAAGCAACTCGTCAGAGCTACTGGGCGATAATGTGAAGGATCTGAAGGATCTTACCAGCCTTAAGGATCGGAATCACTATTGCTTTGTTCCAAAGTGATGGAAATTTTTTTTCAGTCCAGATCCTATTGAACAAAAACAGCAAGTTCAAAAGGGAATTTGGACTTAAATGATGAAGCATTTAATAGCTGATTCCATCAGGACCTGGACTGGTATTATTGGCCTGCTGTAATGCTCTCTTCAATTCCAAAATCTGAAATTCACAGTTTTAAGGCAAAGCTTGTCCATGGTTGAAACGAATTGGTGCTCACTCAGCATGACTCTTGGTTCTTAAGAATGAAGAACCATAAGAATCGTTGCTTGAGATGCTAGCAAAGGTTTCACCAAGGACATTAGCGATGTCCTTAGGAAAAGAATATACAGCAGCTCCGGATTTCAAAATAGGAATGGAAAATTCTCTGTTGCTACTTCTTCCATTGGCTGCTTTCACTTTTCACCACAACTGCTTATGGATGTGGAAGAAGTAATTGAAGATACATAGCAAAATCAGGATTCCTTCTGACTTCGAGGACGAATTCTAAGAGCTAATGCTTTTGCTCTCTTTAAGGCGATAAGATTCTCTGTTGTGGGGTAGCTTCTAAATAATCTCCCTAACTTTCTCTGTTTCTTACAGGTTTTTTAACATTCATCATTCCACCTCCATCTACCTCCAGTCTGGGAGATGACGAGAGGAAAATGATCGCTGTTATGCAGATCATTTCCTACAATTAAATTTAACAATGGCAGATGACATGGTAAACAAATGGCCAGATCAGGAGAATGAAATGCTCTTTTGGGTACACAGAAATATGTCTTCTTGATGGTATTAAGCGGACAGAGATTGTTGTCTGAAATAAACCGCTCTATCTGCTGACCGCGAGAATTAGTATCATCACTTTCCCACAACAAACTATGGCCGTTAAAGTCACCTAAAGCAGAAATGGTGTTGGCAACTAATCTTTTAATTCATCAAGTTCCTCTGGGTGGATGACATGATTAGTGGTAAATATAAACTACAGACTGTTAATAAGCAAAAAGTATGAACTTGTACTGCAATAGCCTGTAGAGTAGTATTTAATGGATGGACAGCACTGGGAAAAGTATTAGATGTTAATATACATACACTTCCAGACACTGTGCCATCGTCACCACAGTCCTTTCTAAAGCTTTTAAACCCACGCATGGATAAGTTATTACTGGACTTCAGGAATGTTTCCTGAAGTGCAACACATGCGGGATTGTAGGCTGAAATTATAGACTTGATGTCATCATGATGGGAGTGCAAACCATGGAAGTTCCAAGAAACAAAGAAGGTTATTATTTGGTGTGAAAAGCTCCTTTCCTGGAGCTGGAAGGCATGTCATCTGATAACTCCTCGAACAAAACATTATCATCCGAGGGATGCAGAGAGACTACTTCATCACTTAGGATCATGGCTTTTTGGGTGGATACGGAAGGTCTTCTTATATATAAGCCCTCCTTTGCAGATTTCAGTTTAAAAGCCTTCAAGACTTTTATTTTTGTCAAAGGAGCTTTTCTTTTGTTTTCAGTTGATATTTGGTCTTTGTGTACTAGATTGGGGGTAATCTTACAAGGGGAAGTGAAAATGCATCTGTTTGTGTGCTACTGGATTTATATTCCTTTCTAGCGATGGTTGCATAGCTGACTTCAGCTTTTGGAGTGCGAGAAGTAACTATACGTCTAGCCTCAGGATATAAACATTTGTTATTTATTTTAATCGTGGTGATCTCTTTCTCCAGATGCCACTGCAGATAACTTTGAGAGTAAGAGGAGTGGTCACCATGACAGTTGACACACCTCTCTTTTGCAGTGCAGTTTGAACTATCATGGATTATCAACACGCAATGAGCGCAGGTGATTTTGATTTGATTAGGAAAGGAGACACCAAAGAAAAAGTGCCTTCCTTTCTTTTTACCAAAAAAAAAAAATTTACATTTTTTGCATCAAGATTGTGCTACCAAGATTGTGCATGTTTTTCCACAAATAATTTTTAAAATTTCGGGACCTGACCACATCACCCATCACTGAGTCCAACAAGGAGATGCAGATCAGCTGCACCAATGCTAGCCAGGCCTTATACGCTCACAGCACATCCCTGAGGTGGCCTCCACCCTTAACGAGTCATTCAATAGATGTACCGATGGCTTGATCCATAAAGCCGATTGATGGGCTGAGAACTAGAACACACCTCCTGTTTACCTGAAGCAGAGGCCAAAGTAATGTGTTGGTATCTGTGAGCCTCAATTACCAGGAACTCCCTTTCCAGGGAAACGGGTTTCCATGCACGGCAAACACATGGATGATTTAGTGCCCAAAAGGAGCTAATAGCAACAGAGCAGCGAAAGCTACTCAAGGGAAGCCCTCAACCTGTTGTGAGGCAACCACACTGAGGGAGAAAAAAGAGACAAAGCAGAAGAGTAGAGGAGAGGAAATGAAAGATGAGGACAGATCACTGGGGTACCTCGGGATTGTGACACCCATGTTTACCTAAAGAAGGTAAACCCCATAAGGGAGACTTTATTCGAGAGAAACTTTTAATGGTTTCAAATTTAACATTTGATATAGCTGTTGTACAAGTTTTAACTTTAGAAGCTTCAAAAGTAAATAACCGTGAATTATTGAAACTCAATTTTAGTGAAAAATCAGATGAAGTTAATAAAATTTTATGAACTCAAACTTTTACTTTTAAAACAAATCACTCAAATGCTACAAAACGAGATTTTTCTCAAAAATAAAACAGGTCAAATTCTTGACATAGATTTTCATAAACACTAAATTTTCGTGAACTTGATATTTATAATACATGCTTATGATGCAGACATTCAAATCATATTTGTCGAGAATGCAGTGCTGATATAACAAAATTATACACTTTGTAAGTGAAAAGAGCATGTTCAAAAAGTCTGTTTATCAACACTGCTGGAAAATAAAAAGGCTAGTGAAATTCATTCTGTTGAAAAAGATTAATATGTTACAGATGTTGATGAAATCAATATTTTACCTAATAGAACTAATGTTGTTGATATTTTCAAATTTACCTCTTACTCTGAAAAATTCTGAGTTAATGTGTAAACAGATAGGAAAATACAAAAATTTGAAGTCGATTCTGGTGCAGGATTTTCACTCTTACCTAAGCAAGCTTTCGATTTATTGAATTTAACAAAAGATTTACAACCAATAGATGTGAAGTTTTGATCTTACACTCAAAGAATTTTCAAACCATTGGTTTTGTCAAAGTTTTAGTCAAATATAAAAATCTCACAAGTATAGAAATTTTGTATATAGTTCCAGATATGTTTACACAAGTGTGAGGAAAAACATGGATTCAACATTTAAAAATAAATTTATCTGATTTCGATAAGTGTAATCAACCTGAAGAAATTCAAATAAATTCTATCAATATTTCTAATATTATTGATGGCATAAAACAATTTCCTACTGTGTTTGAACAAAAATTGGGGGAAATACTTAGTTTTGTATTTGGATTAAAACTGTGAGAAAATTTGAAACCTGTATTTTTAAAAGCTAGAGAAGTACCTTGCTTTACGTAAGAAAGTTGACAAAGAATTTAAAATACTTGAACAAGATCAGATAATTACAAAAGTAATTTGTAGCAACTGGGGTTTGCCTTTTGTTGTTACACCCAAGCTTGATGGTAGTGTTTGATTATGTGTTGATTTTAAACTAGCTGTAAACTCTCAACTATTGGGTTGTTCGGAAAGTAATTTCGTTTTTTCCTACATAGATCAGCTTTTTGCTAGTAAAAACCACCCACTTTATGACTGTGGAATCGTGCCATTACCAGAAAGATGGTAAAAGCTATTGGACTACATAAGACAATGTGTAATGCAATACAATATTTATTTGCCGTACGTTTTTCATTTTCATGAAAAACGAAATGACTTTCCAAACAACCCAATACAAAGTGCACATTATCCAATCTCAAAGATAGATGAAATACTGAATAGTCTTCGGAATTCTAGACTTATTCAAAGAATATTTATAGGTAGTTGTTGATGACAGAAGCAAGGTAAACTGTACCTACACATCAAGGAACTTTTTAAATAAATCACTAATCTTTTGGCATAAAATCTGCTGCTAGTGAATTCTACAGAATATTAATGGGACTACCAGGTGTATCTACATACTTTGATGATATTATAGTACAAACTTTTTCAGAATGCCATGATCTGATCGAATGCTTAAGACGTCTTCAAAAATTTAACATGCATGTAAATAGTTCAAAATGTCATTTTTTCAAAGACAAAATTTCATATTTAGGCTATGTAATCCAACAAAACAAAATATCAAAATGTCTAAAGAAAACACAAGCTATTATTCATGCTCTGCAACCGAAAAATATTGAAGAATTGAAACATTTCTTAGGAATGGTTACCTATTATTTTAAATTTCTCCTAAATGTGTCATCTCTGAATTATCCTTTAAGACAATTTCAGAAGAAAAATGAAAAATTTCACTGGTCTTCTAACTGTTAATCTGCCTTCATTACATCACTCAAAATGAGATTTGTAGCGATAGGGTTTTGATGTCATACAATCCAAATTTACCCATTTTAGTTGCGTGTGATACCAGCTCAACAGGCATTGCTGGAGTTTTATCCCACATAGTAACTGGTATAGAGAAACAAGTAGCTTTTACGTTAAGATCTCTAACAATTTCTGAAAAAAATTACAGTCAACTAGATCGTAAAGCATTAGCCATCAAATTTACAATTCAAAAATTTCATAACTACATCTATGGTAGGGAATTTACACTAATAACTGATAACTATATCGAATTTTTAAGTTATATCAAATTTTTCATCACGGCAGTAAAATTACTTTCTAGGATATCATCGCAATTACTATCATATGCAGCATTTCTTGGTGAATATAATTATAAAGTCCAACATAGAAAAAGTGAAGAAAATCAAAATGTCGATTATACCTCTTAAGAGCATCACTAAAACTTAAAGATCCAAACATTTTACAAGATGATATTATTCACTGCCAGATTGTTAAGCTATCATGGAAATTTGGCATCACTACACAACGAACTGGTAAATTACACTTTTTAATAAAACTTGATGATAGAAAAACTATAAAGACACATAAATCAGTTAAAGAAAAGTGTGATTCCTAAAATTCTAAGAGTTACATTTTCTCCAAAGCCTGATGTCATTTATTCGAGGAAATTGATTCCTACTGGAGATCATATTGACAATATGTCATTAGAAGTTTGAATAGCGAAGAATTCTGGTATGCCAGTATGCAGAACATATTGAGTTTGAGACTATAAGAATGTTTACAAACAGAAAAATTTGATGATGTCAGTATATGTATGTGTATTTAAGTGTGTTATCCCATTTTTGAATAAAATAATTATTATATTCAATGAACATTACTATAAAACACACCACATTAAGTAGTGTATTTTTGACAAGTTATTTTTTTTTAATTATACTTTTATTTGTCACAATCTGATTAAAAAAATTTCATAAATCAATGGATCAAGTCTTATAAAATCAAGAGAAACTAATTCTCCCTTTGACGGCAAGAGTAATTCCAGTGTTAGTTTCGTTGAGCAGTTGAACTAGCACTTATTTCTAATCCAAGAACCCCATGGGTTATACGATCCTTGAATCTGTTATGGATAAATATAAAACACTCTTTTTGGCTGTTTTTATTGCATTACTACTTATATTTTCACGATGTAGTGTAGTGTAACAGACCTCCTCGTTGTGCACCCAGGGTAAAGCTAAATCTGTTACAGCCTTCGTCTTTCTCTTGCATAGTTCATTTCTTTATTGGACTGCAAGACTTATTATGCTTATTATGCCAATATAAGGATGTTATTAAAATTTTTTTTTCACGACATAATGCATCAAAACTGGCAAACTCGCTAATTTCATGAGATTGAATGGCAAGCGATTTCAACCAATAATGTTGTTTTGAATACTACCCACACAAGCTTTGAGAACTAATGCCAGATGCCACTAATGCCACAAGACAACAGGAGTTTCCACCTCAGTCTGGAGGAGCCTTAACTTTAATTTTTCATGGAAAAATGACAGCAACACTGTCATAATCAAATAATCAGTTCTGTAACAAAATTACTGACAAAAATATTAACAAGATAATTTTTAAAATATTTTAGATTGGAGTATATCTAATCATAAATTGTTTTTAATTAATGATGCACATTTTACACAGGAACTATCAGTAAAACTTGACGAAATTACTCAAAATGACCATCAAGTACAAATGAACATACATGAAAAAGATTGCTGGAACTTCATACAGTAAAATTAATAAACAAGGAAAGGTTTTTTAACATTTGTTATTTTACTAAACACAAGAAAAACTTCAGTATTGATTTAAAACTTAGCAAAATTATATATCATATTTTCCTATATTTAATCTGCGGGTTATGTGTTAAAAAGTTTCAAATTTTATTGTGCATATTATATGCTGCCATGTTTAATATGACAAAATTCTCCACCATAATAAAGCTTTAAAAATGTCATTTAAGTTTCATAAAATAAATAACAGAGGGCACCACAACTTAGCTGACTTATTTATTCTCCAGAATCAATTTTGTCCAATTATATTTAAGAGCAAATTTGATTCTTTGTAAAGATATTACACTGTTGCAAAAACATTTGCTGTCATCATTTCACTTTTTGTGTTATCCTGAGTTGTTATATATTGAAAATATTCAATGCATATTGTTATGTGGAAACAAAAAATTTAACAACAGGTTTAAGCTAAAAACTAATGCAAATACAAAATAAGGACAAAAGTTGTAAAAGAAAAGAAAGATAAGAAACATAGGAAACAAAGCATGCACAGAACAAAAGAAATGTATCCAATGCACAATCTGAAAATAATCCTTTTCTTTCATTTAATTTTCATTCATTTAGTAATTTTCAAAAATAAAACTTGCTTAAGTTTTATTTTTGAAAAATAAGTTTAACTGCATTTCAAAAGTTAATAAAAAAATGGCCAAGTTTTACTAGCTTCTTAGAATTATCACAGTTGATTTCTCGATCTTGTGTTTTCAATTTAGTTTATCACACTTTACGATGAAGTGAATTAAAACAGATCTTTTTTATGATAAATGTTTAATAATAATATAATTCTGTAGCATTATATTTAAAATCAAACTTTTCAAATTTTTTTGTGAAACCCATATTATCAGTAATATATATATTTGACTATTTGCTGAAAGAATTCTCACTGATATTATGCCACTGCAGATATACACAAGGAAATATGGTAACTTTCAAACTATGGTAACTTTGAAACTACAATCAAAGTGTAAAAATATTTTATAATTATTTAAGTAGAGTCTATCCATTAGAGGATAGGATTTACAATTTTCTTGCCAATTACAAACATCAAGGGTGTAAGTAAGATACCCCCTCTAAGTAATTACTCGCTAAATCTAGTACTTTTTGTTTGTATTGTAGTGTTGACAATTTGAGTTTTTGTTTTTATTATAATGTTGCCAAATTCAGTTTTTGCTAATTTCCAGATTTTTTGGTTGCCAGATATTGTTTCCATGGTATTATATATCATAAATATGCTTCTTTTCAGTGGTAACAGCATTTTTAGTATTCAACTTGCCAGTCCCTGTATAAGCTGTTAAGTTTTTTCATCCGATGTGAAGCATGGTAATTTAAATCTTGCTTCTTTATATCTATTTTGTATTTCACTTCGGATGTAACACGGAATATAAATATTGTCTTTTATAATCACATATTTTATTTCACTGCGGATATAGAGCCGGAATTTCAACCCTGTCATTTATGTTCATTTTGTATTTCACTATGGATATTGTGCCAGATTTTAAACTCTGACTTTTATATTCATTTTGGATTTTGCTGTGCATATAAAGTGTTGGACGAAAAATGAAAGTAGGAATTTTATTTTAATAATTTTCTGCAGGCATAGTATTCCTAGAATTGTATGTTAAGTATTTAAATTTCCAATAATAAACAAAATTATAGAATCATTCTATTTTTGGAATTATACTAGATTTGTCTACTTTTTTGTAGTATTGATTTGTAATATTCTATATCTTAAAACACTGAAAATAATTACTTTATTTATTTTTAACTAGACTTTATTATATGAAACTATTTTTGCTACTTTATTTCCTTTAATTCTGGATTATTTTTTAATAGAATCTTTAGTTAATTCTTATTATAATTACTGTTTTCTTATACACCAGTAGGGTTAGCAATTTGAAATCGGAGAGGGGGTGAAGCCCCGCTTTATTTACATGGTTGTTGTTGTTTACTTATGCAGCATTAGGCCTAGTAATTTGGAATCGGAGAAAATCTCAGTTTTTTATGCTGATTCGTACTTATTCTGGGTTTTTCACCATTTGGCAGCAAAAAAACTCGCAATGATGGCCAATAGAGGGGGATACCCTTCTAGTTCCAAATCATATATTTAACTTAATATATTTCAAATTTTGAAAATAGTAATTTCTTATAATAATTTTTGTTCAATCAAGTAGTGTTACCAGAAACACTCAGCAAACTATTCCTGTCAAAGCATAACATAAATATCGCGATATTTTATAATGTTTTTATTCACTTATCAGTGATATTAACCTAAAAAAACTGTACAGAGACTATTCATAGATAAGAACTAAAAACTGCATTAAATAAATGATATGAATTACCTTACTTTCATATTAACTACTTCTGAATTTATTTAGCATAAAAAATTAATGTAATCTACCAGAAAAAATAAAAAGCTAGCAATGCAGCAGAAAAAATAGAAGGTTCTTTTACTGACTAAATACAATCAGATTCCACTTATTATTCCAACAGATAAATAAAAATTAGAACCATTAATTTTGTAATTTAAAATTTTCTAACTTCAATTTTTTATTTATAATGCCTCCCATTAAAAATGAAATATTAACACTATTTTATTCATTGTATTGATAAATTAAAGTTTTTTTTAAGAGATACTAAATATTTATTCAAATTTGATGCAAAATGAAAATTTTATAAAACTGCAGTTAATTTCTACACACATTGAAAATTGTCAAATAAACAAATCGAAATTAGCTAAGAAAACAAATATCATGGATAATTTAGAAACTGTGTTGATATATAAAATTCAATTTTTTTTCAATCTTAAAAATTTTAACCAATTTACACTCATATATTTGGTTAAATATATATTTTTGGTATAAGTTCAGTATCCCCATATATGATTTCTCTCCAAATCTGGCATCCTTTGTTTACATTGTAGTGTTGCTGATTTCAGCTTTTATTTTTATTGTAGTGTTGCCAAATTCAGTTTTAGTTACTATTCTTTTTTTTTTGTTGCCACTATTTGTTTTTCTCATGTTTTACATAAATTTTACAGCTACTTAAATTTTACTTCAACTTTCTTTGTTCTACAACATTCTTTGTTCCATGTTTCTATTGGAATTGGAAGCCAATTTGTTTTTTGAATTCAGAAATTTGTTTTTTGTTTGCTGTTGATGCAATTAGGGGATTTTCCCTTAGTTGTGTTTTGTTGTCGCCAGCATTCAATCATCGTAAATTTTTCTTTTTACTTGGTTTATTATTATTCTTATTAATTTAATTTATTATTATCTTATATATATATATATATTTGTTAATTTATTGTTATATTTCCATAATGTCTCCTGTGTTGTTGAGAAATGTCAACATATTATTTTAACTAGAATTAAAGAAACCAATGATGGGTATTTTAATTTTTCTAGCTCTAAGCCAACAGTTGGAAAACCCAGAATTGTTAACAGAATTTTTTTAATTCAATTGGCTTAAGATCCACAATTATTAATTAATTTTCTAACAGAAATATATTAAAATATGTGAATTGTATAAAATGTGGATCAAAAATGTTACCCCAAAAATATTACCCCAAAGAAAGGCTATTCCAATGGTTTTTCTTTTGAAAGTAAAGTATTAATGGAAAGCAATGCAACACTGAAAAATAGGCATGGTTCTTGACTTTCAAATTCAAAATTAAAATTGTTTGAAATTTTATTTATTACTTATGAAATTTTAAGGGGATTCAAAACGGAACACATAGAAGAATATTCCTTCTCAAAAGCTACTTTTTTCATGTTTTTTTTAAATTTTAAAAAATGTATATATTTGAAAAATATTTTTGTATGCTTTTTTTAAATTTTATAAAGTGAATATATTTAGAAAAACATTTTTTTGCATGCTTTTTTTTTATATTTTTTATAGAAATGTGACACTGGTGACAACAAACAAAATGTTGAAGTAAACATACCAATTGGCATATCGCTTGAACTTCATATCAAATAAGTTCATCATTTATATTTATTTCCATTTTTAAATTTTCTAAAATGCATATTTTTCGATCAAACTTGGGGAAATTTACTGTGTTAATAAACGCGCGCTTAGCTTGGCGACGGAAAAAAATAGCCACGTTTGCCAATATGTGGGGATACTAAAGTAGTTCCATATTTTCATATTACATGAAAATGTTTAGTGAAATTTATAACTAAAATTAACAATAATTTAAATTGAATATAAGTATATAACTTTGATTGGAAATTTTGTTAAATACGACATAAATTACTTAATCAAAAAAATTTATATGTAGCCTAAAAAATACTGAAATTTTAGTTGTATTTTAAACTGGTATGAGTTATTTGAAAAAAAAATATTTTAAGAAAATAACAGAAACAGAAATAAATTCATTAAAAACATGATTAAGTCAAAAAAGAAACAATTTCACAGTAAGGAAGTAATAAAAGTACATGAATACAGCAATTTGTATATTTAAAGTATTTGTATACTTACATCAATCAACCTATCTCTGTCTTCAATAGTTGCCTTTCCTTGCCAACAACTATAAAAATACATACAGAAGACAAAATATTAGTAAATATTTGAATGAGTATAACATATTTAATATTTATTGAAATCTTTAAATTTTTCTGAAAAAATTGATAACTTTTATTAAAATATTTTATTTAAATATATGGTGATTTTTACACATATACACATTTTTTATATGCACTGCACATATCTTTCTTGCAAGCTATACATATGTATGGTTTTTGTTAGAAAAACATTTGGCACAGGTGCCATATAATCCATTGTTTAAAATTCTGAATTTTTTTGGCAATGAAGAAATGTTGCCAAGATGACATGTTGTGATGTACTTAATGATGAAAATACTAGGGTTACCGAAATAGAATTTTCTGCATAATCTTATAGATCTCCATATGTATAACATAAAATTGCCAGATACATAAGAAAATGAGCCAAAAAATCACCAATCTCAGAATTTGGCATCCTGGATTATATGGCACCTTTGCCAAACATTTTACAGCATACAGATAAATAAGTACTTTTCCATTATAAGCCCACTTTTGATAATCGCTGTAATGAGAAAGAAAAATATCATAATCATTCCATTTGCATCATGTATTGCTTAAAAATGCTTACATTTCTAGAAACTATTAAAAAATAATACAACTATTTAATTTATATTTTATAAGCTCAATAATTATCAATTGATAAAACTTATTAAACAACAATGTTTATTTCTGGAGGAAACTTTGGCAATCTCAACAGTAATGGATAGCACAAATATAATGTAATAGTAACTTTTCTCAATGAAACAAATTAAAATTTTATTGTATTCAGTTGTTGTGTGGCCTTGGTGATTTGTGACTGCTATGCTTCTTTCAATCAACAAAAGGATCATCAAACAATCTTTTGCACCAACTAGCTTTAGCTTTGTTTACCAGAGTATTTCTCAGATAGCGAAAATGTTTTTCACCAAGTGGAGGAGACAAAGGTATTGGAAATTGATTGGCAACAAATCTAACAGCTAATAAAACATAAATTTCCCAGAAAAATTAAATCAAATATTTGAGTTTTACTACATGTAATGTGAACTCATTTACGATAACCATATAAAATAAGCTGTTTGCGAGCGATCATTTAAGGGGAGATTTTTTGTTAAATACCTCCAACGTTGAACTTCATTGTAACATCGAGATACACATGTACCCATCGTACGTTTGTGTGCCACAAATAGGAATGATTCATTACACATTACATCAATTCATGACACTAATTAAACTTTCTACAAGCACTCTCAAACGCTTGGAATGACTCATCCTCGACAGATAAGAGACTCTCAAAACCCGACAAGACTAGCGTCTCGAGACCGAGCCCAGATCCTCGGCTCCCAGAAAATTTTGGCTGATTAAGTGACTTGGCGATGTAAAGACAGCGATAAATTTGTCTGGCTAGGAAGTTTATCTCATTGTTAAACATGGCGGATTTCATAACTACAGATTCCGTTTTCCTTTAGAAAAATGTATCGCGATTTAGTATTGTTATATTTTTATAAATATAACAAAGTATTAATTAATTAATTAATCGTGAATATAAAATATTTGTATTAAGCATTAGATGTGTGTGTATTGCGTTTACATGATCTTTTCCTCTCTAAAGATTAAGCGACTTAATATTGTTATATTTTCGTAACTAACAAAAAATTTGTTTATTTATTCACTGTAAGTGTGAATATAAATTCTATGTATTATTAGAACAAGTAATTATTTATTGATAGATGATTTACTTGTGTTTATAAATATTGTTATGTTTATTAAATAATAAGTTATGTTTATTAAACAGATTATGCATAATCAAGCATAAACCTCTTTTGACATTATTACAAAAGCAAAGTAGATGAAAAATATTTTATACGAAGTTTCAACTCGGGAAATAATTTTATGTTTTAAAATTTATTTAGTGTGATATTTTGATTTATTGAAAGGAATATAAGAATTGTAATTATTGCTTTTTTATAAATCATTGCTTCTTTACAAAAATATTATCTCCTAATTCTGATTCTTTATTTTCATCACTGTTCAAATTCATTGTCACCATCATGAGAATAGCATATTTTTTCATCAAGTACATCCTTACTGGGTATCTTCTGCAGAAATAATTTTTTTGAGAACTCATCTCTTTCATTTTCAGTTAATTTTATGCTTGTACACTATTCATTAAAAGTAAAACAGCTTACAAGAATATGAAAATATTCTGGAACTCAAAATTGAGCTGCTTATGAAAAATGTTTTGAAGCAATACTTGTGATTTTGGGCACTAAGTCATCCCTATGTTATATGAATTCTGAGAAACGTTTACTGCATATGAAGTAAGAAAAGACAGGTAAGAAATAAGAATGCCTATTCCAAGGCGAGTGTCGCACGGAAGGTTATTGAAAAGATTGATTACTGATGAATAGTTTTCCCTGGCTTTTTGATTTTCAAAACATGGGATGATGCTGTAGTCCACATGTTCTTTAATGAATTAATGTACACAAAAACCACAGATCTATTTTTGCAGCTGATTCTATTTATGGCTTTTGAATATTCCACTGAGGGAACCGCTCTCTCTCCATTAAGAACTATATGCCAAGGCTTAAAGCTTGACTTCAGATGATTGAAAATAAAGATAAGTATGAGAAATATATGGTCATTGTACTTATCACATAAAAAACTGACTTAAAGAATGTTAATATTGTATATTCAAATAAGGTATAATACCTATGATTATATTTGTGTGGTGCTTCAATCCTTACATTACTCAAATTTATTCTATATTTGTGAACTGTTTATTTTAATAAAAATGATTTTGTAAAATATGCTAAATCTACTGTGCAAATTCTGAAACTTATTTTATGAATAAAAAATCTTAAGGAGATTTATAATTAAAAAAAGGATGTTTTAATGCATCAGAAATTTTATGACATTTTTTTTATTGAGCTTTAAATAAAGTTAATTTCACTGGTCCTCACTTGGATAAATGAAAAACATGAGCAACCCATGTTAAAGAAACTATGCGAATTAGGCAAAGCCAAATTGTCTACCAATTAGTAGAAATTCAAAATTAAATATAATTATTTTATAAGTCAATTATTTGCTATTTATACAAGCCAAAATATGTGTCAGCTCTAGTTGTTATCAAATAAAAATATTAGTTACTAAAAATATTGTTTATAAATAAAATTTTAAACAACCTAATTTGTTTCATAGACATTAATATTTTTTCAGAATTTAATATTGAAATATTTATTGAATATATTATAAATAAATTCTAAGAGAATCTTACTCTTCCAACACTAATCTATTTTCAATTTTAGTAATCTGAGTAATAAAATTAGAACTAAATCTCCTTAGTGCTCTAATGACCTCACTTTTTTTCCTTCAATCAATCATCTTAGTTCATCTGAAACTCACCCTTCAGCCTATTTTCCTGTTCATTTGGCAATCTATAATAATAATGTTCAACTCCCTCCCCCATTTAATGAGTTCCCATATAGTAAACATCTGGGGAAAAGAATAATGAGTGGGAAGAATTTTATGCAAAACACATTTCCCTGGGAAAAGTAAAAATCTAAAAAAATTGCCATCATAGCTTGGGGGGATATTTCCGCAAGCAGAACTGCTCCGATTCTACGCCAAATAGGATGCCAAGAAGATGATAGCAATCTTGTTATGGTGCTACAGTACCATAACAAGATTGCTTATTGATTACAGATGTCGTCAAGCAAATAGGAGGGGTTGATGACGTTATGTTTACAACTAGGCGGAGTTAATGACGTTTTGGAAGGGAATTTCTTATAAAATAATAGAATACTTTTTGGACTTCAAGCTTGCTTTTGAAGGGTTTTTTTTTTTTCTTTTTTTTTTTTTTTTTTTAATTTTAGTTGCTGAATTCTAGGTCTTTTTAATTTCAATTGTTATTTTATAATTTTTCATAATTATTTTTATTAGATGACAAGTAATTGGAACCAAGAAAATAGCTTTCCAGTTTTGATAACTATTATTTTTGTTATATAATGTATGTAGAATCTATTACATATATTAATGACTGTTAGTTCTGCACACAAATGAAAGTTAAAAAATTAATGTACATTTCATCGTGTGCATCTTCATTATTGGATATAATGTATACTTCAATAAAATATTGAGAATTTAAATTTTTATTTTTTAACTAATTTCATTATAATACTTTTGTACTTTGTTTTCTCTAAATGAGTTATACTTGTCTACATACATATCATAAATAAATCGGAATCATTATGTTATTTAAATACACTTAACTAAATTACTATTCATGTACTACAAATTAAAATTAGTAACAGTAATTTATAAACTAGTGAAAAGTTTCACAGTTAAATTCTTAAATTAAATATTTTTCAACAAGTTATTAATAAATCATTTAATAACAGCTTATTTAATTTTTATCATATAAATTGAAGTTTTGTTTATTGTTTCCTAGAAAAGTTTCTTATTCAATTTAAATATTTGAGAGAGTGAACTTCAATAAATAGTGTATTTGCTTCATAATTTAATGTACTCTAATCTTACCTTAATAATAAAAAATAAATCAATAATTTAAAAAGTCGTAGTTTCTTATATGAATTCAAGTAACAAAATTAAATCAGTTTTTGAGATATAATACAAAATATTATATGTACTATTTATACATATTCAATATTTTAAATAATACATGTGATTCATGATAAATTTCTTAGAGAAATTTGACTTTAAAATTTATATTTACTAGCAAATTAAAGTTAAAACATTTGATTTTATATTTTCTCTTAGAAAAGATGAGCCTTGTTTAGTTGTAAATTAGTCATTGTTCAATATGTTGGCATTTTTTTTAACTTAGTTTAAGAAATATTAGCCGAACTGGCAGCCGAATGGTTAGCGCTCTTGCCTTCGTTTCAACAGTTCGTGGGTTCGAATCTCACCTTGGGCATGGATGTTTGTAGTAGTTCAGAATCCACTTTAAACCGTAGGACCCGGTCTAATTAGCCCTCGTGCGCAAAAAATGACCGTTGAGCGACAAACAAATCAACCTTAAGAAATATTAACATATTTAACAGAATGATACAATTGATTAACATTGCCGCCTTATAAAAATTCAACCCAAAGTTTGACATACTTTCATTACAAATATAGTTTGATAAATTTCAATCATATGAATGAAGATGTTTAAATAAAAATTTATACTTGCTTGAAATTCTAATAAAATAATCCTGTAATAGGAATCCTCTGTTTTGTCACCACATAGTTGTGTTTCAACACTTACATTTTTTGCAAAGAAGAATATCTCACTGTTACATAAATTCTCTTATTTTTATATAAATAAGCATTCATATTTCTTTTTATGAAATGTTTGTGTCCCTCAATGGTCATTTTTAGACACAACGCCTAACTAGGTTTTTTATTGTAACATTAATCTTTCCTAAAACTGAATAAAATTGTCTCTTATTAGCTAACTGCTAAAGTTTCAAATTTATCTTAGAAGATAATACTATTTTATGTCATTTTAGTCAATCATTATGAATTATAACAGTTGCTGGAATTAAAAATAAAATTTTATGTACAAACTATTTTTACTTCATAAACTTAAAATTCAACGCATTTGTGCTCGTTGATAAAATAGCTGATGAAAATGTGTTTTATAATATGTGATTACATTCAAAACTATTAAAAATAAGAAAATCTCCTTTTTATTTTTATATAACTTTTAAATAATCTTTGATGGGGTTTCGAATTAATAAGAAATTTAAGAAATTGTAATGATTTAGCATTACTTAAAAATTTATATTAGACTGACGAAAAAATTGCTGTTAATTATATTTTAAATAAGTTCTGTATGACTTCTGATTTTTTTATTTTATTTACAAATAGGTAATTTTGCCTGAATTTGCATGTTGAAAAAGTATTTTCAGCTTAAAGATACCAAATGTATTGATGGTTTATGGGAATGATATATTTTTCCTTCTGGCGGTAAAAGTAACATCCTGTGAAAGTCAATTCTCAGAACGCAGCTGTGGGACTGCAGTTGTACCAAGGGATTTCATCCCCCTTTCTAGCTCTCCACATTCTTCAGATCAGATTTCGTTTCTCAGAGTTGAAGGAAACCGGAAATTGGGGTCCGAAAGTAGTAAAATTGGAAAGTAGTAAAGAAAAATTAAAATCCACCCGTAGAATTTAGCTATTCATGTAGTGATATAATTCATTGGAAGTGTGATATTTAAGCAAAATATTCGTAAAAAAAGAAGAAGCAAAGGACAATAAATCTTTCACATTTGTAATGTATGTGAAATGTTTAATTTCTATTGTAATAAAAATATATACAGCGATTATCGCCGTGTGCATTTTTATTTCGTAGAAAATTTTTATTACATTATAAATAAGCATTTAATTTCATTGCATTGATTACATAATAGAACAAAAAAAAAAAAGTAATACATCGTGCATTTGATCAATTTTTTTCTGGATTAATTTTCAAGAGACAACATTAATTATTATACGATTTCACCATCATAACATATTTCTTTATAAATCAATATATCGAATAATATCATCATAGAGAATCCACTATGATCTATAATTCTCTCTAAGGAATATTGTTCGATTTTTCCGATTATGATATTATTTATGTTTATACTGTCCTTAAAATGTGAAATATTTTCATGAAACGATGTGCAATTCCTTTAATTCAATGTCAACAAAAATGTTCTGCTAGAATTAAATGAAAATGAAATTGAAAATATATATGTTCTGAAGGGAATGGCAATGGATTTTGAAACTCACAGTTGTCTATTACTCGATATCAAAATGTTTATTTCACTTAAAATAAACAAGTTTTTAATATTGGAAATTTTACGCTATTTAGTTCATTAAATCTTTATTTTTCAAAAATTTTACAATTTTAAATTTGAAAGAATATTTTAAAAAGATTTTTTATTTTATTGATATGTTTTAAAATATTTTTTTCCTTTTTCAAGAAATAAATACTGCATTAGAATATATGTTTTTAACTATTATAATTATAGATTATAGGTGTATTTCAAAATGTATTCAGAGAAAAAGATCTTGAATAAATAGTATAAGAAATCACCGAGTGATCCAGAAGGAACACAATTTTGCAATTCTACTCTACAACACAAATTATGATGGATTTCGCAACATTTTTTTCAAACATGTCGACAAAAAATTTTTTTTGCTTGATTAGTCACTGAAACACACGAAGTGAAACTGGATTTATAAATCTAAGTCAACAAGCTTTAAAATAAGTGATATCTTTAAGTAATAGAACATAGAATTTACTTTCAATGCAAAAATTTATAGTATTAAAAACTAAATCGTCATTATTTTTAAATGCGATTATTTTCAATCTTTTCTAAATTTCAAATTTTAAAAGTTTTAATTACTAAATTTGGATATTTTAGATTTTCTTGCTTGCATAATATTCTGATTTTCATTTAGATTTTAACATCGAATATGTTGCTTTTCGAACTATTATTGTTCTCAATCAACTATTTTATTGCACATCAGGTCTCTTAAAAGCCAATTATATTTACTCGATTTTAAAAGTATCCTACATTTTCAAAGCATTTTGATGGTTAAGGATTAAACTTACCCTAATGAAGTTTACCACACATATAATTCTTTCATTTATTTATCTTAAAAATTAATTTCAGGATATTTTTCTTGGATAAATTTGCCATTTCCAGATTCCATGAATTCAATTTTATTCCGAAACCAAAATGAGCTTACAAATCAAACATGAAATAAAAAATAGTTTATATAATAAGTTATGAGAATTTTTATCTTAGCAAAAAGACTTAATATATGGAGCTGGTAGACTAAAATTTGTCTATAAATATATGTTTATTAATGATGTTTCTAATATCATTATGATATTCTTGAAATTATTTAAAGTATAATGGACGAAAAACAAAAGTTTTCTTCATGAGAAACGTATAAATTTTCCATAGATTTAATTGTTAAAAATTATATGTAGCAAAGATTTTCTTTCAAATTTTATTAATATTTCAAAATTATGAATATGAAAAAAAATCAAATGTTCATCGAAAAGTTTATATTTTATGGTAAACACTTGTTCCAGAAAGTTATGGCAGACTTCGCGCAGGAATATCTCGAAAAATATAGATTCGTCATGGTGAAACCTTCCAGTAACAGTAGAGCGGGGAGCAAATGACACTCTTTCAGTAAGGAGGAAAGGGGGTGGGGGTCGAAATGTATGTGTGTACTGTTCTCTCACTCGGGAGTAGGAGCATTTTCGGAACAAGGACGAGGGAACGGGAGCTCCTGTGCCAAGGCACGTATCTCCAGTATAATTTTATCTTGTGATAGTCGAACATTTGTTCGTCATAAAATATTTTATATTAATTATAGAGATAAAATTTAACTGTAAACTTCTGATCGGAACTGAGGTGGAGAAATCGAGCCGGTATTCTCATGCATGGTGGCGCTGACTACTTTATTTCAACAAAAAAAGGGAAATTTACATAGGGGGGAATACATACTTCAGGCAAACTGCCTGGCTTTGCAACATTCTGGATTAATATTAATTCTTGATTACAAAGTAGGTTAGTTATAACAAATCTACATGTTAACATCTGTTCAGTCATTATATTTACCACAAAATCTTCGTGAATTTATATACACAGTTACAATAGAAGCATAACATAAATAAAATACATATAAGTCATAGGTGCAATTGCAAGTAAAAATGGATGTGATAGGTTTTAAATATTATACATTGTAATATTTAAATATTTAACTGTTGAACTTGTAATTGTAGCGCTGTCAACAGTGTTTAAAATAAAATGGGTTATGGAGTCCCTAAGTCTATTAGTGTTATTATTTATTAATGTACGTCCATATTATTTCCCAATTGGGAAATAATTATCTTTTTATTCAGAGATCGAAAACCTCGCTTGAGCGATTAGTATGTGAAGAGGGGCACAATGCTCCTTCTCCCAATCAATCAGTGTCAGTTGGGCTTCGACGGAGGAGAGAACGGAGGTTTCGAGTGGAGAGGGGCGCGATGCTCCTCCTAATCAATCAGTGTCAGTTGGGCTGCGACGGAGGAGAGAACGGAGGTTTAGAGGGGTCAGGTAGGGGGGGGACAACTGAAAGTTCCTTTCTGCGATCAATAACTATCACCCGAGGAGGAGAATGGGAAGTAGCGAGCTGGGGGAATTGATTTAAATTTAATATTTATTAATTAAACTGTTGTGTTTCTGAGAATTGCATGCGGTCTTCTTCAATTTGCAGGATCATTAATATCATAACTGGGTTGGTTTTGGATTAGGGGGTTCTGTATTTCTGATAAATTAAAATAGAATTTGTCAGCTAACTTTGTAATATGTTGTGTAAATGTTTCTATATTATATTCCTCGAAGATGTTCTTATTTCTAAAATATGCAGGAGCATTTGTGACCATTCTAATAATTTTGTTTTCGAGAGACTGTAGACGACACATGTACCTATTTGCAGCGTATCCCCATACGGGTGCTGCGTATGATGCAATCGGTCTTATGATTGCTTTGTAAATCAGTAGCTTATTGGAGGTGCTCAATTTTGACTTCCTACTAATTAGAGGGTAAACAATTGCCTGCGCTTGTTTAATTTTTTTGATGGTTTCTTCTACGTGGGCGAGCCATGTCATCCTGCTATCCATTGTGACACCTAAGTATTTAACTTTATTTGACCAAGGGATTATTTCATTATACAGAGTTAATTCCGATGGTTTTTTTCTTTTTATGCCAAATAGTACCGCGACACATTTGTCTGTATTAATTTTAATTTTCCAATCGTTTAACCAATTTTCTAGGAGCGGGATATAATTACGGAGGGGTGTCGTTAGTGTTTCCACTGGCCATGATGGCGGTATCATTCGCAAACATAAATCTACTTATATTGTTAAGGTTAGGGAGGCCTGATATGTAAATATTAAATAAAGTTGGTCCTAAAATTGACCCTTGTGGTACACTGCTTTTAGCATATTGTATATCTGATAATGTGTTATTAATTTTAATTTGGAAACATCTATTATTTAGGTATGAATTTAGTAATTTAATGTAATTTTCTGGAAATTTTAATTTAATTAGTTTATATAAATTAACCCATTAATCCATACTTTGTCAAAGGCCATTGCTACATCAAGAAATAGTGCAACTGTAGCCTTATTAGTTTGAATATTTTCTGTAATCAACTCAATTGATCTTAGGAGTTGGTGTGTAGTCGCATGTTTTCTTTTGAACCCAAACTGATCGCTGTTGATGATGTTATTTTGGGTAATAAATTCATCCAGCCTAGTTTTCAAGCAGTATTCGAACAGCTTGGATAAAACAGGAAGAAGGCTAATTGGCCTGTAGGCCTTTGGATCTCTGGGATTTTTACCACCTCCTTTAAATATGGGGGCAATAATTGCTTTTTTAAAGTGAGACGGGAAGTAATTTAATTTAAACATTTTATTAAAAATTTTGTTAGCAGGTAGATTGCCGAAAGGGGGAGATTTTCCGAACAAGAAATTGCGGGCGTAAAAAGACTAACACTGTTCCAATGATTTAATTTTCAAAATAAAAAGTTCTAGATTTAGTATAGGTTTTTTAATTTAGAAGTAAATATATTTCTCATATGTAAACTTTATATGAGATATATATTTACTTTATTTAATTTATCTATGTATGTATTATGTCATAAAAGTTCGATAAAAATCGAAACATTACAGTTAACCCCAACATAAAGCGAAAAATTACGAAATTTGATATATTTATCAATCGGATTTTAAAACATAAATAATAAGTGATCAAAAAATGGGTTTGTAGTAGTATAATAATGTAAAAATTGTTCACTTTAATATGCTTTAATCAATTTGGAAGCAGAAAATTCAATGAGTGAAATATGCATGTTTTGACAACAAATTATTAAAATTGAAAGGGAACAATAAAATTATTAAAATTTATCAGATATATCGGGGTCATAATATCACCATTTAAAAATAAACTTATTACATTTAGAATTAAAAATATCGTCTTTATTAAAAAGTACAAGTAAAAAGCTGTTCGCATAAGTTACTTTTAATTATAAATCAATTAAATTATGAATGAATTTAAATTATTTTGATAATGATATTAAATTGGTATGCCTATTTTTCAAGGAATACAACAGTATTCGTCGTAAAGATATATTTTTTTTTATTTCCGTAAAATAGTTGGATTTGTCAATGAATTCTTTTTCCTTTTTTGAATACGTTTTTCAAGGATTTTAAGAATATCAAACATTTATACGCATTCATTCCGGAAAAAAGATACGTTATTTAAAATTGGAATACAATGAAATCAAAGAGTTTTATAAATCACGCATCTTATAAATGGCGATGCGAAATCCGATTGAATTGCTTGTGAAAATCGGTTTTGAAAACAAAAGAATGTAATTAGACATATCAAAATTATATAGAAAAATGTGATCAGGAAGATCAGTCATAAGAATTTAAGTTTATTTTTTATATCAATAACATAGCCCGAATAAGCAGTGTATCCTAGAATAGCCTTTAAACAGCGGTTATCTATGCGATGTCAAAGTACTTTGAAAAGGGTTCACAATGATAAATAAATGGCTAGACCATGTTTTTTGGAACAGAAGGTCTATGGCTCAATCCCTTCACTCATAAAAAAAAAAAAAATTAAAGTCTTATTTTTATTTTTTGGATGCATGTCTAACGGTCAAATGAAATTTTTTCTGATATTTAGGAGTGTCAAATAAAGTTCCGCACCCGATACCATCAGATTTTGCTAAGCCGTTGTCTAATTGGCAGGAATATGTACAAGAATGCTTTAAAAAATTATAGTGAATTAAGTTACATTCTATATAAGAACATCGCGACTTTTTATATAACATTTCACTTATGTATGACTGTTTAACCCAATTTTTGTTTTTACATATTAAACAATAATTCAGCTTAAAATATGCATTGAAAAATAATGCACTACCGTGCTGTTATTGAAAATATATTAAAATGTTGTCAAATACTTATTCGGATATCTTTTAATTATAACAGAGTATTTTCGATCACTTTTTACATTTCCCTCCACAAAGCAAAAATAAGCGAATACTTGAATCTCCATAGTTATTGCTATACTAATTTAATAAATAATTGCAACTTTATTTTGCTTAAGAGTAATTAATGTTATGTAAACATGTTTATATTGAATAATAGGGACGAGACGCGTTTCTTAAGGTATGAAGGAAGAATTGAGGTTCTATCCATGCATAAAGCTTGTGAAATATTTGATAAAATAAAAAAAGAAACAATACATAAAATGAATTCACAAAATAAAAAAGCCATTATACTGATGATTTTTATTTTCGCACAGAAATTACAAATTTTCAACATAATTATTTTAATGGTCTAAGCTGTAACAAGATTTTCATTACATTGGAGATTACAAATGAAAATGATTAAAAATTATGTGATTGAAATATTCATGAGTAGTAGTTTTTATATTTGGCGTAACACAACTGCCTACAAATAATGTCCTCTTCCCCATGAATTGTGAAGAATAATGGTCATAATATCCCATCATGTCCTTTAAACTCCTTAGATCGATCAAGTTGATTAACGAAATTTTTTTCAGTATTTTTATTTTTGTAAAATTTACTTCTGTATTTTAAACTAATGTGGAGGAAAGGATTAATATAAAAGAGCAGTTCATAAATAATCTTATTCTGAAGTTATTATTATTTATGGTGATCACAATATTATTTCAATATACATTTTAATTATTGCATATACTATAAACTATAATAAAAAGTTTAAAAATTAAGATTTTCTACAATTTCTGAGAAATTTAAACATGGGATTTGTATTTTTCTTGGTTTTAACTGACAAATTTAATTTATATATGTTCGTATTTTATATGTAGTCTACATATACTTTGTAAGTGAATTAGAAAACATTAAAAAATATTGCTGTTTTTCACTAATTATTGAGATGTTCCACTGTCAAACTTTTTATCTTAAATCATTCCATTATGATTACATCATTTAATATCTAGTTATAAGTATATTCTATTTCTTAATCACTGTAAAATATTTCTTATAAGACAACTGCTTAGAAAAATCATCTGATAGGGATTTAAATTTCCTTAAAAACAAAAATAATGAGTACCAATATTTGAGATGTGGTAAATGATAATATTAACTATATAATGTTTGCGATTCATAATAAATTTAATTGTAACTTCTGGATTTATGACAAAATAAAGTATAAGTTTTATCTTACGCATTTAATATTTTTTAATTGTGTTGAACATTAACAATGTTGTGGTTTAGATTATCATTGCTATCTTTCTAAAATGAAATAAATCTTCATCTTTATGAATGATTTGAATAATAAATTTAAGCTTGATTAATTTAATTATTTAACAGCAAGCATAAAGCTGGAATTTAATTTTAAAAAATTCAGAGATATTTTTATTAATATATCCATGATCTCTAGGAAAATAATTTAATTTTATTGAAACAGGTAGCAAAACGAAAAAAATATTCCACTGACAAAATTTTATGCATAATGGATTATTAACTGCTGAAACAGAAAAAATAATTTCTGATCCTCCTATTTTAAAAATAATTCCCAATAAAATTAGTCATGTATAATGGTGGTGATTTTTATAAACCTTTAAGCTTACGTAAATCACTAATATTATATATGACGAAATTATTCGATATATAAAAAATATAAAAATGTATACGAATATTTTATATGAATACAAAAAAATTAATATAAGTTTTGGTTATATTAAAAAACTTTGAAGACATAGAAAAGAAAAACAATCTAACAAAAATTAGATTAACTAATATTTAAAATAAAAAATTAGATTTATATATGTGAGTATTTAAAAAAGACAAATTTGTTTTCATTTTTTTCTTTAAAGTAATTCTTAATTTTCTCCATTATGTTTCGCTTTCCATTCCCGTAAACCTTTTACAAACCAGTTAAGATGAAAGGATACTTTTAAGAGTTAAATATGACCACACCTCTTTTAGTGCTTATCCAACACCTCCTTTTCTAGGAGGTGTTAGATAAGCTTAGGTTTACTATACATAGGTATCGGTAGTGAATATGCCAATAGTTCATCTTGGCGAAGAATTTTGCGCCACAGTTCTGCTTACGTTGTGTATCACGTAATTTAATATATTTCATTATAAAAATAATTATAATGAATTAGCTTATTTTGATTTTATGGGAAAGTATATAATAATTTAGAAATAATTCTCAATCATAAAATAACTGATATTACAGTAATGCTTATAAGCATTATTTCAATATTTAATAGTTATATTGTTTAAGTAAATTTTATTTAAATTATTAAAACTGGCCTAATGAAACCAGGCATTTGTCATGTAAGCAGGGTAGTGACAAATAATATTTTGTTTGGTATGTTTTGTGAAAAAAATGTATTTAATTTTATCCTCAGTTTTTAACATATGATATTTTATTCCCATTTATGTTTATATCTTTATTAAAATACAAAAATCAAAAGGAAATATTATACTGAATCTTTTTTATTCATATAAATGAGATTTATAAATTTTCCCATTTTTAAAAATAAAAATCCTTTTGTTTTTCAAATAAATGAGTCATTCCTAAATTGAACTACAGATGTTCAATATTTACAGCTTGTGATTTATCTTGTTTAGAATTTTTAATTTAAAAAATACACATTGTACACATTAAATATAACAAGATATTTTTATTTTGCGGTCTTTTTATTGAAATTTTTATTACATAAAAGTTTATTAAAACGAATCGTGTGTGCAAAAAATTCTTTAAATAATTTTTAGGTAAAAATGTGCTTTAGGTCCCCTGCTTGGCGCATTTTCAAAAAGTCGCCAACTGGCGCGTTTATGCGTTTTGTCTTATGGAGTTGAATGCTCCGAGACACTACGCAAAAACGGTGTTTCTATGACGACGAAACCACAATCCTTGTTTTTTAACGTATTTCACCGTTGGTATGGTAACGAAAACAAAAACAATGGTTTTTTACGAATTGTATACAAAAAAGAGGATTGCCAAAAGGAGTACATTTAGGATGAAATAGTCAGGGTTACCACGCTTTGCGCGTCCATTGCCCATGTAGCGAGAAAGGGGTACCCAAACCACGAATTATCCAATTTTTATTTTGAATATACAGACATTTTAATTTTGGCTTTGGAAAAAAAAAACTTTAGATGCTAATTTATAACTAAACCATGATAAAGTGTCAAAAACAATTTAGTCAAATTAATTTTGTCATGGCAATACAGAAATCAGAAGGAAACGTGATAATGATCCCACTTCTTTGTTACTTGCATATTATCACATCTACGTTATCTACCAAAAAATAAATGTCTTAACCATATAAAATCAATAATAATAAAGTTGTTATCTATTTCTATTTTAAATATAATGCTAAGATATAAGGAAACTATTCCGCTTTTCCTTCATATTTCGAAAAAATATTAAAATTTGCAAGTATAAATAAACAAATCGACTGACTCGATTCTTGCTTCAAATTAGACCAGCGAACAAGAAAACATAGGGTTGCTAAAATTAAGTCTGAACTATAGTCACAATTTATACCGCCAAATTATTGCAACTACTCTCTTCAAGTGCGCATGCTTCAGAATTCCCATTTGGAGCCGACGTTCCGGGCCCGGGCCCGAGACGCTAATCCCTAAAAGCAAAACAAAGTTAGACGTTGCCAGATTTTGATTTCCTTCAGTAAATCGAATTAAATAGTAAAACTCTGAATTATTTTAAAAAACAGAACTAGCATCATATATAAAGTATAAAACATTAATGAACTATTAGTTATTTATTTATTTATCATGCAAAATGCGTATAATTTATTTGAAATACATTTTAAAAATCGAATACAAATTTTTCGAATCAGAACTAAAATATGGCAATGATTAACCGTGAAAAAAATTAAAAGTTATGGAAACTTTCCTTGGATTGAATTTCGTATAGGTTTCTAATAAAAATTCAATTTTACTCAATGCGAGCTATAAGCCTATGAGCATAAAGCTCCAAAAAAGTTTTTTGTCGTAACCTAACCTTTCCTTCGATTCTGAATCAATTTTTTTTAGCAAAAATAGTGTATAATTCTTTAATTATTTCTTAAAAAATGGAAAAAGCTATAATTTCTAAAATTCTTATTGTTGGTTGTGGTTTAACTGGTAGTGTTACTGCTAGTTTAATAAAACATGAGGCTTCTGCTAATATTGAGATATGGGAAAAAGAAGATAATATTGGTAAAATAAAAATTTAAATATCAAATCATTTCACAGAACTTTCGATATAATTTGAAAATATAATGAAAAAAAAAAAAAAAACTACTTAGAATTCCATGTAACGAAAAAATATTTTCCACTTAATATTTATTATGAAATTTCACATTATAAACTTAAAAATTAAAGAAATATTAATCTAAAAAAACAATTTTATTAATTTAAATAAAAGAAAATTATGTTGTGTAATGTATATTTATTGCTCTGAGATATGAAATAATTATGCCAATTTAGACATTGTTATATATTTTAAACTTAAACTTTAATGTTTAAGAAAAAAAAAGAACATGACTTTTTATTATTTTTGGAAGTTTTCTTATATTTAAATCAGGATAGACTGGTTTTTAAAGCATCACATACACTTACATTTTTCGAGATTAATCATTTTAAATTATCTTGTCAAGAACCTTTTAAAATGTAAAACAATAAATATTAATAACAATTAAAAAAAGATAGTGTTACTTATGGATTATCCTGTTGATCTTTTTTGCCATGAAAAACATAATGTTTAATATTTCAAATTTTAATAAATTTTTCAGAATGTGAAGGAAAAGTAGAATATTTAACTCATTTCTTAATTATAATAAATAGATAAAAATTATATTTGTATATGTATATGTGCTGCTAAATTGCATCAATAAGCGACACATTTTTTCGCAGTTGACTGGATAATACTTAAATACCAAGATAGTTTATATTTCATGATATATTCAGAAAGCATTAAACATTGAAATTATGATATGATAAATGTTCTTCATTATAAAACTAATAATGAATATTGTCTGTGTAAAACTTAATAAAAGAACATAATTTTATGAAAATAAGTACATAAAATTAATACATTATACATTTTAAATATCTTTATAATTTTAAATAAAAATTATATTTATCAAGATTGGAATATGTTTATAAATGTACTATTTTAAGCATTATAATGAGAGGTATTATTATTAAATCATAATTTGCTTGATGCTAATTTTTCTACTTAATGAAATCTGTATTTGATATAGATTATTATAGTGAAAACTTGTTTAAATTTACTGTGTAGACATATATTTGATGGTTGAAATTAGTTATTATTTTTTTCAAAATTTACTCTACAAATCATTTTATTCAGTTTTTTTTATATAAAGTAATTAAATTTATTTTTCTTATTTAATTATATATAAAAAAGATGTAAATAATATAGCAAATAAAAATTTGCTATATTATTTAGTGGTACAACAAATTTTTAAGCAGTTTTATAAATTTAATTTAAATCTTATGAATTGAATACTTATTCATTATATTAAATACTTAATGCTTAGAAAAATTGGGTTATATTCATTTTGTAATATCTCAGGTGGACGTTTTTACACATTTTCAAATCCTGCAGAACCAAATTGCACAGTCGATTTAGGGGGACAATATATTTGCACTACTTTGGAATTCATTAGAAGCCATGCCAGGTTTGCATGAAATTTCTCATGTGTATTTTATAAAAAATTATTTCATATTGTAACCTTATTCAAGTGTTTCAGTTAATCTCATTTATATGTTTGAGAATTTTAATGAGATTATTATATTTTTTTTATCTAATTAATCTAGATTTAATATTTCAGATTAAAGAAGAACTTAAGTATTTCTGATTATTTGTGAAAAAAATTATAAATAAATTATTTAAAATTAGATAATTAATGGTAGCTTATTATTTATCACTTTTTTAGTTTATATACTGAAAATTTATTTATTTGTGAATGTTTAATATCTTTTTTATGTATAGATTCTTAAATTTTTATAAAAACTTTCTACCGTACTGACAGGAAACAAAGTCAAGTGAAATTATGTAATTTTGATTAAAAATAGTAATTCAACAAGAAAGTTAGCTCAAATATTTCTACATTGTATTTAATAAATTATGCATATTTTACTATATAAAATAGCTAATCAAATAAAATAATACAAAATAAAGTACTTTTTAAACCATTAACTTCACTCATGTTTTAAATTTTAAAAAAAATCAGTTATTAAAAAATATTTTTTATATAATTTGGAAATCAACTTTACAAAATTATGACTTCTAATTAACTTTTAAATTGTGAGCAAATAATCAAAATTTCAGACCCAATCGTTTTAAAATGAACTGAGAAAAAAATAAAACACAGCATAAGCTTCTAGGGTTACTAAACTACAAACAAATCATGAATGTTGGAATATGTCATAGAATCACCAGACAAATCCATTCTGGCACAATAATCTGCAGGTTTAGTGCATTTGGCACCCATGCCAACATGTGGGATTATCCTTAGGTCGTAACCCCTCAGGGAGTTTACCTTTACATAAACACGGGTGTCACAATCCCAAGATACCACAGTGATCTGTCCTCTTTATTTTCTCCTCTCCTCTAATTTTCTGCTTTCCCTTCCTTTTCTCTCTTGTTATGGTTGCTACATAAGAGGTTGAGGGCTCCCCTTGAGTAGCTTTCACCACTCTGTTGCTATTAATTCCTCTTGGGGACTAAATTACTCACATGTTTGCTGTGCGTGGAGACCTGTGTCCCTGGAAAGGACAAATGGCTTTATGAATCAAGCGATTGGTACAGCTACAGGATGACTTGTTAAGGGTAGTGGCCATCTCAGGGATGTACTGTGAGCATATAGGACTTGGCTATCACTGGTGCAGCTAGTTTGCATTCCTTTGTTGGACTTGTTGGTGGGTGGTGTAGTGAAGTCCCGAAATTTTATTTTATATATATGTGGAGAATAAAAATTTTTCATTACGGGACCAACAATTTCATAATTTAAAATCGAGATTTTTCATAATTAAATGAAAAGAGAGAAATTTTACCACTGTGTCCGCTTTCCTCATATCTAAAGGAATATCAGGTATTGTTGGGGAAGTTCAGAAGATGCTCTTAGGTGATCTGCGTATTGAGGCAGCATCTGACTCTCAAGCAGACATTCTGGCAAGCTTGAAATCTCTGGCAAACATTGAAATGATTGTCTCCCCTGATAGCAACCTTATCTTTTATGTGGTATAATCTCAGCAAGGGATTAATTGTATTCGCAGAGGAAGAAAATTCTGAAAAATTTACAGAATCGGAAGATCTGGGGCATTAGACTCATTATACTCAAACAGGAAGATAAAATAATTAATACCAAACACCTTGTTCTGACATTTGTGACCCCAGACCTTCCGCATTATGTAAAAGCTGCATACATAAATTTACCTGTCAAGCCATATATACCAAATCCCATGTGATGTTTCCAATGTCAGTGCTTTGGATACCCGAGAAATGCTGGCAAAACCACTTGTGTCCGCTGCGTGGTGATTCACCACAATAGTTCGAACTCTACAGCTAAGGGTGCGTCAACTGTCATGATGACCACCCCTCCTATTCTCATAATTGTCCTCAGTATATATTGGAGAAAGAGATAACCACAGTTAAGATCAGTCAAAAATGATCATATCCTGTAATGAGATGTTTGGTCACTTCTCGTATTCCTCAGTAAGGAATCTGTTTTGTTACTGCTGCAAGAAAAGTCACCAAATCAAGGAGCACTCAAACTGAATGATTTTAATTTTCCCCAATAAGATTACCCCAAACATTTGAAAACTAAAATTCAAGAAAACTCCTACATTTACTAGAAAAGCTCCTTTTGCTAAATCAAAAATTAAAAAAAGCCTACTATTTCCACCCATAATGTTTTCTCCTGCTTGGAGACTGACACAGCTTTTTTACTTCCCTTGGAATATCATACATTGCTCAAGGATATGACAGAAGACTCGCCGTCCAGCTCAGCGAAAGGAGCTTTTTAATTTAAAAAATATCTTTCTTTATTTCTTGGAACTGCCATGGTTTGCGATCACATCTTGATGATATCAAATCTCTAATAACAACTTATAACCATGCATGTGTTGCACTTCAGGAAACATCCCTGAAATCTATCAATAACTTTTCCATGTGAGGGTTTAACTGTATTAGAAAAGACTGTGGTGATGATGGAGCAGTGCATGGTGGTGTTTGTATATTAACATCTAATAATTTCCCCAGCATTGTCCATTCGTTGAATACTACACTTCAGGCTGTTTCTGTGAAAAGCCATACTTCATGCTTAATTGCAGTCTGTAATTTATATTTACCATCATACGCTGTCATATGCCCAGAGGAACTCGATGACTTAGTTGATCAGCTGCCTACACCATTTTTAATACTCGGAGATTTTAACAGACATTCTTTGTGGGGAAGTGATGAAATAAACTATCCTATCTGCCAACTCACAGTTGGCAGATAGGATAGTTTATTTCTGATAATTGTCTCTGCTTAATACCGACGAGAAGACATATTTCCATGTACCCACAAGAATGTTTCATTCTCTTGATCTAGCCATTTGTTCTCCATCTCTTCTCCCATTGTTAAATCTAACAGTGGGAACTAATTTGCATAATTTCGATCATTTTCCTCTCATCATCTCCCAGATTGAAGGTAGTAGTCTAATACAAATAGCTTACCTTCTTTCATGTACAGTCAGACAGATTGGAAATTATATACACAACAGTCAATGGCTTATGTGTACGATCGGACAAATTAGAAATTATTTACACAATTAGCATATATTGACAATGAAGTGGTTAGGATTGATGATATTGATGATGCTTTATATAAGGTCACTGAAACAATATTGAATGCAGTTGATGAAACAATACCTAAGAGTTCCCCTATGACACACAGGCGTAGCAGATCTTGGTGGGATAAAAAATGCGAAGAAACTTATAAAAAACAAAGGAAGTTATAGGGGTTATTTAGGAGCTAACCCACAATGGAGAATCGTATCGCTTTTAAGAGAGCTAAAGTGTTAGCTCGCAGAGCTCGTCGTCAAATTCATAAGGAATCTTGCTCTTGCTATGTATCCTCAATTAAAACTTTCACATCCAGTAAACAGTTATGGAGAAAAGTGAAAGCAGCCAATAAAATATATAAGGAATTCTCTATTCCTATCTTAAAATCCAGAGCTGTTGTATACTCTTCTCCTAAAGACATCGCGTGTCGAGCTGTCAGCCGAATGGTTAGTGCTGTTGCCTTCGGTTCAACAGTTTGTGGCTTTGATTCCCACCTTGGGCATGGATGATTGTAGTGGTTTGGAATCCACTTTATATTACTGCTTAATTATCCCTCGTGTGCAAAAAAAAAAAAAATTACCGTTGAACAACAAACAAATCAAACCAAACCTAAAGACAATGCTAACAATGCTTGGTGAAACCTTTGTTAGCATCTCAAGCACTGACTCCTATAGTCTTTCCTTTTTATGGACTAAGAGTTGTGCTGATCAAACACCAATTTGTTTCAACCATGATCCAGCTTTGCCATTTAATTGTGAGTTTTGGATGTTGGAATTGAGAGCATTACAGCAAGTCAGTGATACTAGTCCTGGACCTGATGGAATCAGCTATCGAATGCTTCGTAAGTTAAGCCCAGATTCCCTATTGAATTTATTAATGTTGTTCATTAGGATATGGTCAGTAAACAAATTTTCATAACTTTGGAGAGAAACGATTGTGATTCTGGTTCTGAAGGCTGATAAAGATCCTTCTGATCCCTCACATTATTGACCAATATCTGTGACGAGTTGCTTATGTATGACTCTCGAACGTGTGGTCAACGCCGGTCTCATATATATCTTAGAAAAAAATTTATTTATGCCTATAAATCAGAGTGGATTCCGTAAAGGAAGATCCTCTCTTGATAATATCACATATTTGGAGACCCAAATCCTGAATGCTTTTGTGCGGAGGAACCATCTGGTTTCCATTTTCTTGGACATCGAGAAGGCATACGACCGTACCTGATGATATGGAATTCTCCATTCACTATATAATTTTGGCTTTTGGGGTAATCTTCCAATATTCCTACAAAATTTTTTAAGCTCCCGTGTTTTTAAAGTTCGTATTGGAACTGTATTTTCCAATACTTTTATTCAAGACGAGAGCATTCCCCAAGGCTCCATTTTAAGTGTCACCATTTTTAATTTATTCATTAGTAACATTTTGCATCAGTTACCACCTTCTGTAAATAGTACACTTTATGGTGACAACCTGCAAATGTCATGTCAGGGGTCTAATATGCGATTGAGAGACAACTACAAACAACAGTTAAGAAGCTTGCTGCATGATGTGCTGAGAATGGCCATACCTTATTACCAAGCAAGAGTAGATGCGTCCACTTCTCAAGAAAGGCTATCCTTCACTTGTATTTTGTTGGATACCAAGCCACATGGGTCTTGAAGGAAATGAGAGAGCAGATGCATCTGCAAAGGCTGCATGAGATCCAATTTTACCATCGGTTTCTCTCTCAGATATGAGAAAGGTTATAAAAAGTTTTATATATAACATGTTGCATACCATCTTATCGTTTTTCACCTCATTATCAGTTTTACCGTTACAAAGTGCTGATGTTAGATTAACTCGCCTTCATATTGGACAAACACGTTTCACACACACATATTTGTTTTTAAGTGAACTAAATCCAGGGTGTGAAATATGTGATGAACCAATCACTGTTTATCATATTTTAAGTTCATGTCATGATTTTAACCAAGAATCTTTATACTTTTTTAACACTGATAACTGTATTTGATATAAAAGGGGATCCACCCCATAAAAACATATTTGCTTTTTTTAAGGGCAATAGGTTTCATAAATTTTATTTAATTTGTATTTTAAATTTTAAAATTATATATATATATATTTGATTTGTATTTTAAATTTTAAAATTATATATATATATATATTTGATTTTTTCCTTTTATAGTTTATAATTAGATTTTAAAATATACACTGACTTCTGCTTTTTAAAATTTTAATATTGCTTGGGTTTTTTTGAAAGAAATAATTATAAATAAATAAAATAAAAATAAAGTTACAAAAATTTTACTCTTGACGTAGTGTGTCCAATTTTGGACCTTGCACCATAAACCCCTACCAACCCGAGGTCATGAAGCCTATTGCCCTCCCAAATTTTGCCAATCTTAACAAATCCACCAAGTTATGTATACTAAGATTAAGTACACATAACATGGTGAATTATTATTTTACCACACTGCTCTCTTTTTATAAATTACTATTAAAAAAATCTTTTCTATGTATTATAAATAAAACATGCAAAGTAAAATTTACTACTAAAATTTTATTTTGCATGTTTCTTACTTTTTCTTTATTTTTCCTTTTATTCTTACTTTCATTTTATTGAAGAAAAATTATTTAATGTAAATTATTTTTTTCTGTTTTAAAACTAGTTAAAAAAATTTTTTTTATGTAGAAAAGCATTTTACTGTTATTTTTTTCAAATACCCCTATTTTGTTAGCAATTCATCTACTTGTTTGGCAGATTGTCACAGCTCTGATTCATTTTTTTCATGATTTATATCTTTCTCATACTTATTTATAATGTTCAAAATTCTTTAATAATTCTTACAAACAAATTAAATTTTAATGCAGATTTAAGGAGTGCTGAAGTGAAATTTCAGTGAGCGTAACATTTCTTTGTCTATACTCCATACATAAATAACTTATCTTAAGTTTTTCAGATGATTTTTTTTGTCTTCCTTCAGTTACATACATAGATAGCAGTGCAAACAAGCTCCTGACTGTTCCTTTACGTTAATGTGTTTCAAATACTTGCCCATCATCTAGAGCCATTTCAAACCATGGTCGAGTAACGAGGTCACACCTGAACCTGAACTCTCCTCTTCCCATCCATACTGAACTTTGGATGTCCCATATTAATGTGGACACATCCCCACTGGATATCCACACACATTCTCACTGGATTCTTGGAGCTCAGTGGGTTCACTGAGCTCCAGGAATCCAATGAGAAAAAGTACATGGTCACCCTCCCAATCACTGCCAGTTCTAAATGATGCTTTATTTTGCTGATCTTAAGAGGAAGTGGCATGAAGCTACTGCGCCTTTGGAGCTCTCTTTCATTTACAGTAAATTATTAAATAATGCTTGTAGTCTGAAATGGCTTAGACATTGTTTTTTCTGCAGTATCATTCTTGCACCTATTAAAAGCTGAAAGTCTACAGATATAAATTACACTAGGCTTTATAAAAATATTTTCCATTTATTTCAAGTTTAGAGTCTAAACTACATTTTATTCTTTTCATTGATTGATTTGTACTTAATATTGCTGTTAATTATTTGCAATTCTGTGATTCTTCAATAATTTTTATCCTAGATTTTTAATTGATATCTTAACATTGTTTGATTTGTTGGAGAACCACCCCACAAAAACCTTTTATCTTTTTAAAGACAATAGGTTCTTCCCATTTTATTTTAAATTATATTTTCTAATATGTATATTTTTTCACTTTTTTAAATTTTATGTCTTTGGATTTTAATTATTTGGTTTATAAACATTTTTGTCTTTTTTAAATTTTAATGTTGCTTGGAATGTATAAAAATAATTATTACACACCAAATCTTAGTCTTGGCGCATGCAACTTGACCTTCGACCTTGCTGTACAAAACCCAATCAACTAGCTATTAAAAGTTAAAAGTGTACAGAAAGATTTCCAACTATGCAATAAAAATATATTAATAAAGAATTAAATAATAAAAAACAAAAAAAAAAAAAAAATGTATCAAAGATAGTTTGTAAAAATTAGAAATTTGAGAAGCTTGGTTTGTAAATTTTATATATAATTATCATTATGTTTAGGGGAGCAGCCAATAGTTTGTAAAATTGCTAGTGTTCATAAATTAGAGGTTTGTAAAGGAGCCTCAACTGCATTACAATTTTTTACAATTAATTTTATCTTTAATATTTTAATTATAATTGTGCACAAATTTTAGTTCCTTTTTACATTAGCTTATTAAGTGGATGTTTTTATTGGATTAAATAATCTCCAAAAATTCATATTCACTTATCAATTTAAAGTTGTAAAGCTGTCCGCTGAATGGTAAGTGCTCTTGCCTTTGGTTCGACAACTCATGAGTTTGAATCATCCCTCATTCTTGAATGTGTATAGTGGTTCAGAATCCACTTTAAACTATAAAACCCAGTCTTATCAGCCTTGTTTGCATTTGATCAACAACGAAATAATATTGTTCATTTATATATATACTTTTTTGAGCCTGAAAATTTTATTATAATGAGTATATAGAGTTGTGTTTGGCAAATTTGTTATCTTTCAGAAACATTAAAAAAAATTATGTATACATGGAAAACATAGTAACTGACAATGTTCATAAAAAGATATGCCATAATTAACAGTTTTAAATAATAATCCTGAGGTCTTTTGATATTTTTATCAACTAAGGAATAACAGAAAATTTGACATCCCTTGATGCGACTTTCTCTATTCATTCCCATGATATGTCCTCAAATCCTTATCTTTATGTCACATTGTGAGAAGTTCAATAAATCTAATGATTTAACATTGAAATGGAATCCAAAAACAAACTTCTATATTTTTTAACTAGTAAAATTGTTATTCTACAAAGCTTGTTGTTTGCTTCTAAGCTTGTTATTCTACAAACATAATTCTAACATTTATTTTGTCTTTAAGTGTTTCATACAATAAGATTTTTCTTCATTTTTTTGTTGCATTATATTTCTGCTTATGTTGCATCTAAAATTTAATTATATTATTCTAATAGATTTTATGATGAGTTATTGGATAATAACAAGCTTGCTCCTTTGGGAGAAAAAATTGAAAACTTTCGCAAACTTTCTGAAAGTAAAATGAATTTTGTTGCTCCAGGAGGAACTGGTTCTCTTGTTCGGCATTTTTTACTTAAATCAGGTTTGTTCATTAAAGCTGACATAAAAAAATATATTTTATTTTAATATCTTAAATTTACTTAACGAAATTTATGTTAGAACTTAGAATTATAATTGAAATATTAATTTTATTTAAATTATAAATTATGGAATCTTATTATTTAACTTTTATTTCAATTAAGAACTATTTCTTAAACATCAATTTTAAAAATATGTATAGTAGTATATTTTAAAAGTACTTTTTACAATGTTTAAATATTAGTGTTAACTTTTAATCCTTTCATTATAAAAGTAGCAGCATAAAAGTTATTACTACTACAAACCACAAATTATTCATTTTTCAACTTTATTATATTGCATATTAATTTCTTCACTGCCGTTATAATTATTGAGGGCTGAAGACTACCATTTAGTGTGAATTATAAAAGGCATCAAACTGACTTACCGCATCACAATGTGTTTGTTTTGCTTAACTTTTGTTTTACAATTTAACATGATCATGCATATGCACGAAATTTCTTTTGTGTGCTAGCAACTCCTCAAGCATTTAAATAGTAATTTGTTTTTATTTCAGTATATACATTCTAAGTATTTGAAGTAGATGATTTAATATTTATGTTTTGAAGTTTTTTTGAAAGTTAAATTTGTAAATACTAGTTTGCCATTTATTTTTCTGTTTTTGTAATTTTAATTAAAATTTACTTTGAAAGTTTATAAAATGAATAAATTTTTTTATTGTTTTGAATTATTATTTTCCTCGCGTAATATATCTGACCCCATAATCATGTAGAGAACATTGTGTCATTCCGGTGCCGATGATTTTGCAAGCAATGATTAGGTGAGTTATTTTATGTATTTGGTATTACTGTTGTAATATTTTGTGTTGTATATTAAATATCTTGTGTTATATATTGTTTATAAATATTCCATATATTATTTTTTAGATGTGGAACTAGTAGGATATCCCCCTCTATTGGTGATCATTACAACTTTTTCCATCGCTTGGCGATGAAAAAAGTCGCAACTCAGAATGGGCACCAATTGATGTAAGAAACTGAGGTTTTTCCCAATTTTGAATTACTAGACCTAACACTACATAAGAAAACAATAACAGACATGTAAATAAAGCGGGGTTTCCCCTCTCCCCGATTTCAAATTGCTAATACTAATAGTATATAAGAAAACAGTAATTGTAATAAGAATTAACTAAAGATTCTATTAAAAAATATTTCAGAATTAAACTTAAAGGAAATAAAGTAGCAAAAATAATTACCTTTAATAACATCTAGCTAAAAATAAATAAAATAATGAATTTCAGTGATTTAAGATTGAATGTTACAAATCATTACTACATAAAAGTAGACAAATCTAGAATAATTAAAAAAATGATTCTATAATTTCGTTTATTAATGAAAATTTAAATACTTAACATATAATTCTAAGAATTCTATGTGTGAAGAAAATAATTAAAATAAAATCTTTACTTCCATTTTTTGTCCGTCGCTCTACATGCACAGCAAAATCCAAAATGAATATAAAAGTCAGAATTTAATTTCTGGCATGAGATCCGTAATGAAATACAAAACAAACATAAAAGACAGGATTGAAATACAATATGTGAATATAAAATATTTATATTCTGTGCTGCATCTGAAGGGAAATAAAAAATAGGAAAAAAACAGGATTTAAATTGTAGTGCTTTAGATTTGATAAAAAAAAAAAAAAAAAAACTAAAACAGTGACAAGCAAATAGAAAAAGGCAAAATATTCAAACTGTGCTTAAAATTAAAACTAAACTTGAGGGAAATTAAAAAAGCTGTTGCCACTGAAAATTAGCCATATGACATAAATATGATGTAAAACACAAGAAAAACAAAATCTGGCAAAAAAAAAAAAAAAAAAAAAAAAAAAAAAATTTTGAAAAGTATCAAACTGAGTTTGGTAACACTATAATAAAAACAAAATCTCAGATTGTCAATACAACAATCAAAATAAAGGATACTAGTTTTGGTGAGAAATCACTTAGAGGGGGATATCTTACCTACATCTTAGATTTGTTTAATATGTTGATTAATTTGAAATTCTAGTTTTTATAAGAATGTATGTTTACGTTTTAGATTTATTTATTGCCTATATTAAATTGGGGCTAGATTTCACTAATTTTTTTAAGCTGGGTGCCACTAGTTAATTGAAATTTGAACTGTCATAGAAATGTACTTTGTTTGCATTATAGAGGCTGTCTTTGTAATAGAGTGTATTATACTGAGATTTCTTAAGGTGGGCGCCATTATTGGATTAATTAATACTTGAGTTTAATACCAAGCTTTTATAAAAATGCACTTTATTTATGTTACAGATTTAGCTTTATTGTCTGGTTGTCACTCATTATAGACTTCATGATGCTCAGTTTATATTCATTTTTTACTATGTAATCTTTAGGAAATTGGTTTCAAGTTATTAGCATTGTAATACTTCTGTAGTAAGTAGTTATAATTAAATATTTAAAATTTTGGTATTTATAATTTAAAGTAGTGTGCAATGTAAAGTTGAGCATAATCAATATTTGGTAATTGGATATTGCATCTAGTGATGTAATTTAGGTTGCCGAGATAAATGTGGTGTGCTTGGCATGAAAATTGGAAATCCAACCCAACTTGCACAGTTCTGTTGTCTTTTATCTTGTTTAGTTAAATGAAATTACATTTGATGTGGCAATTTCCTGTGTATATATACTTTAATTTAATGAAATTTTTTTAGCGCTGCTGTTTTGAAATGTCATATTTTAATAGCAACAAGTACCTTTTTAATATTTATTGCTGCCATTGAAAAATATTTTAGCTTATTACTGATTGTAAATTATAAAATTGTATGTACATACACTCATAGCAGTGAAGTGAGCCCTGGACTGTACCTTTAGGTTAACAGGTTTTAGAATATTCATCCATCACTGTAGTATCTTTCGATCAACAAACTGTGCTTGGTGTGGTTAACATCTCTTTCGAGTGAGGTTCCCATCTATTAGAATAGTATCGACAGAGTGAGGTCCGCAAGAGGTCATAATATTTTGGTAGGAGTGGAAGGCTTTGAGTTAGTTTTTGTATTTTGTTTTTGTTATTAAATGTGTGTTTGTAAATAAATAAATGTGTTGTCCAGAAAGTGGTGATTGTTAATTTTCTCAGCCATTCTACACATCACAATCACCAAGTGCCTCATAATTGAACCATATTCAAGTGATGATGTCACACCTGAACTGGCACCAGCTGTTACATTTATGATGCAACTACAACTGTATAAAAAATAAACTGTGGAAACATTTTCATTATTATTTTAAGTAAACTTTTTAAAATTCTTCGAATTTTTAAAGTTATTAAATATTAGGTGAATTTTAGAAGTTTTATGACAATAATATAATATTGTTCTCCTGATATGAAAATTATTTGTGTAAAATTTAATTTAAATTTATTTTTACCAGTATGTTTAATTGGATCCTTCTATCTTAAAAAGCTTATTGTTTGTAAACTTTTGTGATAAAACTGCATTTTTGGTGAGGAGAGGAATGTGATAAACACCCATCTAAGCAATAAAAAAATGTAAATTATGGATATTAAGGTATAAAAAGTACTGAACTGAAAATTTTTATATGTAATTACATTATTTCAAATGACACAAAGAACTAAAGTCTGGGAAGAGAGATTATCATAAACTACAGGAAATCCAAGTATGTCAATTATAAATGGGCAAAATGGATTTTAATTTAATTTAATTAACACATATTCTTCAACTAGGAAATGTATAAAATTGTTTTACTATTTTATTAATATTATTTTGATTTATATTGATTTGTTATAAAAAATTATATATTAAATCAAACAATAAATTTAATTTTCTTTCATTTAATAAAAATTTTATGTATATTTAACAAGAATGTAAACCAATCCCTAATTTTTCCCATTTATCATTTCACATTTATTCCTTTACTATGAAATAAAAACTATATATACATGAAATTTAATGTGTTATATATATAAATATATATATATAATTGAATTCTTTGTATATTGCAAAAGATTATAAGCATTTTTTAAACATGTTGTTGAGCTACAGAAATTTATGTTATATGAAGGAAAAATCATTTCATTAAAAAATGTAACTTGTATTTCAGGTGCTAAAGTACATTTAAAACATGAAGTAGTGGAAATAAATTTAAAAGCTGATCCAAAAGTTTGGGAAATTAAAGCAAGTAATGGTATTATTAAAGAATTTGATGCAGTTATTTTAACTATACCTGTACCAGAAGTCTTGAAGGTTAAAGGAAATTTTCAAGCTATTAGTAAGAATTTAAAACCTCTTAAAATATTTTTTTCTTTTATTCATAAAATATCATTTTTAAAAATGTAACTATTATTAACAGTTAAAATAATTACACAATAAAATAATCATTACAGCACATTTTATTTTTTCTTTAAAATATACAAAAGAAATAGTTTATTAATCATATTTCCTTAAACTATATAATTTGCATCTATTTTTTTATTACAATTAAAAGTGTTATAAGATTTGTTTTAAAATTTTGCTCCACTTAGTTTAAAGCTATTGAAAATATTTCTTTATTTAATAATAATAGCTTAGAAGTGCATTTGTTGAAATTTATTTAGAATACATCCACAAAAATGCAAATGAAGTCTGTATATAAATATAATTCCTTTCTGAGTTAAATCTGCCAGTTAAAGAGGGATAAAACTAATGCTTGTAGTTAAGATGTTGTCTAAAGTGTTATGAGAGAATATTAGTTATTTATATTAATTATAAAATTTGTTTATTTTATATCTTATGGTAGATTAATCATTAATGGGAAATGAAATTGTTTGTCGCTCAATGGTCATTTTTTGCACACGAAGGATAATTAGGCCAGGACCTGTGGCTTAAAGTGGATTCCGAACCACTACAAACATCCATGCCCAAGGTGGGATTCGAACCCACAAACTGTTGAATAGAAGGCAAGAGCGCTAACCATTCGGCTACCAACTCGGCAAAAATAATCATTAATGGGAATTAACAGTGTATTCTGATGCTATTGAAGATTTTTGAAATATAATTCAAAATTCATTTTAATGTATATAGTATTTAATTATTCAACAGGAATATATTATTTTGTCTTCTTAAGAAATACAAACTGTCTTAAATCTTTTGCAAATAACACGTTTTAGTTATGTATGCAGTTTAATATTATTAAAATGAAATTATCTAAGATAGGCCAGCATGTCTGCATCTTTGAAAAATATATTATGGTTATAGAAAATAATTATTCTGTTACAGGAATTCAAATAAAATTTACTTAAATTATGGTTATAGAATTAAAATTTTTGTATAAAAAATTATTTAACATTATAATGCAACAAAAATATTGAAAAAAAAAAGTTTTATATTCATTGTTTTTTTTATATGTTCTTGATTAAGAATACTGTTTCTTTTTTAATTTAATTATTTAAAATCTTCAAGACCAGGATGATGACATAAAAATGGCAATGGAACAAGTAAAATATTCCATGCGACATGCAATAGGATTGATGTATAATCAGCCAGTAAAAGCTTTATCAGAATTACCTTGGTCCATGAAATTTTTTCCTGATGATGATGTAATTTGTTTTATTGGTGTAGATAATCGTAAAAGAGGTGTGTACATTAATTTAAATCCTTTTTTTAAAATGTGTAATTATTTTATGCATATTATATGTTTTATGTTTATGTTTTGATATTAGAACCATGTTCCATGGATATAACTATCAATGATTTTTTGGGTTGAAACATTAATTATGTTTACATGATTAGTATTTCCTTTGAATATTCATTTATTTATTACAAATACCCAGAAATTTAGCTATTACACCATTATTTCTGAGCCTTCCATTATTTCTCAACTGTACATTTAAAAAACACAAGTACATAGCACAACTCAAGATGAGTAGCATCAAAAATTCGATGTTGTCTGTACAGATTACATATGGGAGAGTCACAAAGTCCAAACCTATGCAAATATGCCAGCAAGCCATCATGGCCCATATTCAGGCAGAAAAGTGCCACTGCTGAACTTCTAGGGAAATCAGGGATTAACTGTGTATCCTTAAGTAGTGAGGCCCATGGCTTATTTACACTGTCAGGCAATAAATACTTACTGCTTTATCTTGGAGGCATATCTTTTTTTTTATCAGGAGTTTCACTGAATGAAAACAGAGGCTTTTCAAAGGTCTCTGGAGGATCCCTGCACACTTTTTGACCAAAAAGTCGGTAGTTTAGTGCTTAGGAATCCCACACTGAGCCAAGATCCACAGGAAAATAATAGAGATTGATGTTGATAGTTCTCTGTACTCCAGTAAATGGGTATTATCAATATATTGTCTGTTTGCAAGGGAGATTGAAGAGCAGTAGACTGGTAGTCTGACAAAATAACTGCCCTGCAGAATGATGAGGGGCAAATAGCCAGTTGCTTTAATGTGATATAAATAGCCTCGATTTCACCATCTTAATGGGTTGAATGGGCCCCTATTGGTGTATAACATGAGAAAAGTTCACAACACACACTGCTCCGTCTTCATAGTTGAACATTGATCGATCTGTGTATACATGTAACCATGTATCTTTTGGGTATTTGTTGTCAATGGCACAAATCTGTTGGTTGCTCATGTGATTATTGGTAACCTGCATATCCAGCTTCAAACACACCGAGATTTCTCCATAGTTCAAAGGGCAAGCAGGTTTACAGAAAATTTGAGGATTGAAGTGAACATTCAGTCCTTTGAATACATAAGTTAATTATAAATTTTGACTTAATGAACAACAACATTGCTCCAATAGACACTAATTTGGGAATATTAAGCATTTAGTAAAATCCTATAATTTGGTGTAGATTTGTAATTTTCCTACTAAGTACGGTGAAATTTTCTCACCTAACTAAATTGTATGCCTTTCACAATCTCTCACTTTCAAAATTATAATGTTTCTCAATCTCTGTCTTGGATATTACATTCACTCTCAATTTCTAACTTCAAGTACACCAATCTCATATCATCTTTGATTTTGAATATTTCCCTTTATTTACTCACCACAGAAATATTTTATGATAAACGCTAGAAGCTTAATTAAACACACAGTTTATAAAACAAATGTATAATAATTCTTTTAACTTAGTTAACAAACTTAGAAAATAACCCATACATAATGGTATCAAGCAAATATTAACAATAATTGTAAATAATATATCTCTTTTATGAAGACTTGTTTTCTAATTAACAGAACAGTAACACTTACCTTTAGAACATATCCTATGTAATACACTTGGTTAGAGGTCAAGAACTGCTTATACAATTAAGTTAATAACATGTTCTTATAATGGCTCAGATTTTTACTAATCAGTCAGTGTCATACTCACTGTTCTGGTTTTCATTAATTATGCTGTTGTGCATACAAAAAACATAATAATATTACATTAACCATGAGTTTTTACTATACTGCATATATATAATAAAGTTCAAGCAAATTATTGAGCTTAGTACAGATATATATAACAAAACTTGAATTTATGTTTACCCTGTTTCCAGTCACTGTGGAGAAAGTTTATTTTTTAAACTGCCTTCAACAAAACTTTTGTTCTATCAGCTTATCATAATATTCAAGACTTTAGCCACTAAATGGCAGTTTCTCAGAAATGTTTACTTTCCAGTTGTTGACATCAGTTAATAAACTATTAGAAGGCAGTGGTGCTTATCCTGTTTATTTAAGCAAATGACTGGAGGCAGATTTATTGAAAACAACAATGAATTTTTTTTTTCTCTTTTGTAGGAAAGAAGTGACTCATTCCAGACATTGACTTTTTAGTATTAAATATCTTCATTTTGGAGTTTATTATCTGTAAATATTCAGAATTTATCCGAGTGATATGATATTATGAAAAAGTGTATATTGAAGTTTCATAAATCTCCTGTAATTAAATAAATATCTTGTTATTTTTTATCTTTCATGTTAAACTACCAAGTCTCCAATGACATGACTTTGTACAGTATTTTTAAACTTTGTCCTGCAGCATTCTAGGCTTCTCTGCTAATGTTGGAACATAGAAATATGCTGTATTTATTTACAGCAATAACTTTACTTTTTCTAATTCTTAAAATAAGTTACATTGTATAAGATTTTATTATGAAGGGTTATAAAAAGACATATCCAATTCTGCATACATTGGAGCTCATCAATGAAGTGCAGATAATTAGCTTCCACATTGAATTTTAACAAACAAAAGAATCCATTTTGGTTCTGTAATCTATTTGTTTCCATTTGGTAGCAATATTAAAGTCATAAGATTTTGTAAATTATTTTTTTAAAAAAATTATTAACATAAAAAAATGAGTTATTAGTCCTTAATGTAATTATTCTAGGTAATTATGTCTTTTTTACAGGAATGATTTTTCTAACTGCTCAAAAGCTACAGAATTATTTTATGTTCTTCATCAAAAAAGCAAATTACTGTAAATTTAGCTGTTAGTCTTTTTAAATAGAATGTTTCTTTTAATGATAAGCTTAAGTGGATACCTTCACTGGCTTAACTGCTTTTTGGAATTCCCTGAAAAACACCTTTTGCCATGAAGCTGATATAAAGCGACATGCTAAAAGACTGTTACTCATTCGTATGCAACAAATTGGTGAGACATCTGAATCTCACATTCAAGATGTACTAATCCTGTGCCGAAAAGTTAACCCCTCTCTGCCTGAAGACAAGAAAGTGTCTTATCTCATGAAGGGTATTGTAGAGGATCTTTACCAGATTGTGTCATCTCAGGAATATGAGACCGACTCTCTCATAAAACATTGCTGTCAGATAGAGAATTTTGATGAAGATGTATCATTTGACCACGATTTCAGAGGCTATCTAATGTCTCCGCAATGTTGGCCGTAAACATTCAAATGCGGACTCTGTCAAAGAAGCCCCTCATTGAACCAAAAATTGAAAGCAATGACGAAATCCCGTCCCTCGCAACAATCGAAGAATACAGAAAAGAACAACAAAAGGATAGACAGTTGGAAGACCATCATAGGAATCCTTAAGAGAAGTGAGATGTACCAAAATTATGAAATAAGAAGTGGTGTACTGTATAAAAAAGAAACTGTGATTGGATACAGCAGTGACTCTTGGTGGTACCAAAACAGCTTCATAGTGATGTTCTTAGAAGTCTTCACGATGCTCCAACTGCCAATCATCTTCGTTTTGCCAAAATGTACGACCAGATTAGGAGAAAATACTTTTGGCCAGGGCTGTATGGGAGCATATGTCGATCTGTTTCACACTGTTGAGAATGCCAGAGATGTAAATCACCTCCACAACTTCCAGCGGGGCAGCTTCCACTGATAAACCCCCCTGACATTCCTTTTGCCAAAATTTGAGTAGATGTACTTAGACACTTTCTAGTTATCCAAAATGACAATTGGTGGATTATTCTTTGCACAGATTACTTGACTAGATTCATAGTCACAAAAGCAATACCACCTGCTAAGGCCACCGAAATTGCTAGATTTATAGTTGAAAAAATAGTGCTGAATCACTGAACTCCTAAAAAAATGCTAAGTGATAGAGGATGTAACTTTCTGGCCAATATTATTAAAAATGTCAACCAGTTATGCTAGATGTCACATCAACTGATGACTGCCTACCATCCACAGACTAATGGATTCACAGAAAGATTCAACAGCACACTGGTGGATATGCTGTCTATGTACGTAGACATCAGAAAAGAAATTGGAATACCATGCTACCCTTTGTGACTTCTGCCTACAATTTAGCAAAACAAGACATCACAAGATTTAGCCCATTCTTTCTCATTCTTTGCAGAGATATTTAGACTTCTCTTGACATGATTTTCCCATCCGATACCAAAATTTTTGATGAAATTTATGTGCATTATGTTCTGATTACCAAGGCTGAGGAAGTTAGACAACTAGTAAAACTCCATAGCCACGAAGCGCAAGCTACAGACAAACGCTGATATGACAAGAGGCATTGACTTGTCTTCTACAATATTGGGGATTTAGTATGGGTCTTTTTCTCCAGTACAGAAAATTGGAGTATCCGAAAAGCTACTGAGACATTACTTCAGAACTTATCGAGTAATATAACAACTATCTGATGTGACATATGCAGTAGAAAGTGTGAAACGAAACAGAGGAAGTCGAAATTCACAAGACATTGTCCATGTACTAAGATTAATGTCAGTTTGTACTACTTTTTAAGTATCTGTGGGCAGATGTCACTTTACCAATACCCACCATTAGGCTAATTGCCAAAATAATTACTACAATAAGCAGAGCTGCTAGTATTAAATTTTAATGAAGTTAAGGAAATGCTAGTTATTGGTTTATATACCTATAAAGTATTTCACTCTATTAGTAGAACCTTTAATAATTAAGAAACTAATAACATGCCAATAATTAGGCTTGCATAAAAATAGTAAGTTTAATTTATTTATACTAAACATGATAATTACATAACATAAATTAAGTTTAAAATTCGAGAATAGATAGAATAAAGATATCCCAATTGAATAATTCATTATTATTACTAACAAAAATAAGTAAATTATAATACCAATGACAATAACAGTTCTTAACCAAAACTATCAGTCACCAGAGTTTGATATTCTTAATCTTTAAAAAGAATTCAGGAGAGCGCAACAAAGCTGTATCAGATTTTATGTTATCCAGGGTGCACCACAAGGAGGCCTGCTCCTTTACATCCCTGCCCAGAAAGAATCCGATGTTTTAAATTTGAGTAAAGACTATTTAATTTTACTTCCTCCTACTTGTCCTATAGATTATCTGAAATTGAATAGAAATTTTGATTTTATTAAAAAATTTCTTAAAAAAGAAATGAGTGATATACAACTTAGATCTTTCGCAATAGAGACAATTCAGGTTCGCTATCCTGAAAATGAGTGGTTGCATGTTTTCACTGATGGTTCAGAACACATGGTGCAGGAGCAGGTATCCATTGTGAGCTTTTATGTTTTTATTTACCAATGGGTCCTCTTTCCACAGCCTTTGATGGTGAAATCGAAGCTATTACAGTGGCTATCTAACAGCTATCGATTCAGTCACTTTTTTAAAAGAGCAGTCATTTTGCCAGATTCTAAGAGTGCGCTTCAAACTCTTTTGAATAATCAAAATAGTTCCCAAAAAATTTTAGAATGTAGACCTTTGCTTAAAGCTCTGGCACACAGATTTTCTTTCCAGTGGATCCCTGCCCATTTTGGTATTTTGGGCAATAAAAAGACTGATTCACTGGCTAAAAAGGGAGCCTTGATAGATCAACACATGAATTGCCCTTTTTCATTTCATTCAAATAGATTGTTCGTTAACCTTACTCTCAAGAAGACTCTTAAACAAGATATGGTTCAATCTGCGACACACAAGAGATGGAAGATTTTGGGGGAGGAAAGAGCTGTTCCCGTTTTTCCAAGAAAGACTGAGGTGGCCCTTTTTAGAGGTCTAACTGGACATAATTCTTTGCGGGACCATCTCTATAGGAATGGAGTGATGGATTCCCCGGATTGTGTTTTGTGTGACTCTGGTCAACCAATGACTTTTGAACATTTAAATAGTTGTGTGGTTTTTTCTCAGTATGAGGGCATTGTTGAAAAGTATTGGAGAGCCCATGAACTAATTGCTTAGGTGCTAATGTTTTCGGCATTTGTAAATAATAATAATCTTCTGAATCTGGTGCTTTTAAAACACCTGGGATACGCCCCTTTGATGAACTGGCATGCGTATACAGTAAGTTAATAATTCAATTATGAATATAGAAATGCTAGATTGGCAAAGTAAAATTTTAAGTGTGCTAGTAATAAATGGTATAGTAGTATGCCGGTAAGGCGTAGCAGAAGAAAATATAATTGAAAATAGGGCATAAGTATTTTAAATGAATGATATATATATATATATATATATATATATATATATATATATATATATATGTGTGTGTGTGTGTGTGTATGTTGAGAAGAAAAATAAAATAGAACTGTACTAAACTAAAACTTAAAAGCATTGAATATATAAATTTAAGTTGGTACTAGGGTAACAATTAAAATCATAACTTGATCCAAAAAGACAATTCGATGATAAAAGGATGCCTACTTCCAGGAGACCAGTTACAAGGAGCCAAATCAGATTTCAGCAGGGCACTGCTTCCTCCCTCATTAGAGGGGGAATGTAGCGAAAATTTATTCCTTTCGATCAAGAACATTGTGGCTCAGTTGGTAATGCAGCGGACTTGTAAACGAGAAGTTTCAGGTTCAATCGCAAGCGAGACGAGTTGCTTAAAAAATGTCTGTTTGCTTTATGTTAACTTAAGTTAATTATACGAATTTATGTAAATTTCAGTTCCCAATTTTCTGCGGGCTTTCCAAGTGTGGAAGATTTCAAAAGTGTATAAGTAATTGTTGATTTAGTTACAGATATGATAAAATCTTGAGCACTTTCGTTTCCATTGGCTTTACTATGTTCACTTCATCTACATGACAATATAATATATTCAATCAGTAAACTGTTGATTATATATATATGTGTATGTTTTTTTGGATATATTTATTTTGCATTATTTGAATCTACTTATACAAAGTAAATGTACTTGATATATGTATATTTAAATCAATTGAAATTACACTCAACTATATAATATTGTTTATTATTGAATAAATATGCTTATCTTATCATTTTGATGTATTTCTGGACTTCAGATTCTATTTGTTGTTCTTGATGTAGGTCAACCAAATGAGCTACCTGCTTTATTGTTACACACTACTATCCAGTTTTCTAAAAATCATTCAGAATGGAGTGAAGAAAATGTGCAAGAATATGTTCTTAATCATTTAAAGTGCCTTATTGATAATGTACCTGAACCTTCTTATATAAAATGTATTAAGTGGCACACATCTCAGGTATTTATTTATTTGAGTTTTTAAGTGTGAATAAATAAAATTGAAAACATAGTTCTTTTTATTTTAATTTTTTTCAAAGTTTAAATTATCATATTTTTCTGTATATAATGTACTGTGATATTTGCAAGGCTTTTCTTCCTAGTAAAAGTAAAAGGTGTTGTATAATCCGCAGCATATTTTTTTGGCGAATAATCTTAAATGTGTACTGCTGATAAAGTGATGTCGCATAAAATAAAAAATACACTTAATAATATAGAACTGTACAGAGGGTAATGTGTGCCAAACTGGCTTAATGGTTCAGAATGCATTTCCATGACGATATTTTTGTTTTATGATGTAAGGCGATGTATGACATGCACAAAATTCATTTTGTGCGCAACCCTTGAAGTGTTTAATTATTTTTTTACGAAATTAAGAATTTGTTATATTAATGTTTCCGTTATTGGAAATTTTTGTTTGGTCAACCAACAAAAGATCTTATAATTACCTATAAAGGGTTACTAATCATGTGCCTAATCAGTTTGATTCATATATCCCAGAGTATTTATGGCAGAGAAATCATATAGAAAATACAGTAGAAGATTTCTTCAAAGCCCTTAAAACCGTTCCTTCTTGGCTGGGGGATTTGTTGAAATTTCATTTTCATTAAAATTTTATTCAGAGGGATTATTAGAAATTCAAATTTTTATAAAAAATATATGTTTTTATACATAAATATATACACATCTTTAAGTGTGGTTTATTGCATGTTTCATGTTAGTGTTAGATTGTGCAGCACTGAAATTTTTTAAAGATGGGGATCACACACCTGATTAATTAAAATTCGAGTTTGAATGAAATTTAAATTTGTTAATGTTAGAAGTTTAGCTTTATTGTCCGGTTGTCATTGTAGTAGGTAATGCTACACTGAAGTTTTTTTAAGGTAGGGTCCACTGCTCAGTATATTAAAATTCGAATTTTAATAAATAATGCTATTTGCTAACATTAGAAACTTAGCTTTATTGCCCAGTTGTCATTGAAGTTTTTTTTAAGGTGGGTGCCATTGCCTGGTATATTAAAATTGGAGTTTTAATGAAGAAATTGTTTCTAGTTGTTAGAATTTGAATACTTATATAGTACTTAATTATAAAATATTCAGAATCTTGATATTTGGAATTCGAAATACTGTGGAGTTCCAAAGTTGTAGTTCAAACCAATCAGTATTTAATAAGCGGATATTGCACTTAATGACGTAATTTAGGTTGGCAAGATAGCTGTGCAGCACTAGGTGGGAAAATTGGAAATCTCGCCAACCCTGTACAGTTCCGATTTATTTTACCTTAAAAATATAATAAATTATTAGAAAAATTGTTGCTTCAATCCACCTCATAAATAAGTGTGATAAATTAAGATAAAAGCAAACACTCAGTCATCAAGAATGATTATTCTGAGTGAATTCTAGGAATACTTGTACTTATAGTTTATTAATTTTTAACAAATTTTAAATCAATTTTTTTTTATATATTTTAAATGTGTGTTTGTTTTTCGTTTATAATGAAAGCAAAGAAGTTGATTATCTTTTAACTCTTCATGCTTTATTTTTCATGTAACTGTAACATTTTATCATCATTTTTCATTTGCCTTATCCATAATTTTTAGTTTAAAGTCTGCAGTGTAGTTTAGGTGCTTTTGCTTCTACATGATGATATATGAATATTTTCACTGCAAAACATCTCAGATCAAAACAAAATGTGTAAAGGCACTAGATAAGTACAATATCCTTCTGAATAAACAAATTTGTTCTTAAACATAATTGGATAAAACTGGTTAAAGCTGACATATATTTGACAAGTCTTGAAAATTTTCTGCTCGATCTAATTATTTATTTATTTATTTTTTTATTTAACATAAATGAAAATTTTTCAAGAATTGTTCCTAATTTAATTTTTTTAAAGCTTTATTCAAAGCTTTTCTGATGGAGGATGTTTTTATCAGTTTATCTGCAGGGGCATATAATACCCAACATTCACCTTAAAAGATCCTGTGCAGCACACTTAGTCAGGAGTGAAGAATTAAGTGAAATAACTATATCAATAACATAAATAACATAACTCAGTTTTTAAACAACCTGCCATTATCACACATAATATTCTAATTTTAACTAATCTAGTTATATAATTCCACAAGACACACTAATATATATATATATATAATCTCAAATATTTCCCTACTATACTTAATTAAAATTGAATTATACAAAATAAAAACATTCATCTTATCATCACTAACTGAAGTTGGTGTTGGTTGAACAGTAAATATAACTTTTGTAAAATATAAATTTAGTTTCCCAATTAATTTCACAAAATATAAATTCCAACAAATAACGCTTCAAATTATAATTTTAGAAAAATGTAACATACAAATTAATTTTTAAATGGTTAGAAAGTAATATTATCACAACTTTTTGAAGATAAATTAGAAACGAATGAAATATATTGCATAATCTGCTAATTGTTACTAAGAATCCAAACAAATTTCATGCCAATTGAAATACATTATAAAATCTAAGGTAACTAACTTTCATGTCAAATGAAAGAGTCCATTTTGGTGTAGTAAGTTTTCAGTTAACTTGCATAAAACATCCCTTCTAAGAGGTAGAATTTATTGGTAAAATATTATAATTTTGTACATTGTAACAAGTATAAAATAATATTATATAATTTTTTTTAAAGTCTGTTGTGTAGGATTGATTTGAAGAGTTCAAAAATACTAAACATATACAATCTTCTATGTATACAATCTTCTTTAGTGATTTTTCTCTTCTTAACTCCTTGAAGAAGGAGTTTTGTATGGCAAAAACTGGTGAAAAATAATCAAATTCTTTTTACAGAAAATGAATTGGTATAATGTAAATTAAGTTTTTAGTAGTTTGAAGGAAAAATCTGCATAGTGGAGCTATCTGTGGTAAATGAATTTAATTATAGTGTAACCTTTTAACTACAGTTTGATTGGAATATGTATTAGACTAGCATTAAAATAAAATAATTTGTAATATGATAGTGTTTGTATGGGACATGTGTATGTGTAAATATTCTACACTAACTTTTATCCATTTCAGATATGGACAAATCTATCAAATGGTTAATATCTTACAATAGTATAAATATTTTGAAAAAGAAATTTCTGAAAAAAATCTCACCATATATAAAAAAATTTTCAAATATTTGAAGGGAAAATATTTTTTAAAACAAATATGAATTTTATATTAAAAAATTTCCAGAATTTTTTTTATTGGTAACAAATAAAATCATCAATTATAGGAGGGAGGAAAAACTAAAGCTGTGATGAGATTGTTTTTTGTAACCATTTTTATTTGTTATTTCAAAAAATTAATTCTGAAAATGTTATCTATTTTTATAGAAATGCATGAATGTGGTGCTGTATGTTTTATTTTCAGTGTATAAAACTAACTGATTAAATAAGTTTAAACATGAAAAGATTTATTTCATTCTGTTCCATTCCCTCTCTACAGGTGACTGATGCTTACATTGACAATCCTGGTTGCATTGTTCTAAATGAACATCCCTGCCTCATTTGTGGAGGGGACAGCTTCACTGAATCTAATTTCAATGGTTGCATTACCTCTGCTTTAAGGGTTGTAGAGGAATTATTAAAGTGTGTTACTATCGCAAAGTGCAATAAAAACAGCCAAAAAGTAATTTAATGTGATAATTGATCATACTATGTGTTAAAACTTACTCCAGTGAGCTCTTATAAAATACAGTTACATGTATTCAAGGAAAAATGTATCTAAAAATGTTTTTGTGGTTTTTAAAAATTGCTTTTCAATGTGTTATAAATTTTATTCCTTTTTTTTTTTTTTTTTTTTTTTTTTTTTGTTATTGCAAGAGTTGATGATTCTATTGTGTGTGCAACTTTATTTCATTTACTTTCATGAAATAATATTTATTAACTGACATTAATAAGTCAATATTTTCTGTTTGTTGTTTCTTAAATTTGGCCTTAATTATTTAATATCTTACAAAATATTTAAAACCGACATATTCTGAAGTAACAATTCTGAGTTTAATTTTTTTGTAGTAAAATTACCAATTCTTATATATATATATATATATATATATATATATATATATATATATATGTTTTGAATGTTTAGTTGATTTGAGAAATTGATTGCCTTTTGTTAACTCCTTCACTATTTTAAGTATTTAAAATTACTTTCTTTAACTGAGAAAATTTATTTTTTAAACAATAATTGAAAATTATTTTCATGATTATAAAAAATATTTTGATTATAGAAATGATGTTTATCATTTTTACTCTCAATAATTGGTAAAAATTTAAATTTCTAAAAATATTCTTTTTTATTATTATAAATCTAAATTAAAATAAATATTATTTAAATTAAATTTATGGAGATAATGAAAAGTATTGCAAAGCGTTGAAACTAATAAAATTAAAGTTTTAAAGAAAATTATAATAAATACATATAGAATATTATTCTTCTCTTAGTAGAAAAGCATTCTTATTGAGAAGTATTGTATATGTCTTCTGAAGAACATTTTTCAAAGATGTTAAGTCAATAAAATATAACTGGATACCTTTTAATATCCAGTTATATTTTATTGACTTAACATCTTTGAGAAATGTTCTTCAGAAGAATTTTCCATCATAATTTTTTTTAAAAAATTGTTCTTAAAATCTTTTGTTATGAAGATTACTTTGCATTCAGTTTGACTCTCTTCTAGATTGGCAATTTAGTTAAATACATTATAAAAATGAAACACAAAAGTGTAATCAATATTGTCTTCATTGTGTAGTTAAAACTGATTTCTGAATGCCACTAATAGCAGTGCACAGTAACTAACTAACTTCTGCCAATGTATGTGGAAACAATTTGACTGATTGCTTTGAGGAAGTTAAATTTTATTATAGTTAATAGTTTTCTACTTTGTTTCCTTTCTCTACACTGAAATTTATAGTTTTTTATATGTTAAAATAACTTTAGAAAAATCATATGTGTTCATTTTTTATTCAAAATTGCATTGTATCACAAACTATAAAATTGGATAATCATTTTGGTTACTACTGTAAAAATGAATAGTAACCAAATTAAATGTATTCAGTTTTCTTTATACTGTTCTGACTACATTTAAATCAACTTAATTGAAAAAGTTGAATTTCACCTAGTTTAAAATGAAGTTCAAATTCTTTTACTTTATAAGATTGTAATTTTATATTACAAATATATTAAACTTATTGATTGATTTTTAAGGAAATCTATTATGTGTGGGTATGTATGTGTGCTTCTTTTTTATTTATCTTTTATTTATATTAAATGTGTACTAATTTGTGAAGGTTAATCATACTTAATAAGTTAATCTGAGCAAAATCTCTTAATAAAAATTCAAAATTAATTTATGATACTTATTTTATACTCATTAAATATATTCAGTTATGTGTAATAATTTAAATATTTTAACAATTTAAATTTTTATGGGTGCAATTAGGAAGTTTTCACTGGAGTGATACATTAATGAATCTAGTCATGTAAATTTATAGATGAGAAATATTGTAAAGAGGCGTTTCATTAACAGTATATTTTTCCAAAATATCTCATTGATTGAAATAATTCCCAGTTTTCATTGAAGTTAGGGAAATGTTTTCTACATTTACTAGTAAATTATTACAAATAAATAAAGGAATTTTCCTTTGAGAAAACTGACTTTTTGTTTTGCTATCAGACTTACATTAACATATAGAAAATCATTATCAAAATTCTCAATTATTTAAATTTATTAAAATCAGTAAAAAATAATGATTAAGTTATTATTTTTAACATTAATTAGGTTATTAAAAATATTCGAACTTTCAATAAAGTGTTCAGTAAAAAAAAACTAATTCTGTTTAAATATTTATATAAAAACTACCCTATCATATCTGAATCAAACAAATCGTAATGTTTTTAACTACTTGATTTTATCGAAATGTATTTTGCATTCACATTCAAAATACATTTTGAAATGAATGATACAATTTTATCAAATATAAAGCATCCCTGGAAATAATAAAACTAGCAAGTTCAAATTAAGACCAGCATCTTCATTCATTTATTCTGTGGAAGTAAAATATTTCAGCAGGATTGCTATTTACAAATTTTTAAATGTTTATTGAAGCATTTTTAAGGAATTAGAACATAAGTTTGTGCAGTTTGAATTAAGTTGAAACCAGGAATTTCTGATTTTTCAAAATATTCAACAAGGTTCATTCTAATTTTTTATGGTTACTATATAAAATATTTTCCTTTCTATGTTTTGTTCCATCTAATTTCATTGTCTTTTCAATTAAAACATATTTATTTTTTGTAATTTTTACCATTAATGTCATATATAAAAATCACATTAAAAATAAAATTTTACAAATATTTTGTTTAAAAAATTAAAAATTTATTATTTTTCATGTTTTTTTTTTAATGAATTTTGATACATTATATTTTTAACAATTTAATTGTGTGCTTAATTTTTTCTATAATAATGCATGCAATATCAATCAATATCAATATTAATATGCAATATCAATTGCTTATATTTAGCATAAAAAATCTAGCTTATTTATATGATGTTGCAGCAACTTCAGTAATTTACTTTAATACTTATTTGCTACTTCTCTTTCATTTAGCTTGTGTTCTGGTATTTTTTCTTCAATAGATATATTTTCCTCCAAGAAATTAGTGAAACAAATGAGTTCTAGACTAAGATTCTAATCATAATTTTGGGTTACTTTAATTCTTTATCAAGGAATTTTATTTATTATCTCTCAATTATTCACTATATTTCTATCAGAAAAGAAGTATATAATAAATTGTAAGTTTCTGATATTTCAATAACCTCATTTATTAAAAAAATGTTTTTTTTTTTGTTTGTTTGTTTGTAGTTTATTAAAACTTTTTATTATGTAAAAGATTATTATCTTCTAAAAGAGATTGTCTTAACGACATTTCAAATGTAATGCAAAATGTGTTTGCGTGTTTATCAAATTACTTTATTGGCTGCAATATGGCATGAAATTAAAGTAATTCAAGGGATTATTGAGTAAATTTCTACCCATTGGATTTTATTTGATAACTACTTGAAAATAAATTTCCTGCTAATAGTGATGTGTTTTCTAATGGAAATTGTCATTGACCTCTGATATAGTTGTATTTGTTGCCTTATAATTTTAAATTATTTAATAACTAATATTTATGGAATTTAATTATTAATCTTAATGAATGATTATAATTAATTTTTATGTTCATGTTCATTTTTATAAAATATTTTTCTCTAGGAAATAACTTCAATTCAAACATTTCCATCCATTAAATTTAATGAAGGCATTATTTTTTTGTCCAATACTTGAAATACATCTGAAAAAAATAGTACAAAAATCTCTTGGAAAGCTCTTAAGATATATGTCTGCATGTTTTGAAGCCATTTGAATGTTTTAAACCTTTAAAAATTAAAAAATGTAGTAAAATGAACGAATTTTCAAGAATATTTCAATAATTTATATAGATGAATAAATCATTCATTATTGTCATATATTTATTATTTTTAAACAAAGTAAGAAATTTTGATAATCTGAAACATCTTTTTCTTACAAAGTTAATTTTTTATTTAATCTCTGTCAAGCTAGGTATATCAATAATTTGGAAAGGTAGACAATTTATGGAGAGGTAGGTTTTTAAGTAAATTTAAGATTAAAAAAAAATGTTTAATGCTGTATATTGACATAATTATTTTTAAATATATTCATATAATTTGATTAAAATATGGCTAAGATTTATGATCAAAAATCTAAATTTTAAAGGTGTTAAATTTTTACTCTAACAAAATTGCATATATTCACTGTAATAGTAGATTCTCTTTTTTGAGGGGAAGGGGGAGTATTTTGCCAGTGGAAGAATATTTAATAAATGTGCCAAATAGTATTTGATATTTAAATGCTATCAAAATATTTTATTCTCATTTGATTTTCTCCACTGATTTACTTATTTAAAATTCCTTAAATTTTAAAGAATTTGAAGTTTTTAATTCAATCAGAAATATAAGTTTGTTCTTAAAAAAGAGAGAGCTAAATATAAACTTTTAAACATATATTTAGTTTGCTAACTTCATCTGTATTGTAATTTTAAAAAAATGTTTATATTATGAATCATTAAAAAAATTACTATATTTAATTTTGTGAGGTTTTTAAATACATGTTTTTTATGTTTTTCATTTACTCTCATATTTTTTATTAATTATCTCAAAAAATCGTTGCAACAAACAAAAATGAAAACTATATGACAGTTTTATATATAAATATTGTAGTCAATTGAATTGAATCTATCTCCATATTTATATTTTGTTGTAACTTAAATATTTAATTTCTTGAAATACATCTGAACTTACATTTGAAATTTGGGGATTTTTCCATGTATTTTGGAGAAGCAATTTTCATTTTGTTCTCTATCACAAATTTTTCTCAATGTCTTTTAAACATATTTATATAATTTTATTATTAAATTTGCGAAGTGTATTGTATCTTTTTTATTGAATGTTTTGAATAAAAAAATTTTTTTTCATTTGTTCTCTTTTGTTAACTGTTATTAGAGAGTAAGGAGTACTGTAAGGAGAAATATTTTCCCTTTTTTATTAATGCAAATTTATGATAATTAAGTACTTGGATATGTTTGTATTTATGTGTGATAGCATTTTATTTTTATTTGTTGTATTTAAGTGAAGAATTTTGCAACTAAAGACATTTTTCTGTTTTTAATCTTTAATAGTATAAACATTTTAACTAAAATCTTTTCATGAATAGCAATAAATTATTCAACTTTTCAATGCTGTTGATATTCATTGGAAAGAAAGAAATTATTTACGTAGAGTTATAAAGAAATTTTAAAGAGGAACTTAGATTTCTTAAATGTTAAATACATATAAGTAGTAAAATGTGATTATTGTATATTAGCTTTTGTAATGAATGTGATAAATCCTCTCAGAACATAAATCTTAATCAAAAGTGCTATTCTAAACTTCATACTTTTTTACACGTTTATCAAAAATTTCTTTGGTTTTTATATACTTTTGATTACAATGCTTAAAAGTGTTCAGATACCAAAGAGTACAATGAACAATGTTAGTAAAGTGCATTAATTTTATTAAATGATTTAATAAGAAAAAAAATATTAGTCTTATGTAAATTATGGAATTTCTTAAAAACTGATACATGCTGTTAGAACTAGTTGTAAAGTTAAGAGCTTAATTTGTTATGTGTTGTTCTTATAGAGTTATTCAAATATTTATTGTTGCATCTTTTTTAATAGTCATATAGTATAGAAATAAATAACATTGCCTTAAATCATACCTGTCTGTAAACAAAGTACTTATTTTTAAATGATAAAGCTTTTTATAACTTGTGATTTTCATTTGTATTATATAAAATAAAATGTACATGATGTTTTTTTCCTTTTTTATTAGGAAATAAAATTGTTGCATAAAACTGCTTTTTATATATCATTATCAATGAAAAAAATATAAAAATATTTTTGCTATTTTTAACTATAAATATATATAGAATGTATTATAAAATTATGAGATTTATGTATTTTTTGTGATTTTAATTACAAGTAGTAACAACAAAATATTGTGAATAACATTTTCAGAAGATACAAAAATCTGACTTATTTCATATTTCAATTTAACAAAGTCTTAAAAATGTCCTTAATTTCTCAATCACAATATTTTTTTCTGTGCAGCATTATGAATTTCTGCACAAAAAGAAATGAAAAGCTAATATAAAAGAAAGTTCAAATGCTAATGTAAAGGCTATATTATCATTTATACTTTTGTACAACAAATTTAAATCTGCATATGATCTTGAAAGAAAAAATGATGTAAAAGTAATCATTTTGAACGTATATTTAAAATTTTGTAGGATGATAAATATTTAAAATTATTAAGTAAGAAAATACATTTTAGGAATAATGATTATTATGTTTTATGAAGATACTTGATAATTCTAAAAAGCTGCCAGTAGGTTTTATTGTAAAATGAAATTTCGTCTTATAACTTAAGAGCTAAAATTCTTTTTTTTATTTCTTGTCATGTTATTTATTGATCAAACTATATTTTTTGGCAGGAAAATAATATAATTAATAATGTAAAAAAATAAAAAATTATTTTTATGAACATTTTTTTATATTTACAAATGTAGTACAATGCTAAAAAATTGAATATTTACAAATTATAAAATGTATATCAACAAAGACCATTATCAGCCTAAATTTGTCTATTTTTAACACAGAACTATTAAATTCATTTTTAAATAATTCCTCACTGAAAATTTTCAAAAACTTTCTAGGGAAGAAAATTTAAAAATTCAATTAATAAAATAACCTCTAATTTTTTTTATTGTATTAATGTAGAAACAATTTCTGATTTATTCTATATATGAATGCTTCATTTGCCAAATCAATTAACTCCATAAAACAAGAAATTAAAGAAAACGATAAAATTTTTGTATAAGGTTTATTAAAACTAATGTACATTTCATTTAAATATGTTTTTTTGTGATTTTAATTCTTATTTAAAAATAAATTAGTTTAAATATATAAAATTAAATATTATGTACACCTAATTTTCTTCAAGTTTATTAAAATTCAGAAAATGGAGTTAATCGATTTGGCGAGTGATACATCTGTATTTGAATTTATAAAAATTAAAATTATATTTTGGAAAGTAGTCATTGAACATGTTTATTCCATTTGCTATCAATTGCTTAAAACACAAAAATAACTATATACACATTTATATATATATATAAATATGTTTAAGAACATAAAGTTATTTCTGAATATATTAGTTATTTTAAAATTATATATATATATATATTTTTTTTTTCTAAAATAGTCAGTTACAAAACTTGTGACCAAAGGATAAAACTAAAAGTATTGAATGTAAATATTATGAATTACAGTAATACTGTAATACATTTATTTTAATATGAGATACAGAAAGATTAATAATAAATTTTCCACTTATTTAGTATGACATAAGTAAAATTAATTGATGTTGGTTTTAACAAACATTTAGTATTATTCATGTTACTTAACTCTTATCCTTTTAATTGAATGATAATTAGTTAAATGAAGTAAAAACTGAATACACTTAAAATTACAATGAATCCAAATTTTTAATTGTGTTTCATAAAATTAAAAATTTCTATTTTACTAATTAAGAAAATTTTTTATTATTTTTAATAACTAATATTATTCATTCTTTTATTCGAATGAATAATAAATTTTTACATTATGTCACTTTAAGAGATCTAATTAAATTTACATTTTTTTTACAAAGTTAATAAATCTTGAAATTTCAAAATTAAATTAAGCATTTCTTAAAAAATTAATAATTTTAAATCATACATCAATATTTTACTCCTCTAATGAATTTTTGTTAAATTTATTAGATTTTTGTAATAAATATTTGTTTTAGTTATATAAATGCAGTTCCACAATCTTTAAAACAATCAAATTACATGACTCTGAATTTAGATCATATAGTACAATATTTTTAAACTCCATTTTATTTTACAAGATTATGGAATAGCAATAATAAAATTGATATAAAAATTCCCATGATCAAAGAAAGAGCTTTTTATGTGTACCAAATAGCACTGACACTCGACTGTAAACATCCTATACACTTATTTTTTTAAATATCTATGGCCAAGTTTTGATTTTAACATCCACTGTAAAATTGCCTTCTAAGAAGATTCTTACAGCTATTGGATCACTTTTCATAGTCAAAACAAGGTTAAGACCATGGTAACCTAGAGATTAAAGCATCAACCTTCTATCCAGAAGGGCTGGGCTCGATTCCTAATGCCGCCAAAGACTCACCGAGTACATGGGATACATGTGCTCGCTAAATCTGTAGAATCATAAGTCCTGTGGCCAGTTGTTTTATAGTTACCATGGGAGGAATAATCTGGAGAAAAATTTTCTCCTCCTGTTCAAATTGAGAAATTCTATCCTCTGGTGGTGCCATCTATTGGAGGAGACTTAGAGCAAAAATATATTTTCACCTTCACATGGTGCTTTGGTTAAAATGAAAGATGCACACCTCTGACTTAATTTCACATAGCCGTCGGTTAGCGAGTTTGTCTTGTCTAAGTGTATAAATAACAACAACAAAACAAGGGCAGTAACCTAGAAACTCTTAAGCATCCACCCGCAAGTATTGTTGATCAAAGTGCAAAAACTAGTTCCCGTTCTTCAGCAGTAGATAGGGTTGAAACCAGGACTTGAGTAAAACAAATAACTTGATTCATGATCAAAGGAATAATTGTTTATTTGAATTAAAGTAATAAGATTTGAGGGCAGTCATTTAAAATTAAAGTTGTGGTGACATATTCACCTAAATATTTTGAATAAATGTAATTTATTTCAAAAACACAAAAATTTGAATAAATTTTTGTGTTACTGAAATAAATTTCAAATATTTAAATACTTTTATAGAAAAATTTGACTAAAAAATTGAAACTCAATGCATTAACACTTCTTAAAATAATTTTTTTCTTAGTAAAATTTTGAAAAATAAAATCTTTTATTTGACATATCCTAAAAATTCTTGCTTGCTAAACATCCAAAACTTTTCAGAAATGTTAACAAAATTGATATTTATAATAATATTTTACATTATTAAGAGGAAAACTTCATTTGAACTTAAGATTTTTTTAAGTTACTTTCAAAAATTAAAAACTTTACTATTAAAAAAAAAAACTAACATTGTAAGATGGCAAAAAATGCTTTCTTATTCTCTCAGTTTATGCATTCTTACAATTATGAAAAATTTAAAAAGGATGCATATATATATTTACAAAATCATTCTTGGAACCATCAATATTTCCTTGTTTTGAAATGCATATCTCTTTTTAAGAATTTTTTAAGAAAAAATATAAATAAATTATATAAATAGGTGTATAACAAGTTCTGTTACACTCAGGATAATACATAAAAAATTGTGAAATATTGATTTAAATAAAAGCAACTGAACAATAATTGTAAATTAGATATTAAACTAATAAATTAGATAACAAAAATTTGTTTCAAATATAGATAAGTATTAATTTACCAATATGATGCTAATGCATATTACATTAATGAACAATTTTAATATTGTAAAAGTAATCCATTTTTTTCCTTAATAAAATGTTTTTTTTTTAAACAAAATATTTGAATTTTTTAATAAAGTTTATTTCTTGAACTTTTTAATTTCAAGGTCCATTTCCTGAACATTTTAAGAAACAATTGAAATTCTTGGAGAATTCAATACATTTCTCAGACATGGAAGTTTGCTTTGTACAAATTCGATTGGATATCTATCAAATACGGTTTGCATTTTAGAACTTATCATGGATTTAAATTAGATAATTCTTGTATCTGTATTTTTATGCTTCGAAATTTCTTATTGGCACTAGTAGTAATCTTGTTCTTAAATGATATTTAAGATCGCAATCTATGTGCATATTTATTGAGAAATTATTTTTATAAGTTAGTCTGAATTATTTCTTTATTTGAAGTGTATGATATGGTTTTTGGATTTTACATGTAAAATAATTATTCGAATTATTCATCTTAAAACTTTATTAGAATAAAGAAAATTTCTAGGAAAACAGATATCTGTGAGTAAAAGTTTGAAAATAATAACCAAATGTTTCAGAAATTATAATACATGATTTATTATATTATACAGAATATATAAATAATTTTGCTGAAATTAAAGTTTCTTTGTATGATAAAATTGTAGAATTTTTTTCAAGTTATATAACAACTAAAAATCTTGTACTTTTTAAAAGTTGTTTAAAATGTAAACACAGAAATAAGCAATTTTCACAAAAATTTTTGAAAGGTATTTCTATTTCTGATTGAATGTTTGATTTCCAATAAAGCCTTATAAGCTTTTTATTTTAATCTGAATGAATGATGTTAATAAAAAATAAATCAATAAAAACTAAGATTAGATGGGGAAAAAATAATAAATGCAACCAAACACACAATAAACCTTAATCTAGATTTGTATGATACCACTTTTATATTTCGAAACTGGTGCGAAATCAAATGGAGGTGAATTCTACCTGTTTATGCTCATAAAAACTTCCTTTCAAAGTATTCTTATGGTAAAAGAAAAAAAATTTATATTATTTTTATGGCAAAAAAAAAACTCTTTATAGTATTTTAATGGAAGAAAAAACTTTGTTATGCTTTAATAAAAACTAGTTTAAGGTGCAGTGAAGAACTGTAGAATGAATGCTGAAAAAGGAAATGTTAACTTTCATAAAATAACCTGGACAAAAGTTACATTGTAAAAGTTTTTGAAAAAGTTTTTCTTAGTCCATCAGATAATTGAAATGTTGGTTGTTTTATTGTACTATAATTACTTTTTACTAATGATTACTAATTCAATTTACAAAGCAAAGAAATTTACATGTATAAGTTGATGTCTATAGATTAATAAGGTTAGATTGAACAGATTCGTTCTTCTTTCTAAGACAGTTCTATAGAAAAATATCATGCACTTCTCAAAAATTTTTTATCACTGTTGATAAAGTATAAAAACATAAAAATTCATAATTCAGAAAGGAGTTTTAATGTAATCTAAACAAAAATTAGTAAAGTTGTTAATAAAATACACACAAGGCATTTTGAAAACAATGTATGCTAATAAACTACTTATAAATGACACAAAATACCATAAAATGAATATGCTGTCTCACTCTAAAAAGTTAAAATTACTTCACAATAGGTAATAAAGGTAAAAAATAATCTTTTATATTCCAACTTTTGATAATTTTAAAAAGTGTCAAAAACTTTATGCAGTTGTATTTGTTTTGTTATGAAAGTTCATTGAATAACTTTTAATTATAGGAATTCAAATTGAAATCAAAAAATATTTTCTTTAACATTATTTTTCAATAAAGCGTCCAAACGTTAAAAAATTCCCTATCAATCCTTCATCTTATGTCAATATATTGACTATTAAGTAGAAAATATATGCATTCAGTAACATATTAATAACATTATAAATAAATAAAATATATTTACACAAATTACTTTAACAAGATTAAACTTTAAAAATTTAAAAAAATAATAAAGAGACTGTCTTATTTTCAGCAATTATTGACTCACTTACTAAAATTTGATCAAAACTAAGGCTTATTTAAGTAACTAAAATAACAAATCTGTCTTAGAAAATATCAGACTTCTAGAACTTTTGCTCTTACCAACGGTTCTTTGATTAGATTGTGAATCATTAAAAGTCTTTAATACACATATCTAATTCAAGAAAATATCATAGAAGAGCATGACAAATTATCTAATTGCATTTCCAAAATAAATTGTCACAGATAAAAGTGCTGTTAATGTTCTAGGACAATGTGGCATGTTTCTCACTAGAGTTCAATTTTGTGTGCAGGTTTCAAATTCATACAATGGCCATATAATCCTTTTCCATAGCATAGATATTCTGTCAACTTCCTTTTACTTTCATTAGACATTTGATAAATATCCAGCTCTCCAGCTTCACCAACATAATTATGACACATTTCTTGCAATCTTAAAGCAAAATATCAATGTCAAAAGTTATTGCACAAAACTGTTAATTTCATAATACAATATTTTACATTACATCTTCTAAAACATCAACATTCAAATAAGTATCTTTTATAATATTTAATGAATTTTTCAGAAGAATTGTTCTTTCCTTTTTTCTTTAAATTATTAACAAACATTTATATTCTTTATGATTTCTTATATTTTTAGTATTTTGTGTTTCTGTTAAAAATTAAGCAAAATACTTTCAATGGAAATTAAGACATAATTAAAGTGTAAAGTACAGCAGCAAATGGTTACTTTATTTCAATATTATATTTGTATTTAAAGAAAGGAAATACATATACAAAAGCAAAATAGATAATATGTCCAAGTATCAACCAAGCATTTTAAATAACCATATCATAATTTCTTGAATTACCATGAGAGAAAAATTTTCAGTGTGAAAGCACAGAATTTTATTTTAAATTAATACTTTATTTAAATCATTATTAAGTGCAACAAAATTAGTAAATATCATTCAATTTTTTATAGATCATTTTATAAAGAGTATCCAGTATACAAAATCCATTACTATTTAATTATTTTATTAGATGCATGAAATATTACTGTAGATCATTTCTGTAATAAGTTTTAATTGTATTAATTAATGTTTGAAATTTGTTATCTTAGGAATAATTACTAATTCCTAAAAAATTCTGATTTGTAAAGTCTTAATGTAACTTAATTGGGAAGTTAATGAATTCTTTAAATGTAAGCTGACTTTTCAGTACAGAATCATTTGCGCATTAAAAATCGGTAGTGAAAATAATAAATGGATTAAATTTACAAATTTTTACATCTAGAACTATAAAAAAAAAATCTTTTTTTCATCTAACAATTATGGATAATGCTAATTATCCTAAAATCTTTGTCAAACATTACCTGTGAGGCCACCTTCCTCCCATTTGAGTCATGCCCATAACTTTTTCTGTTTCTAATCCAGGTCCCGAAAGTCTGTTCATCCCATCTACTTGTTTTGCTCCATATCTGAAATGAACACATTTAATTTTGCATGATATAAATACTTAAATGGCAACTTTTGAACAGTCAACATTTCAATTTTTTTAGAAAAATGTGTTTCGTAATTTATAAGGACTGTTATTAAAATTATTTACCCATCAAAACCTTTGTTACAAGTTTCTTCAATAATATCAATAATTTCATATTCCTTCAAAGACCTTCGCTTACCATTCTTGCTTAGTTTTATTTGTTCATGCATAATTGAGGTATATAACTGAAAATTAAATAGAGTAAAATGTAAGTCAAACATAAAAATTCAAAATATATAAAAGCAAAATGATTTATAAATCTAAGTTTTCTGCTATATTAAATGTTTTGTTAAAAGTATAAGGACTAAGCAGGAGATCAAACATTAATGCTTTTAAAAAATAAGTTTTTATAATACATATGTTTATGTATTAAATTTTTATTTATTCAGTTCTTTTAGAATTTTCTTATATAAAGGATAAGCATTGAGGTAAAAACAATAAAACTTGAAAAATACATTATTTTTATTACTTGAAATGCAACTGCAAGGCACGCATCACATTTCAAATGGGATGGCATGTGATTACTGTTTGATTCTTCTTCAGATAACTTAGGCACACTCAAGGAGATTTTTTCACCCATATTCTCTTCACTTTCTCCAAAAACTATGTAAGAAATTAAAACAAAAATTATTTACCATATTAAATTATAATAAAAACAAAATAGAAAATACTTTAGATGATACGGATCCTTATTTCATAAATAAAAGTTCAGATGTGTATTTAAAAAAAAAGTTAATGGAAAATATATATTATATTTAAAAATAAAGAATTCACAAATAATAAGATGAATTTTTCAGTGTACCATATTTATTGAAAACTTGAAAATGAAAGGAAACCAAACAAAATGATTAGAAGTTCATAAAAAAAATTAAAAAAATAAAAATCTGAACTGAAAAAAAACTTCTTGGGGATTTCAAAGGATTCAGATTTTATCATATAATTTGTTTGGAAACTAATTAATGCATTCTCAACTAGAATTTAATTTCATAAGGGCAAGAAAAATTTATAATTTCACAAAATTGCATTCTTAAAATTATACTCAAATTTAGATTAATCAATGTAACAATTAATTTAAAAAGCTCAAAATGAAAATAATTGAAAATGTACATAAGTTACTGAAATTTAATATGATACATTTGGGTAAATTTTAAATTTAGTTTAAAAAATTCCTTTTTTATTCAGTATAATTTGGAAAGTTTACAAAGGAGATAGAGGAACATGTATATTCACAGGAAAATTAGGTAGATAAAATTGGAAAAATGTTTCATATAGAAAATTTAAAATAACTCCATTAAATGTTTTTTGCTACCATTATTTAGAGCATTATTGTATAGTAACATAAAATAAAATTGTTTATAACATATGGCAAACTAATAAATTCACATTTGCATTTTCTGCATAATCATAAAAATTGGCACTTAGATAAGGTTATGATTTTTTTTAACTATTTTTTGAAAATGTAGAAAAATTCACAGCATTATGTCATATACACAACATTATACATAATTATACACAACAGACATAAACATAGGTAAAAACATCCAATCATCCAATTTTATACAATAATTTTCGCTTCTTAACTTTATATTTAAATATTTAACTTATTTCAGATACTTATCCATTATCTTAGGTACTATAAATAATTAAAAAAGTCAAATAGTATGCTTTTTTATTAGTATTTAATTTTTTATTATAATTTGGTATAAAATTTTAATAATAAAGGTCTAAATCTAATCATTTTAAATTCAGTTATAGGAAAGAAAAAATGTTATGTGATGCAACCCACCCACATTTCAATCTTATTTAACACATATATTTTGCTTTTTTAAAAAAACAAAAGACAATATCAATTTGTACAGAATTGGCTAAGGCCTAAGTGGCAGTGAGGTAAAAAAAAATGCACTAAATTGGCTTATTGTGTCAAAATATTTTCTCACATTCGTAAGACATGGCTTTCTTTTTATGACATAACATGAATGAAATTTGTTTTGTGTGCTAGTTATCCTTAAAGCATTAGATTAGTAATTTATTTTTATTTGATTCAAATTTAAGCTTTTAAATGTTTGACTTACTGTTTATATTTTGAAATATTTTTTAAATTAAATTTTTGAATATTAGTTGGCAGTGAAATTTGTATTTAAACTTTCTTTATAAACTTTATTTTAAAAGTTTATAAAATAAATAAATTTTCATATTGTTTTCAGTATTTTGAATTATTACTTAATTTACAGAATATATATGTCTCACAGAAAATATGTGGCAACATATTCCTTCCAAGAACATCGTGGCAGAATTTTTGGCAGTTATAAAATCTGCTGTTTGATCAGTGCCAATGATTTTGCAAACAATGATTAGCCAAGTTATTTTACTTTATGTACTTAATTAATATTGATGTTGTAAGGGATAATTATGATATATAATAATATTTTTTTCAAATTTATATTTAGATAGATTCAGAATATAGTAATGTTAATTAATTAGAAACTATAGTTTTTATATAAATGTATGTTTATTTTATTATTATACCTTTATTTCCTGGTTTAAATCAAGAATAAACTGCAAAACACAGAAGTTTATTTTGAAACATGTACCACTGCCTGGTTAATTAAAATTTGAATTTTGAATTTTTTATATTTAAAACAACGTGTGAGTGCAAAGTTGAAGATTGAATGCAACTGGTATTTCGTAATAAGATATTGCGAGTAATGATGTAATTTAGGTTGGCAAGATAACTGTGCAGCGCTTGATGTGAAATTTTAAATTTGCACCATACTCACATAGTTACCTTGAATTTTACCAAAGAATTTTGCAAAATTAAATGATAAAAATTTGTTCATAAAGGCAAAAATATGTAAATATTATTCACTAAATTTAAATAAATTCATAAAGATCATGAGATAATAAATTATTTTAATGTTAATTTTCTGTTAAAGGTAAGAAAAATGTCACATTATAGAACAGCTTGATCAACTACATTTCAAACTAATTTAGTACATATATCTTGCTTTTGTAAAGCAAAAAGTCAAGATTGAAATATTCTGAACATTTTTAATACAAAATATGTTAATATTTCATTACAGATTTACATAAATTTCCATTTATCATAAATTAATTTTTAATAAATTTCTTTAATGTTATTGATTGCACTATAGTTAATGGTGAATTCAAAATATTGTAAACAAGATTTGTCATGAAAATAAGTAACAATACAAATATAAACTATATTACAGTTCAATTATACTTGTATAAGAAGATTAGCAGAATTTACTGTTCTGAAAATTATATATTATTTTTAATATCCAATTGAATAAGAATGATTTGAAATTGCAAAGTTTTAAGTAACCAAGTCTATTCTAAATATCATTAAAATTTTGCTTTGCTAGGTGAAATGCTTATTTGGAGAATCTGAAGAGCAGAACATAGTAATTTTAATTTAACATTAACAAATTTCAAATTGATCAGTAAGTACAAGTACATGAATCTACATGATTATAAAATCATATATTAAATTAACTTTCAAAATCAAAACATTACAAAGTCCTTTCATGCTGACCAAGGAGTAATAAAATTTTTGAATCAAAGCACTCTAGAATTTTATGAACTCCATTTAAATGAAAAATAAAACAATCCTAAAATTTTTATCAATCTACTTTCACATAGTAATCAGTCAAATACTATTTTAAATTCTTCAAGAAATATTGCAGTAGATAAATCTTTTGAAGCTTGTCACAAATAATTTTAAAATTCTAAAACTCAAGGCATTCAAAACACACACACACACATATATATGTATGTATGTATATACATATATATCATAATGTACATGAATTGTTTCGTAATTTATGTATGCATAGCTTGGTAATAGTAATAAGATTGAACTTTTTGGATAGGATTACACTTAGTTTGATGTTCTCTTTGCTTTAGCACCGTTAAATAATAATAAATGTTCATGTTCTACATACAAATAAATAAGTGGATGCTTTGAAATATTCAGAATAATTTCTCTTGCAAAATAATAATACAGCTATAAAAAAATCATTCAAAAAGCAATAACTTACAGTTTATAATGTAATTTACAGTTTATACTGAAAATTATTGCTTTTTAGATGATGGAAAAAAAAAAATTCAAATTTTTAGGTGTCTTCTAGAGAGCTAAATTTATCCATGCAAGATATATGTTCCATATTTTGATATATTCATTTTCTCAATATTAAAACCAAATTCTCACCAAAAAGAAAATAGACATATTGTGCTACACAAACACTCAAATAAAAATTTGGAACTATTGCTGAATTTGCAAATTTTGACATAATACTGATAACAGATATGCTATCAGTCAAATTGAACTAATACCAAATAAAGTTTCAAAATCATGCAACCAAGATTGTTAGTAACATACTAACAAAAATGAAAAAAAATATTTTACAAAAATTTTTATTTGATTTAATAACAAAAACAAATTACAACATTTATGCAATAAAGAACAAATGACAGTTTAATTTTGCAGATTTTCAAGCCTCGTTAAGAAATAAAACATCATTTTAATGACAAAAATGACATTGTCCCTGTTGAAGTCACTAAATAAGTTAAGTGAGAGGCTATCACTGAATGGCTCCTAATTCGGGATAGTAACATTAAATTGTTAAATTGAAATTTAGATTATTAATAAATGTACATAAAATAACATCAGTGCAATTGAATCACACCAAATCGAAATTTTTGCCCAACAACGCCTTAATAATAATAAGTATATCTATACACACGTCAAACACAATCTGAAAATAACAATATAGTAAAATGAAAAAGAATTCGATATTTTAACCAAACTAAAAGATATACGTACTTTTTCCAAAACATAAGAAAAAGGACATTAAAATCACTTTTACTTTTTTCGACATTTTTAAAATTATTTTAAAACACAAAGATTATAAATACAATATTGTTTAGTATAAAACGAATATTTGGTTTTATAAACTAATTTGCTTTTTAGTGTACTTTTAAAGTGGTTGTATTAGGGCATTCACTTTTTAAAAAACTTTGTATACTATTCATATAAAAATTATATATATATATATTTTTTTTTTTTTTTTTTTTTAATGTAAGCAACATTAGATTTAATAACGGTGAGAAGTACCCAACTCGTTTGTTAATGTTTACAGTTTTGTTATTTCTTATTTCCAATTACGGCTACAGTTTCGATGATCCCTGGATTTCATCGAAATTTATTTACTGTCATACTTTGCATTTTCTAATTTTTTGTGGAAAAGATATATCATTTAAATGGGTGTTGAAATTTTAAATCAATTAAATAATTATAAAATCTCATTTGTATTGAAAAGTATTTTGAAATTCCATAAGTAAAATATTCTTCAAACTGCTTTTTTAAAAGATTATGAAGTTCGCAGAAGGATGTGTTTGAATTTAAATGATAAGTGAGATGTTTGCAAACAAGTATGTATGTGACATTTTGTGCGCTAAAAAATTGTTTTGCATGAATTTCTGAGAACTTTTTATTATTAAGTGATAGAATAGAAGAATGGGTGTCTCTAGTTCATCTCCTAAATTACTTTACACTGTAGAAAAGAAAATTATTAATGATTTGATTAGCAAAAATTGTGTTGTCGTATTCTCGAAGACTCAGTGTATTTATTGTAAAAAAGTGAAAAAGGTTATTTACATATTTTTATTCTCATTGATTTTTGAATAAGCAATTATAATTGTATTACTTATTCAAAAGTTTAAGTTTTTACTTGCCTTCATTGTTTGCATTGATTTCCTTAATTTTGTAATCTAATACACATTTACATATTGAAAATAGCCTTCCAAATTTGCGTCATGCTTTTGCTTTTAAATTGATCCCACAACACTTATACGGTTTTAATATTTAACACATCTTTCAGATTGTTCATGTTTATCATTAATCATTATTACTTCAAATCATTTATTCATAATTTTGTTTCTTATCGAGATGTTTATGATCTTTCATTCAATGATTTTCAAATTGATCGGGAAAATTTAGGTCGCAGCTGCTTTTTACCAATTTCTGAAACCTTTGATACTTTGGTGGATATCTTTGTTTATCTAGCAACCTGGATTTTAGTATGTTATAGATAGGGAATAATAAGAATTATGAAGAATATTTTGGTCAACCCTACTATTTACATCATCGAAGGTAAATTTAAAACTTTATATTCAATTGTAGGTTTTATTAAAAAATTTTGTGAGGATTGTTGTCTGAATTTTTTTTTTAATATGTTCTACAGATTTTTTAAATTTTCAGGTTGTCTAGTTCTTTTTTAATAATTATTAGTTAAAATTTAAGTTATATTTCATAATTTAAATTTATTTTTTTGTGATTGTTCCTATTTTTATATTAGAATTATTTCTCCTATTTTTCTTAGAATTCTTATTTACATTAATGAAATTTATGTTTTTAGGCTTTCTTTTTTAAATATGTAATGTTTGAAAAATATTTACACTTTTCATTTATGAGTTTAAATCCATAAGCTTTTTACAGGAAGGAATTTGTTCCATAGCAATTATGTCATTTTTGTAACTCTCCTTTGTCACTAAAAAAGTTCAGAAATGGACATGATAAATTAAATGATAACTGCTAATTTTTTAGTAACATAACCAATGTAAAAATTGGAATGTGGATTGTAACTCATTGAAACAAATGAAACTATTTGTTTTCATTAAAAAGATATAAATCCATAAACGTTTTACAGGAAGGAATTTGTTCCATAGCAATTATATAATTTTGGCAACTCTCCTTTGTCTCTAAAAAAGTTCAGAAATGGACAAGAAAAATTAAATGATAACTGCTAATTTTTTAGTAACTGTTGCCCCTATGAAAGAATAGATTTCAGTATATGAATTATAATGATCAGTTGTCTGAATATATATAACATGAGCAAGCTTTTCAATTAATTACTTGTACCAAAGTAATTTATTATCTTGTTAATCTTTTCCATAATAATAATGTCTTAAAAAATTGCAGGTTAATAATTGCACCACATGAGATGTTACAGGAGGTTTAAAATATTGATTTTAGCACATATAAGTTTTAAATTTATGCTTTAATGTTCTGTAACTGCCAATGTAAAAATTGGAATGTGGATTTAACTCATTGAAACAAATGAAACTATTTATTTGTTTTCATTAAAGATATGAATCAACTATACTGTTTATTTATTATTTTCTCTTACATTTGAGAGCATGTTTTATTGCAAATTAATAGACAAAATTACGCAGGAGGACTTTATTTAAATAATTTTAAATAAGTTCCAAAAATAAAAATATGTTGTATCTGTGGTATCAATTTCATTTATATTTTAATAGATGGACAGAATTGGTTCAGAATTTAATATTTTTAAATATGTTATTCAGCTATTTATTATGTAAACAAATATCTATTTTTATCTTTAATTATTTAAAAATTTCTTATTTAATTTCTTCCAGCTGTTTAATGAAAATGATATAAATTTTATCTCTGTGGAATTAGACAAAAGAGAAGATGGAGATAATATGCAAGATGCTCTATTAGAAATAACTGGATCTAGAACAGTAAACATATATGTTTATTGATTTATATCCTTAACTTTCATAATTTTATTTATTTATTTATTTTTTTTATTTTAATTTTTAAAACTATATTTAGATTAATATTTTGGGAATGTTTACCTGTAGTTAATAAGTCTATCATAAAAAAATTTTTATTTTTATTTATTTATTATTATTATTTTTTGAAAGAAATTCAAAATTTTACTTTCAATTTTTCTGAATTATATAAGCCATTCTAAAAAAATATTCATTAATCATGGAAATTGATTTAAAAACAAATCTTTGCTTTATAAAATATGCTATTTTATTCTCTTTCCTTTTACTTATTGTAGTATTAATAAAGAAAGAAAATCTGTTTTGCAATTTTATATTGTTATTGTATATTAGATTTTATTTTTATAATTACACTCTAGAAATTCAAATTTTGAAAATAATAATTTGCTTCTCATACATAAATGCATTTTGTAGTTATGTAATTTGAACCTTAAAAAACAAATACAGGTAAAAATTATGGAATAATTTTAGATTTAAAAAACTGTAAAGGATTAAAACAGAGAATAGAGTAATTTTCTACTAATGTTAAAGTATTCAGAAGAATAAATTTTATTTACTCTTACATTTTCACAAAATATTTAAATAGCATGTTATGTTGAATAAAAGTATAACACAAATAGCTAAAAAGTAAAAAAAGAGTAACCAATGTGTAGTCAGTTGTGCAAATATCCTCTGGAAGGGTACATTTTAAATGAGCATGTTGATTTAAAAATTATTACTATGCATTATAAAAAAGTTTTTGCATTGTTATATTAATTATGAAATGGAAATTTCATAGAGACATATTAATTATGCTTGTATTTTTGAAAATTTTCTTGCGCAATCCAAACTAAAAAAAATTTTCTTTTAATTTGTTCTTAACATTGATTTAAGTTCCTTATTTATTTAGCTTCCATGTGCTACAGTGAAAACAATTAAGTCTTAAGTTTAATTCTATGTCATATGTTTCATAAAAGAATTTTATATCTGCTTTGATTTTCTGTGAAATTCAATAACTTTTTTAGTAATAAAACTATAATCAATAAAAGGGAAAAGAAATATGAATAATATGTAACATAATATTATACATAATTGTTTTTATCTTCAATATGTATATAGAATGTGAGGGTGAATAAAAATAACTTTCTCTAATGTTTTACTTAAATATTATATAACTTTAAAAATATATGCAAATTTTTATAATACATTTAATGTATTGGTATTTGATGTTTTTAATATATTTTCTGGTTTTAATTTTATCATAATTAAAATGCTTTTTAATGTATAGTATTTTTTCATATAATTTAAATTTAATAATTAATTATCTATTTGTTGTGAATTCAACTATCAGTATTTATGTCTTTATTTTAATAATTTTTGGCATTTTTAAAGTCAAGTCTTCCTGCATTTTTAAAACATTGTTAAGATGAAACTCTTTCCAGAACCTTGTTCATTGAGATTTCATGTGTTTGAAATTCTTGTTGGAAAAAAATTTTTTATTCATTTAGTTAACTTTTTTTCTCTAAAAACTAAAAGATATAAAAGATTTTTATTCTTAAACTTGCAATAATCAATTGGAATGTGAATAAATGTAAACAAAGCTAAAAAAATTCCTTCATTCATATAGCAAGAATATATAAGTATAATAAAATTAAATGCAACGTTAAACATACTAAGTTCTGTTAACTGATGAGTATTCTCTAATTTTATCCTTATAGAAAAATTTATAGTCTTTAAGATAAATTTTTTAAAAATCAAAATTTAAAATTTATATCAAGGGATTTTTAGCAATTTTTTTCTGTTGAATATTTTGAAGTTGAATAATAATTAAATATGCAAATGTAATTTTTTTCATGTTTCCTTTTCTTTAAAAAAATTAATATTCTTTTACTGTAATTTTGTATAATTTATAAATTTTTGCAAAGCTTCATGAAAATATCAGGTATATGTGAGTCTCTTTGAAGCCCATTGGCTTGGTGGCAGCATTTCATGCTATCAAAGGACAGGTCTGAGGTTTGATCCTCAGCCTGGGCAAAGTCGACTTAGCCTTTGATTCCTTTAGTGAGTGAATAAACTGAGTACCAAGCATGCTTGGGATCTAAACACTGGAGTTTTCAAGTTAGTCTGACCACCTAAGGGTCATTCCACAGAATTTGAAACCAGGGGAGAAAAAATTTTTTTTAAAGATTAAGGTAGCAAATACTTCTTTTATACTGAAAAAAGTGTGATCTTTCTCATACTTAACTTTATTTTTAAGTCAGATGCTTGGTTTTAATAATACAGTGCATTTTAAATCTCTGCAAATATTTTGAAATCTTACCTTTAAGGTATGACAAAAGTTTGTTCTAATTAACTCATCAATATTTGGTTTAAAAAATCTATTTTGTATTTATTACTGATTATTAATTTATTTTTAATCAAAATGCACCTCATCAAATCAGAAATTATGTTTTAATTATTTTTTAGACATAAAATATCCAGATCATATTGAGTAGTCACATACATGACCAAGACATGAAAAAGTTTTTACAGACTGCATTTTTACTTTACAAAATCCATATTTTATTTGCAAAAGTAAATCACTTTAATCTATCTAAAGCCCTAAAAACTTTAATTTAATTCCACTTAATAGTAGAATAGACAATGGTCAGGTTTGTGACAAAACCAATGGTCAGGTTTGTGACAAAATCAAGTGATCAGGTTTGTGACAGTGTTAGTATGTTAGTGTTTGTAATTTTTCTCACTAGATGGCTGTTTTCTATACTGATCAGTACTTTCAAATATTCTAACCAGGTGGCAATACTAGTCTTGTTCAAAGCACATGTTGTTTATGTACTGAAATTCACATTACAATCTGCAAACATCAAATTTAGTCTGCATTGAAACAATATCAGAAGATGAACACTGATCAGAGAGCAAGAAAAGCTGAAAATCAGAGAAGATATTATGTGAAAAAGGAATGATACCAGTTTTAAAAGAGAAAGAAAGGAAAGACAGAAAATGATAAGGAAAAGAAAGGCTATAAGTATGACCAAGAAAGAGAAAAAGAGACAAACTGAGGAAGCCAGAGAAAGACAAAGGAAATGTAGAGAGCTCTCAAAAAGGATCAAAGTATTTCTGGTTTATCTAAAATGACTTCTGCCTCTATCTCCCAAACTTCACCTTACAGAACACTACACAAGTCTTGGCAAAGCTGTAAAAGAAAGCTTAAAAGCATTACCAAAATCACCTAGTAAACAATTGGCAGTTGTCAGTGATCTGGTAGATAGAGTGGGTTTAAAATTACACAAAACCATGGAAAACAAACTCACTGACATTAACAGTAATCAAGATAAAGCATTGGTAGTAGCATTTTTATTTCGCCTGACATTGTATATACTGCTCCAGGTATGAATGATGAAATGACTATATGGGAGAATGGCATTCAAAAAAGGGTTCGTAAATATTTTCTTACAATGCATTTGAAGGAGGCATATGCTTTTGTTCAAAGAAGAAAATCCAGGTTTATACATTGGATATTCAACATTTTGTAGTATTAGACCACAGAATGTTCTGCTTATGAAAGATACTCCTTGTAGACCAATGCAAGTGTAAAATTCATGAAAATTTCATGTTCTTACTAAAGGGACTAAGGATAATATATAGCAATGACTTTTGGGAGAAAGTCTTGTGCAATTCAGTTTTAAATTCTGACTGTTGGAAAATGAACTGTGTTAAGTGTAGTAGTGGACAACTGCTTAATGAATTTCTGGAAGAAAGGAAATAAAGGATTCTACAACTGTTCAGTGGCATGAATGGGTAATGTCAGAAAGCTCACGTTATATAAAAAAACTCATGAAGGATGCAAGGAGAACTAACAGAATTGATACAATCAAACTTCAAGAATTTTCAGCAACATGTCCATGTAAAAAGAAGTCAAGCTGCAGCATGCCAGTCTGATAGTCAGCAAAAGATACAGTTGTGTTACAAGTTGATTTTGCCATGAATTATTCATGTGAATGGCAAGGGGGAAATACAGTCAGCACTTTGGAGCAGACAAAGTGTGACTTTATTTACAGCTGCAGTTTTTGAAAAAATGAAAACTAAGTGTTATCTAATTGTATCCGATACCAAAGATAAGTCGAAACAGACTGTTTCTGCTTTTATAACCAAACTCCTTGAGAACATTGTGTTCGAATCTATAAAACCTAAGTTGATAGTATGGAGTGATGGTCCATCAAATGAATTTAAAAATAAGTTCATATGTTACTTCATTCATATTTTATCAAGCACCGAGGAAAGATTTTCATCAATTGAATGAAGTATTCAGCAACTTCTCATGGAAAAGGTGTAGTAGATGGTGTGGGTGGTAGTGCAAAGTCTCGTGTGTATGCAGAGGTCATGGGTAGACGAGCTGTTGTGCAAAATGCTGATAGTTTTGCAGCAGTGGCAGCAAAAGTAATGCCAAATGTAAAAGTCATTTCTGTAATGCAACATGAAATTGATCAGTTTCAGATTATGTGGGATCTTGCAAAAGAGGTGTCGGGAATAAAAAAGGCCCATGTAATAAATTACCAAAATAAGCACATATATTTATTTGCTAATGCCCATTCAATAGAAACCCCAAAACAGCAAGCTAGTAATGGAGACATATCCCATGATTGTGAAAGAACACAATCACTTCAAAAAACATCTGTTTATGAACAGAATGCCAATATAATAACAGGCACATTTTTGCTTGTAAAAGTATGGGGCAAAATCATGGAAACCATATGTTGCTCAAGTATCAGCAATTGAAAACTTTGATCTTAGTGTTGTTTTCTTGAAAAACAAACTGAAACTAATTTTATATATCAAGAAAATGATGTAGCATATATCCAGAAATATGATATCCTTAAAAACTGCCTGTACCAACAATTAATAATCGTGGAGTTGTTGTATTCTTACCTAATAATGTAAAAGAAGCAATAAAGACATGTTAGTTCATACTATGTCACATACATGACTACCTGTCACATACATGATACACAGAGTTTTCTTAAATTTATCCATCAAAATACAATTTTAAATGAATTGTGCTTATGTATATTTCTTTGGTACTACTTCAATAATTATTTTTACAAATCTCACTAAATTTGACCCATATGATTCACAGAATTTTAAATAAGAAGCATTGCAAGTGTGATCCAACTTCCATATTTTGTCACATACATGATCATACATATTTGTTTGTTTTTTAAACTTAAAAGAAAACACAGAATATCTATTATTTATTATTATGTATTGTCACTTCATATTTTACTTCAGTTAAATATATTTTCACCTTATTTACTACATTTATGTCTAGAAATACCATAATTGTATATGTATATATCCTATGATTGTCACATACATGACTGTGGAATGAGCCCTAACTGGAACATATGCTTTGAACCCCAAGACCCTCAACCATGATAGCAGTTATTGACACTGTAGGCCTTGGCTCACATTTGCTGTTGTGCCATGCAATAGTTTAGTAGTCTCTTTTCCTTTTAAAAATTCCTTTATTTGTTATTGAATATTATTTTCTCCATAGAAACATTTTTCAGTAGCTACTTTCATTAAAAGAAAATATAATCATATAGGATAACATATGGGATAATTATTGAGAAGAATTTTGCTTGTATTTATCCTCTCCAGCAGAAAAACTTGTTTTTTACTAGTGTAGTTACACTGCAGTGCATATTACCACTAGATATTTAAAATATTTGGTAAAAATTTCTGCTTTCTCTTTAATGTGGGAATTTTCAATTGGTTAGGTTATCTTTTTTTCATGTTTATATTTAATTCCATAACAATTCTAATATTCTCAAATATTATTCTTTAAGAATAAGTTTTTTTAAAAAATACTATTTTAAACGCCATATTTCACAAACTGTTTAACTGCTATTTGTTCAGCATAAATCTTTTTTCCCCCTTTATTCATAAATAATAATGTTATTTGATATTTTAAATATTTTCCTGTGAATTATTACATATTCTTAATACTTTTCTCAATATATTCATCACTCATATGTTTAATATTTTCCCATATAATGATAAAAGTATAAAATATAATTTAATTCAGCATTATTTATTTGTTTTTTCACTATTCGTCTGAATCTAATTGCATTTTATTCAAATTAACAATTGCATTGTTATTATTTCCATGTATAAACTTTTTAGCTCAATATATCATACTTTTCAAAGTTTTAATGGTTATTACTTTTATTAATAATTATTACTTTCTTATTTAATTCATTAATTATTATTACATTACAGGTACCTCGTGTTTTTATTAACTCTGAGTGTCTTGGAGGTGCATCAGACATTGCAAAGCTTTATGAACAAAATAAATTATTTGAAAAAATAAATTTATGTGGAACAAAATCCTGATTTTATATAAATAGATATTTCATTATCTAGAATTATTGCTTGTAATGTATAAATAATTATTCAGCTTTTTTTCTTCATTTTTAGTCTTATTTCATTAAATTTAAATAAATTTATCCATGTTAACCCATTTTGTTTTTCATACATTTTTTAGAAGTTTTAAGTCGCCTTAAATATTAAATCTGGGAGCATGTTCATAATTATTCTATAAACGAGATTTTATAAATATTAAGAGATTTTGCTCTGACTACATACATTTTAATGTTAAAAATCATATAATATAAATATAGCAAAATTCTAAAACGTGTGCTTAAATTGGATCATGTTATTAAAATTATATTTTAATTTAATTAAGAAACTAATTTATAGAAATAAAATATGTTTAGAGTAATAAAACATTCATTACAATCTAAATATCTGTAATATTTAGATTAAAATAATTCTAACAGCAAATTTCAAAATTTTAGAATCAAATTTTTTTTTTTTTTTTTTTTTTTTTTTTTGTTTAGAATTTTAGTAAAATTAATTAGTTAGTAATGGAAATTATAAAATTTTCCTATATTTGATGTTGAACTGCTTAATTGGTATTTCTTCTATTATTCGAATCAAGTTGCTTTATTGAACTATGTTTAGTAATTTATCATTTGTGCATCTATCAAGAAAGCAAACTAAATGAGTTAAGTATATCTTGATACAAGCTGATCCCTTTAATTTAGATGTAGAATAAAAACATGGTGTTTAAAATTTGTTCCAATTTATCCACAATAAATTAATGTTAAAATGCTATTTCCTTTCACTGCATAGATAAAAAAATAATATTCACTTAAAAATGATATCAATTGTTTTATATGTCTAAAAACTAACATTTTTTGACAATTTGTTTTCTTAAATATTTAAAATATCTATATTATTTAATTTTAACTGATTTGCATTTATATCTCATGCAGTGTAATGTATTGAGTCTCAGTGTGAACAGTATACCAATACAATAGTGACTGCTAGTAATCTAAAATATAATCCTAAGAAGGAACCTTCCATACTGTGTAACCAGGCTGGCAATTGAATGGTTAGTGCCTTCAGTTCACCGGCCCATCAGTTCGAATTCCATCCTTGGCTTTGATGTTAATGGTTGGGAATCCACTAAAACTGAAGATCTCTGTCTAATTACCTCTTGTGTGCAAAAAATAATCTCTGAGTGGCAAATCAAACAATCCAGATTGTGTGAGATTTGCATTATGTATATACAGTGCTAAAATATTAAAAATATCTGTCCAGTCATATATCATGACTGGAATGAATCAGTATTCTCATAAATAATTTGACTGCAACTGTAACACAATAGAATATCTGTCAAGTCTTAAATGCTTGGATATTTCCTTTGAAAGAAATTCTTTTTCTTAAAGGCAATAAAGTCTGCTTTGCATTTTGTTACTTTACAAAATTTGGCCTCACTCAATAATTTAATTGTAATTGTTTAGTTGTGATCAAAGCTGTGCATGGTTATTTTGTGCCCGTTTTTAAATAGGTTAATGTATCTTTAATACAAATAATGTAGAATAGATATTTGTTAGATGTTATCAAGTGTTAGAAAACGTTTTTGAAATGAACATCATTGAAAAAATTGTATCTAAGCTGTTACTTCTCTTTAAAATAATAGTTATGCTTATATAACAAAATGGTTTCCTGTACTTAGAAACATTAATGTGAATTACAAAACAATATTGTGTTTGTAAAGCAGTTTAATATAAAGTATTGAAAATAGGCCTACAGTATAAAATAGCGATGTGTTGTGTTCTATTCATGAAGTGTTTTATTGCTGTAAAATACTAATATTTATTTCAGTTAAAATTGTACAGTAATTAATTAAAGTAAAAAATATTGATAATGCAGGCTATTCTTAATACTTCATAAAGAATATGGTACAAATAAGTTATTTGAAAAAGATTATATTTTGTAGTTTGCACTCTATTATGCGAAGTCATCACCTTATCATTTGAATTTATTCACATAAATATAAAGCTATTTATTTGTACCAGAATCATATTATTTGGAAATAATAAGTATTTAAAATTATAATTCTAGGAATATAACTTGTGAAAGATGATAATAACACTTTGTCACTATCATTGAGAACACAGAGATAGCTGAAATATTGCTCTCACAGATCGATAGGTTCAAGTAGAATCTAAGTGAAAGACTCCTGGTATAATAAGCATTTTATTATATTTGAGATTAAATATTCTTTAAAGTGTTGATTAATTTAAAATCATGCTATTTAATATTTTACTTTTGTATGTTTGATCAATATTTTGTGCAATAGATTGTTCCAGTACTTTGAAAATTGGCACTTTTAGAAATGCAAGTGTTTCACTACTCTACCTTAAAAAAGTTTAAATTTTTTTATCACCTAATATTTTATAATGTTCTGAATAGTTAGTATTTTTATTTTAAATGAAAATAATGCATTTAACAATGATGTGATATTTATTGATCATATAGAATTTGGATTCAGTATGCTTTATAAATAATAAATTTAAATTATTATAATCATTACAATTATAAATTTATTATTTAAAATTTTAAAACAAATCTCTTTACATTAAGAACAGTATTCCCTCTGGAAAATGTACTGCCCAAATAGTAAATGGCCTTTATTTTATATTTCAAAAATTAAAAATTCTTACATTTCTTATGAAATTAAATATTTCAGATCTGATTAGGAGGATGAAATTAATCCACATATAAAATAGAAGCTAAAAAACATCATGTTTAATAAAAAGTTGCATAAATAAATATGAAAAATGTTTGTGTCAATTTTTCTTTTAATAAATCTTTCGAACAGGAAATAACTATCTTCACTGTTTAAATATTACCATAATTTGTTTTGTTTTTCAATGCAAACATTTTAGAGAAAAAGTTATTGAATTTATATTTTTCATTATTTATTTCATTGTTGAAATTCTAAGAACAATAAAATGCATCTAAATTCTTGGATTCCTATAACTGTTAAATAAAATTTTCAGTAATTAATTTGAAAATTGATCTAATCACAAAAATGCATTTTTTCAAATATTTTGAAACTTTATATTTCATAAATGAAGAAATCAATAAGAAAAACAATTAGAAAAATACTAAGAGCAAATAATAATGAAAATTACACAAGTGAAAATTATGCATTTAAATTTTAAAATTAAAAAAAAAAAATGAAAAGCTAAGTATCACACCAAATTCTCTAATATGATGCAAAGAACAGAAATATTGAAATTTTTTGCAAGCAATTTGCAAATCTACAAATTATGTTGAACATACTATTTTCACACACACACATTTAATAAAATAAAAAAAAAAAAAAAAAAATTTTTTTTTTTTTTTTTTTTCTTTTTTTTAAAATTCAATCTTTACCACATGCTACCTCTTTCATTAATAAATTAAAATATTTTAGTATCAAATATGCAACTAAAAAAAATTGGAAAGTTTTTTAAAATATAAAGAGTATGAAATTCAAATAATTCAATTCTTTAAAATATAAAGAGAAATTCTGTTATTTCCCATGATACCTGTTAAATTTTCATTTCTTCTTTATGATATGTTGTCTTCTATCATAAAGCTAATGTCTCAGTTAACAATATTCAAAAACCATTCCTTGAAATAGCTATCTATTTCAAGCGATGACTGTATTATTAAATTACGTATTAAAATGATGCCAATACTTATTGATTCAGAATAAAAAATTATAATTACGTATAACTTATTATTTCCAAATTAATAATTATTTTCATGATTGATAATATAAATTCGCCATCATTGTTTCACAGCATAAAATTGTCCCCCATGAGGATATTTAGTCTTCGTGTTGCTGTGATCCAGTGTAAAAGAGAACTAAAAAGAGGTTTTATAGATAGTATTATGCCGTATAATCCAGGAAGTCCAATTATGAGTTCGATGGATTTTATGATTTTTATATTACTTTATAGATATGGACACCTATAAGAATTATGCAGAAAATTTCATTTTCGCAGTCCTAGTATTTACGTCACGCACATTATTACATGTTGGCAACATTTCGTAATCGCCAAAAAACATTCAGAATTCGGCATTGGTGCCCAATTATAATAATCTCTGGCGACTAGAAAATCCCAAAGAAATGATTCTAGAAAGTTATCATTTTCGAATACAGTGAATATTTATTATAAAGCTTGCATACTATGAAAATCATCGTTTCGATTGCAACGTCCTTTCTTGCAGTGTTCATTTCCTATAATCTTATTAGTTTATTTTGCTTTCTTATTATTTTCATCTATTGTCTGAGAATATTGTTGAAACTCATTTTATTGGTAAAGCGATTTCTTATAAGAGCACCGGTTTAAGAAGCTATTTTTCGATGATTAAATCAGCAAGGACGATTTAAATTAAAAAAAAATCATTTGTTAATAGAATTTTGAATTAATAATTGCAATATTTGTAAACAATCTCTTTTAAATCTTAAGACTAAACCATGCTTTCATCAACATTATTTTTTTTTTATTTTTCTTGCAGCTTGCGTTTAAATTTATATATTAAAGCATACGCAAATATAGTTTGACCACGTATCTCTACAAAATTTAAAATAAAGCGAAACATATTTGAAAAAATCTTTCCTGATTTGTGATACAGGCAATGGGGTGAACGACTGTTCAAGTGTGATGAAAGCAAAACAACTCGAAAACAGGGAGACATGTTCACATGCGAAGAAAATCCAACATTTCATGTGCACTTTTTGAAAATTATATTTTCCTGAATCTGTTATCATATTCATGTAAATTTAATAAACGAATGCGATAATTTCGAGTGCTTCACTCACTTCCACGGATATATATATATGCTACGGTGAAACACCGAAATCTGAAGAATGTGGTCATTTACCGGTGAATGTCAACATTCACATAGTCGTTTGGTCTAAGTCTGAAATATTTGCTAAATACCCTTATTTCTGACTGTCACCGGTGAATGTCGGAGATTATTTTCTCCGTAATTCAGTGGCGATAAATTTTTCGCCTATCTGAGAGGAATAACTAAGAACTTAAAACACACCACAGTACTTTCAAAATGAGAACGCAATATTATAGAAGTTAAAAACTTAATTATACAGTACATTCAAAATGAGATTTTTTTTTAAGGTGCTACATGTGGAGAGAAATCTTCATTGAGACTTTCGTGTTTGATCTGTGGTTCAATCCAGTACTGTGAGATTCAAAATGAGAAAGGAAAATAAGGGAAGTAAAAAACTTACTTAATTATACAGTACATTCAAAATGAGATTTTTTTAAGGTGCTACAGGTGGAGAGAAATCTTCATAGAGACTTTCATGTTTGAACTGTAGATCAATCCAGTACTGTGAGATGCAAAATGAGGAAGGAAAATAATAGAAGTAAACTTCGCTAAAATAGTAGAGAAGCGTACAGAGGGTAAAATGCGCCAAGCGTATGTGTCAAGAATGCGATAAAGTGCGCCAGACTGGTTTACCGGTACGGATTACGTAGGTATGACGTGCTTTTCGTTTTCCATGCACGTTTTGTATGTAACCCTTGAAACTATTATAGAATAATCTTGAAGCATTGAGTTTCGATATTCGTTTTTTGGAGTTTTTGTGTTGCTTGCGAAAATTATTAAGTATGGATGAGGATTTAGTTACTTTACGTTTTCGCGGAATACGTATGGAAAAAGAATCATCAGGAAAACATAATAGAAGATTTTTTAGATGCGATAAAAACGGTATATTCGCCGAAAAAGTAACGATTCGGAGAGCGATGAAGATAAGTTGAGTAATTTTTTTTTCATTACAATTTTAGTCAAATAAGTTCAGTCATTAATAAGTTCAGTATCCCTATATATGATTTCTCTCCATATCTGGCGCCCTTTGTTTTGATCGTAGTGTTGCCAATTTCAATTTTTGTTTTTATTGTAGTGTTGCCAAATTCAGTTTTTGTTACTATTCTTTTTTGCCAGTATTCATTTTTTTCGTGTTTGACATAATTTTCACATTATATATGTGTTTTTTTCAGTGGCAACAGCTATTTAAGTTTCACTTCGAGTTTCTTTGTTCTAGAACTTTCTTTGTTTTACGTTTCTATTGCAATTGGAAGTCTTCGATTTGATGTTGATGCAATTAGGGTTTTCTTTCCCTCAGTTGTGTTTCGTTGTCGCCAGCGTCCACTCATCGTAAATTTTTCTTTGTTTACAATTTCTTTTTATTTGGTTTATTTATTATCTATATATTTTTTTTTATTCATATAAATTCTATTGCTTACATGTACTTTTTTATTGCATTCGTGTTTCATCTTTATTTACTTATAAAGAGTATATATTTAAAAAAATACTTTTTTCATGTTTTTTTTTTTTAATTTAAAAATATGTATATATTTGAAAAAATATTTTTTGCATGCTTTTTTTTTAAACTTTATAAAGTGTATGTATTTAGAAAATATTTTTGCATGCTTTTTCAAATTTTATAAAATGTATAGATTAAGAATTTTTTTTTTTTTCTTTTACTGAAATGTGACACTGATGACGACGAACAAAATGTCGAAATAAATATACCAATCCGCATATCAGCTTAACTTCATATCAAGTAAATCCATCATTTATATTTATTTCCTTTTTTAAATTTTCTAAAATGCTTATTTTTCGATCGAACTTCGGGAAATTTCCCGTGTTAGTAAACGCGCGCTTAGCTTGGCGACAAAAAATATTCGTCGCGTTCGCCAATATATGGGGATACTGAACTAGTTCCGAAACTAATGTTTTTATAAAAATGAATGTTTCCGTAAGTAAATGAATGTTTAAGTTGTGTGTATTGCGTTTTTCATGTTAGTGTTAGACTGTGCCGCATACTTAAATTTCTTTAATGTGGGCGTAACTGCTCGTTATATTAAAATTCGATTTTAAACAAAAAATGAAGTTTGTTAACGTTTGAAATTTAGGTCACTGTAGTAGGTAGCGCTACACTGATGTTTTTTTTAAGGTGGGTGCATTGCTCGGTATATTAAAAATCGAGTTTAAATAAAAAAAATGAAATTTGTTAGCGTTCGAAATTTTGCTTTATTGCCCGGTTGACACTGTAGTAGGTGGCGCTACACTGATGTTTTTTTAAGGTGGGCGAAATGGTTCGATGTATTAAAAATTTTGTTTCTCTTTATTAGAATTTTAAAACTTCTACAGTATTTAGTTATAATGAAATATTCAAATTTTTAATATTTGTAATTCGGAAAAACGCGCGATTTCAAAGCTGAAGTTCGAACGCAATCGTTATTGGTTGACGGCTATCGTGCGTAGTGACCAAATTTAGGTTGGCGACCGAGCTGTAGAGTGCTTGGCGTGAAAATATGAAATCGCGCCAATCCCGTACGGGTCTGTCGTCATTTACCGAAAAGTACCTTTTTTTACTTTCTGTTCAACAGAAGAATTCATTTGTAATTATAAACATAATATATACATAAAACTCTTGGTTGTTCATTGATAAATGACGACAGACCCGTACGGGATTGGAGCGATTTCAAATTTTCACGCCAAGCAATCTACAGCTCTGTCTCCAACCTAAATTACGTCACTACGCGTGATAGCCGTCAACCAATAAGGATCGCGTTCGAACTTCAGCTGTGAAAGCGCGCGTTTTCCGATTTCCAAACATTAAAAATTTAATGTTTCATTATGATTGAATGCTGTAATTTTAAACTTAAGTAATTAGTTTTAAATTTCTAATAAATAGAAACAAAATTTTTAATATATCGATCAATGGTGCCCACCTAAAAAAATTTTTTTTAAAAATTTAAACTCGATTTTTAATATACCGAGCAATGGCGCCCACCTTAGGAAAAAAACATCAGTGTAGCGCTACCAACTACAGTGTCAACCGGGTAATAAACCTAAATTTCGAACGTTAACAAATTTCATTTTTTGTTTAAACTCGAATTTTAATACAACGAGCCTTTACGCCTAGATTAAAGAAATTTAAGTACGCGGCACATTCTAACACTAACATGAAAAACGCAATACACACAACTTAAGCCTTTATTTACTTATGGAAACATTCATCTTTATAAAAACTTTAATTTCTAAATATGAATAAAGTTGTAATGAAAAACAAAATAACTTACATAATCTTCATCGATCTCCGAATCGTTAATTTTCGGCAAATATACCGTTTTTATCGCTTCTAAAAAATCTTCTATTATGTTTTACTGATGATTCTTTCTCCATACGTACTCCGCGAAAACGTAAAGTATCTTCATCCAAACTTATTAATTTTCGCAAGCAACACAGAAACTCCAAAAATCGAAACTCAATGCTTCAAGATTATTCTGTAATTGTTTCAAGGGTTACATACAAAATGCTCATGTAAAACGAAAAGCGCGTCATACCAATGTAATCCGAACCGGTAAACCAGTCTGGCGCACTTTATCGCATTTTACCCTCTGTACGTTTCTCTACTGTTTAGCGCAACAGTTAATGGGTTTGAATCCCACCTTGGGATGAACGTTTTTATGAACTTCTAATTTACGAACATTCATGATTTTACGAAATAGTGGCTCACCCCCAACAATAATAATTTCTCATTTGCGAATTTTGAAATTTTTCTTATTAAATCATTTTTCTGCCTTTTTCGTTTGTTTGTTTCAACCATCTGGTTCATTGTATTATTTAATAATTTTTCATTTTTGGCTGAGAAACTTGGACCAACGCTTTCATTCAAGAGCAGCAAACCCTTATTAGTTTGTGGATATATTGAAATTCCGGATGCCTTAAGCAGTTCCTTCCCGCCTTACAGCCAACGAAACAGACTAAAATCAGAAGTATTGCTGTTGTGGCTTATCCCTCCTGGTTGGCAGCAACATCGAACCAGGTCCGTGAGCGCTCAGGACCCGAGAATTTACTTAGATCGACGCAGACCGGAGTGTTGGCAGGAGAATCGTATTGGATACAGGGGATAAACTTTGTATCTTGCCACTTGACACAGTATCCAACTTGTGAATCAACCCAATGAGTGAAGGACATTACACTAGGCTCAGCTAAGTGCCCCCTCAGGGGGTTTACCTTCTTTAGGTAAACACGGGTGTCACAATCTCGAGGTACTCCAGTGATCTGTCCTCTTCTTTAATATCTTCTCTCCTTTATTCTTCTGCTTTTTCTTCCTTTTCTCCCTCGTTGTGATTGCCTCGAAAGAGGTTGAGGGCTCCCCTTGAGTAACTTTCAACGCTCTGTTGCTATTAGCTACTCTTGAGGACTAAATCATCCACGTGTTTGCCGTGCTTCCTCCTTTCCAGGAACACGGTTCGTGGAGACCCATGTCCCTGGTAATTGAGGTCCCCAGAGACCAACACATTACTTTGGCCTCTGCTTCAGGTAAACAGGAGGTGTGCTGTGGTCCTCAGCACATCAATCGGCTGTATGGATCAAGCGATCGGTACTTCTACTGAGTGACTCGTTAAAGGTGGAGGCCACTTCAGGGATGTACTGTGGGCGTATAGGACCTGGCTAGCACTGGTGCAGCTGATCTGCATCCCCTTGTTGGACTCGGTAGTGGGTGGTGCGGTTAGGTCCCGAAATTTTATATATTTAGTATGGAGAATATATAAAAACTTCACTTTTCTCCCACGGGAGCAACAATTAAAAAACGTAAAGCCAAAGGTTTTTATAATCAAAGGAAAGAGGGTCAATTTTACAACTGTGTCTCCTTTCTTGATTGAAAAAGGAATATCGAGTATTGTTGGGGAAGTTAAAAAAGTTCAGAAGATGCGCTCAGGGGACCTGCTTGTTGAGGCATCATCTGACTCACAAGCAGAAATTCTGGCTAGCATGAAATCTCTGGCAAACATTGAAGTGACAGTCTCCCCTCATAGCAACATTAACTTTTCTTGTGGTATAATCTCAGCAAGGGATTCATTGTATTCGCCGACGGAGGAGATTCTGGAAAATTTACAGAATCAGAAAGTCTGCGGCGTTAGACGCATCACAGTCAGACGAGATGGCAAAGTAATTGATACTAAGCACCCAGTTCTGACTTTTGTGACGCCAGACCTTCTGCAGTATGTAAAAGCTGCGTACATGAATTTACCCGTCAGGTCATATATCCCAAATCCCTTGCAATGTTTCTAATGTTAACGCTTTGGACATTCGAGGAATGCTTGCTGAGACAAAACCACTTGCGCCCGCTGCGCGGTGGTTGGCCACGATAGTTTGAACTGTTCAGCTAAAAAGAGGTGTGTCAACTGTCATGGTGACCACCACTCCTATTTTCGAAGTTGTCCTCAGTATACATTGGAGAAAGAGATTACCACGGTTAAGGTCAATCAAAAATGCTCTTATTGTAAGGTGAGACGTTTGGTCATTTCTCGCACTCCTCAACCAGAAGTCAGTTATGCCACTGCTGCCAGAAAACTCACCAAATCGAGTAGCACACAAACTGAACCAATTTTGGTTTCCCCAGTGAAATTACCCCAAATAACAGAAGAGACTAAATTTAAGAAAACTCCTACGTTTTCAAGAAAAGTTACTTTTGCTAAATCAAAACTAAAGAAAGCATTAAAATTAAAAAAAGCAAAAACATCAGTTTCCACCCGCAATACATTCTCATGCCTGGAGACTGACGCGGTGTCACCATTTCCCTCGGACGATGATACAACGCTCGAGGATATGACAGAAGACCCGCCTACCAGCTCCAGTAAAGGAGCTTTTAAAACTAAACAATAACTTCTTTTGTATCTTGGAACTGCCATGGTTTGCGATCACATCTTGATGACATCAAGTCTCTCATAACAACTTATAACCCCGCATATGTTGCACTTCAGGAGACATTCCTGAAGTCTTCCAACATCATTTCTCTGCAAGTGTTTAAATGCTTTAGAAGAGAATGTGGTTATGGTGGTGCAGTGTCTGGTGGTGTATGTATATTAACTTCTAATACTTTCCCCAGCGCTATCCATCAATTAAATACTACTCTACAGGCTGTTGCGGTGAAAGTTCACACCACATGTATGATTAAAGTCTGTCGTCTATGTTTACCACCATATGATGTCATCCGCCAAGAGGAACTCGATGCATTAGTTGATCAGCTCCCTATACCATTTTTGTTACTCGGTGATTTTAACGGACAAAATTCTTTGTGGGAAAGTGATGATATCAATTCTCGTGGTCGGCAGATAGAAAAGTTTATTTCTGATAACTATCTCTGTTTGCTTAATACCCACGAGAAGACATATTTTCATGTACCCACAAGAACGTTCCATTCCCTCGATTTAGCCATTGTTAAATCTAACAGTAGGAAATGATCTGCATAACAGCGATCATTTTCCTCTCGTCATCTCCCAAACTGAAGGTAATAGTGTAGGACAACGCTTACCTACTTACGTGTACAGTCGGGCAAATTGGACGTTATTTACACAATTGGCAATTGTTGATTATGAAATGGTTTCAATCGATTGATGATGCCGTATCAAAAGTCACCGAAACAATTAAGAATGCAGCTGATACATCAATTTCTAAGGGTTCCCCTATACTAAACAGGCATAGTAAACCTTGGTGGAATAAAGAATGCCAAGAAACTTATAAAAAACAAAGAAAATTATGGGGGTTATTTAAGATATACCCCACAACGGAGAATCTTATCGACTTTAAGAGAGCTAAAGCATTAGCTCACAGAGCTCGTCGTTGAAGTCAGAAGGAATCTTGGTCTCGCTATGTGTCTTAAATTACATCTTCCACATCCAATAAACAGTTGTGGGGAAAAGTGAAAGCAGCCAATGGGATTTATAAGGATTTTTCAGTTCCTATTTTTAAAACCGGAGCTGCTGTATACTCTTTTCTCAAGACATTGCTAATACCCTTGGTGAAACTTTTGCTAGTGTCTCAAGCAACGACTCTTATAGTTCTTCGTTCTTAAGGACTAAGAGTCGTGCTGAGCGAACACCAATTCGTTTTAACCATGGTGAAGCCTTACCTTTAAATTGTGAGTTTCGGATGTTGGAATTGAGAGAGCATTAAAGCAGGCCCATGATACCAGTCCAGGACCAGATGGAATCAGCTATCAAATGCTTCGGAATTTAAGTCCAGACTCCCTATCGAACTTGTTATTTTTGTTCAATAGGATCTGGCTGAAAAGAAATTTCCATCAATTTGGAATGAAGCAATAGTGATTCCGGTCGTTAAGGCTGGTAAAGATCCTTCATATCCTTCACATTATCGACCAATAGCTCTGACGAGTTGCTTGTGTAAGACTCTCGAACGTATGGTCAACGGCCATCTCGTATATGTCGTAGAAAAAAATTAATGTATACATATTAATCCGAGTGGCTTCCGAAAAGCGAGATCCGCTCTTGATAATATCACATACTTGGAGACCCAAATCTGCAATGCTTTTGTGCGGAGGAATCATCTGGTCTCCATTTTCTTTGACATCGAGAAGGCATACGACCGTACCTGACGATATGGAATTCTCCGTTCACTATATAATTTTGGCTTTCGCGGGGTATATAATCTTCCCCGATATTCCTACAAAATTTTTTAAGCTCCCGTGTTTTTAAAGTTCGTATTGGAACTGTATTTTCCAATACTTTTATTCAAGCCGGGGCGTTCCCCAAGGATCCATTTTAAGTGTCACCATTTTTAATTTATTCATTAGTAAAACATTTTGCATCATTTACCACCTTCTGTAAATGGTACACTTTACGTTGATAACTTGCAAATATCATGTCAGTGGTCAAATATGCGGTTAATTGAGAGACAACTGCAAACAGCAGTTAATAAGTTTACTGCATGGTGTGCTGAGAATGGCCATACAATATCACCAAGCAAGAGTAGTTGTGTCCACTTCTGTAGGAAGACTAGCTTGCATAATGAGCCTATAATTTACATCAACAGCACTCCAATACAAGTAGTCAATGAAATAAAATTTCTGGGAATTATCTTTGACCGAAAATTAACCTTTCTTCCACGTATTTTGTATTTGTGGAAGAAGTGTGAGCGATCGCTTATTATCCTCAAGGTGTTGTCAAATACATCTTGGGATGCAGATTGCACATCACTACTCCGAATTTATCAGACATCCATTCTATCCCGCATTGACTACGGATGTGTTGTTTATGGATCGGCTAGACCTTCCGTTTTACTGAGATTGGACACAGTTCATCACTTTGCTTTAAGGATATGTTCTGGGGCATTCCGCACATCACCCGTCCAGAGTCTACACATGATATGTCATCAACTATCGTTAGACCTGAGGCAAATGCAGCAGTCCCTCAGTTATTATGCTAAGATCATGTCGACCCCTGACCATCCACTAGGTTCCATGGTACCTAATGCCTCTCTTAAAAGACTATATGATGCTCGTCCATTGAGCATCCCACCTTTTGACGCACGAGCCAAATCACATCTCTGGCTCACAGACCTATGTGATGTTCGGATACAGTCTATTGATCAAAATTTCTATCCACCTTGGCATGAACCAACAAATACCTTTGCTCAATTCAAAAAATCGGGACACAACACCTATTGTTTTTCAGCAGCTATACTATTCTCATTGCTGTCAGAACCAATCATACAAACCTGTATTCACGAATGGATCTAAAATCGCAAGACATGTTTGCTGTGGAGTTTTTTTTTTATCAATAACACATTTTTTAACTACAGCCTAAATTCGTCCTGCTCCATCTTTACTGCGTAAGTTACAACTATTTATTATGTGCTTCAGCATGTGAATACAGATGATTATCATAAATTTTGTATATATACTGACAGCATGAGTATTATTGAAGCCTTGAAAAAAATAGGGTTACGTGTCATTCTGTTGTTTCGAGAATTTTCAAATCATTGAATTCCCTTGCTGGCAAAAGAAAAAAATAGTATTTTGTTGGATACCAAGCCACATGGGTGTTGAAAAAAATGAGAGAGCAGATGCAGCAGCAAAGACTGCATCAGATCCAATTTTACCATCGGCTTTCTCAGATGTGAGACAGGTTATAAAAAGTTTTATATATGGTCTTTGGAAGGAATCATGGAACTTGTATGTTGGCAACAAGTTACATACCATTTTCTCATTAGCAATTTTACCGTTGTGAAGTGCTGATGTTAGATTAACTCTTCTTCGTATCGGACACACACGTTTCACACACAGACATTTGTTTTTAAATGAACTAAATCCATGGTGTGAAACGTTTGATGAACCATTTACTGTTCATCATATTTTAATTTCATGTTCTGATTTTAACCAAGAACTTTTACACTTTTTTAATATTGATTTTATGACTTTGTTTGATTTAATAGGGGATCCACCCCATAGAAACTTATTCGCTTTTTTAAGGGCAATAGGTTTTTCACACTATATCTAGTTGCTATTTTAAATTTTAAAGCTTTTTATGTATATATTAGGTTCATTCCTTTTTTATAATTTGTAATTAAATTTTAAAATTAATTATACACTGACTTTTGTCTTTTAAAATTTTAATGTTGCTTGGGTTTTCCTTGAAAACAAAAATAAGAAAAGAAAACATAAATAAATAAAATAAAACAAAGCCACAAAAATCTTATTCTTGGCACAGTATGACCAATTTTGGACCTTGTGCCATAAAACCCAACTAACTTACCCACCTTGGGCTTTGATAGTGGTTCGAAATCCTCTTTAAACTGTGTGTCCTGTTCTAATTTGTTTAACGTGCAAAGAATGTAAATATTTGTGTTATTTTTAGTATTTTCTAAAATTGTAAACCTTTTTAAATAATACACAATGATAATGGAATATTTAGAATTAATTTATATGATATTTTTCTTTCCCATTATTCATGGGGTAAAATGGAAAAGTACTACTGTTTATATATATATATATATATATATATATATATATATATATATATATATATATATATATATATATATATATATATATATATATATATATATATATATATTGATGAAAAACAAGATGAAAAAGGAATTAAACAAAGTTGTCTTGTTTTCTATATTAAAATAAAATCAATGTTCTATTTTAAATAAATCAAAATCTTTTGTATTGTCTCTTCTCAAATATGTTCTATGTTAAGCTACACCAATTGTTACAAATAAATTGGAAAAACTAATTGAACAACTTATGATTTTAATCTTTAGAACCAAACTTCTGAATGAATTTATGAGGACTTGTTAAAATATAATATGTTTACAATTAAATATCCATTGTAAAATCAAAGAAATAATATTTGGAAAATCAAAACAATTTATAATCTGCTAATTCAATTTTTATTTTTTCTATAATTGGAAATTATTTAAAAAAAATTCTAATGAATATTGTCTCAAAGCAAATTTATTGGAGTTTTTCTATTAGTAAATAAAAAATAAACGCAGATTTCTAATACTAAAATTATTGAATGTTAATTACGTACTTTCAATTAAAACTGTTGAAAATACTGATATGTCCAAGAGAGAAACAATATTAGATGATCGGTAAAATACGTTTCATATTAATTTCACTTAAGTATACTATCTGATTTTTTTATTACTTTTTGAATTTATTCAAAAAACTATTAAAAAAAACTACCTTCCAATAGAAATATTTTTATGTATGAAAAATCTAATGGGTAAAATGTAATTTATATAAAAAAAAAAATAAAAATAAAGGTTTTTCCTCAATATTGTCTGGTTTAGTAACAAAAATACGCTATTGTTAAAATATTTTTAAGCAATAGTGTATTTTTGATATTTAAGCCAGAAAACAGCATTAGTACACGAGTAGAATACAAAATTGCATGGCATAATATCATCACTGCAATCTTAAAAAACTCACCGGGCCATATGCCATAAGCTCATCACACCGTGAACGTCAACTAAACGGGCGAGAATACCGCAACCGCTCTCCGGCCGAGGTGACAAAAAGTCCACTGTTCCATGCACTATAACCGCACAGGGGCAGCTGAGTTTTCATCGGGTCTAGTCGTTAACCCAGTCATCACCCTAGTGTTGAATTGCTGCTAGGCTTGTGTTTGACTGTGACGAGGCTTTCCATTGAACTATCTTAACATCTTTCCACATAGCGCATATTTCGGATGTGACTTGATTACTGAATTCTCTTCCGTTACCAGATTGCAATATTGCTGGAAAACCAAATGGGAAGAACGTGATACGCTAATTCTTCAGCGCTCTTAGTTTTCAAAAGTAGTTAAATGTGTGTGATTTTGATATACCATTATGAACTTATATTCACCATCTGAGTTTGACTGCAGATCAACTTGACATCTTGATTTTAACTCAGAACTGATCATTGGTTTCACAACAATACCTATCTTAGGTGCACTATGTTTCATTTGACACTGTTTGCAAACATTTAAATACAACATTACAAAACTTCATATGTAATATTTTGGTATTTATTTTGCAAATCTTTAAGCATACGTGTTCTTCCTCCATGGCCTATCTTGGTGCGAGTTTTATATAGTATACTGAGCAATTCTTCATTGGTAACATAATACTGTATATTCGTTTCTCCAGGTTTTGATGGTAAAATTAACTTCTCTTCATCATTAATTTTTAAAATGTTTTAATCGTCTGTAATCCAAAGGTGTGTTGCACTTAGTTTTATCAGAAACCATTTCAGAAATTATTTTAGAGTATTTTTCTCTTGAAAAATAAAAGCAATTGTCTTCTTGTTTACACGCAATTAATACATTTAACATTTTCAAAAAAAAATTCATGATTCACTGCAGTTCACGATTTATACAGAATGGATATTCTGTATAAATCAGGAAATCAGAAAAAAAATCAAGAAAACTTTGCTTTTACCATCGAATCTTGTATATGCATAAGACTGACAAAGCTGACTGACTCCACTAGCACAAAGGACTTGGCGAGGAACAACCAGTCTGCTTCTCTCTTTTCGACCTCCACCACAGCATATCAGGGATTGTCGACATACACCAGTGAGGGTCTGAATGTACAACAATGTAATAAAATATTCGATTTTTCACCGACGTATTTGGTGTTTGTTGACATTCACCGGTGAATGTCGACATTCTCTTATTTCGGTCTTTCACGGTAACACACACACACACACACATATATATATATACATACATACATACATACATACATACATATATATATATATGTGTATATATATATATATCTATATATATATATAATGTTTTCTGTTAGAGAGTTTAAAAATATGTATTACCTGAGTCAAGCTATTAATCTGTTATTTTACTTGATAAATAATTTCCGCAATTTCGGAACCAAGTAATTACACATTATTCAATAGAAAATGTAATTAAATTTTAAGAGGGAACAGATATTGGGAAAAACAGAATAGATGAAATACAAATAATTAAAATTCTAATAAAAAAATACTTTTTAAAGATATCCCATTGTTGCTAAAGTAAATTGTTCTCTATTTACAAATTTTATTGATATTGTATTACTAGATGTTACCTTATAAATGTGTTTACAAGTAAAACTTAATTTTATTTTTCTTTCTTTCTTTTTTATTTTTATTATATATATATATATATATTTCGAAAAATCGTATTGAATTTAAGTTGAAACAAATTCACAATTTTTTGAATAAAAATAAAATTTATATTTCATAAAAAGTTTTTTAAGAAATCCAAATAAAATTTTAAAATCGTAATTTAAAATATTCATTAAGCATGATTTATTTTTTTTAAATCCAAACTTAAAATATTTTTATCTTACGAATTTATTTTCTAATGATTCTTTTATGAACAACATAATGAATGGAATTGTGGGAAGTCTTCCCCCAAATCTTTTAACAATTCTTCTGTCAAGTTGCTGATTGAATAATTAGAATTTTGATTTTCCGTTCAAGAGTTCGTGAGTCACCTCTGGCTTAAATACTTGTGGCGGTTCAGAATACATTTTAAATTGAAGTCTGAATTGTGCCTTTTTACGTGTAAAATGACTTGAGCGACAAATCAACTAACCGCAAGATTGATCTTGGTTCAAAGTGAAATAACAGTTGACTTGTCTTCGGTCTGGAGACAATCGTAATTATTATCGTAGAAATCTAACACTGCGGTGCAAAATTAAGAGCAAACTTAATCATTTTAAAATTGATGTAAATGGAAACTATACCATGTTTGACCACAAAATACAAATTTCTCTATGATTTTTTTTTAAATTAGGGATTTTAATTTAACTCTTAATGAAATGACTAATTATATACTTATCTATATAAATAAAACTATAAGTGTTCTCAGCAGAAATATCTAAAATTTAATACTTCATATAGGATTATAAAATTTGGGAAGTACTAGAGCAGTTATTAAGAACACTCACAAGATTTTATGAATTAGTGATTACTCCCTAACTTGATCCCATAGACCAAATGATAATTTTACAAACTAAAAGATTCAAAATCTCTTTCATGAATTCCTTTTTCCCTACATTTTTTTGTTTTTATTTTCTTCTTATCCTCTGAATTTTCCATTTGACTTCTTTCACTTGACGGATGAAAATTTGGATTCAGACGGAGTTTTTCCGGTCGTGATTTTCGTCTCTCAATCCATAGATGACAGATAATGAAGCTTCTATCTGCTCACCTTCGGTTAAAGGACCTTCTGGTAAAATCTCTCAATCAGTCGGATGACATTATCGAAAGACTTGCAACATTTATTGAAGATACCACCATAACAATAAAGCATTTATTTGATCACTTGAATAAAATAAATCTTTCGTACGAGAATATAGCTGTCAATCAACGTTTCGGAGGATGTTAATGACTTCATCTTCGAGATGCGCAATATTTATTAATGAACTTGGAAAAAGAGTGTTTGTTTGAGAACTGGACAGAAAATTATTTTTTCATATGAGAATGCACTGGTTAATCAACGTTTCGGATGATGTTAATGACGTTGTCTAGAGCATTTCGACGCGCAATATTTTTTGAAAATACCACCATAACTTAAAAAGCAAAGAACATTCATTTGAGGGAAAATATGTTATTCATATGCGGATGCACTTGTCAGTCAATGATTTGGTGGATGTTCAGGTCGTTATCTAGTGCATTTCGGCGTTCAATTTTTTTTTAAACTGCAACCGTAATTAGAAAAGCAAAGAACATTTATCGGACGAATTTGAGTGAAAATGAGTCATTCATACATTCACGTATGAAACCCTCTACAAACGGAAAAGTGAAATTACATTCTAATATTGTGGACTGCGATGTTATTTGTTTGAAAGAGGAATCAAGTAAAGAAATTATTTATATACTATTATGAAAGAGGATGAAAAATAATTTTCAGATATTAAAAATAAAGACTTAAAACAATGATTGTCTGCAAAATAATTAGCTGAATATTTCATGATTAAATACTTCTTTTGAAAGAAAAAAACAGCAAAATATTTTCTTGCATCGAAAAAAAAAAAAAAAAATGTGTTTTGAAAATGTAATTTTGAAAAGGGGAAAAAATAAAAAAGAACAAAAACAAATAATTAAGGTAATTTTTCCTGTTTCAAAATTACATTTTTAATTTTGAAACAGTAAATAATTCAAGTATTTATGAATTTACTAATTTCCAGCGATAAAAAAAATTGAATTAAAAATTATTTTTAAGAATATATATTTTATATATTTGTATATATTTTTTTCTTTTAAAATATTTACACACAAAACAACTTTTCTGAATAGCACTTTATGAAAAAAAAGTGGTTTGATAAAAAAAAAATTCAAGAAATCCTTTATTATCCCTAAAAAGCTCTTAAAAAGTGTTTATGGGGAAAATGTATCAACAATTACGATTTTTTATCCATATTTTGCATTCAAACGAGTTGTTTTTATTCGAATTATTCCTCTTTAGAACTTTAATCAATGAATGAGCTGGCAGACATCAGGACTTTGGAAAGAATTTTTTTAAATGAAATCAAACTCCAAGTTTAGGATTCTTATTTAATGAACTCAAAATAATATTCATATAAAATATTAATTTAACAATTGTAGCGACGTAAGAAAATGGAAGTTAAAACAAAACAAACACTTATTACATTACACATAATTAAGATTAGATACAAAAAGAAAACACTTAATAATTATAAAATAAAATCAAGGTTACATAGTACCAGGGTGTTACAAAACAAAACGTATTTAGGAACCGGATGGTTCTTCCTTGCCATTTCTCACATCACTCTCCTCATCTCATTCGATGTTGTTTGTAAGTCTATTGGGCAGCAGCGCCATCTACTGTCAATATTGTTAATATCGGTCTGTTACAACCTACCCCTCTGACCCCGAAGACGTCCCGACCAGGGGTCAGCAGGAGTTTTCTTGGAATGGTTTTGTACTTGAGCATGAGCTATGGAAGGAGTGTTCCTGGAATGGTTTTTCTCTTGAGCATGAGCTTTGGCAGGAGTGGGAGTTTTAGGACTTTTGGTAGGAAAATCTACTGAACTGACGGTGGGTTGGTTAACAGTCATGGAGCATATCTCGCATGGGTTATCTCCTTCGTGACAGGGAGGGCGAGATAACATGTCAGCTACCACGTTGCTTTTCCCAGGAACGTACTCGATATGGAGGTTGAACTCTTGGAGTTGTAGAGCCCAACGAGCGAGTCGTCCTGATGGGGACTTTAAAGACATGTGCCATCGTAACGCCTGATGGTTCGTAGCAACTGTGACTTCTTGTCCCTCAATATAGCATCTGAATTTTCCTAAAGCCCAAACAACTGCAAGGGCTTCACGCTCTGTAGTGGTATAGTTTCGCTCAGCACTAGTTAGTAGTCGGCTTGCATATTCAATTGGATGTTGATCTGTCAGGGATTCTCCTTGGAGGAGGACAGCACCTAAGGCATACCCACTAGCATCAGTACGTAAGATGTACGGTTTACTTGGATCACACTGCCTAAGAACAGGTGGTGAAGTAAGTAATGCCTTTAACTTTTGGAACGAAGCTTTTTCTTGCTCTTTCCAACACCAAGAGGAGGATTTCTTGGTTAGATTACTGAGAGGTCTGGCTATTTCAGAAAAGTTCGGAATGAACCTCCTAAACCAAGAACAAGTTTGCAGAAAAGACTGAACTTGTTTAACAGTTTTGGGTTCAGGTATATCCAAGATAGCAGCAGTTTTGGCAGGATCAACCTCTAGACCTTCAGGAGTAATATAATGCCCAAGATATTTAATCCTTGCTTATGCGAAATTGCACTTTTCACGGTTAGCTGTTAATTTGAATAACTCAAGTCGTTGAATGTCTCTTAAATTTTTTAAATGTTCCTGAAATAACTCTGATAGTACTATAATATCATCTAGGTAGGAACGAAGAAAAATGTCTCCAAGACCACTTCGGAATTTGTCTATCAGTCTTTGGAAGGTCGTTGGGGCATTTTTCAATCCAAATGGCATTCGTATAAAACGATATGTACCAAAAGGACAAACAAAAGCAGTTTAGTCTCTATCCACGGCAGCCACATTTACCTGGTGATAACCAGTTTTAAGGTCGATGGTCGACATATAACGAGTTTGTTTAGCTTCTTGAAGTAAATCATCTATGCGTGGAAGAGGGTAAGAGTCTGTTTTCGTGATGGCATTCAATTTTCTGTAATCCACGCAAAATCTATAAGCACCAGTTTGCTTCGGAATGAGCACAACAGGCGCTGCATAAGGAGATTCGCAGGGCTCAATAATTCCTTCAGTCAAGAGTCTATCAATTTCATTTTGCATAATTTCTTTCCTTGTTGGAGACACTCGATACGGAGGAACAGCAACCGGAAGATGGTTCTGCGTATCTATGTAATGTTCAATAAATGGGGTTGCCTCTCCCCCTGGATTGAAGATAGTTTCAAACTGGGACAAGAGTTCATTTAATTTAATTCTTTGTTCACCTGTCAGATCAATACCTTCATCTTCACGCAAATGATGAGGATGATTCTTTAATTTCTTTTCCCTGGTGGGAGTCAAATGGGATGCTTCATCTTCAATATTACCTTTTTCATTCACAGTTAGCGGTGCAACCGTTTGTAACGGCCCACAAAAAATGGCGTCGGTTTTTCAAAAGAAAAGTGTCGTCTGGTTTGATTATGGAAAAACCAACAGTTTCGCTTCAAATTTAGTACAATCCCAGCCGAATTCAGAAAGTCTATTCCCAACAGGGTGTTGTTTCCCTTTGCATCAGGGATGACAACAAGGTTCAAAGGCAATGTACGGCCTCCAAGACGAATTTTTACCTTTCTTGTGTGAACTTCTCTTTTTATTTTACTACCGTCTGCTAATATCATTAGTAGTGTACTGGTAGCAAAAGTTGCTCCTTGTTTCCTCAGGATGTGATAAAGTGTTTCTCCTGCAACTGAGTGGGTTCCAGCAGTGTCTACGCAAGCGGTACACATGACTCCATTGATAATTACTCTTAACGTTGCCATCTGTGCGGGTGCACTAGAAGCCGATTGAAGAATAACGCTTCTAAAAGTACCAGAACTTTTCTTTTCCTTTCCTTTACAGGTAGGACATTTAGGTTTAATGACTCCTGGACTACCACATCCATAGCATGCAACTTCACTTGACTCTTTCTTAAGATTCCCATTTCTTTCATGTTGAGGTTTTCTTTCTTGAATAGTAAAGGGTTTAAAGGGAAATTGCTTCTTTTGATGTACTGGAAGGAAAGATTTCTTTACACCACACCTGACACTTTCGTAAGAATCTAATTTTTCCACAAGAACAACCGGAGAAATAAATTCAGACCAACTATCGATAAAATGCTCTTTAACATCCGGGGGAACTTTTTTCTTGATTTGGTCTGCAATGATAGGTTGTTTTAACTTTTCAAAATCATGAACCTTAAGTTCTTCAAGCCAGCCACCAAAGTAGCTAGACAGATCAAAATAGAAGTCTCTCCAAATTTTTTCAGGGTCTTTTTTGTGTTGAGCAAACATCTGTCTAAATCTATCTCCAGATAATTTAAATCTTTTTAGAAGTAGTTCCTTTACTTTAGCATATTCTTGGGTTTTTTCAGGTTCTCGAACGATGAGAGTTGCAATGTCAGATAGCAGGGTGCCTAGTAAGTAAGGGATCCATGAAGATTCGGGTAATTTCATAAATTTGTCGTTCGAAGATTGTAAAGAATGTACACAGTTCTTCTTTTTTCGGATCAAATTTCAGCAAAAGATTGCTGAAATTACTAAAATCCAGTTTCTGGTGTGCTACCGAGGTGCCACTTGACGATAGAGGATCTATACTTGCCAAACGCTGAGATTCAACTTGAAGCTGGAGTTTCTCCAATTCATATTTTTGTTGTTTCTCCAATTTTTCCTTCGCATCAGCTATTTCAATTTCTCTTAAAATTGCCGTTTCTTTCGCAATTCTCTCTTCAGTAATTGCTTGAAGCATACTTTTGACCATAGTTTCTTCATAATTAGGGGCTTTGTTAACGAGATTCGTTAACTGGACTATTTTTAAATTATCTCCCACTACCAAACCAAGCTCGTCGGCTAAGGTCCTTAAATCTTCTTTTCGGGCACGGTAAAGGAAGGCCATTCTTGATCTCAAAAGTTCTTATTTTATAACTTATTATTTAAATAAAATTTATCAATTAAACGAATTTTAAACACTTGTTTACCAATATTACTTAAATACTAATTATTAAATTAATCAAACACATGTTTTTGCAACTACTTTTAAACAAAAATATAATTTGAAAAATTTTTTTCATATTTATCATATTCGAAGACTAGAAACAATACAGAAAACTAGTAAAGATATGTTGAAATTATAATTCAAATTAAATTAAAACCCAAAAGTTGTTATAAATATTTAACATTATTTCTTAAAAAAAAAGAAGAAATATGAATAAAAACAATTTATATTTTAACAACTTCAATTGCTATTCAATTAATAAACTACTTCCATAATAATTAAACAAACAATAAACAGTTATCTCTGAGTGAAAACAATTATTTCTAAAAATAACGCATGTTTAAATAAATTCAAAATTAATTCTGCATTTCTCTTGACAATCAATCTTATATTATTAGATGAATAATTACTAATTTATTAGCAAGTTATTTTCAATGTAACAACATTTAATGTTCTGAAACTTTATTTAATAAAACCATATCTAGTAAAAATTTTTAAACTATAATATACTCATAGAAAATATTCAAGATAAACAAATAAATTCAAAACATTTATTTCTAATATCTTATTTTAGCAATGTCATAAAATGCAAAATTCTACAAAGTATTATGTTCTTTCAAAATAAATAAAAAAAAAATCTTAAGGTATCAGTAGTAAAAACAAAATAATATCAATTCACAACAGAAATATTATTCTTATATTTTGTTCTGTTTTCGTTTTAAAAATTAAATAGATTTTTCTTATAGATAAAAATATATATGAATTTTCTTTCGAATATAAAACACTGTTTTTTAATAATAAACAAATAAAATAATTATTTATTTTTATCAAAACCAATATTCATGGAGCCGTTACTTCGACTTCCATACTTTTTCTAGACAGAACATTGACTCATTTTATACATAGAAATTATTCTAACTTTATTCTTTCAATGAAAATAATGAGAAAAAAATCAGTTTTTAATTTAAATATGCAATAGGAACAGCTTATTCTACTTTTAAGCAGTAACAAAATCAATCAATCAATTTTTAACCGTTAACGAACAATATAGAACAGCGTTTTGAGTCAGTTCTGTTTTCAGTATAAACAGTTTAAATTCAAGAATTTTACTGAATATATTTTACATTTCAAAATATTAAATTTCACTATACATGCAAAATGACGTGCAGAAAAATATATATCAATTACATGCAGTATTAGTAAACAAATTTTTAACATTCATGCAAACGTCTGAACAAAATTTAATCAAACCAGAAGTTAGAAGAATAACGAAACTAATACTACAAAACAAAAGTTATGTTATTTGGATTAGTTTAAATACAAAACATGCTATTATTATAACATGCTAACATTATTAGGATGATAATGAAATTTGTTAGAACACATAATAAAACTACCTGTTTTCTGGATGAAAACGATATAGATCGACGAAATTCCGACATGAAATACATCTGTTCTATTTCTGGATGAAAAGGAACGAGGACACGGGACAATTCCAAATAGAATGCATTCCAGATGAACACATAATCAAATAAATTCCGACATGGAATTATAACTAGCAACTCAATCGAGTTAAAACTTATATCCAATTAGATGGAACACAGTGGGAAAGGCCCCACGTTGGGAGCCATTTTGTAGCGACATAAGAAAATGGAAGTTAAAACAAAACAAACATTTATTACATTACACATAATTAAGATTAGATACAAAAAGAAAACACTTAATAATTATAAAATAAAATCAAGGATACATAGTACCAGGGTGGCACAAAACAAAACGTATTTAGGAACCGGATGGTTCTTCCTTGCCATTTCTCACATCACTCTCCTCATCTCATTCCATGTTGTTTGTAAGTCTATTGGGCAGCAGCGCCATCTACTGTCAATATTGTTAATATCGGTCTGTTACACAATTACTAATTTAACACAAACTTACAAGAATTATTTTTTTTAGCTAGATTTTGTAACTAACTTAGTTGAGAGAGAAAACAATTTGGTAAAATTTTGTGAGCTACTATGATTTTTAATATCTCGAATTTTCCTCATAAATGTTTTAAAAAAACATTTTTATAAAAAAATTTTTTTTAAAGACTGATTAAAAATATAATCATGTGAATTAAATAAATTGTATTTAAGTATACTCTTTATAAAAATTTCTATCACAATATTTTCATTCATTCTAACTTGTTTTAAAAAGTAAACAAAAATAGGTAAAACTATGCGTTTAGAAACCATTCATTCAAATGTTAATTCATATCTTCTCATTTATTGTAATTACTTAGACATATCTTTATTCAGTAATACAAGGACATATAAAATATTAAAATATCAACTGGAAAAATAGCAATTACTCATTGATCTATTCTATTGACTGAAGAGAAATGATTCTTCATATTTGAAGCGAATCATAAGAAAAAAATAATAGTTTTCTACATTTTGATGCACAAAGACACAACTTTTAAAGTATGAGAGGATTGAATTTAAATGAGTTTTATTTTCATACTACATTGACAGAAATAACTGACCAGTGTACCTGAGATGAAGTCAGTTTTTACAAATGAAGTAATTCAAACATTTTAAACTAATTTTTAAGATATTTTAAACAAAAATAGTCATTGACACTCTTCATCTTCTTTCTCATTATCTATTAAAGCTGAACGAGTTTTAAGACAGAATGTTGGGACAGAACACAAAAATATTCAGAAATATCATCAGCGCTTATGAGAAATAATTCATTACAAGACAGAAAATAATTTGTATATGGTGGAAATGAATATAAGAGAATGTATAAGAAGTCATGCTTTAAAACTGTGTTAAGACCTTAGGGGGAGAAATATATATATATATATATATATATATATATATATATATATATATATATATATATATATATATATATATATATTTCAAATAAAATACTCAGAGGACAGGAAAGTGATGTTTCTGCGCATTTGGAGGTATCCGACTGTCATTGGTCAGCTCACGTCAATTTATGGCGGTTGATTCGCTTTCATTTCTGTACAAGTGCAGCTCGCGTCTGCTCATTTTCTAAGGCAATATGGTGATTTATTTCTAAATAATGCAAGATTAATTTTTTTTCAGTTATGATGAAATGGCTATCCAAATTTCAGAAGATCATATAGGGCATTGTATACTTTTTGAGTTTCGCAAGGGTAGTAATGCAGTTGCGACCAAAAACGATGTGTACTCAAGTGCATTAAACATTTGTCAATGCCAAAGATCGTTCCGCAATTTCAGATCAAAAAAATTTCATCTGACTCCTTTCTATCAGGAAAACCCACAACATCAGACAGGCTAAGGGTATAAGCAGAAGCAATTCCATGTCACATAATCGGGCAACTCTGTCAAGCAGTCTAAACCAATCTTGATCGATCATCTAGGAACAGCAGATTGGAAAAATAAGCGAATCAGGTGTTTGGTCCTTCCAGAATGTGTCCGAGGAGATCACAAAGCCAGCCAATCCTTTCACGTGCATATTGCTTCAACGGCACCATACAAAACTTTTTCTGATTGTTTGATCTCTAGAGACGGAAAATAGATTCTAAATGATGATCAAAAACGCAAGTGGGGATAGTTCTTACCCGTGAAGTATTACGAAGCCGGTTCCACATACCAGAAAAGCGCTTCTGGGTATTTGTGGAATTGCTCACTTTGAGGTGTTAAAATCTCTTAACGCAGACCTTTATTCGTGGACAATTAGATTGAGGAAACCCATCTTTAGTTGGAAAGTGTCAGCAGGGAGGGGGGCGTCGCTCCGCAGCACGAAAAGACCGCACTGCACAACGCGGAACTCTAGAACGAATTAAGGAGCTGCCTACCCCACCCACCGCACTCTCCCGATATCGCACCCTCGAATTTCCATTTATTCTGATCCTTACGATATTTTCTTGATAAAAAAAAACTTGGATAATATCTAAAATTCCATCTTGAGATATTTTACTCAAAGAGTAATGGATGGTAATCGCTAGATGGTAATCGGTGGGTGCTAGATCCGGCTAATACGGTAGATGCTGAAGGAAATCCTATTGGAGTGCGGTTTTGACGAGTTGTGCAATACGGCCTGACGTTGTTACGAAGGAGTATGGTTTGACCATGTCGATCAGGTCTTTTCAGTCGAATAGCCTCATTCACGCGATGTAGCTGGGCAATGGAGAGCTCTTTGTTGACTGTCGCATTCTTTTCGACCATTGCCCAGTGCACCAAGAGGTCCTGAAAAACTGGCTCAATAACTTCTTTGACACCAGACCAGGCGATTTTTGGCGGAATGGCATAAAAAACTTGGCAGAGAGGTGGGAAGAGGTTGTAAACAGCAACGGCGAATATATAATTGATTAATTTATTGATATAATTATTGTTTTTTGTTTAAATAAATGTCCTTGGTAAAAACGCTACGAACTTATTCCCCAACGTACCCCTTTCCGATTTTCATTTTTTTGAACATGAAAAGCAAAGATAAGAATCGAATTAAACTGTAATAATAGATTTATTTCACAATATTATGTGCTAATAAGTAAATGGATCAATTGCTTTAAGAAGTCGAATAGATAGTTTTCCAAAATTAAACATATTTGGAAAAAAAAAAAAAAAAAAAGAAAAATCAAAATTTCAAACTACCATTTAGTTTGAGAAAACAAAAAGCAGTGTCCTCTTAATTCATCCCGAATGCTTAATTAAGTCATTCTTTTGTTTTTCTAAATATTCTATTAGTAGATAATGTCTAGAAAACATTAAAATTTATAACAAGAAAATTTTTTATTATTCGCCCTTTAAGCAGATTTACTTAAGAACATTATTGGGGTCACGGTAGCCCTTATGGTCGGATTGTTTAATTTGAAATGTAAGATCCCAAGTTCGATCTCAGCTACGAATGACAAACGGCGATATAAGATGCATTTCTGCATGCACATTTGTAGGAGTATGTGCTTAGCAGATTTCCGGCAGAAGGTCCTCCCTTGTTGACCCATGAATACGGTCCATTATGTATGAAAAAGTATCTGGGAAAGCAATGTACGCCACGCTTATCAAAATATTATAATACGGCATTAAGCTATCCCATAGTGCGATGTCAAATATAAAGCTATTGCTTTCTTTAAGAAATGATCAAACTATCTACTAAGATATATGAAGGATTATAATTATATCTTTTGTGTAGTCTTGTACCAGCTAGGCTGGCGTTATGGGGTGCGCTGTTCCACTTTTCCAACTGAAACATATATTTTGGTGTGGTGTCCCACTTACTCAGTACACACATACTATAGGTACCCATTTATAGGGTAGGCAACCATTCACAACCCATTCATACAAAGATAAGAGAGAGAGAGAGTATATCGATACTCGAACTGGTATTCGAACCCAGGGCCTGCGTATCCGCAGTCAGGCACTCTGATTTGTAGACAGAGTAGGCGGAATATAATTACATTTTAAAATGGTAAATATTCAGATTATTTATCTAAAAATGTAAAAATGGATTCATTTAAATCAAAAAAAATGTTAGAAACTTAGATTATTTACTTAAAAATATTAAACGCGCAATGATAGATGTACTTAGAAACAAGAAAAAAATTAGATTATTTGTGTGAGAACGTGATCGATGGCTGCATAATCAAAATCAAGTGACCGAGGAGAGCGCACTCATTCGCCGATCCTTCTCTGTGGCACACGTTTTGATCTGTGGTACCATTTTCTGAGAATACAATTGAAGCTTCTCTTGTGGAATGTTTGAATACAACACCTCTATGGTTCCCAAATCGAATTCACTGCCGTCTCAAACAGTATACACACAGTAATTTTTCTGCAAAAATATAATATACGAATATAATATACAACACAATACTCTATAGTACCGCACTACATTTCGCGCTCTGTATAATGGAGAACAATTTTTAAGGTCTTTTAAGAATTATTTGGTGTCAAATAACGGCGTTGCTTAAGTAAATAAACGATTGATTAACATTTTATTAAAATGATAAGAACACGAAAATTGGCAGGTATGCAAAAAAAATGTTATGCACCCGTGTACAAAATTCGAATCATTCATTTTTTTTTTTTAATTTACCCTTGCAGAAGTTTAAACCTTTCTTAAAAATGCTAAGTAAAGCCACTTTATTGATGGAAGAACGAGTAAAAGTATGCCTAAAAATAAGCTTACTTTTTCAAGAATAAAGATACTGAAATTATCCAAGGATTTAGTTTTTCAAAACAATTTATGGGTTAAAATTAGTTTATAAAGAAACTCTAGTTTTGAAAGTACCTAATTATTTCATTCGCCCTCTTACTGCCCAAAAATAATATTGTTTTACGGGAGCAAAAATAAAAACGAAGCTGATGACTGAGCAAAATGAGATATTTTTATCTATTCTTAATGAAAAAAGAGAGAAAGAAACTAACAATCAATGAATTGCCAAGGCTTCTTTGCTGCTCCTACAGCATAGGTGGTTATCGATAATGAAAGAAAAAAACCCTTCTATTATCCAGCGCAATAAGAGTGAAAAATAGAAGCCTGCACTCGTATCTTATTTTTCGGCACCATCTGCAATTCATTTTCCTCCGCAAAATAATCAACGAAACGCATTTGGAGCAGCCCTTCTCACATGGCATACCAACAGAGTTACTGATGTAAACTTTCCCAACAAAAGAATAAAGAGCGGAAAAAATAAGTTTTATCCCTTGGGGAAGTGGGCCGAAAAGGAAATGTATCTTAATTTTCTCATCTGCTTGTGTCCCTCTCAAACACATGCAGAAGACATCCTTTCTTTTTTTTAAAAAAAATGCTTACAATTTTTATTGAAAATCGCAAACTATTGCAAAATTTCCTCGTCTCCTCGCATTTCGAGAAGGATATGTTTATTCAAAAATGTATTTGCATTACTGTCAACTGTTTACGACAAATACGGAAGAAGACAGGCGCAGAGATGCTCTAAAGCAGGTAAGTTTCCCATGAGAATAAGAGACAGATATGATACCTGAGTTGTCAGCGTTTCCTCTGAACTTCTAATTTTATAAATGGAGGTACATGTCTAAGGGATAGAACCCAGGTGTGTGGAACATAAAGGCATGGGTTCGATTCTAGCCACTGATGAAAGACGGGAGATGGATGTTGTGTTTCTGCATGTACGTCCGACGGAGTTGTAAGGTTTTATTTTTGGATTTTTTTATTGTGATTCTTCTTTTCATACATTGAGTCTCGCTCATCCCAAGCATACTTACTGCCATATGATTTTAATTTTATTGACAAAAATGAATGAAATCATTTTATTGAAAATTGAAATCAGTTCTGTTTTGATTTCGCTTAGAAACATCCTACATAGCTACTTGAAAGATTACCGCAGTTATCGCATTTAACTACGCACACAAATGACTTTGGTTAAAGCTATATTTTCTTCAAAATCATAGTTTCATGTGATTGGATAAAAAGAAAACTCCTGACTGCTAATTCCGAGAATTACTTTTAGTCGATAGGATATTTTAAACCCAAACCTAGTATCCCTATCAATGAAATTTCAGAGTGACATTTGAAAACGCATCCATTGAACACAATTCACCCTGTTTGCAGGATTATTTATTCCTTCTTTAACAAAAAAGTTATTACGATTCTTATCGTCTGTCAATTCACAATTCTTTAGCATTGGTTGAGAAAACCAGTGAAAGTCTTTAAGTTAAATAACTCTATATATTTAAGAATTTTTTCCATATCCTTATATTATATAAATTGATGGCAATTACTTCGTTGCCTAGGAGTTTTCCAGGTTTCCTCCTTTCCGACAACGTGAATACGGCTCAATATCTATGGAAAGTTCTCCCAGAAAACAGTTTACGGGGTGGATGTTAAAATGCCTGGCAATGATCCTCGGTCGTTAAGTCTTTTATGATGTGATGTCAATAGAGGAGCATAGATTTTCAAAAGCCAACATAAATAAAATCAACATGGTGGTTTTAAATTGAATTTGAATTGAAACTTCTCACACCATCGATATAATCTAAAGCATTAATTATTTCCACATCATATGATTCCATTCCTTTTTTTTTTTAATTTGAGGGTCACTGGATGGCCTTGATTCTCATTCATTGAAAGAATTTTTAATAATTTTTCCTCGAAGAAAATTGTTTTGTGGGAACTGTAAAAAGGCTTGAAAACAAATAGACATAAATTGTTGCTGTTAAAAATACTCAATTGATTATTATGCATCTCCATTCTTAAAATAATTTATTTTTATTTTATTTACAATATATTTTAAATAAAAAGGAATCAACGCTGCCTTTCAAATCTGTGGAGAAAATATGATTTCTTGTAAATCCATGTAACTAAAGCAATTCAACTTATCAAAGTATTGCATTTGTAGTTAAATTGTCTTGTTTATGATTTTATCGAAACCAGTGACAACAATTTTTCTCTGATTGTTTGTTAAATGAGAAAGTTAGGATCTGAGTCAGTTTTGTCACATAAAGTTTTTAGTATTCATGGTATCCAAAAGAATACAGTTTAGAATGTATCATAGAAAGTCACCAATTACTTCGGAACAACGAAATAATTGTGAATTTGAGACTAGTCGCAAATATTTCACCGATCCCACTCTAATCCTGCAGAGTGCCTCACTGTGAAAAGGTGGTGACACTGGGCGAAGAATTTGGGAGTGTGTTCTCCTGGTAGGGTCACACAAGGCGTGAGGCCCCACTATGTCAAACTAAAATCTGTGGGATCCGAGTCAGTCTTCTGCTCCACTTTTTTGACCGTAGAAGCTGCCTACCCACAGTTCATTCACCACGTATTTCTCCTAATGCCTTTATCATCACGCACTCTAAAAAGGATCGCTTCCTACCTTAAGTAGAGGGCTAGGTTAGAAAAATAAATTACAGTTTCCAAAACATATACTCATTGAAAATACTCCAAATCAATATAAATGATGTCACTTCTTCCATTACCAGAATCAAATGAGATCAAGTGTTGGAACTGGCTGAGAGATAAGGTGTGAAAATTTTAATTTTGCAAGGTAACCTAAAGACTAACTGGCTATTTTTCAAGCGGATTATTATCAGTACTGCTGGCCAGTCCACTCCTAAAAGCAATTTTTTAAAAGAAGAGAGCTTACTTAAACAATTTGTTCTTCTGCACAGGACTCTCCTGGCTACATTTTATCTTGTGTGGGACTTACCGGGCAGGACCTGGTTCAAGAATCCTTATCGGCAATGAACTTCTGCAGAGTGAATGACTGATCTAGCTCTGCTGTTCATGGGGATGAGGACTACTTCAACAGTTACAGTAAATGATTTGACTGGTTCACTTCATCTTCGTTTAGAGTCAAAATGGTGGTAGATATGTATCTCAGAAACTCAAAATTCAAAACCTATCTCCACAGACAACGAAAGGAATTATTATTATTTGAATTGATTATTGGAAAACAATCAATTGCAATGACATCAATAAGAAAATAATTTTCTGAAAAAAAATCGGATTTCAACTTCATGGTTTAGTCATCGCATTGAGACGTTGGAGGTGTAAGAAGCCATGGTTATCACCTGGTAGTGACATTTAGTTTTAATTTTTAGTGCTTCTAAAAGTTTTTACAATTTGGAAGTTAATGTAATCAATTCACATCCTAACTGTTGCTAAACATAATCATTAAATTAACATGAATTATTCAACCTCATGTATATCTATCGTTCTGAAACTCAATGATCAAACTGGAAGAGGAACAAAGTCGAAAAAACATTAATTAATCCATCTAGAAAAAAAATACAAGTTCAATTTTATCTTGAAAGAATATGAACTTTTGTGAAGAAGTCAGATATTTGGTACTAAAAGGAAAGTTTATTAAATGCAACTCCATGGTTTACTCCACAGTATGCAGACCTGTAGATTTTGCTTAAAAGATTTTACAATCGTCATCTAAGTAGTCGTAGTTTTAAAGGTCACTTAAGACTGCAAATGTTTGCCTTTCAAGTGAACTTTCTTTTCATCAATTCATACTCAATGAATGCAACAATTAAAGCAAACGTTTCTCAATAAATGCAACAATCATGGTCGAAAAAGCTACCAAGCCATTTTGAAGATGGTTTTCGATCAATTCTTCAATTAATAGAATCAACTCTCATTTCTATTATAAGGATCAAATTGACATAATGACCTTGAACTGTTCCGCTAATAATTTTTAAATTTGTCATATATATATATATATATATATATATATATATATATATATATATATATATATATATATATATATATATATACACTGGTAAGGCTGTGGTAGCCCAATAGTTAGGGCATCGGCCTTTCGTCCGGAAGGGCGGGATAGATTTCCAATGCCACCAAAGACCCACCGAGTACTTGCGATATACGTGCTCGTTAAATCTGTAGAATCGAAAGTTCTGTGGTCGGTGGTTGAGCAGTTATCATGGGTACAAAGGTATGCGAATTGAAGAGAGCTGACCTACCTGAAGGTATACGGGCAAGAAGTCGGCAATAGTAATCTTGAAGAGGAGGAAGCACGTCAAACAAACTTTGGTTAAAGTTTCAAAATGCAATAATTCAGAAAATGTCTCTGAACGAAGAGCAGGCCTATTGGGATTCTGTCTGACAGGAAGATTTGCCTTTCCATTTCTTTATTTTAGTTAACAAATTACATTACAAAACAATGTGAAAAATACAAATAATATGGTGAATATTTTCAAGATCTAATATTAGATGGCAGTTTACAGACGAGAGTAGTAGTACCAACATTAACAAGCTTCATCATCATCATCTTCCTTTTCTAGTTGCAACTGTAACTCAACTATCATGATGTTCCTTATTACATTTTGAAAACCTTTATGCAATGGGAGTTATTGCAGGCTCATATTAACAAAATATTCGGAAACTTGTTGGTTCCTGGTGCTGCTGTATTTGTTTCAATGGTAAATTAAATGCTCTGGGTCTTGAATTTCCTGATCGTGGGGACAAATCTCCTGTAAGTTGGGAAATCTGTTCCTATACACCCCAAAGGAGCCATGCCCCGTGAAAATTTGGTTGAGTAGGAAATCCGAGCAGAGTATACTCTAAGATTCTTTGTTAAAAAATGTTGTAGAGTCACCAGTTTTTGTTCGATTGATTCTAGATTCCTTGCCACCTATCTAATTCCCATTGAGAAATGAATGTCTTGAATTGTTGCCTGCTATATTTAACTGTGCGATTGACAAAGTCCGCAGCATCTTTCACTACCAAGTCTGTTTCTTCCTTGTGTCGAATGCCGACATGGGTTTTCACCCAATATAAGTAAAGTGACTTTGGGAATTTTTTATACAGCTTATTTATTTCAATCAGTGTCACTAGTGGGTTTAAACCCTTCCAGTGTGGTAAGCACGGACCTTGAGTCGGACATTCTGGGAAATTGCTGTGGATTGCATATTTCATAGTCTCTAAAAGACTGAAGCGTCGTGGTTGAGCTTTAATTGAATTTCATGTTTGTAGTGGTGATAGATGATAGAAGCACAGCCAACGCTATTATTGGTCTTTGAGCCATCAGTATAGGCCAAGAATTTGTGTTCCAGGGAATACTGCATTTTGCCCAAGGTGGAATCCTGACACAAGCATTTCTGTTGTCGACTGTAATGTCTTTACCATAGTTCCAGAGGAGGAAACGCGTGAATCATGTGTATGGGAACACAACATGCAGTGCGTCTGTGGAAAAGTTTTGGTCAGTTTGATTAAAGCAATTGTTTCTATTTGGCAAGTTTTTTGTTCATTTTGGTGGTGTTCTGATACCAAGCCTGTCATCCATATAGGATCACTCACAATTTTGTAAATGTGCTGGAGAACTGAAGCTTTAAAGCCCAAATAACTTTAGCAATTCGGGTGAGCTTGTTTTGTATATTGCCAACTTTGTCTTTGACATTATTTAGATGTGTTATCCAGGTTAATTTGATGTCAAACACTAAGCCTAGATATTTGATTAATGCTTTGCCCTTCTAGTAAGATGGGTGGTCTTCTGGTGATCTCTTTCGTGGGTGTAACGATGGTATAGCTGCACTTAAGACTGTGGTGATCTATTTTATATCACTTCGTCGCGCGCGCGGCGGCAGAGAACGAGTTAAGCGGTCTGACGTTCCTCTTACTTATGTAAAAAGAACTAACTTCCAGATGGGTTATGTAATGCCTAACACTGAAATTGTATTAGCTCTTCTTTTAGTATTTTAATTATTTAGATTTAATAAATAGTTTGTTTAAATTTTTTAATCAGTCGACCTTCTTAATGATATGGTGATATATTCATCATCTAACTTCTGAATTGGTAACCATGGACGTTAAATTTTAAAAGCAAAATATTTTGCATTGATTTATGAAGTTTTCTACCGAAGAACCAATGTCGCCCCTTTTTTTCAGCCTCCTCAAACCAGGAAGCTCGCGCTCTCTTCTGCACCCTTAATGCGGGAATATTTTATTGCTGTTGTTTCAAGACTCTTAACTCCTGTCTGCTATTCAACGTTCAATTTTTTTCTCTTCTTTTCAAAAAGAGAGAAAGTGTATTTTGGAACTTAGAAAGAGAATCGTCTGATTTTCTTCACTTTGAGTCGGCATGGCTAACGAAGCTGAAACAGCGCGTGTTGCGTTCCAAGCTCCCCAATTCTGGAAGTTTGAACTCGAACTTTGGTTCCTTCAGTTAGAATCTTTATTCGTGAATGCAGGTATTACGAACGATGGCACTAAATTCCACCGGATTATTGCAGTCCTGGATTCTGAAGTACTAAAATTTTAAAGCGACATAATTCAAGCTCCCCGAGAAACGGATAAATATACTGTTTTAAAAATTCAAATTCTTGGAAAATTTATATGGACAACTGATTCAAGACCTCAGACTTGGAGAGAAACGCCCTTCACAACTCCTGCGTGAGATGCGAAAGCTTGCCGGTGGAAATTTTAGTACCACGATTGCCAGTAAACATGCTATAAATTCTATCTGTTTGTACTTCATGAATTAACTGCATTAGCGGACAAAATCAGTGAAGTGTCGGATTTTGCTCCAACCATATGTGCAGTTCAAGACAGTAAAAATGACAACCGACTTACTGCCCTAGAAAAACAAATTACGGAGCTTTGCCTAACAGTAAAACGTTTGTCATGTTCTCCATCACGTACCCGTTTTTCAAGTAGTGCCAAATCAGCACATCTTTCACCGTCATCCATCTGCCATGGACTATGCTAGTATCATCATAAATTCAGTGATCGTGAGCACAAATGTGCCCAGCCATATGCTTTCAAATCACCATCGGGAAACTAAATGGCGTGCTTGTGGAGTCGTCAGACACAAGCCATTCATTCAGTTGTCTATTTATTATTGTGTGTATATATATATATATATATATATATATATATATATATATATATATATATATATATATATATATATATATATATATATATATATATAAGAAGGAGCAAAAGATGATCGCCTTCATAACTCGCTAACGTCATTTGTTTTGTAAATGGTAAGCTCTCGTTAACGGTGATTTTTATTATGAATATATATATATATATATATATATATATATATATATATATATATATATATATATATATATTTCAATATTATCTGCTGAATTTTTTTCCTATGCAATATATTCATTTAAGCCGGCCAACTTGTCAAGTGGTCAGCGTGCCTGACTACGGATAAGGAGGTCCTGGGTTTGAATCCCGGCTCAGGCATGGATGTACTTTCTTTCTCTCTATCATGTCTTTGTCATTTCCTTGTGTGTGTGAATGAAGTATGAATGATGCCTGCCTTATAAACGGGTCCCTCTGGCATGTGTGAGAATGCGATGGTGGCCTATCCCTGTGCTGCACTAGGGCAACTTCCGCTTGCTAAGAGGTCGCTGTGTCTGGCTGGTTCCTTGGTATTAGGGAACAATAGATTAATAGACTGTTGCAGTTGTAACTGTCTACAATCTGCCATTGGAAAAAAATATATTCATTTAAATATGTGTCGAAAAATATTTTACTTTCGTAAAATTTGTATAAATTGCAAAATAAATATTTTTGGAAAAGATTTTGTAACAGTAGATAGACAGATACGTTTTGTAACAATAGATAGTTACTGAAAATATTTTATTTATTTTGATTAAATTTTCTTGTTTAAAACTAATTACTTTTTCTTTCTAAGAACTGAAACTGACTTTCGGATCATTAAAAATATGTTTCCTTCATTACTTATGGTAAATGAACCAAGCAAACACACAAATGTCGGATACTATAAGGGCCGAAATCGGCTTGCCGACAAGAGTCACATCGGGGCGATACCAGCAAGCGATACCACTACCCATGAAAACATGCCCGCTCCGGGGAAATGTGGGACGAAAGTATGGCGTGACTGTGGACCGATATCGGCAAAGCCGACAAGATCACTTTTCTGATATTTTACCGATGACATTCCGTATGTGGATCGAATACTTTTAATAAGTGGCCCAGCGTCGGCAACCGCTAGATGTCCGTCAGCAATCCACTACTTAGAAGGCACTTTTATTTTATTTTATTGCATGATTTTTATAAAAGTGTACGTAATATTTTTGCGGGAAAAGTATTTTTGTTACTCTTATTATATATTCATGACTTTTTCTCAACAATTATTTTTAAATTATTGTCTCAGACATTACAAATTGAATTTTTAAAATTACTGTCGGTTATGCCATCAGTTATTAAGGCTGATATATTCAACAGAAAATTCTCAACATTTTACTTTTATATAACTAAGAGAAACATTTCTTTAAGTCTATTATGAATGATTACAGTTTTTCCAAGTCTTTAGTAATTGTAAAAGATTTATTTTAAAAATGAATTTTATAATTTTAGGAGAAATGAATTAATAACCCCAGTAATTTTGAAATATTTTTTACAGAAATTAAATGATTTAAGACTTCTGAAAAAGCTCCAAATTACTAAAAAATAAAATAGTTTTCTTAAAATTATTAATTTCTTACGTTTAATTATAATTTTTCATCGTTTTTGCTACTTGAATTAACCAAATGTAATCAAAAAATATAACATGTTTTTTCCCTTATATGGATTAGATGGAATTGCCTAAAAATGTGTTACTTTTTTTAACATTTTCCATATTTTGTTTCCAAAATTTCATTTGTGTTGATATTTTTACTATGTTGAAAATCAATCAAACAACTAAATTAGAGAACAAAAATTTAATTTCTTAAACAAATGAGTACACACACACACACAAAGATTAGCAAAAAATATATAATAATGCAGAAACAATAACATTTTTGTTTCTTTCATTGCGGTTACCATTTCTATCCGCCGCAACATAACAAACGCAACCATCTTTTGCTGACGTCTTCTACGAAGGCCACGGAAATTTCTTAGTACTCAAGGTTGGTTGAATTGAAACTGAGAATTAAAATTTTTATGAAACCAATGACATAAATAGAGATAAGAATAAAAAAAGCAATTATTATAAGCATGTCGAAATTTCTTTATTTTAAAACATTGCCCCTCAAATGTTCCAGTTTATAATAAACCTTCAAAAATCAGGTTTCAAAAGGCACATTCATTACAAGTATCTGAATGCAGATAAAATATTTTTTATTACATCTGTTGGCATTCAAAATTACACTTGACTTTCCTAACATATATACTTAAATTCAATTTTTTTCCCTTTGAATTAGTCTGGGGAGTTTTCCCAGGTTCCGCAGCTGTGAACATAAAAATTATAAAATATTAAATTTTCCTCAAATTTTAACGTTACGCGCTGGTTTTTAAGTGTAGATCATCCTTAAAATTATAAATTACTCACATAATTCCCTCACAGTGATGTAGTGATAGGTTTTTCAAGATCACAGATTCAATTCTAACCATTGTTGAACAAAAGACATTAGGCATGTTTATTCTATGATCGTAGGACTTTCCTTTTAAAACACACATATAGATATATACGTAGCAGTGCAAGCGAGATTGAACCTTAAGATTAACGGGTTTGGAATACTCCCCCATCATCAAACACTTCATAATTTTGAACCATGGACGAAGTAACACTTAATATGGCACCCTCTTCACATCCACGCCACACCAACGGAAGGACGTTAAGTTAAGTATTAATGTGGACACATCCCCAACCCACGGATCTCCAACGACCCAGTGTGAGCGTACATGGTCACCCTCTCAATCATTGCCAGCAGTAGGTTATCTTAACAGGAAGCGACGTGAAGCTACTTTGCCACTGGAGCTCAACACATATATACAGTTAATCTTCAGGAAAATGTCTTCTCAGAAGATAATTTGGTAATTAATGATTAAAGGTGCTCCCAAAAGTTTCTAGGTGCTTGGCTGCCACTTAAGCGATATCGAAAATTTATCTCAAAAGCATACATTTATTCCTTCATAACAATGCACTTTTATATAACAGGCTTTAACTAACACATTCAAGTAATTGATATGAATTACTTACATATGTATGAATTGAATCTAAATATATTTTTGAACATTTAATTAGATGTTCAAAAATCGGGCAGAATATAAATATTGTTATTTCGGCATTTAAATGAATATTTAAAACAATTTTAATCTCAATATGTTATTGAAAATCATTAAAATATAAAAATAAATACCTGTTATGAATTGCAATATATTGGGAAATGTTTTGAATGAAATTTTCATATTTTCTCCCTTCCAACTCATGGTTAGAGCCAAATATGCGTAAATACTTTTTGTAGAATTCTTCTTACCGCTTCTTTCCCATCTTTACCACTTAAACAGCTGCATTTTCTTATCTGTAAAAATAAAATTGAGATTATCTATACATATAAATATAATCATATTCGGTCATAATGTAATTTTTCGTTAAAACCGGGCAATTAAAAGCCAACACAACTGAAAAACAATTGCACTTTTATTTGATGTTTCTATGTTTGGTCCTTACGATTACATTTATAGATATTGGATAATTTGAATGAATTGATTAGAACTCTAGTGCCACATTTTCCAAATGAAAGATAATTAGACCGAGTCCTAAAATTTTGATTGCATTCTGAACATTGCAGACATCGACTCTTCTGAAGTGCAGTTGAAACCACAAACGATTGACTTAAAAAGTCCAGAGTGTATAAGCATCCTGTTATTGGGAATTTATAAATTGGAGGCAAAAAAGAATCAAGTATATATTTATTTTTCAGAAATCTGAACAAAATTATCTGTACAATGCACTGGTATTTTCATGAAAAAAAATTATAATGTTTAAATTTTAAATGTTTTTATGTACACAACTTAAATTGATGATAACTTAAATCTCAAAATTTAATGAAGATTAGAACTTTGTAGACAACTTATTGATAACAAAGCCATATACAACTCTGGTTCTGGTCATACAATATTAATGAGTTAAAATATAAGTGCTATTACAATATTACTTTCGTGAAATATTCAATGATTTAATTATAATATAAAATTTTTTAGTGTGGTAAAGAACACGCTGGAAATGAAATATACACTACTGGCCATTAAAATTGCTACACCAAGAAGGCGACATGCTACAGACTTGAAATTTATACAAAGGGAAGAAGGTGCTGTGATATGCAAATGATTAGCTTTTCAGCGCATTCAGACAAAGCAGGTCCCAGCAGCGACACCTACATTGTGTTTAAATGAGGAAATTGTTCAGCCAGTTCCTCATACACAAATTGCATTTGAACGTTGTTGCCTGGTGAAAAATTTTTGTGATGACTCGTGTAAGAAGGAGAAATGCGTACCAGCACGTTTCTGACTTTGATAAAGGTCGAATTGTAGCGTACCAGGATTGCGGTTTATCTTATCGCAGTATTGCTGCTCGCGTCGGTCGAGATCCAATGAATGTTAGCAGAATATGGAATCGAAGGGTTCAGGACTGTAATACGGAACGCCATGCGAGATCTCAACGGCCAATTATCACCAGCAGCTCAGAAGACAGGCATATTATACGCATGACCGTAATGGATCGTGCAACCACGTCACGAGCCGTGAGTCAAAAAATGGGGTCGTTTGGAAGACAACAAGTGTCCGCACGAACAGTTCGACGACGTTTGCAGCAGCATGGACTCAGCTCGGAGACCATGGCTGCGGCTTCCCTTGACGCTGCGTCACAGACAAGAGCGCCTTCAATGGTGTGATCAACGACGAACCTGGGCGCACGAATGGCGAGACGTCATCTTTTCAGATGAATCCAGGTTCTGTGTACAGCATCATGATGGTCGCATCCGTGTTTGGCGGTATCGTGGTGAACGCACACTGGCAGCGTGCAATTGTCATCGTCATACTGGCCCATCACCTGGCGTGATGGTATGGGGTGCCATTGGATACACGTCTCGGTCACCTCTTGTTCACATTGACGGGGCTTTGAATAGTGCACGTTCCATTTCTGGTGTGTTACGACCCGTGGCTCTACCCTTTATTATATCCTGCGAAACCCTACGTTTCAGCAGGATAATGTCCGACAGCATGTTGCCGGTATTGTACGAACCTTCCTTGATACGGAACATGTTCGGCTATTGCCCTGGCCATCACGTTCTCCAGATCTTTCACCAATAGAAAACGTCTGGTCAACGGTTGCCGAGCGACTGGCTCGTCACCAATAGCCAGTCACTACGGTTGATGAACTGTGGCATCGTGTTGAAGCTGCATGGGCATCTGTACCTGTACATGCAATCCAATCTCTGTTTGACTCAATGCCCAGGCGTATAACTGCTGTTATTATTACCAGAGGTGGTTGTTCTGGGTACTGATTTCTCAGGATCTATCCAGCCAAATTTTTTGAAAATTTAATCACTTGTTATTTCTAGTATAATATATTTGTCCAATAAATATCCTTTTGTTATCTGCATTTCTTCCTTGTGTAGCAATTTTAATGGCCAGTAGTGAACTTACAGCCTTCACAAATTCTTCTTCTTCAATTAAGGGAGCTTCAAATTTATTCATTTTCGACAAAGATGTTAATCAGTCAAAAGTTTCAACGATCACATTCTCCCTGGAAGTTTGTTGTCTCAATTCATTCAACATATCCATTTGCAATTTTCGCTCTTCTTTTACTTCAGCTAAATTCTTTAAAAGGCAAATATAAAAATAATTACCTGTTATGAATTGCAATATATTGGGAAATGTTTTGAATGAAATTTTCATATTTTCTCCCTTCCAACTCATGGTTAGAGCCAAATATGCGTAAATACTTTTTGTAGAATTCTTCTTACCGCTTCTTTCTCATCTTTACCACTTAAACAGCTGCATTTTCTTATCTGTAAAAATAAAATTGAGTTTATCTATATACATAAATATAATCATATTCGGTCATAATATGATTATATTTATATGTATAGATGGAAAACAGATAAAAGTAGTGTTTGAGAGTTGCTTTAAAAAGAATGTCATTGTTATTTAACTTTTACTAGAAAAAAAAACAATATTAAAATAATATAAAAATAATATTAATGCAATTTTCATTAACCGCATAAAATATCGTTTTCTTTGAAAAGACATTGTTTTTAGCAAGTTAAATTTTGCAACTTATCTATTGCATGAGTTTGATTCCTTAATCAAAAATTTAAAATTTTTAATCATTTAAATTAATAAATTTTATTAAAATGTTAACTGTTTGTAAAATAAATAACTGCTAATTAAGAAAAAGCTTCTTATTAAAATTAACTTACATTTCGATTAAAAATTATTTTTTTTTCTTTCAAAAATAGAATATGATAGTAAAAATGAATACTAACAATGGTAAAATTATTTTATGAGTTACTTGTATGTCTTAAAAGTGAAGGAACTGATTAAAATTTCTGTCAGCAAGTTATTATTGTCATGTATTTAAAGTTGTTTAAAATATTCCAAAAAAAAAAAAAAAAAAAAGTTCATAATATACTTTGAGAAAAATTACCATCTGAAAATCCTCTACAGTTATGTCTGATTTGGTTTGTTGGGAAGATACAGGCTTTTTGATTACTTTTTGTTTTGATAACATTGCTGCTTCATTTTCTGATGAGAATAATTCAAATTCACTGGTGAATTTGTATTTCTCCAAATATTTGTTTGCAGATTCATACGTTCCTATATAAGGAATAAAAAGAAACTTATATGAAAATAAGCAGTTACATATTGCTACTTACACGCAAAAATATATTAAAATTATGCCATATTTTTCCAATATGGAAAACAGATAAAAGTAGTGTTTGAGAGTTACTTTAAAAAGAATGTCATTGTTATTTAACTAAGATATTCTTTTATTTTGAATAGCACACAATACTTTAATCTTCATTTTACTTTTCATAAATTTACATCTGACTAATAATAATCAGTATTCAGATTTTAATAGTAAAATGATTGTGAATCAAATATTGAAAGACTATAATAATTCTTATGAGTTACAAAATGAATAAACAAATCAAAGAAAAAATTGTTAATTAAAAGCTTGCATTTTATTTTAACGAGAACATTAATGAGGAAGGAACATACTAGAATAATGCAGAATTCGAGCTGTTCCGAAGGTTTCATTTTTCTTGATAACCGAGTGGCACTGGCCAGCGGCAAATGAACAAACCAGAATTTCTCAGCTATCCGACGACTACTTGGGACGACAAACCAAGTATCCTGTTCCTCTGGAAAAGATTCCACTGCATACGGACGCCTGAATAATATTTTAATTTGTAAACTATTCAAATAATAATATTCATGACAATATCTTAGATTCAAATTACACAAATAACTATAAAAAGCAGCGACATTACTGTTTTATAGCTTGCAAAATCTTTTTAATATAAACAAATTATGAAATTAAATAATTATTTCAAGATTTGAAAATAATCGACGTCAATAAAGTGGTGAAGAGTAATATTTACCTCTGATAACAGATATTAAGGACTTTTGAATTGTGTGAGCAGAATTTCCTTATTTTGATAATCTAAGATTTTTCAAATACGTTGCCTTTTGTGGCGAGGACAAATTTTCTGATTCATGTCTAAAAAGCTTTTAGCAGTTAACTGTATGATATGGACCAGGAAAAAGGATTAAAATGAAATATATAATTAATAAATAATTGGAATTGAAGAATGAAGAAACAATATCAAAAACAAAACATACATATATATATCAAACTAATTTTGTTTAATAACAACAAAAATGTGTATTTTTGCTATTTTCATACAAGTCAACATAGCTGAAAAATGCCATATTTTTCTTTACGTATGTTAGCTTCCTTCATAATACTTAATGATAATTGATAAATATGTTTTGATAATTTTTGTCTGAAATCTGTTAAAAAGCGGGTAAATGATGACAGACCCGTACGGGATTGGCGCGATTTAAATTTTCACGCCAAGCACTCTATAGCTTTGTCGCCAACTTAAATTACGTCACTTCGCGCGATAGCCGACAACCAATAACGATCGCGTTCGAACTTCAGCTGTGAAATTGCGCGTTTTCCGAATTCCAAATATTAAAAATTTGAATATTTCAGTGTAACTAAATACTGTAGAAGTTCTAAAATTCTAAAAATAGAAACAAAATTTTTAAAACTTGATTTTTAATATACCGAGCAATGGCGCCCACCTTAAAAAAATATCAGTGTAACGCTACCTACTACAGTGCCAACCGGGCAGTAAAGCTAAATTTCGAACGTTAAAAATTTCATTTTTATATTTAAATTCGATTTTTAATATACCGAGCAATGGCGCCCACCTTAAAAAAACATCAGTGTGGCGCTACCTACTACAGTGTCAACCGGGCAGTAAAGCTAAATTTCGAATGTTAACAAATTTCGTTTTTATATTTAAACTCGAATTTTAATATAACGAGCAGTTACGCCCACATTAAAGAAATTTAATTACCGGGCACATTCTAATACTAACATGAAAAACGCAATACATACAACTGAATTTATTTATTTATAGAAACATTTATTTTTATAAAAACTTTAATTTCTAAATATGAATGAAATTGTAATGAAAAGCAAAGTAACTCACGTAATCTTCATCGCTTTCGGCTGAATCCCGATTTTTCGGCGAATATATATTTTAATAGCATCAAAAAAATCTTCGATTGACCTGGTACGTGATTTGTACCCCGCAGAGATCTTTTAATGGCACACATGTTCCTTCTATGGAATTTGTGTGAGCACCTGTATCCGGGTCTTTGAACGTTAAACTATGATTTACTGTTAAGTGTAAGAAGCCCTCGTCTGAGAGACAATCGTACGCTCTCCAGCAGTCTGATATTACAGTTGTACCCGGAAGAACACATTAACGCAAAATTCCAAGCAACACATCCTTACTCCTATTTTCAACAACACGAAAAAAACATTGATTCAATTCCTCCAAACACCCACCTTCCAGGCACACGCTTATCTTTATTGTACTTTCTTCTACCAAACTTGCTTTCATCGATCTCAACCTCAACACCCACTCCACCAATCATTTCACTTTCACGCACACACATTTCCGAGCACACTTCTCTACAAAAACTCATCCAATCAGTTACTGTCTTTCTAGCCAATTGCAAATCTTTCACAATGAAATTATGCGTACATTCTTTCACCCACATTACAGTCATCAATAAACAAATACTCATTTGCAACTTACTCTTAGAAAACCAAGAGCCCTTTCGTACAGATCTTTTAATATAATGAGCATTCTCACCTTCCTTTCGACACATCCACATACACCCATCACTCCAATCACGCAAAATCATATTTTCACCATACTGAACGCACACAAACTTATCAGCAATCAAACCTTCTTTCATGCACCATTCAACAACTTTACTACCATCACACTCTATATTTAAAAAAAAAAACGTAAATTCAATATATTATTCTCACCCAGTCATATTCTGCTAGCAACACACAAACTTCAAAATTCGAATATCGAAGCTACATGATTAAAGATTATTCTTTAATAGTTTCAAGGGTTACAATCAAAACGCGCATGTCACGCAATCACGTTACCTCATAAAATGAAGAGCACGTCATACATACGTCATCCGAACTGGTAAATCACTCTGGCGCACTTAATCGCATCCGTGGCGCATACGCTTGGCGCATTTTAGCCTCTGTACGGTTCTCTACTATTTAGCGAAAAAGCATACTTTATTTCTGCTGTTTTTATTATGACTGAATATTATTTACTTTAAGGTCTCATAACTTTATATTATTAATAAGTATATTTTTTTTAGGATTTGCTTTCAAATAATTCTTTCAATTTTAAAATATTTTTAATAAAATCTATTAGGTAATAAAATTACTGAAATTCATAAACGAAAAATATGCCAAAAATTTCCTAGACGTTTTAGAAAACAGATATAGTATCAATTTTTTTTTTTTTTTTTTTTTGAGATTATTTTCTTAAAAATAAAAACTGATTGTAAGCAATGAGATGCGCTATTTTTCTATATATAATTGTTAGGAAAATTTTCCGAGCATGAAATTAAAATTATGGAAAAGCTGAAAAATAATAAAAATACTTTTAAATAAGAAGGAAGATAAAGAAATCATAATGAGTATTTTCTTTTGCTTCAGAAAATGTGCGTACACGTTACACAAATATATAAATTACAATACAAATATTTAAAATAGCAACGTATATAAAATACAGAGAAATCACGTGATTTTTTAGCCTTTTTTCTAAAAAACTAACCTAAGAAAAGATGAGGATGATACTTAATTTTTTCCCTTTTTTAATTATGTTAATTTATTTCATATTTTAATATAACCTACAATTATTTCAGAAATAAAGTAAGAAATTTTAAACATTTATATGTAAATCATAAATTTGCTAACGTTATATTTAAGTTTCAAATATTCTTTTCGAAAAAGTTCGAAACGTAGTTAAATCGTATAAATTGTTTAGAAGTGTAAAAATTTAATGAGACACCTTTAAATTACAATAGAATAGAATAATTAAACTTTTTATTTAAAGAGTGAATGAAATGGATATTTCATATTATAATAGGAAATTAAATTACGAATTATAATAATAGACTTGAAGAATAGGCAATTTTTATATGCTACTTGAAAATTATGCAAAAGAGGATTACCAAAAACTAAGAATATTTCTTTTCAATGAGAAAATGTAACCAAATTAAAACTTAATATTAATATCTTTCAATAAATTTTTATATAAAAAATAAAAATATATTACTCAAAATTTAAAAAAGTACACTCACATATTTGTGTTATCCATTTTAAAGAGAATAATGATAGTGTATAAGGCCGAAATGTCCAAATAGAAATCCGGAAAAGAATTTACAAAATAAAATTAACGGTTTAATTTTAAAATACAAAGTATTTTAACACAGAAGATGATTTTTTACTGACTTACTTCAACTTGTTTAGCGTAGAATAAATTTAAAACAGAAGAGAAAATGGAGTTGACGCGAGAACATTTTCACGCTTTGATTTTTTAAAATTTTAAAGCAGGATTAAATCAAGAAGAATGCGTTCAACGGTTGCAATTAGCATTAGGCGATGAATCTCCAGCTCTTGCTACTGTATTCACATGGTTTAGAGAATTTAGAAGAAGTCGAAATTTTATTCAAGGTGAAGAATACACAGGAAGGCCGCCGTCGGCAGTAATCCCGGATAATGTGTCTGCCATACGAAAAATATTAATGGATAATAATCGCTATACCTATCAAATGATACAGAAGGACCTTAACATTGGATCCGCTGCCATACACCAAATCATTCATGAAGAATTACATATGAAAAAAAGAGTTTGCCGTTGGGTTCCCTATAATCTAACTGAGCACCAAAAAGATAAGCGTGTCAGAATCAGTAAAGAAACTCTTAAATTGCTAAATGATGGTGGCCACCGCATCATTTCTAAAATTGTAACATGTGATGAAACGTACATACCGTTTTTTGACGTTCCAGCTCGTCAAGAAAGCAAAGTATGAGTCTTTGAAGATGATCCCACGCCGACAATGGTGAAAAAACAACGCGCACTGAAAAAAGCAGTATCTTGCCGTTTTCTTCAAAAGTACGGGATTGGTCAAAGCCATCAAGTTGGAAGGACAGAAGACAGTAACAGCGAACTGGTATACCACTAAAGGTCTTCCAGAAATTCTACAAGAACTGAATGTTAGGGGACTAATGCTTTACAATGACAATGCACCTTCACATACAGCCGGATTAACAGTTAAATTTCTTAAAAACAAATGAAAGTGATCGAACATCCACCGTATTCACCTGATCTAGCTATGTACGACTTTTGTTTATTCTTTAATCTAAAATGGAACCTACGTGGATGTCGTTTTCATTCAGAAGAAGAGATTGATGTGGCTATAAATGCATTTTTTTTCATCGATTCCAAGACATGAATGGCTTGAGGCATTTAATCTGTGGAAAATTCGTCTACAAAAGTGCACTGATGCTGGAGGAGACTATTTTGAACACATATAAAATTTTGTGAGTATAACTTTAAAAACCTAGTTGTATGTTAAAAATTTCAGAGTGAGCCTCGTATATAACCTTCTTATAACGTGTGCTGGTATTCCTATAGCTCGCCCTTCAACACCTACTTCCTAACAAATACTGTTCACTTTTATGGAGTAATATTTACTATTCATTTTGACAATATATTATTTCGACAAAATGTTTATGGATTATGTATTTGTGTACTTAATTAATCAAAATAATAAAAGAAATGTTGCTGTTTTCGTATTTTATTTTGAATAAAATGGAATTCTATTGAGTAAAGATTTAAAATAATCAGAATTATTATTTACAGAAACGAAAAGATTTTTAATATTACCATCATATTGATTGTTAAAATATCATTCAGTCCTTCTCATTTTTCATACAAATATTCTCTTTACATAATAAAGCTTTAGAATTTGAAATTAGCAAATCCATTTTTCAAAAGAAAATGATTTTTTAAAAAGTTATTTATTGGTAGCATATATTATTGATAATATGAAATGTCTAGAGTGATAGGTCCATTTCCATTCTAATCTGAAAATAACACAATAATATTCAAAATTTCGTTTACATGTTCTTGTTGTTTCCCATTTATATTGTTTCATCTGTTATTTAGAAAGTGTTTCATAAATACAATGGTTTGTTAGGAGATAACTTTTTCAAAGAAACAATTTGTTGAATTGCAAAAGGTAATGTTCGGTGCTCATGTAACTGTTCTTCACTTTAATAAAGCTGGGAAATGTTTAATGATTTTATTAAGTAAATTATAAAAAGGAAACTTTATATGAAAGAAGATTTTCAACCACTACATTTATGGCTCTTTTTGAAACGTCGCTAAAGACAGCGTTTTGAGCACGACTCATTGACGAACATATCGACGCCTGAGCAGCAACTCTCCATGCCACACCGCAAAAGTGAAAGAACAATGAAATTACACCTATATTAAAAGCCACAGTCTCCGTTAATAAAGTCAGTGAATCTTCGGTCGGTATTGAGCACTGTTGGTCCCGAGAATGGCGTCTTTCCAAAAAAGCCACCGCGCATCTCCACTATGAGCTTCTCAATATGACCTTCGCAAGCGCCAATAAAATGACATACAGGTTCGTCAAAAGATACAAAGGTTTCATAATAAAAATAAAGGGTATCAGTTTAGTGAGTTGAAATCAAATTTATTAAAAATATTTATTTTCATTCCAAGCAAACACTTTTAAAAAGTTTTATCACATGTAATTAATATACTTACTGAGAGAACTCATTTATTTTTAATATTAAACTGCTTTATATAAACGGCTTGAAAGTTTCAAATAACTAGACAGCTTTCAAAGAAAAAAATCTTAAACGTAATATAGGAAAAAACAACTGCACCTTCTCTATCCAATTTTGGATAATTAAACACCATTTTATTGCGATTCAGATAAAGACCATTTTAGAATTATCAGCATCAAGAGATATTTTCATCTTATTTAATTAATGCTGTGTTTCAAATAGAGGGATTTCCTGAAAAGTTATCAATTTTAATAAATAATTATACTTGATTTTAAATTATATATGATTTTTTTGAGTTCTGATTTGTTACCACTGTAGCTTTTCTGACAATGATGATCATGAATTCGGAGAAAATTTAACGGTGCCACAGTCTTTAATAATTTTTCAACAGGACCGATATCACATATAATATTCGGCCCAGAATCGGAATGCCTGTATGAGACCTGTATCGGCAGACGACATTCACAATTTGCCGGCAGTTAGCCATATAAGTACCGATACTTGCTTCCGACACTATTAAAGAGCACATTTTTAATGTTGCTTGCCGATACGGAACTGAAATCATTACGAAATCTTCATGCCAATGGCTACTCTTATCCGACATTGCCGATATCGGCAAATCAGGATGCCGACAGGCTTGTGTTTGCTGGGAATTGTTCCTCTTTAGACAGTAATATATTATACTGATTCAATAAAATATCTCATTCGTTCATTTGAAGTTGAGACTTTAAAAATAAGGAAAATAAAAGACAGCAGAATCGAATATTTTCACTGGGTTATTCGAAGATCTTTCGCTGTTTATACTCACGAGAGACAATCCGATTGAATTACATTTCTAATTTTTCATGCATTTACCTTTACTTCAACTTCGGAAGTGAATCTTCACTGCTTGAAAGCGAGTTTTGAATTCGAGGTGGAAGCACATCTGTTTCTTTGAATAAAATGATTGGTGTCAGCTGAATAAAGATACAAATTTTCAGAGCATCTACGCGCCATCATCAAACATCCTTTTCATTGCCATTTTTATTACACGCTCAGCAAATTTGCCTCTCAAAATATTATTTGGAGTAGTTTTCTTCAAACCACAATAATGACCTGTATGCTTATAGTAGAGGGAGTTTCTTTCTTCGCATATTTTTCGGCTTAAATCTAAGGTTCTTTGTTTCTCAGAGCCCACAGTTTTATTACTTCCAGATACATGTTTTCCGTGTGGCTGCTTAATTTTTTATCCGGTATTCAATGAAAAACGTATACAAGAGAAAGTGTAAATTTAGAAAGGCGTTCCATACAATGCTTGGCTGTATCGAAATTTCTGCGTTTCAGCACTACAAAGCATCAGCTGTAGTGAGACATCCAATGGGTATAAGGAGTTCCCTTAATTTAGAATCAGGGATGATCCCAAGTCCTGCTTTCACATGAAGACTCTGTGACCTTTAGTGAATACAGTTGGGTCGAGATTCAAATTCTCTATTTTTTGATAGCGACACCTGTAAAACTGCGGCCACAAAGAAAAAGGCTTGAAAGGTCTCTCTCTGGTTTACTTAAAAATAGCTTTATGATTCATCAGAGCATCCATTTAAATTATAATTGGACTCGCTGTAAACTTGTTTATTCCGCAAAGCATACCATTCATTGAGTGCTTCAAGAAAAAAAAAAGCATGTGATTCTTTCACCTATTTAAAATTGATATCTAAGCTTAACCTTTTGGATTATAAAAATGGAACATTTTTTTCGGTCTCGCTCTTATTTTACTTTTCCACATAATTTTTTTTTAAATTTGCTATATTTATTGCATTTAATTTTTGAAAAAGTATCGTTTTTGTGTAATGCAGTTCAGCATAAATCGAAAATGAATTGGAATTTAAATCAAAAGTGATTTCCATATTTTATAACTGTTGCGAAGCACCTCAATGAAGTCAGAATGCAAGTTGTTCACACTATAATTTTACAAATGAAACACTGTAAAATAGCATGCTAAACAGAATATTTACATTTTTTCAAAACAATATGCTTTCTTCGCCAATAGGTTAGAATTATCTTTCCCTATTTATCATTCTGCCCTATGACACGTTCATTAGTCAAACATTTTTGACTTTATGCTTGAATTTTTCAAAATTTATTACAATTACCGAATGGCATTTGAAATTGCTCCACATGAATCACTTTCTTTCATTTTTTTCTTAAAATATTCTCATTTTTTTACATTAGTGAAAAGTTAGGATTTTTTCTAAGGCCATTTACCAGAATTTCTTGCACTTGGACGCAATTTGTTTTTATTTGAAGGAATAGTGTGGATGTTATAGAATAGTCCAGGAATTTTTAAACTAATTGAAAACATAACTTCGAATTTTTGTTGTTGTTACTTACGATATTTTCCCAGACCAAGCTCACTAACCGACGGCTATACGAAATTAATTCAAAAGGATGCATCTTTCGTTTTAATCAGAGCACAACAAAAGTGAACGTACGTGTTTGCTCTAAGGCTCCTCCGATAGCTGGCACCACCAGAGCATCTACTCCCTCAATTTTTACTTTGTTTTGGAGGGGTAGAAAACTTTCTCCAGCACATTACACCCATGATAATTGCTGAATGACCGACCACATGACTTTTGATTCCATAGATTTAACAAGTACGTATATCGCATGTCCACGGTGGATCTTTGACGGCATTGAGAATCGAACCCAGCTCTTTCGGACAAAAGGCCCATTGAATGGAAAATAAATGGAAACAGAAGAAAAGGTAAAGTTTGTAGATTTTTTAAAAGGCTGAGTAAATGTTAAGTAAGAATGAACAAAAAAGTATTAATAACACATTCTTATAATGAGTAAAAATTATTTTACTTTGTAATAATTTTAGTTTTTTTATAATTCAGCTGAATATTTTATTTAATAAACAAGTTTTTCACTTCATACATAGTCTTAGGTATGTATATCACTTCCTTATAATTTTATGGCAAGAATCTTGTTGACATGTGCATTGTTTTGCCTTTAGAACTATTTCTGGGGAAGAGTTACAGGTGTTGACGACCCCTGATTTGAAAATGTCGTGGCGTGGAGAAAAGAATGTACCTCGTGCTCCTTTCCTCCATCATGGCTTCAGATGGATTGTTGGTATGTATTCAGTTTTATAACATCTCTATCAGTTTAATCATTAGAAGCACTAGTTTTACATTTTTACTCATGCAGTGTCGCATCGTATCTCTCCGCTTTCTACTCAAAATGATTCAAAAGATCGAAATCAGTACAACCAGTCTCAAGCAACCTAAGAAAAAAGTGTATTAAACAACCTACTTGTTGATATAAAGCAAGGAACTTGTTATTTGAATTTTGCAACTACTTATTGTCTTTAAAACTAAAATTTTTCATTTCATTTCTTTCGAAAAGGTATTTTTAACTTTCTTATGTTTCTAGAGTGGTATATTTTAAAAGTTTTATTAAGGTGATTCTTTTAAATAATATTTCATAAATTATTCTCATTGCATGAACTTAACAGTATAATTTAGTGCCAACTAATTTATTTTGTATATAACTGTTAGATATTGGAGACAAGGTCATAGTATAAAAATATCTCTGGACCTGAAAATATCTATTATCAATAAATATCTTTAGAAATAGGATTCATATATCCATTATTTCTACAGTGGGTGATCGGTTAGCAAACATAATCTGTTTCATGACTATGTTCGTGATCCCAATTGTTCGTCCGTTGTTTAACTGCACAAAAACATCTATGGAAATCATCGATTTTCCATAGATGTTTTTGTGAAATCGATTAATTCGTTCTGAAAACCCTAAAAATTAAATCAAAAAAGGGTGTACAATTTCTAAGTATGTTTCTTAAATAATAATAAATACTTGCATATTATTCAGTCTTTTTCATTTTTTTGTTTTCGGGGCCTTTAATAAAATCTCCAATATTCATTGTTTCTATCTTTTTTTCAGGATTTTCTTAAAGTGATTAAAAGATTTGTCGTTGTAAGTATCCCCAACGTTACTAACATCAGCTTTGTTTGGGTGCCTTTCAAAGACCATTACACTGACATCCTCCCACTCCTTCAACAGATCTTTAATGACAAATGATGGCATTGCTCCCAATTGGTTTTCAATGAAATCAAAAACAGTCATTTTTTAACCGATAGTCAGTTTTGGTTTTGATTTCCATCAAAACTGAAACTGGTAGTTTATGTTGATATAAATATTTTGTTTAAAAATATTTTTCCCAATATAGAACTTTCAAGTTTAAGAGGAAAGGAACATAATTCAAGAGAGATAACAAACGATTTTTGACCCATTGGGTCTGGCAACCCTGAACATTATGCTTCAAGAGCCAAGAAGTGTTCCTTAGAATACGTTTTAGTTGGTTATCTGAAAATATGTTCGTTGTCTGATTTGTTCGCTGTCCGAACTGTTCGTTAACTGACCACACACTGTGAAGGTTTATTTTGTCCTAAAGTTGCTGAATAATCTGTTGGCGACAGATTGGAGCAGAAATCAGGACCAATGCGTGAGCTTCCTGAGTAACAGTTTCTTACAAGTGAAGTGGTTTTCATTAATACAAATCTTTAATTACGACAAACTTTTAACTCTAAATGAATAGAACTTAGATAGAAAGAAATAGACTTAAAAAAAAACGCGTTTATTATTTTTTTGATATCAATCTGTTATTGCTATGTAAAAATACAAGATAATTCTTTTTCTTTTGGTAAACAAAAAACTTCTGTTGCTGTATTAAGAAAACTAAAAAGTACAGAAATTAAAAATAAGATGAAGAGGAAATATAGAGGTCGCTACACACTCTTTTCCCAGTGAAAACGATTATGAGACATAGTCCTTTAAATGAGATGGAAACTTGACAGTCCTTCCACTGCGTGTGGTATGGTTGCGATTGACCAGTTGCGGCATTTTCTCCTGAGGTTCGTGCTGGGTGTGCGAATCTGGATAATTCATATCTCTGCGAGTTTCGAGAGTCTGTTTAACATTATCTTTTATCGTGAAACAGGGTTTCAGTCTATCTATTGAAATTCTTTTAAGAGTTCCATTAATTTCAATATCAAAGTACTTTGGTTCTCGGTTCCTGACAGCATAAGGAAGATAAACTGGCTGCAAAGCTGAAGTGGTTGAGTAATTGTAGACGAAAACATGTGAGCAGTTCAAAAGGTGTTTTGAAACGAATACAATTGTATTGCCATGGGCAGTTGTTGCAACAGGTTTTATGTTACGGATAATATTTTGCAGCTATTGCACGTGCGTGACATTAGGAATCATAGTGACGAATTCTCCTGGTAAATAGAAGGGACTTCCATAAAGAAGCTCGGCTGAAGAGTATCCAACATCTTCTTCCAGTGCAGAGCATAATCCAAGAAGAAGCAAAGGTAAGGTGTCTACCCAAGACTTGCTTTATTGTAAATGGCATTTCAATCTTGCCTTTACAATCCTGTGTTGTCGTTCACTCAATCCATTCAATTATGGATGATATGCTGTAGTTCTAGATTTCTTAAAACCGAAGTATTTGCTCAAAGATGAGAATTGATACCCTTGATCAGACGTAATAAGATGTGGTATTCCGAAACGAGAAATTCTGGTTGATATCATGTCTTTGCAACTGTTTCTGCTGATTGATCCGCCATAGAAAGGGCTTCTACCTACTTTGAAAAACGATCAGTCATTTTTTTTTCCACTGGTCGGGGTATGTTGGGATGTATTGCCCCTTATACCCAAAGAACCGGCCGGAAACAACGACCTCTTTGCCGCCGAGTTGTTGCCCCGGGTGCACCACAGGGGCTGGGCTAATGTTCAATCACCGTAAGTTAATATCTGATATCTTGACAAGAAGGCAAGGGTCCGACAATATCAATGTGAACACGTTGAAAACATTCAGGTGGAACATTAAAGTCCGTAAAAGCTAATTTGGTATGTCTTTGAACTTTAGATCGTTGGCATTCCATCTATTCTGTACACTATAGGCTCCCAAAGTAGTCCAGGTGGACCCCCAGGGGTCCATCAGTGACCGCATGGGGGTCCTCGTAGACGTGAAAAGAAAACAGAGGTTCACAAGTTGTAAGTGGGGGCCCACGAAACATTTTCTGGTTTTCATAATAAAAACAAAAAATTTGGTTTGGATTTACTTATCAACGTAGGCTGGTAGCATCATTTAGTAGGTAGGTGCTCAAAAATATTCGAGACTCAGTTCAAATGCAGAATTGAATAAAACAATAGATAATAGCACAAGTGCACACCAGATGTCCAGACTTGGAAAGTGCCGCCCGTGGCCCGCTCCTCCGAGATGCCTGTTTAGACCTGAAAGGGATGAAATGCGACTAGAGCTGTGCTTATAATCTACATTTGTATAGTAAATACTAATGCCAAGAACAAAACGTTACTCATTTGTTTCCAGGATTTTGAACATAAAAGCGTGACTGTCAGTGAATCAATGTCAGTGTTTGCAGTGCCGGAAAAGTAAGTATCTGCCTATTTGTTATACATACTTTTATTGTATATTGTAATTTATCAATCATGTTATTTTTGTTTTACTATTTGAGTGTAATAGGTAGTTATGTAGTAAAGATTAAATACTAAAGCTGTGATTCTCAACCTGTGGGGTGCGCCTCCTAGGGAGCGCAGGCATATCCAAGAAAAAATGTTATTCAAAAAATTGATTAAATGACTGAAAGGAAACAACACACACACAAAACAAAATACATTTCGACATATTTAATAATTAACTTATTAAATTAAAACACCTTACTACATTAAAAACAAATTATATAATTATTAGTGACTTCCTTAGGCCTGTCTTCCAAAATTTTTCGAAGGAGGGTTTATTATTAGAAATAGGCACTCATTTTTTTTTTTTTTTTTTTTTTTTTTTTTTTTTTTTTTTATACATTTCGCTGAGATCTATATTTTGTCTTCAAAGAAGCCACTGCATAAAATCCAGTTTCACAAAGGTAAGATGTTGAAAATGGTAGTAGAATGCGAAGTACCCTTGTTTTTAGTGCAGAAAAATCATCATCCACTCCTGCCCAAAATTCAAAGAGTGATTTATTACTCAATTGTCTTTTGGTTTCGCCGCTTGCCGTGAAGTCTATGAAGGTTTATTCCTCTTCAATTGAGAGTCTTTCGGGAGTATTTTGAAATGGATTCCTCACCCACTTTTAACATGATATGAGTTTGTCTTCAACAAGAAAGTACTTTTTAAAATTCTTTGCGAGTATTCCTAAATGATTTTCAATGGTTACAAAAACAACTTTTATATGTTGTTCTTCAGCCTTGTAAGTTTTAATACAATCATTCAAATTTGCAAACATTGTTGAGTTTTCTTGTTTTAAATTTCTGCTTCACAATTCCAATTTTCTAAAAAAAGCATTAACTTTATCACTCGTATCCAATATATGTGTATTTTCTCGTTGCAGTTGAAAATTCAAGTTACTTAATTTCTGGAATATGTGAACTATGTAGCTCAATTTTATCACAAGTAAACTATCGCGAAAGTTCTCAGCTTCCGATCTGTTTTCCTCTTCTAAGAAAACGGCGATTTCTTCTCTTAATTCATAAACTCGTTGTAAAAATTTCCCTCGTGATAACCATCTTGGCTCGTAATAAAAATAGTAACGCTGAATGTACTGCACCCATGTCTTTACTAAGTGCAGAAAAAATTCTTAATTTCAGAGGTCTCATTTTTATATAATTTACAACGGTTATAACCGCAGTTAACACAATATTCAAACCAGGACTCATTTCTTTGGAAGCCAAAGTTTCTCTGAATCATGCAATGTGTCCAGACCCACTGTGGCGATTTTTGCTTCACTAGTGCTTGAATACTTTGGAATCTTCCGGACATAGAACGAGTACCATCGGTGCATATTCTGACGCAATTTTTCCATTCTATGTTTGTCTCGTTCATAAAATCATTTAAGATAGCAAATAATGCGAGTAGTGTTGCTTTGATTCCTATAGGTTTGCAGAAAAGTAATTCTATGACAGACAAATCATCACAAAATCTAACATAGGCAATGATATGAATATCTTTATTACTATCTATTGCCTCATCGAGTTGTATTGAAAACAATTTATCAATTGAAAATTGGGCCGTGAAAACTAAAAAGTTGAGAAACACTGTACTAAGGATTATTCAAAACTTCTATAAAAGAACAAAAAGCCAGGGAAAAATAAACTTTAGGTACCTAGATATTTTTTGTTTAAAAACATTTATTTAAGCGACAGTGGTGATTTATTAAATTTGAGATTACTTCTGAGGCCAAATATTGATAATTTTCTGTCAATTCATCAAGTACAACGTCTCATTAAAAGTATGACTATTTTTTATTGTTTATTTACTTTTCAGAGTTCATTGCTGATCTTTATCAATTGTTGATTGTTTATAATAATAAATATTTATAATTTTGTATAATCACAAGTATTATTTTAATAAATACGATACAAGAAAACGTGCTACTCTTTTTCTTCTCAACACTCCCAATTCAGGGTGATATTTTTTAGAAGTTTTGGGAATACAGTAGAAATGTAGCAGCAGGGGTCTACTGAAAATAGTAAGTCTTTGAAAATGGTCCACGAGAAAAAAACATTTTTGGGAAACAATGCTCTACACCACAACTGACAATCTTCATTGATATTTGGCCATATGAATCTTTTAGTGATTAACTATCTTGTATTTCTCATCCCTGTATGTTATAGATTATGAATAGAAGAAAATATCTCTCGGCGAAGTTTTGAGGGAATGTATGAACGATTACTGTTGATGGAGACATCACAATTAATTGATTTGTCGATGTCTGACATGGAAATCAGTTTTAGGCTTGGGTTGTTTTTTAAAATTGTTAAATCTTCATCGTCTTGAGATTCTGCAATAGTTTCGTAATCAACTGGAGGAGGAATTAGTTCTGGAAAGAGCAGCTGCATTCTTTTCCCTTGACGAAATGAATATTCGTTGAAAATTGAGCAATATAATTCAATTGTCTTGCTTGAGGCTTTGTCTAAATGTTGTTGAAAAGCAAAGGTGATAGGTTTGTGGTCCGTATAGATGTTAAAAGACTTTCCCTCTATTATGTAACTAAATGTTTTATTGCAGTGTAGATAGACAAGAGCTCTCGCTTATATGCGCTGTATTTTCTCTGTGTGTCAGTCAAGGAGCGTGAGAAGAAATTTAATGGACGCATCTCTCACTGTTAAATTTGATGAATGACTGATCCGATAATTGTATCAGAAACATCGCATGTAAGAGATATAGTAGCATCAGTTGAGGGATGGACCAGCATAGTAGCATGACAAAGTGCATATTTAAGATTTTTGAATGCATTGTGAGAATCTTCAGTCCATGTTAGCGATATTTTACTATTTTTGCATCTTCCACAGAATAGTGAGATTCGAGGTTGTTGAAGCTTGACACAATTTGAGATGAAGCGGTGATAAAAATTTATCATTCCCAGAAAGCTGGTGGAAGAAGTGGATTCAGGTATGTTTTGTATGGCATCAACTTTCGTTGGAAGTGGTTTTATCCCTTCCATTGTGATTTCATATCTTAAATAACTAAGTTTAGAAGTACCAAAAATACATTTTGCAAGGTTGATGCATAAACCATAGTCAGTAAACCTTTGAAAACCCGCGTGCAAGTGCTTACGGTGTGATTCCTCATCTGGAGAAGTGATAAGAATGCCATCTAAATAGCAGAATACAAAGTCTAATCTAGACAGCAACATGTTCATAAATCGTTGAAATGTTTGTGCTGCATTGCGTAAGGTCATGAATGGAAATTCAAACAACCCAAAAGAAGTTATAATGGCTGTTTTGGGGATATCGCTTTGGAATATTGAATATTACTTTGGAATTTGTTGGTAAGCTCGAATTAGGTCAATTGATGAAAAATATTCTTTCCGTGTAAGATATAGCAACAGTCGGTGAGGAACGGCAGAGGATATCGATCAGGAATGGTGATGTTGTTAAGAGCCCTCTATTCCCACTGGGCCTCCAATCCCCCAACTTCTTTATGGTGAGATGTAGTGGGCTTGCCCAACAACTTTTTGAATGTTTGAAAAGACCTTGTGGTAACATAAACTCAAATTCTGCTTTTGCTGCTTTTAATTTTTCGCCTGATAATCTTCTGGCCCTAGCAGCAACAGGAGCCCTCTTGGTTTTTCAATGATTTATTCAATTTGGTGACTTGATTTTTTTTATTGGCGATTGTTGGCCACAGAATATATGAAAAATTTTTGAGAATTACTTCGTACTGATTCTGCACAGCATGAACCCTTGAAGAAACGTTTACATTCGAGAATTTACTCGTAAAGAACAAGGAAGTGATGCCATCAATTAATTTGCAGTTTTTTCTGTAAACCAAAAGGTGAAAGTGAGACAAAAATGTCAATTGTCTTATTGACATCGGTGATTAAAAAAGGCCAATTAAACCCTCTTCGCAATCCTAAATCCAATATTAGCAAATTTTGCCCATACTTTTTAATTTAGTTCCATTAATGGCGAAGAGTTCTAGCTTTGCAGCAATTCTTTTTTCTTCCGATAATGTTGGAACCACGGAAATTTCCGCACCTGTATCAATTAGAAATTGGGTGGCGCTTTTTTTGTCTAATGAAAAGACGACACGTCTCTACCCCTTGACCACCTGACGTCTGTGAGAGTAGGGAGAATTTAGTTTTTTTGAAGATTAGTGTTGGGCCAACTGCAAGGATAATAACGTATGTATGCTTTATAGCCAAATATTCAGTGACAATAACATATATTTTTATCCCTGATACTACGTCTATTAATAGAATTACTTTTAGAGTAGGGTCTGAATTCTTGACATCTAGAGTGTCTTTTATTCAATTCTTTGGCTTGTAGAGACTAGTCTGTTATCTGTTCTTGCAATTTAACTAAAACGTTATCATCACTAGAGAAACTTACGGCAGCATTCTGTTATGACGTGGAATTTATTTCCCACATTTTATCGACCATTTTTGCCAATTTGATTAAATCGTCGCCACTGATAAATAAAATACTAGAAATTGCTGTTGGTAATCTTTGAATCCAGAGAGTTTTAAGAAAAGTTTCACTTACTTTATCTGATGCTAAATTCTTCATTTCACATAACAACTGTGAAGGTTTTCTATTATCCAATTCTACTTCAGTTAATAATTTTTTAGTCTTTTGCGTTTTGGTTACGCCGACGACGGAAATTAGTCTGTCTTTAATAGCCACGTATTTATCGTTATTTGGGGAATTGATCAGAATGTCTGACACTTGAGATAATATTTCAGCATCAATGGAACTCACGACATAATCGTACTTTGTTTGATCTGTCGTAATTGAAGCATTTTCGAAATTGAGTTTCTAATTGGAGAAACCATATCTTTGGACCCGGTTTCCAAAACGCAAGAACTTTAACACTAACTCTAGAGATCGATGATGAAATGTCGCTTTTGCTTTCCATTTTCGATTTTGAAAATCATGTCAGTAGTCGCCAATGAAGTGGTTTTCTTTAATACAAATATTTAATCACGACAAACTTCTTACTCTAAATGAATCGAACTCAGAAAGAAAGAAATAGACTTAAAAGGAAACAAAACTCGTTTATTATTTTCTTGATATCATTCTGTTGTTGCTATGTGAAAACACGATAATTCTTTTTTCTTTTGATAAACAAAAAACTTCTGTTGCCATGTTAAGAAGACTAAAAAGTACAGAAATTAAAAATAAGATGAAGAGGAAACATAGAGGTCACTACACAAGATTTTCTCATAATACGAATGGAGGACCTGCTTATATTTTCTGAAAATAATGATGTTTGCCAGCCAGATAACTGCAGTGACTTGAATAATGAAGTTGTTATAATACAGTCAGTTGCTTTTTAGCTGAAACCGCAACGAAGCTTGACATCCACTCTGACATATTATTTTTCTAAATGTTCACGTTACATTTGTTGGGAAATTACAGGAAGCGAAAAGAAAATTGTATCTAGTTGATGAAGATATTTAAGGGATGACTTTCTTTAGTCTGATTCTTTTACTTGTAGATACTTAGAGGTAAGTTGGTAGATATTTGCATTTAACCTTCGTTCACCTACTTTTCTTCTACTTGTATAATCAGAATATTTGTAAAAGAGGGTAATTGTTGGCATCATCGAACTATAGGAGATGACTTTTTTCAACCATTTGAATCGTCATGGATAGATAATAAATACAACGCAAGGATATGAATGGCAAAGTGCCAACATCCACATGAATACTATCAATCAAGCATTACTAGCTAGATTTCGCTATGACTCTCTTCAATAAAATATAGGGAGATCCATTCCAGTCGCTACTTAACAACTGGAACATCTGCATGCATGTGTTATGGAGCAATGTTAATTAGACATATAAATAGATATTCAGAATATAAATATACTCGGATACTGTCAGTTTTTGCAATGACTATTATTCATTTTTTTCATGACTTAGAATTGTGAAAACTCCATGGGTTAACAAATTTGATCTTTCTCAGTCCAAGTATAGATCATAACAAATCTTCGTTATCAAACACTTGTATTCTAGTCATTCTTCCATTTGGAGTAGAATTTTCAGGTTTCGATCTAATCGTGTTTTAATTTGGATTTGATGATGCTCTCTGATATATATATTTGTATGCAGGAGCCAATTTGACCTTGTTACGGGAGTAAAAGAAGATTTCAAATTATCACACCCAAGGTGGAAATTGTCATTAACCTGATTCATATGAAGTAGGCAACATTTATCAACTTCAAGATATGAGAAATTGGAAGCCGAAACGAAGACAGTAACAACAACATAAAATGAATTCGTCAAAACAATAAACAAAAGGCATTAAATTTTTTGAATAAATTTAGAAGTATTTACAGGCTTATATTTTTTGACTCGCATAAGAATAGTATTCTCTATTTGACTCACACATATGTTCTGGTGGCTTAGCTGTAGAGCTTTGCGTTTCCAATTCTAAGGTAGGAGGTTCGATTCTCGGGTTGAGTAAGGGTGGTTTAGGCTTTCATCCCTTTAGCAAGTTCATAAAATTGAATACAAGGCATGTCTTGGAGCTGGATACTTGGGATTTCACATTTAGGCGCATGATTTCCCCTTCGCATTTCCGCGACGAAATGCGCTTCGCAACTCAGGGTGTTCGGTCAAGGTTACAGATGTGGGCAGTCTAGGCTTTATTAAGAGGTTATTATTATTATTATATTATATATTATATATAAATCTGTAAATATAAATATATTATACACACAAATAAATGGAAACTTATTCAAAACTATTTAAAAATAAGACCTACTTTTACCTGTTTTCCCTAGCATCTTTCGTTTAAGAGCATCCAAATGTTTATTTTACAGGTTTATGAAAAAGTAAATAAGAAGTGTCAAAACTAAATTTATATATCCCATGTATTCAGCTGCTTCGCGGTTAAATATTTTCCCATCAGGCACCTTCTTTTCATGCCGAGTGCTATTCAAAAATGATCACGGCAGCCTACTCGATATTGGGCCGCTTCTCAGCACCAGGATGCCGGAGTGCACACGCAGCAAAATGTCGTGGTTGCGAAGTGAGCTTTGCACAGCTTTCATAAAATCAATTTCATAACCTAAACATGTTTTTCCTTATTCACTCTCTTAAATAAATATCGACTATTCCAGCCTGACTTTTGGTAACTGCAGTGAATTTTACATCATTGTAATTTTATTTTTTAACTACGTTGTTTGTTTATTTCATGTTTGCATTTAATTTCTCTTATATTATTCCATGCATTTTACACGACCTTCCATTCTAATTTTATTTATTTTTTATTCATTTATTATTTTTTTTTCTAGAGAAACCGACAACAAAAAATGTACAAGTGGATAGAAATAGATTATACCATTTCTTTCTAGCATTTTGAGATCTTTGCAAATATAATTTCAAATATTTCCATTCTCCTGGAGTCATTTTTATTCGTCTTCTGATATATATATAGATATATATATATATATATATATATATATATATATATATATATATATATATATATATAATTAGTAATACACTGTATAAAGTTAATATCAAATATTATATGGAGAATAATAATACTTTGAAAATATCAAATGGAAAACAATACATTGAAAATACAAAATATAGTAAGCAGTTGGGAAAATGTTCAATGTATATTTTAAAATTTCAAAGAAAATAAAAAATGGAACGAAGTACCAACATGGCCTGCTTCATCAGAGGGTGTTGACCAGATTGCCATAAAGTATGGCTTTTCTGCACTGCCCCAAGACATGGTCTTGAAGAAGCCAGTACACTCCAAAGCTAGATCAAAAAGTTCAAACCAAAATATCAAATCAGAATAAAAAGAGTAAAAGTTAAGCTTAAATATATAAGCCAAAATACATTTAATTTATAGTACACAAAATTGAAATTAAATCAAGATCCAAATTCAAACCTGCAAGAGCCGCACCAAATATTACATGTAAATAAATACATAAATTTAACGACTAAGTATAAACACCCCCCTGGTCAACACCATCTGATGAAGCTGGCCATGTTGGTACTTCGTTCCATTTTCTATTTTCTTTGAAATTTTAAAATATACATTGAACATTTCCCCAACTGTTTACTATATTTTGTATTTTCAATGTATTATTTTCCATTTAGTAATTTCAATGTATTATTACTCTCCATCTAATATTTAATTTTATAAATTTAGTTTTTGATTAATTTTATAAATATATTATTACTCTCCATCTAGTATTTTCAATGTATTTTAAATGTATTATTCTCCATCTAGTATATTTGTGATTTTTAATTTTATAAAATGTACTATTAATTATACTTAAGTAATTCTATTTTAGCTGCTTTTGCGCTGAATGTATTGCTAAACATAAATGTTTTATCTATTCTTGTACTTTTTTCAATTCTATATCTATACTTATATCTTTCAATTTTCGCTTATGATACTTCTAATCTAAAACATTAAGTAGAGTACGGAAGACATAAATTGTCAATAAAAAAAGTTTTAATTCATCAAGTCAGCTTGAAACTCTTAATATTTAATTCAAACTGAGCGTCTTCACCTTTCAATCAGCTGCCGAGATGAGACAAGCGATTGATGAGCGAATTAATAGAAAGCATATTTCACTTACTATCGCTCGTTTCCTTGTTCTGTGTGTCAATTTTGCCTCTGTGTTAAACTCTCACAGATCGTCTCTCCACTAGATGGCGATGGCGTCGTTAATAAAAACTAACTTTCAGTCGCCTCCTGAAGTATCTGCAGGAAACTTTAGTGAGTGGAACTTTATATGCCAAGTCGTTGGAGCCGAGGTAGTTACTTTAAGCTGTAGATTTTTTTAATTAATTTAGGACAGAAAATTGTGTTTAGAGATGTAGCTATGTGAAATGCGAAAGAAAAGGAATAATATTGTTAAATATTTGAAAGAATGTTTTTAAATCGGATTCGGAAATTGTTTCTTGAGTAAACAAAAAGAAGACTGGATTTACGAGAATTTTGTTTACTAGAAATGGAATAATAGATATCGGCGAGACATTGTTTTATTTTTCTGATATAATTTTAAATAACTATAATAATTAGGAATGTTTTTTTTTTTAAATTTTCCCCCTCAATTTATTTTTATTACTACTCAGTCCTCTAAACATTTTAATATTAATTATTTTGGTGCATGAAAAATTTATGCATTTGGAAAAGTAAACAAGTGAAAATTTTAAATATTTGGTTAAGTTAAAAATTTAAAAGTTTGTTTTTGTCATTAATTATATATTTTGTCTTTTAGTATCATTGTAATAGAATAAAGAATAACAATTTCTGAAATTAAAATTCATCTTGATAATTTAATAATTTTTCGATGTAATTTTTGTTAAAATGAAATAAAAATATACTTTTTTTTAAGAAAGTTATTTTCAATTTTAAAAATAGATTCTGCACTCCTAATAATGTAGATATGGATTTTATCTTAAAATTTTATAAATGATTCTCATTTTATGATTATTTCTAACAATTTTAAATTAAGAAAAATATTTTAAAGCTAATTCAGAAGTTTTAAGAGAAACATGTTTCAAGCGATCGTGAGATAGTTATTTCTTCCATTATATCTAAATTACTTACATCATGGGTATGACCTAAACAAATCTCAAAATTTTGAAAGCTTTCTCAGGAAAAAGTGCAATTTAGAGTGCAATACCGGAAAAATATTTGCAGAGCAAAGTTTGCAACATAGGGACACAATATAGATATATAATCTTGTGTTTATTGGCAATATCGAAAAATAATGGAATTTGTTTGGTAAGATTTTTGTTATGTCAACTTGTTGTCAGCTTATCAAATCAATGACCTGTTATTTCTTTTTCTCAAAAGGGAATTCTGCAGAAAATTTAGCTTATTCGCGAGTTGCACTGGAATGCATTTTCTACAACTTTTTCTGAGTTAATGTTTCATGCAAAATTATCGTTTTCTTTCTTTTTTCTGAAATAATATTTTCCCTTTTTTTTTTTTTTTTTTTTTTTCAGAAAATTATCTTTTTTATACCATTTTCTTTTCGAATTTCCCATTCGAGCTTTTTTTCATTAATTAATTTCAGGCAAGAATACTACGTTATCATCTGTCAAAATAAATTCTGCCTTTGCCAAGAACGCTGAAAAGATTTCCCTACACTTGCTCAACATATAAGTGAAGTGAAGAACACTAAAATTGCGGAAGAAAAACATCACAATTCTGTCCTGCAGTTGCGACGTGCATTCAGGTGTAGAAAGCGAAATTACACTAAAATAGAATAGGATTTACACGGCGGGAAAGTGAGTTCGCGCATGGGGAGTGGAGTAAGCTCTTGCCATTCCGAGGGAAAGCAGGAATCGGATAGCGATTCCTTTGAAATGGACCTGAGAGTCAGGGAATTGGAGGAAAGAGCTGGAAACTTAGATTCTCTTCTGAGGGAGGCGCAGGGGCAGGTTTCTCAACTCAAGAAGCAAGTGGACGCGAGGGATAAGAAAATTGACTCTCTTCTAAGAGAGATTCATAAGTTGAAGGTAAGTCATTACTTTATAGCATTACTTTTGTGTTGTGCAATGATTTCTGAAATGTTATTTTCATAATGGCAGCGGTTGTTAAGAAGCACGTGGTAAGGCTTCTTTTCTATCAAAATTAGATATGTTGACTCCCTTTCCCATGGTTACAAAAAAAAAAAAAAAAAAAAAAAAAAATCTAATCTTATTAACTATTTAGGAGATATTTTTTAATTCAAACAATAAATAGGTTTCAAGAATACATTAAGGAAAACACATTGCTTATATTCTTGGATTTTATAATCCTAAAACATAAATATTATAATTTACTTTTCGCTAATCATTGTTTATTATTTAATGATGCCTTATTATTTTATAATCCAAGATGAATCCAGTAAATGTGAGAAGCGCCTGCATTGAAAAATATTTGTTATATAAATCATCTCCACTTATATTTTAATTTGTAATATAATATTTATATTATATAATTAAATATTTATATTATAATTTGTAGATAATACAATTGTCTATATTATCGTTTTATAACAACATGAAGTACATAAAATACATATTGTATATACTTTCGTAATAAATCAAGTTACAAATTAATACATTATAGTATTCTGTATAATTATACAAGTATTTTAAATAATTATACAAGTATTCTGTATAATTATAGATTCCCTGTCAATACCAAAGAAAGGAACAAAAATACTAAATGTTTTACGAATTATAAAAATTAAATAATATTGCTAATTTTCAATGGGAATTCATTATGAATTTCCTTAAATAAATAATTATCTTATATCATATAATTCTATACTACCTTTGTTTTCCTCTTTATGAAAATTTCAATTGAAGCACCAAACGGAGACGAAGCTTGGCTTGTTGTTAAATGGGCTAATATTGAGGATTATTGATTTTGGGAGTAGAGAAGGATTTAAAAGTTTATCTTAATAAAACAACTAGGATATAAATTGCAGTTTTAGATCATTTTATAATCCTTTAAAGATGTATGGTTTCTTACGGCATTCTCTGAAACTCAAGATTTGCATAGAAAGGAGGCAGTAAACGATTCTTTTCCATGAACTGGAGCTATAAAAATTATGGAAAACAATAAATGTTTGGTGAATATTGAATAAAAAAATCTGAGAAAATTAATTAAAAGAAGCATAATTATGCTTCACATTTTATCTATTACGATTTGCATATGTTTTCACAATATTTTCCTTAAAAATTCGATTTTTCTCTAGTTGTGTATTAGAGATTCTATAATCGTCAGAAAACTCATATCTATGTCAAAAGAAAAATTTAAAAAATTTCAACAGCTTATAATTTGCATGTAGCATTTCTATCAGAAATAAAATATGTGAGCATAGTATTTAAATTATTCATAAATGAAATGAGTCCTTCCACCAATATTCAATCATGAGTTGCGAAAACGAATAAATAGTGAATCATCATTTTCACAATTTGAGGACTACTAGTACAAAACGATAGCAAAACAAAAGAACTCTCTCTTGTTAACACCTGAGAAAACTATATTAAAAGACTCGATACCAAAAGCGTTGACTTTAATAATAAAGAGGAACTGTTCATTAACATTTGTGCTATTCTCTATAATATAAAAATGATTCAATGGGGTCTTCAAGTGCAATTTATTGTTGTTTTTAAACTTGGAAATATTTCCTGAGTATGGAGATTAAATGGTATATTCCGTAATTTTTTTACCATAAGTTATGTTTAATTGATTTTTTTAAAACTTTAAGTGATTCAAATAAATGCTACCAAATTGCATCTTAGAAAACATTTTTATAATTGTGCTGGCTTATCATATAATTATTTTATCCACGAGGAGTGAATGATGGTGATTTTCTTAACGAAATTAATTGATATTGTTTCTTTGTACGATCCCCTGAAGCACATGAATCTTGCACATTGTTTATATTATAATGTAACATTATTACAGTCCTCACACACACAAGTTATTCGACTAAGATAGTTCCTATCTTGATAAATCTAAGTATTTTTATTCATTTCTAAGAAATCTTTGTTTTGAAGATTTAATATTTAAAATTTTATTATTTATATTTATTAACAGTTATATTTAAAATTTTCATATTTCTCATATTTTATTAATTTTAAAAACATACTGTCACAAGAATCACTTATTGTGCTTAATGTTGAGACATTTAAGACAAAATACTTCTCTTAAAAAAATATGGTAAAAGAATCGTAATAAAACATCTAATACAATAAATTATTTCTACATAGTTGCAGTTACTCTAAATAAAATCAAACTTTATAATTATTTCATATAATTTCACATTTTAATTTGTATCAATATTTTCTAACAATTTATTGATTTTTCGTTGCAAGATTCATTCTTTTACGAAAAAAGAAGACTACTGAAGATATTTTATATCTTTAAGAGATAACCTTTTGGTTATGGAGTTAAACATTTCAAGCATTCGAAGGCTAAAGCGTATATAAAGTGTAGTGGTTATTTTTCAATTTAATTATTATTCAATTGAGTCCTCAGATTGTTTACAATTTTTTCCACAAGATTATTTTATTCAGTCCTGAAATTATTTCTTTCTATTGATAGTTTATAAATTCAAAACAGATTTCAAAGTCATGTGATAAAATTGATTACCTAAAATACTTGGAACCTCGGAGTATTATTGGGAATTACTGAAATCAGTCCTATTGATAATACTCATTATTTCTAACTATTGATAGTTTATAAATTCAAAACAGATTTCAAAGTCATGCATGACAAAACTGATAACCTAAAATACTTGGAACCTCAGTGCATTATTGGGAATTACAGAAATCATTCCTGTTAATAATACTCATTATTTCTTGATAGTTTATAAATTCAAAACATATTTCAAAGTCATATAACAAAACTGATAACCTAAAATACTTGGAACCTCAGTGCATTATTGGGAATTACAGAAATCATTCCTGTTAATAATACTCATTATTTCTTGATAGTTTATAAATTCAAAACATATTTCAAAGTCATATGACAAAACTGATAACCTAAAATACTTGGAACCTCAGTGCATTATTGGGAATTACAGAAATCATTCCTGTTAATAATACTCATTATTTCTTGATAGTTTATAAATTCAAAACATATTTCAAAGTCATATGACAAAACTGATTACCTAAAATACTTGGAACCTCAGTGCATTATTGGGAATTACAGAAATCAGTCCTATTGATATTTCTTTCTGTTATTTCTTTCTTATCTTGATCCATTATTTCTTTCTGTTGATAGTTTATAAATTGAAAACAGATTTCAAAGTCATATGACAAAACTGATTACCTAAAATACTTGGAACCTCGGTGCGTTATTGGGAATTACAGAAATCAGTCCTGTTAATAATACTCATTATTTCTTGATAGTTTATAAATTCAAAACATATTTCAAAGTCATATGACAAAACTGATTACCTAAAATTCTTGGAACCTCAGTGCATTATTGGGAATTACAGAAATGATTTCCACATACTTTTGTGCCTGGAATATTAATTTAAACTTATTTTCTGCAATTTTCAATGTATCTAAATATTTATAAACAGTTTTCTGTTAACAATAAAGCGTGACATTTTTTCCAATGTCAAGTATTATTTCTAAAGAAAATATATTTTTCTTTTAAATATTTTCATCAAAACTTTAGAGAAGAATTTCAGAATTTTTTTCCACTTTTGAAATGTAATAAATTGTAAAAGAAAAAATATTTTGAAAGAATTTTTTAAATTGTTTAAACAGTAAGTATTATTGGGTGTGCACTGAAATATTACCTTATATTATAAGTAAGAGTTTCATTAACTTTGAGAACACAGAAATTTCAATTAGAAATATCATAATACTTACAAGGAACTATACTATATGCATTGTATAGGGGTTTATAAACTAGAGGATTAGTTATTTTGGTGTTAAATCAAATAAAGTTGTATAATTTGAGAAAATTTAGATGAAGAATGGAATGGTTTTAAAGAAAATCATTTATATTTAATATAATTATTAGTAATTTTGCTTTAGGAAATTTTTTTTCTCTACCTTATAGTCACTAATTACATTTTCCATACAATTTAACGAATATAATCCGTTACAAGACCATAATCGCAATCCGATAGGCTTTTTGTGAAATCAGTTAATTCATTCTGGAAACTCTAAAAAGGAAATTATGAAAAAAGAATGTTTATAATTAGTTTATAAAAAATAATACATATTAATCAGTCCTTTTCATTTTTTTTAATAGAGCGATGTCAATTGCTTTTCTCGCGATTGCTTTTTTTCTGTTCCAGGATTTTCCGGAATAATTAATAGCATTGTCGTTGTAAAGTGACTGATAACGATGTTGTTGCGGCCTTCAGGAATTCCTCATTCAAGACTACGTAGATGAGAGCCAATGAACAAGGGGAGGGAGGAGAAACCCTCACAATGAAATCAATTTTGGTTTTGAATGTAATCAAAACCGAAACTAATGGTCTACTTTGTCTATAAATATTCTATTGGGGAAAAAAAATTCCAGTATCAAACTTTGAAGTTTAAGAGGCAAGCGACGTAGTTCAAGGGAGATGAAAAAATTTTTTGATCCTTTTGGGTTCAGCAACTTTCACATTATTTTCCGAGAGAAATGTTCGTTTTAGTTCGTTATTCGACTATGTGTTCCCTGTTCGAACACAAAAATTTTTCGTGAAAATATTCGTAGTCCAATTTATATGCAGTTCGAACTGTTTGTTAATCTCTGTATTCATAATCTACACAATAATAAATTAACATAAAATTATGCAGAAAATAATTATTTAATTGCTAATAGTAAATATTTTCTTGGTTCCTAATATGTGCAGTTTGTTTTGTCAAAATGATGATTATAAATACCCAGATTTAAAAAGTTTTTGAACTTCTAATATTTTTTGCTCTCATGAAATGTTCCGCGGATTTCCCTAACTTTAAATGCAGCTTTTTAACATGAATGGAAAAATTTAACTTACTTATTTATGCAAACGTCTAAATAAATCTTTCTTTCCGAGTAGCCAGAAACTTAACTAAACTAAACGAAAACTTTGTGCTTTCACTCTGTTCTTTTATTGATTTCATTCTTATTACCTGTGCATATTAGAAGTTAAAAGACAGCTTTTCTTTCCTTTGTATTTTAATAGATTTCTAGTAAAACGCTTTCATTCTATATTAGCTGTTCACTTTCGCAATTTACTTTTCACTTTCATATCTTATTTAAAAATAATAATAGCTTTAAAATTTCATAGAAAGTTGAAATGTTTTTCTCTATTTGGAAGTACATTTTATTATTTAATTCGTTTTTATTAATGTTTAATCTCCATAATATTATTATTCAAGATCGAAATATTATAATTTAGTCCTCAGTAAATTTTAATTTAAATCTATCACAAAAAATTAATTTCTTATACAAGAATAAGAAAATAATTAAATATGATTTTGAGATTTATTTTATATAAATTAAAAAAGGCATCTTATCGTCTGTCTTTTTAACTCATTTGTAAAAATTAAAAATATATCCATCTCAAATGGGTTCTATGGATTTTTATGAAGATATACGATAAGAAATTTCATTTTTATAGACTTCAAGTATTTTAAGTGATTTTGACAATATTTTTATAGTACGTTAATACGGAAAAAAAAATGGTATAATAATAAAATATAATCGAGGAGACGCGTAACATTATATTTTTTGTACCTATTATAAAGTTTCGAAATTAAAAATATTGGCTGTCAAATTTTGCCTTTTTTTAGAGTTTTCAGATTTATTAATATCTTTAGTACATTTTAATAACACGCCAATCGATTTGTTTAATCAGATAGGTAATTAATATTGAATTGTGTAAATTATGTTCAAGTGTGATAAATTATTATGGACAAGTAATAAATTATATACAAGTGTGCTTGAACTAAAAGGGCTTTAATATATTAAACGAATTTCTATCAAACAATCGTAGTTTAAAGATGTTGAATTTGCAGGATAGATCTTTGACAACTCGCGGTAAATAGCATAACCACTGTAAAATTGTACGTATTTATTTTAAAGTGTAGTGTTACTCAGTGGGAGTTCTTTTCGTAACCATATTCTTGCATCGAATTGAAGGAAACTTGGAAAACCCCCCAAGTTCCGATAGATAAGCAGGGCGAAAAAAAATAGGCAATATTGTACACTTTCCATTATTTTACATCAAATCTCCCCTAAAGAGCAGAAATCCGTCGGCAGCATTTAATGTGAGTGTTCATTTAAAAATTTCATTTTACCCACCTCTCACAAAATATTTTGTCTAAAATGAGCGTTAAGATCACTAAGGGAAGACAAATAGAGCAAAATATGTTAATTTTTCCTCCTTCAACAAAATAATTCACCAAAAGCAATTTATCGGTAAATATAGATTGATATTATCGACTAAACAATAACTTATCGGCAATTTTTAATTGATAATATTTATAAATTTTAATTTATGTTATTTGAATTTTTAAATATTCATTTAAAGTATGATAGCTATAAGATATTCAATGTCACTACGTTTTACTACGTACATAAAATCGAGATTTTACTAATTTAATTTTCTACAAAGATAGAATTTTATTTTGAAATATTATAAAGATTTCATTTGTAATAAAAACTACTGAATTTCATTTCGTTTGAAGGTTAAAGTTAGATAACAATATATTCTGTTATATTTTCTCTGAAATCTGTTATTAAATGTTTCAAATGTGAGTACTTTACTTTCTTATTGAGAATTCATAATTTGTATTCCAGAATTCTTATCTTAAGTTAATTACCTAACGTTTAAAAAAGTGAAAAAATGTATCGCAATTTCTGTGTTAGTAAAGTGGCATGTTTTATTGCACAATCATTGCACGAAATCTGAAAATTGTATATTTTCAGATTTTAGAAACACTTAAATTGTGTTTTTTCAAGCGGAAAAAGACCTTTAAAGTATTAGATATAGGAGAAAGTTTAAAATTGTGCGGGCAATCTTAGCGGAAAATGTTATTTTTCGCTCCCCCTCGTAATATCAAATTTATCATCAAGTATTTAGTTATCTGCAGTCAAACTTCTTAGGATGAGGGCCACACTTTTATGAGTCTTCCATTCTTTCGTTGTAGCATCGTAAAAATGAAGATCTATAGAAAGTCCTTCAGAAAAAGAAGATCCGTTTATTGTTTCTGAAGAAGTGTTTCAACTTCGGAGTTTTATGTTTATTTCTTAAGCATGTTTCAAGGGTTTGCCACAGAAGTTCTGATTAATTTGGAGAATTTGTGATAAGAAATTTAGACTGTGTGAAAATCTTTATCTCTTATATTGTTTGGAGATAAAAAAATATTTTGATCTCCAAACAATCTGATAAAATCTTCATAATTTAGAAGCAGTTTTCCGGAGAAAATGAAGAACTCATAAAAATACAAAATACTAGATATTACGTTTTAAAATTATATTCTCAATATAATGATGTCAATTTTAACTTTTTAAGAGATTAGGAATCCCTTTAAAAATCTATGAATTTCGTTAGCCATTACTATACTAAAATATAATTATAAATTTCTGAATATCATTTACAAATTTAAAAGTTAATTTCCTAAAAATTTTTAAGATTCAACTTTAGAGTTTATATTTTCTTATTTCTAACTGCAGTAATTCTTTTTTTCAATTCCCTCAAACTTGCCTCCTTCTTGCTTGGCACTTTTTCATTAAGCATCAAGTGGTTGCTTCTTTCCCTCCACTTGAGGTCACGTCACACTTCTCATTGGTTTAAAATATTCATGACTTCAGATGACGTCGCATCGGATTGACATCACTCGTCAATCCGACTTATCAATGAATTTGCTGCCCGCCTTCGAGCGTCAGCAAACAAGGCGAAGTTCACCCTCGAAGGTATGAGAATAGTATCAAAGTTCATTTTTGTTGATAAAACTATTTCTTAGATAAAGACCAAAGCATTGGTTTGAGAAGCCGTTTTCCATTGAGTCAATATATTAAGACATGGACAGTAGAACAGAAGAAAAAGCAAAATATAAAAGATGGGACAAAACATCTATTTTAAAGCTAATTTAAATCAGAAGGCTGGTTTAATTTTTTAAAAATTACATAATTTAATAGAGTTTTAAATTAATAATTGCAATACTTATAAGGAATCTCTTTTTAAACATATATATAATTGCAAAAATTCATCTACCAATTCTCAAAATCTTGATTTTGTTTTTGTTCTCAACCATTGAATTGAATCAAATAATTCTTATGTACAAACTACATCTGGTTCCACGTTCAAAAAAATCCTGAAATAAAATTTCGGGCTGTCGAGGTTCATGAATGACTGAGGTCGTCAGGCTCTCTTCAGTTGAAGCTTCGGTAATAAAAGCTGTCTATCAAAATAACTTAAATATCGTTTCCAACCATAGATGGGCACGTGAATAATTCCTAGAACGTCAATCTCGTCACATGATCACTCCTTGGAAAAATTGCATAGTTGCAGTTAACACTACAGATTTTGGAAGGGTCCAGTCTTTACCGGTATTGCATTTCAAATAAAAGGGCTTAAACTGCAGCTTCATGAGGTGAAGGACCTAGAGGCACCAAAGGCTAACTTTACCTGCATTGCACTTAGCTGAGTTGGTTTGTTTGGTTTAATGGCGCAAGGTCCAGATAAGAACAAGCTGCGTCAATCACAAGACACAATACACCAGTTTTTTTTCACCCATTAAAAGTATAAAACAGAAATATAGTTAAAATGTTCATTAAAAGTATGTAAATATACAATATACACATGTATAAAATTAAAAATTTGAATAAAATATTACTAAATCAGATAAAATTCATAAAACCTATGTCTTTTAAAAACGCAAATAGATTGCGATGGGGTGGTTCCCCAAGCAGATCTTCTAATGCTAAAATGTTACTGTTAAAATATCTAAAACGCTGATGTTTAAAATCTGGGCACACAATTAAAATATGATATACTGTGAATGGCTCATCACACTTTTCACACCATGGTTGGAGATCACTTAAGATCAAATGCTTATGGGTGAAACGCGTGTGACCAATTCGAAGGCGAGTCAGTCTGACGTCTGCGCTTCGTGGAGATAAAACAGATAATGGAATGATGTATGAAAATATGGAATGGAATTTGTTGTTGACTTGCAGATTCCAGGATTCCTGGCAAAGAGAATATATGAAATGTTTGAATCCTTTTCTCACGTCCATTGATGGTATTGAAGGCAAAATAGAAGTAGCTGCAGATTTAGCGGCAGCATCAACTTTCTCATTGCCATCGATTCCTATGTGGCTTGGTACCCAACAAAACAGTATTTCAAATCCCTTTTTAGTAAAAGAATCAATTAATTTGAATATCTTAGACACAACTGGATGGCAATTATAGTTGTTATTCCTCAAAGCTTTAAATACTCTCATACTGTCAGTGTACACACAGAATTTACGTTCATTTTTAGTTTGTAGCAGCTGAAGTGCCCGGTATATAGCCGTAGCCTCAGCGGTGAAGATGGAGCAGGATTCGTGAAGGCTATAACTGTATGAAGTATCATCAAGATAACCAACTGATCAATCAAGATAACCACAACCAACTGATCCAGGACACTTGGATCCATCCGTAAATACTGGAGTGTACATAGTATACTGACAGCGATGGAATGAATAAAGCTGTTGAAGAATAGTAGTATTTGTGTCTGATTTTTTATTTTTAGTAAAGGGATTTAACACAATAATGAGTGGATTATACCAAGGAGGATGTGCGAAAAGGTCGGTAAACTCGATTCGGACATCACATAGGACAGAAAGCAAAATAATAGATTTAATACGATAGAGAAAAGGTGGTATGTTTGATGGTCTAGAATTATATAATCTCTTAAGCGCAGCACATGGAATCGTGGAACGTAGGGGATGATGAGGAATGGATATGATTTTAGAATAATAATTAAAAGACAGCTGTATCCGCCGCAGGTCTACTGGTAATTGTTGGCAGATTACATATAGACTATGGAAGGGTGATGTACGAAATGCTCCACAGCAAATCCTTAAAGCAGAGTGGTGGACGGTGTCCAATCTACGTAAAATGGAAGATCTAGCCGATACATAAGCAACACAACCGTAGTTAATACGAGATAAAATGATTGATTGATAAATTCGGAGCAACGAAGTGCGATCTGCACCCCAAAATGTATTAGACAACACCTTGAGGATATTGAGCAATCGCTCGCACTTCTTCCGCAGATATAAAGTATGCGGTAGGAAAAGTTAACTTCTTATCGAAAATTACCCCGAGGAATTTTATCTTAGTCACCACAGGAATAGGTCTATTGCTTATGTGAAGCACAGGATCAGGATGAAGACTAGTTTTTCTACAAAAATGGACACAGCAACTCTTACTAGGAGATATACTAAGACCATTTCGTTCACACCAAATTGTTAAATTGTTTACAGCTGTTTACAATTGTCTCTCAATTATATTCATGTTTGATCCTTGATATGAAATTTGCAAGTCATCAACATATAAATTACTATGAACAGAAGGTGGTAATTGATGAAGTATGTTATTGATGAAAAGGATAAAAAGGGTTACGCTTAAAACGCTACCTTGAGGGACACCCTCAGCTTGAGTAAAAGTATTGGAAACTGTACTTCCAATACGTACTTTAAATAGCCTATAAGCTAGAAAATTCTGTATAAATATTGGAAGATTACCCTTAAATCCAAGATTATGCATATTACGGAGAACGCCATAACGCCATGTACGATCGTATGCTTTCTCAATATCGAAGAAAATTGCAACAAGATGGTTTCTTCTCACGAAAGCATTTCGAATTTGGGATTCCAGATCTACTATGTTGTCAATAGTGGATCGTCCTCTTCGAAATCCGCTTTGGTGAAGAGGTATGCAATTATTCTTCTCTAAGATGTAAATGAGTCTAGCATTGACCATACGCTCAAACGTTTTGCACAAGCAACTCGTGAGAGCTATTGGACGATAACTCAGAGGGTCAGATGAATCTTTGCCAGGTTTCTAAATTGGAATCACTATCGCTTCTCTCCATGACGTAGGATAAGCATGCTCAATCCAGATTCTATTAAACAATGAAAGTATGTTTAACAAAGAATCATGATTTAAATGACGGAGCATTTGATATGAGATTCCATCTTGTCCTGGGCTAGTGTCGTTTGCCTTAGATAACGCAGTCTTCAATTCTGACAATTGAAAGTCACAATTATAGGGTAGATTATGTCGATCATGAAAGCTTAAAGGTGTCCGCTCAGCGATTCTTTTAATCCTTAGAAAAGTAGGATTATATGAATCAGAGCTGGAAACACTAGCAAAGGTTTCACCGATGACATTAGCAATATCTACCGCTGAGGAGTGTATTGCAGCTCCGGTTTTTAATACAGGAATGGAATAATCCTGATAAATACCATTGGCTGCTTTAACTTTCCTCCATAATTGTTTGCTTGTTGTCGTTGAATTGATTGACGACACATAGCGAATCCAAGATTCTCTTTGACTCTGACGTCTAACTCTACGAGCTTGAGCTTTGGCTTTTTTAAAAGCAACAAGATTCTCCGTAGTAGGGTATTTTCGGAATATATTCCATTGCTTCCTTTGTTTCTTATAGGAGAGTTGACACTTTTCATTCCACCAAGGTTTCCGGTGTTTATGTGGAATGATGGAATTTTTAGGGATAGCAACATCCGCAGCTCTGATTATTGTGTCGGTGATATATTTAACGGCATCATCTATCACATCTGTCTTAACTCTAATTTCGCTAATCACAGCCAATTGCGTGAAAAGTGTCCAATCGGCTCGACTGTACATATAATTAGGTGGTTTGTGACGCACACTATTACTTCCAGCCTGAGACACGATTAGAGGGAAATGATCACTGTTGTAAAGGTCATTTCCGACAGCAAAATTCAGCAATGGCAGGAGTGATGGAGAACAAATAGCTAAGTCAAGAGAGTGAAATGTCCGTGTAGGTTCGTGGAAATAAGTTTTCGCTTCGGTATTGAGCAGACAGAGACAGTTGTCAGAAATAAACTGTTCTATCTGACGACCGCGAGAATTCGTATCACTACTACCCCACAAGGAACTATGTCCGTTAAAATCACCAAACAATAAAAATGGAGTTGGGAGTTGATCAACTAATTCATTCAGTTCCTCTGCTTGGATGACATCATTCGGTGGTAAGTAGAGGCTACAAACTATAATCAGACATGCGGTGTGAATTCTCACAGCAACAGCCTGGAGTAGTTCTTAACTGATGTGCTGTACTAGGGTATTTGTTTGATGTAATTATACAAACTCCACCAGACACAGCATCATTACCACCATAATCATTTCTAAAGCATTGAAACCCACGCATTTTGGTGACAACAGTGGGGTTCAGGAATGTCTCCTGGAGACCCACACATGCGGGGTTAAAGCGAGAGATGATGGATTTGATGTCATCGATGCGAGACCGAAAACCACGACAATTCCATGAAACAAAGGAAGACATTAATGGAATATATTCTAGCCTTTATCACTGTTGCTCAACGTCATCTCAGATGAATCTTCAGAAAGTAAATCATCATCTGAAGGATGCAGTTTCACAGTGTCTGCATTCAAAGACATAAGAGCTTTTTTAAAATGTTAAAGACTTTCTAGAGCCTTCTTTCGCAATTTTTAGTTTTCTTGCCTTTAGGGCTTTAGATTTCGCTAAAGTTCTTTTGGTTATTTCTGGTGAGGTGACTTTTGAAACATTCGGTTTTGGATTTAATTTTACACTTGTAAGGGACTCGGTTTCTGTTTGAGTGCTGGATGATTTGGTGACCTTCTTGACAACAGCAGCGTAGCTAACACCTGTCTGTGGAGTACGTGATAGAACAATTCGCCTAGCTTCCGGTTACGGAACCTTATTTTTAACTTTGACTAATGTAATTTCTTTCTCCATCTGCCATATTGGACATTGTCGAGAAAAGGAGGAGTGTTCACCGTTGCAATTTACACATTTTTCTTTAGCTGTGCAGGTAATGAAGTCATGGCCAACGCCTGCGCACTGGGCACATGTGAGCTTCCCTCTGCATGCTATTTTGGAATGTCCGAATCGTTGACATTGAAAACAACGCAACGGATTTGGTGTATAAGGTCTTACGGAGCAACGCATGTACGCAGCTTTCACGTATTGCGGTAAAACTGGAGTGGCGAACGTTAAAATAAGATGTTTCGTATTCAACACGATGCCATCTCTTTTTATTGTTATACATTTTACTTCACAAACTTTTTGACTCTTTAGATTATCTAGTATCTCCTTCGTAGGCGTGTAAAATAAGTCCTCAGCAGAAATCACACCACGAGAAAAGTTTAAATTCCCATGAAGGGAGACGTTACGTCAATATCACCAAGCTTTCTCATTGTCAAAATCAGTGCTGCTTGCCTTTCTGAAGCTGTCTCAACTAGAATGTCACCAGATCTTAATATTTTTTCATGCATTTTACCTCACCTAATAAAGCAGTAATGCTCTTTTCGCTAAGAAAAGGAGACACAAACTGAAATGTCCCTTCGTTTTTTTTCACGACAAAAAATTTTGCTCTCGTGAGAGAAAAGCAGAAGATTTATCCATGTAGGAGAGAATTTAATTTTGGGACCTGACGGCACCACCCACCACGGAGCCCAACGAGGGGATGTAGGTTTTCTACATCAGTGCTAGCCAGGTCCTATACGCTCACAGTACATCCCTGAAGTGACCTCCACCCTTAACGAGTCATCCAGTAAATGTACCGATCGCTTGATCCATAAAGCCGATTGATGTGCTGAGGAACACAACGCATCTCCCGTTTACCTGAAGCAGAGGCCAAAGCAATGTGTTGGTCTCAGGAGGCCTCATTTACCAGAATCCTCCTTTCCAGGGACACCGGTCTCCACGCACGGCAAACACGTGGGTGATTTAGTCCTCAAGAGTAGCTAGTAGCAACAGAGCGGCAAAAGCTACTCAAGGGGAGCCCTCAACCTCTTACGAGGTAACCACAACGAGGGAGAAGAGGAAAAACAAGCAGTAGAGTAGAGGAGAGAAGAAATGAAAGAAGAGAACAGATCACTAGGGTACCTCGGGATTGTGACACCCGTGTTTACCTAAAGAAGGTAAATCCCCTGAGGGGGCACTTAGCTGAGCCTAGTGTAATGGCCTTCACTCATTGGGTTGATTCACAAGTTGGATACTGTGTCAAGTGGCAAGATACAAAGTTTATCCCCTGTATCCAATACGATTCTCCTGCCAACACTCCGGCCTGCGTCAATCTAAGTAAATTCTCGGGTCCTGAGCGCTCACGGACCTGGTTCGATTTTGCTGCCAACCAGGAGGGATAAGTCACAACAGCAATACTTCTGATTTTAGTCTGTTTCGTTGGCTGTAAGGCGGGAAGGAACTGGTTAAGGCATCCGGAATTTCAATATATCCACAAACTAATAAGGGTTTGCTGCTCTTGAATGAAAGCGTTGGTCCAAGTTTCTCAGCCAAAAATGAAAAATTATTAAATAATACAATGAACCAGATGGTTGAAACAAACAAACGAAAAAGGCAGAAAAATGATTTAATAAGAAAAATTTCAAAATTCGCAAATGAGAAATTATTATTGTTGGGGGTGAGCCACTATTTCGTAAAATCATGAATGTTCGTAAATTAGAAGTTCATAAAAACGTTGCATTTTGTTTATTGTAGATTTGATTCTCCAGATAATTAATCATCAGCTAAATGATCGTAAATAAACATCTGTTCAGTATTTAAGATTTAGTAAAGATACAGGGGAATCTCATTTGAAATTGATACAAGTGTTGCTGTCGTTTCTTACCCTATGACGATTAACCGATTGGATAAACGAGATCCAGGAAAGCGTGAACCCAAAATAAGGAGAAGACTTCGAAACACCCAAGTGCTCTCTTTCAAGTCCTCAGCGAATGATCAGAAGCATGATTCGTGATACTACTATAAGTATTTATGCATGAAATGAAAAAATATTAACCATACATCGGAATAGTAACCATACAATCTTTATCTTCAACCAACCATGATTTAGCTCTGATAAGGGTACTATCGTTTCATACATTTTAGTGGCGAGGCAACCTCGAACATATATATATATATTCTCTTATATGATATGATATGCAAAAATCTTAAGAAGTCCCATTTGATGATGGGTCGATATTAATAAGGATAGACATTGACTATCTCACATGTGGTGGTTTGCCCTGAAATGTGTACCTGTATAATTACTTTCTTATACAGATAAATATTTCAATATACATTAAAATTCTGAATACAAGAACTTCAAATTATCCGAACCGCTTTCAGAATTTCAGAAAAATAAAATTAAATTGAGAAAACCAAAAAAACTGAAGAAAAGAGAAGATGACGTCGTGTCATTTGAGGATATTCATTCTTTCGAAAATTCCTGGATGCTCTGAAGTGAGTCCTGAATGAATTGCTGATTAAAAAGTGTTGATCGACGGGTGAGACTCAGGGAATCATTTGTTGGGTTTTAAACTGCTTGGTGAGTGTGGTCACATGGGAATCCAGCGGATGCTCAGCCCAGAAACGGATGCCTACTTTGACCGCCGATGCAATGACTTTCCATTACGTACATGCATACTGTACGACACCTTAACACGAAAGAGTGTTCCATTTTTATTTAAGTCATTAAAATTTCTTTTTATTTCAAAATGTGAAATTTTTTCTCCCATTTTCCGTGCACAGTTATTAACTAAAATCTATCCTTTTTCTCGAAAAAATCCAATTATATCCGAATAAAATCAAATAATGGATTCAGGTTCCAATTGATTCGGATTACTCGAGGCAGTTCTACTGTATTCAATATTTTCTATCCGATAAAAATTTCAAGCACAGCTGTCGAAAGATTTTTTGACTGATTTCTTACCAATTAAACATGGAGTAAAGTTCTAAGATTCTAAAATAAAGCAAATGATGATCCACATATATAAATTCGAAAACATATGCATCATTGTTACTGTGAGTTGCAATTTGTTTGCTTACAAAATAACATGTATAATTTTAAAGATTTCAAAATTAAAAAAAATTAACTTTTAGAAGTTATTTGAAAATAAAATATTGCATAAATACAGCTTCTTCCTGTTTAGAAGTTTGATAACCGAACATCTTAGCGTAAGTTTTTGAGTAATTGAACTTTTTCGAAGAATTGGATTTTGGATTATATGTTGACTTTATTCTGAGAAAAATGGGCTTCGTTTCATTTTGCGCGGTCATCCTAGCACCTTTATAACCACTTATCAATTTTGTTTTTCTTAATCCACACTGAAATATGAAACAAAGTGTTCCATTAGAAACATTTAACATTTCTTACCATATGGTTTACTAAATGTTTTTTATAATTTTTTTTACGAGGGTTACTCTGAAATTTTTGAAATACGCGCACACAAAAATTTACAAAAAAAAAAAAAAAAAAAAAAAAAAATAACAGTTTAATTTTAAAATACAAATTGTTTTAACATGGAAGATGATTTTTTACGGACTTACTGTAACTTGTTTGGCGTAGAATAAATTTTAAACAGAAGAGAAAATGGAGTTGACGCGAGCACATTTTCGCGCTATGATTTTCTAAAATTTTAAAGCAGGATTAAATCAAGAAGAATGCGTTCAACGGTTGCAATTAGCATTTGGTGATGAATCTCCAGCTCTTGCTACTGTATTCAGAAGTTTTGGAGAATTTAGAAGAGGTCGCAATTTTCTTCAAGGTGAAGATTACACAGGAAGACCGCCGTCGGCAGTAATCCCGGATAATGTGTCTGCCATTCGAAAAATATTAATGGATAATAATCGCTGTACCTATCAAATGATACAGAAGGGCCTTAACATTAGATCCGCTGCCATACACAAAATCATTTATGAAGAATTACATATGAAAAAAAGAGTTTGCCGTTGGGTTCCCTATAATCTAACTGAGCACCAAAAAGAGAAGCGTGTCAGAATCAGTAAAGAAACTCTTAAATTGCTAAATGATGGTGGCCACCGCATCATTTCTAAAATTGTAACATGTGGTGAAACGTACATACCGTTTTTTGACGTTCCAGCTCGTCAAGAAAGCAAAGTATGAGTCTTTGAAGATGATCCCACGCCGACAATGGTGAAAAAACAACGTGCACTGAAAAAAGCAGTATCTTGCCGTTTTCTTCAGAAGTACGGGATTGGTCAAAGCCATCAAGTTGGAAAGACAGAAGACAATAACAGCAAACTGGTATACCACTAAATGTCTTCCAGAAATTCTACAAAAACTGAATGTTAGGGGACTAATGCTTCACAATGACAGTGCATCTTCACATACATCCGGATTAACAATTGAGTTTCTTAAACAAAAACAAATGAAAGTGATCGAAAATCCACCGTATTCACCTGACCTAACTATGTAAAACTTTTGGTTATTCTTTGATCTTAAAAAAGTACTTACGTGGATGTCGTTTTCATTCAGGAGAAGAGATTGGTGTGGCTACAAATGCATTTTTTTCATCTATTCCACGAAATGAATGGCTTGAGGTATTTAATCTGTAGAAAATTCGTCTACAAAAGTTCATTGATGCTGAAGGAGACTACTTTGAACATACCTACAATTTTGTAAGTATAACTTTAAAAATCTAGTTTTATCTCAAAAATTTCAGAGTTACCCTCGTAAACACTTTAATGAATGTAAAAAGTATTTTTAATTCTATACCATTTTGTTTAATATTGTTCGAATTCGTAAAACAAACAAGAGTGCGTGAATTCCAAATGAATATTGAATGGAACAATTTACAATTGAAAGATAAATTATGCATACATTAAATTGCTTGTGTACATCTGAGGAATAGCTTTCCCGCATTCATCATTCATTGCTTGGAAGAATTCTTTAATGGAGAAGAAGAAATTGTTTAATTGTCTCAAGGAAAAGTCACATTGAGGCTCAGTGAGAGTCTGCACTTATTCAGTTGGGACAGCATCCGATGCGAAGTAGGCTCCCGTATGTATCCTGCCTTCACTTAGTATTTTATTATTTGGGTGGCCAGTGAAACTCTTAGTTTTACATGTTACTTTTTCTCGCTTTATTCAAGAAGCTACTGTTCAAAATTGCTATGTATTCATTCATTTTGAGGTCTCGGTCAAACGGAGTTATTTCGTATAAACCAACTTGTGTTTGTTAAAGTACGTTTATTTTGGCAGGCACAAAGTCTTTTCCTTTCAGAATTACTATTGTTAGCCCAAGCAGACGTAAGAATAGATCTTAGAGGAATTGTAAATTACTTTTTTCGATTTTATACTAAATTTTGAATATCTTGCAGGAAGGCCTTGTGGAATGCCGCATTAGCCTTAGAAATTGCTTTATTGATATGATATTTCCAAGTAAGAGTTTATTATTAATTACAACGAAATGATAGGTATTAACAATGGGAACTTCTGCTTGAAATAGGATGACATTATTGGTAATTTTTTTTCTTCTTTCATCATAAGTATTTGAAAATTTTGCATATTATTCTTGACCTTCCAGTTTTCAATATTTCCATTTTATTCTGCTGTTTATGAAGAGAAAAGATAGGAAATTCTGATTTTGTAATAATTACTGTGTCATCAGCAATGGAGTTTGGATCATTTCTGTCAATGGGAAAATCAGCAGTATAGAGGAGGAGGTATGGAACAGGGAGCTACAAGGCTTCCTTGATGGACACCTGCTTGGTTGTTTCTTTTTGAGGAGTAGACATTACTATAGTTGATTTTAAAAGTTCTTCTTTCAAGGTAGGATTTTCTAAGTAAAATAATGTCGATAGGAAAATTAAGTTTATTTAGGAGTCCAGCGTACAATACTCTATTGAAGGCTTTGCCTATATCAGTGAAAAGTAAAGCAGAGTAAACCTTGACCAACAATTCTGTGTAATTCTTTAGTGATGAAGTGAACCATATTGTTCAGGGGGAAGAATGGCATAATTTTTTCCTAAGCAGGAAAGCAAACGAATGGGATGATAATTGTCTGGAATAACACAATTTTACTTGGTTTTCTGAATACCACAGTAATACTTGCCGTTTTCCAAGAGGACGGAAAATAGTTCAATTTCAGACATGCATTCAAAATATCATGCACTGCATTAACAAAATGCAATTTTTTATCAATGCCAGGAGCTTTTCTTTTACTTAATTTGGGGATTGTATGAAGAATTTCAGTGCTATTAAGAGGAAGATTTTCTTAAACAATTCTAGTGTATTTAAAATCTTCATTACATGGATGAATATTTTCAGTGATTTGTGTGATTCTCCATCGAGTCTGTAAAAGCTTCAGATTTTTCTTTATTTAAATAAACAAGACCAGAAAGTCCATGTAGAGATCTGTTTAAGGAAGCATTTTTCTTTAGAGTTCTAATCATTTTCCATATAGAATTACTTTGAAAGTTTAAATTGTTAATTTTATCTTCCCAGTTATTGCGGTGGTTTTCAATGCATTTCTTTTTAATGATGGCATTAAATTTACTTATTTTTTGATGCTTGTATCCCTTTGAAATCCTTTTCGAACCCTATTTCTTTGTTTTATAATATTTCTGATATCAGGTGGTAGAGCCTGGTGTGTATTGTTTAATATGGTTAGAGTTTTCATACGCTTCAGTCATTTTATGAATTTCTTCCTTTTATTATAATTTCATTATCAAGATTTTACTAGTGGAGTAAGCATCAATTTCAAGAAAGTCATGAAACAATTCAAGAAAGACAATTCATTCAAGAAAGTCAATCAGTAATTTTAGTATTATTATTTTTAAAATTTGCGGATTTTCCTATAATTGGGAAAATGGATAGGTAGTAAGAAGAAATTTCACTTATTACTTCAACATTTAATTTCAAGTTAGTATTAGTTAAGAAAGAGTCAAGAATACCTAGATGGCGATCAAATAAAATTAGAACATAATTTGCTTTATTTGGGAAAAAATGTTAAGATTATGCTTGTTTATTAGCCTAATGAGTATTTTTCCATTATTATTATCTCCTCCAACAAGAGTATAATAGTTTTAGGGAAAAATATCTTTAAAGCGTTTATCAGATGCTTTAAGGTATGGAGAACAATATAGCGGAGGTATTGTAAGAGCAGGAAAATCCTTTGTAGCTAACATAATTGTGGTTTCTTCATAATTCTCATTCATTCTTGTACTAATTAGTCAAGTTTGAATAATTTTGTTTTTTTGGCAGTTCTACTTTTTGGTCTAGAACGATCAGTTTTATAACGGTAGATGTTATAAGGCCGTAAGCGAAATGATTTGAACAATCCGCCAGGGGAGCTCACGGCTGATCGGTAGCCGCTGCTCCAGCTTCCGATCCAACAATATCTGTCCTGGCCAAAAAGACATCATGATACGGTCCAGGGCTTGCAGGCCCGATCACTTCTACAAGTGAAGTAGTTAAATTTTGGTTCCAAAGTACTTGGGGATATCTAAATGACGAATACCTTTTCCGCATTTATCATTCATTGTTTAGAGTGCTTCCAGTGGAAAGAAGTTCTTTCATTTTTAAACTAAGACATATAAGACTGATATTTTGTTTGAGGCGAGGAAAAGAACAACGAAAGAGCATTTCGAGGATATCTCACCATGCAACCTCAGCATCAGATCTGGAGTAAATGTGACAGGACAAAACACACAAAAGAAGAAAACATCCTGATTAAAATGCAATATATAAAAAATTTACAAAAGTAGGAATGAAGAAATAATCCAGCAAAATGCAAGCACTGTAACAAAAAATAAATAACAAAAGACCGGCAAAGTAGAATGTATACAAAATTAATAATAAACATAATATAATAAACTAATGTAATAATAAACAGTACTAAGAGAAACAATTTTAACGGGCTTATCGCTCTAGGAATCCAGCATAGGGTGCGGTATCCTAAATAAATACAGTGAAAATAGAAATAAATATTTACAGAGAACAATAAAACTATACACTGTTAATAACAACACGAGGAGATTTCCAGTTTCAATTGAGTCAAAATCTTCAGAATTTGTAGGAGGTGTCTCCTCACAGTTCAAAGAGGGAGGAGAATTTGAACTTGGGAGTAAATATTTTCCGCCAACAAGTAGATTTTGAAATTAAAGGGTTAGAATTTTAATTTCTTCAAAAAATTGTCTTGATATTTTTCCAATGTATTCACACGCTGCACTTATCTTGAGGTCTTTATGAATAGTATAATTAGAAATATACCATGGTGCGTAAGTAATCTGACATTATTTTGGAGAATTTGAATAGAATTGATATGGATATGAGCAGCTTGTCCCCATAAGCGTAAGTTGTTATGGGCCGAATTATTTGTTTGCAAATTAAAATTTTATTTTTAAGAGAAAGTATCTGTTAAGCAGAAGGTAGAGGATAGCCACAGTGATGTTAAAATGTTTAATAATTTTGTCTTTATGTAGATTGAAGGTTAATTTAGTGTCATTAATCATTCCCAAGTATTTTGTTCCCAGTCAACTTCTTGTCCTTTGATGATAAGTTTCTCCGGAAATCGGCGGCAGTTCCCTTTAGAGAAAATGAAGGCTGGAGTTTTGGAGACGTTGAGTTCGATTCTCCCTCGTTTATCCAGTTTTTCAAAGTTTAGATGTATTTTTTCAGTATTTAACATTTCTGTGTTGGGTAAAATAGCTGCGAAGAGGTAGACCATCGTATGAATTCGGGATATCAACTGGTGTGAAAGTACACTCTGCCCTGCGGCACTTCGGATTGGATGTTGCGAGACTCGGAGTGCTCGTTCTAACAATGAAGCTTCTGTCGCTGAGGTGATGATATACTCCGGGTATTTGAGTAGCTTATAAAGTAGGCCTTTATGATCTTATCAAAACCCCGTCTTATGTCTAAGCAGCAGTTTTATGGTCGTTATTGTTGTACTCCACAACGGAACTGATGACTCACAGTAGCTAGTGAACTGTCGAATGTTTTCGCCGAAACCCAAACTGTTCGTCCGGGAAAACATTTTCTTCACAGAAACTAAGCATCTTGGCATGAATTAATTCTTCGAAACTTTTTGAGACCATATTCAGCAGAGAAATTTTGTAGTAATTTTCTGTCAGTTCCAGGTTTTGACATGAAAACTGTAATGGCTTTTCTCCATGGTCTCGGGAAATAGAGTTAGACATCTGTTGTAAACTTTAATTAAGTAAGTTATAGCTAGCAGATTTTTTAAAATTATGTCTCCTATTTTGTCCAGACAAGGTGATGCTTTTTTAGGATTAAGTTTATTAATAATTTAAATTTTTTCTATGGGCGGTGGACTCGGCATGTTCTTGTTTTGGAAATACTCTGACACATCTGTTGACTGCGGAAACTTGAGAGTTGTCACAAGCATTTGTATACAATTGGAGGATATCATACAGATACCTCAGCTTTTCTTCCTTGCTATAAACAAAGCCTCTTGGACTGCTAATGGGAGGGAGGACGTACTCACTACCTCTTCGGACAGCGTCATACATGGAGTTGTCTTGCTCAGTTAAAAAGACATTCAACCAAAAAATGCGAAACCGGGTGACAAATGCACAACAGAAATTGATTTCACGTGATAAGATAAAAATGAATGGAATTTTTCGGCACAGCTGTCGCGCATGCCAAGTTCTGAATTTTTTTCAAGAAATGTTCCCAAGATGACGTCTCCTGATAAAGTAAATACTGGGGTTGCCAAAACAGAATTGTCTGCATAATTCTTATAGATTTCCATCTCTATGACGTAATAAAATCACGAAACTCAGCATTTGATGTTCTGGAACAGAAACAAAAACGCTCTCCCCCACTCATTAAAAAAGATATCAATAACCGTTAACTTTTGAATCCTCCGATCGCGTGCCTCCACTCACTTTTGCAAAATAATGAATACCTTTTTCATGTATGCCTTCGACGATACAACATTATATATGTAAGCATATTAAATTAGATAAAGAAATAATTTCAATCTTAAAATTTAAATTAGGCTTCGTTATTATGGAATGTGGCTAAATTAATTCATATTTATTTAGTTAATAGTGAAGATTATTTAATTTAAATGACAGTGTGAAGTAGACAGGTATGCATTTTGAGGTAATAAAGTTATAATTATAGAATAATTAAATTTCAGATGTTTTCCAAATAGAAAAAAATCTATTTGCATTTGTATACAGGCTGTATTTGTATAAATACTCTATTGAATGAATTAAAAATTTTCCAATGAATATAAGATTGCTTGGAATAATAATGGGAATCGATTGTATGCACTCTACTGTGCCAATTTACCTTGATGCAGTCATGTAAAATATAAGTGTGTAATGAGTTTTCATGGCTATAAATTCAATTACTAATTAATGAAAACTGTAAAATGTGAAATTTTTAAAAATAATTGATGATTTTTCCAGTACTTAATTCCTTATTATTAAAAAAAATGAATTAACATATTTTAGAAAAGTCGTATTTTCCTGGAAAGGCGGTACAAATTTGGCTCAGTTGAATCTTTTGTACTTTATTTTTGTGAAATTGTAGATATTCTTATATTGCTATTCATATTTCACATTACGTTTTATTTTTGATTCCAGATGTTCACACACACACACAGTTACATCTCAATCATTTATATTAAGAATTTCTTTAGTTTATCTTACTTTGAAAATGGACGGTTTTAAATTTCACAAAGCCCTTTTTTCATATAAAATACAATTAAAATGCGACATAACCTCAATAGTATCAATAACACCTGAGTTTAAAATTAGAATCTTCTGAAAAGAAAAGAAAGTAGGATGGAGTTTTTCAGATTTAAAAGAGTGTATTGTATGATTTCTTTTGTGAAAATATCGATGGAGTGACTTATGTTGTGGTAAACTAATTAAAAATTGGAAGAACTTCAGCTGCGTGTGCTTGAATCGGCATAACTCAATGGAAGTGTCGATTCTATTTAAAACTATCATTCTTTAAAATGGTGATTTCTCCAGGATTGCTAAAAGACTTTTAAACGTATTTGAGCGGTTCTTCCAACGCATTACTAACATTATTAAATAAGAAATTAGGTGGAGGCCAAGTGTTATGTGGAGGGAGGATCTGTAATTATGATGAAAGATCAAGGATTTAATTAATATTACTGAAAGGATGATAAGAGATTACAAGTATGCGTCTTACGAAGTCAATTTGATAAGTGACGTCACAAGAATGAGCGCCATTCAATGAGGTACAGAGTCGTTATCTAAATGATAATTTGTTAAGGAAGTACTTATCAGAAATAAAGTTGTAAATAAATCAGGAAAGCTGGATTTCGGGACAAAATTATTCCTTGTAAAATTCTATGAAGCTAAAACAAAAATGCAAACTAAAGATTCCATGCAAAAAGTTTCAACATAAGACAAAGAATATTTTTAAGACGGTGTAACCAAGATATTCAAAACAATGGTCATGTTACATGAAGAGAATTTATCTCTAATCAAAAACACGACATAAAACTGTAATGTAATACTTCATGAAAATAACGTGTGTGGGGTTTTATCATAAAATTAGTAAGAAATTATTACTTGATATATTCCCCACAAATATAATTTATTCTATATATATATATATATATATATATATATATATATGTGTGTGTGTGTGTGTGTGTGTGTGTGTGTGTGTGTGTAAATTTCTGTGCAGATACAATGTGCACAGAAAGTTCCTTTATTTATATTTGATTGCCACCAGCAATCCTGTCAAATTGGGTATTTTTTCCTTTCACCCCAATGTTAAAAGAAGTGAGGCTTACTTGACTGATAAGTAATTAGCTTATCTATTGCTCAATACTTGTAAACTGAGCAATCTCACCCTTCAGTTGTAAAAGCAGCGGAACAGTGCCATACGGATCATGGATGCTGTAATGCATTCTCTGCTTGAATTGCTTTCTGGGAAGACTTCTTGTGGACGTGGCGTAGGTGACGGGAACTGAGAAACACCCGCAACAGACGTGCATGAAACAGCGCAGCAGTCTCACGTTGCTTAGCAGCGTCTGGAATCAAACCCGGACCCTTTTGATTCGGAAGACTGACATCTTATGCCCTGGTACATCTTCCACAATGCTATTTCTCTTGAGACCACGATAGGTTGCCGAGACAATTATTTTTCACATTCAAAAGTTATCTAGTTTTACCGAAGGTAATTTTATGGTGAAAATTGATTAACATTAAAATTACATTTAGTGTCATGTTCCTGAGCAGATGTGATATGGAATTATGAAGCGGTGATTCTGACAGGCGAGGAATTAATATTATCACTATTGTGGGTTATCCTAGTATGAGCAACGCATTCAAAGTAGGTTTCGAGAAAGTCGCCAACGGCGAAATTCATGCAAGTCAGAACCATCAGCATAAGCGAGTATTTCATAATCGAAATAATTGAGAATTTCAAAATGGCGATAATATAAACAAAAAATCCGAATCTTAATGTCCCCAAATCCATCACGTTAAGGATGGTAAATTTAATGTCAAATTGCGTTGATGGGGAATACCAATTTTATTTGTTTAAGGTAAAAAATTAGTTTTATTTAGAAGTTCTTCAACACTAATTTTGAGATGAATTTATGAAAAATTCTCGATGAAAGCCTTCAATTTACTTAACGGATGTTCTAGGTTCGAAGTAACTTGATTATACTGTTGTAAATTTGTGTACCTCATAATAAAACAAATATTACTGAGATATAAATTGTTTTGATACATCACATATCATAAATAAAAACATCGTTGAAGAGATAGGGTGGATAAACTTAAGGATCTTCACTTTCAAATTGCATTATTGAATGTAAAAATACACACCTGACCCTAATGATGCCTGCTTGAATGAATGGGCTTTTTGTTGGGTGACTAAATTCCTAAACGTTTCCCCTCGGCTGATTTGCGAATCTTAACGGAAATATTAAAGCTAAATTAAGAGCGAGAATGAAGATACTCCTGCCCCTGGCCTCATCTCTCAAATCGGAATGTCTGACGCGTTTATTCTAAGATATATATATTTGATGAAGACGTCTTACATTTGGATAAACAATTTCGATGTTAGTGGTCACGTTCTGATAAATTTAAATGAAGGAAACCTAAATATCGAGATGGATTATGTGCTTTAATATGACTAATAAATGTTTTAATGAATGTCTCTATAGATCCGAACTAGAAGTTGCAGTGATAATCTTTGATAAAATCCCGAAAGAAGAAAAATACCGGTGCATAGTCCTTTGAGGCCCTAAAATTAAAACCACTACTGATGTTTCAAGTGCAACTAGATTTCAAGACATTTCGCCTGCTTATCCGGTACACTTCGTAGAAATATTTTTATAAGATAATGATTGAAACTCATAACATCATTAACTCAGTAAATTTCGATCAAAACCTGTCTTCTTAGATTTATTCCAAAAATTCCATTTTTCAAAGTATGCATGGCGGTATGTGATACCAATAATTCAGGTGTTGCCTATTTTGCTTTAAATAGTTCACTCAATGCAATAGTTTGAATGCGATGCATCTCTAGGGTGAGCACGAATTAATATCAAGCGTTCTCCAACTGAGAAGACATTCATCGTGCATTGAAACTGGGTCAAAGAATTCTCTTACAGTTGCAGGCTGAACTCGAGATGTGTGTTCACTTCAATTGCTCCTGCATGCATCCAATCAACTAGAATCACAGCTACATACAAGGAATTACGAAAAGCTGTAACTTGAACCGTAGACAAGGAAATTTTAAGTTAAAATATAAAATTTAGAAAACAGACATGAAGTCACAAACATACATGTTAGAAGGAAGATCTGGTAGCGTACAGCAAACCAGTGAAAACGGGAGGGAACTTTTGCATTTTGTGAGAACAGTGGCACACTGAGGGTGCTGCGAATAGGGAGCGACAACACTAGAGCGATGAAAGCGACATCAGATATTGTTCGTACTCTTCTGTTCCGGCGTTTATTTGCCTGTTTCGTTGTCTTCTGCTTCTGTGTTTGCTTGAGAACTTATGTGGACTCTAAATCGTTATTAAACATTGTAATTGATCGTTAACATACGTTAACGTTTGTTAACGATCAATAATCGTTAAAATTGTTATTAAATATTAGAAGATTGAGAAAGCAAAGAAAAAATCCTAAAGGATATATTTTATTACAAAATGACAATATGTAATAATTAATAATATGCATGCATATGTAATAATAATAATATGCAATAACACACATACACACACACATGCATGCATTCTTACACATACACACATACTTACATACATATAGGACATTTATATTGTCATCACAATATATAATTTCATTTTGTCTCGTATTTGAAACATAAAATTATCTCAGAATAGGCAAGATATAAAATTTAAGAAAATGTTTGATTGTTATTTCAAATCACAACTGATTTCTATTGAATGTACTTTCAGAAAAACGGCACATTCTTCCAATTTATTAACTAACGTAACACTAAATTTACACTGTTTTCTTCAAGTTTATGTCCATGACTAAAATAGCATTAAACACACGAATTGGCTTTTTACAGTAAAAAATAGGTAAATTTGCTAAGACGATAAATTTATTGTTTGATTTAAAAGTATAACTTGAAAGTAAGTTTCCTTTCTGCATGTAAAAATTAAATAAGGTGAACTTTGCAGTTGTGAATAATCTCTTGCTAAGGCTGTTAAAACTAAAAATCATAAGTATTAATGACATTGATTCTACTTAAGATTATAACAGTTATTCAGGAGTAACAGGTATCAGGAGTAACAGGAGTAACAGATATCTCTGAAAATGAATTGACAGTGGAATAATCGGTATGGGTAGCAGTAATGGGGTGTTTGTGCCGCGTTAAATACAATTACAATCTTCATTTACATTAAAAAAAAGATCCGAGACCATGTAGACATGACTAATTGGTGTTAAAAGTCAGATTTTGTGTCATTTTAAACCATTGTAAAGAAAATATTGGGAGAACTTAATTGTGCTTGCTCAGCGTAACTTTACCTTTGAAATCATGTTGACGACAGCTTAAAATTGTGATGACCATGACCTATTAACTAGTTGGTTAACCGGTAAGCGACTACTTATACTCAAGGTCTAACTACATTTTTGGATAACTGATTGGTTACACTCTAGACGTCGCTATTTTTTTATATGAGTATGTGCTGGAGGCAAAAGTAAACAACATAAGCTTATAACCATATTTTATGTAAATTAATATAATAAGGAATTTATGAAACTCTTTTTAGTTGTAGCTTTCTTACAATTGTGCAAATGGAACAACTATTTTTGCAAGTCGACTTATGTATAATTCATTTTTTTTTCTGCTCAGTATGGGATGGAAGTTAACAAAAGCATTGTTTAAACGTTATGAGTAAGTCATAGTAAATTTAAAAGTAATTTAAAATAAAATTAAATAAATCTTAATCAAGGCAATTATTGCATAGTAAGTTGATCAATCTGTTTTAACATGAAGTTCGATACTGGCGGACAGAAAATTAGGCGAATTGTAGTGAATCTCTCATTTTGTGACTTCAATTATTAGGAAAGACATAATGTGAAGGGAAATGTATTAAAAATGAGAAAGTATATGAAAATAAATGAAAAAATGTTTGCATACATTAAAAAATATCTAGTAATATTTCTTTCAAACGAAATGTATTTTCACTCTTTTACTTTAAAAAACTTAATCAACTTTAAGCCATTCAAACTTATTCTTAAAAAAGATGTGAGTGAACCCAGTCTCATCAGCATCATATCCAGTATACTGGATTCTGATTACATTAGATTAGCTCTAATCAGATTCCTAGCCCGATTTCTCATTCCAGTACGATTCTTGATTTCTCATTTAAACTACAGAAAAAGATTAATTTAAGATAATAAATGAATTGGTCATATGTGACACTCAAAGTCTGCTGAAAGTCACTTAATTTTTGTAAGCACAAAACATTTTTGAAAAAAACTTTTTATTCTAAAAACGAGACATTCCTTTAGCCTCATAGAATCGCAAAGAAATTAGAAAATAAAGGAAATTTGTGTGAATTATTTTTCACTTGTAATAAATCTGCATTCTTAAGAATTAAAGGTTCAATTCCAAAAACTTCACTATATAATCCTTCTTGAAATCTGTACGTTGTGGATTTTAGAGTCTCTTGATAACCTTTAACTGCTAAAATATCTCCATAACAACTTCAGAAACAATGTCCTACACTAAAATAAATGTAATAAGTTTCCAGTGCATAAAGCTTAGAGTTGTGCTTACAATTCAGCCTATTTTTAACAGTGTTTGAGAAACACACACACAACCCAAAGTAAATTTAACAAAAATATATTTGTAACTTATCTTGAATAAATAACAATGTACAGATGATAAACTGAAGTGAATTAAAACATTTATGCAAACATTGGAAATGACTGACAGCAGAGGCACATGTTCTGAACTAAGAGAAGTCTTGCTGGAAAAAAATCTGCGTATTTATATGTGTGTGTGTGGGGGGGGGGGTTCCAATACATATATTTCTATGTTTGGCGTGGAAATTTAAAGGTGAAAACTCAGGCGTGGGGTGTCACTAGACTGAAATTTTCCAAAATTACCAATTAATTAACTCGCTATGCTTTGTTTGGTAACGGAACGTGTCATTTGTACAAGTTTCATTTCTGCGTTTTTAAATGCAACTTTATGCTTTTATACATATACATACATATATATATATATATATATACATATACATACATACACATATACATACACATATACACATACATAACATACACATATTGTGTAAATGCTATAGCTGTCAATTAAAGTCACATAAAATAATGTAATAATGTAGAATGCAAGCTTTATGTAAATGTTTTCAAAATTGTAGCTTGTATTCTGAGTTATGGAATGTATTCTGAATTATGGAATGTGGAATATTAGATATAAATGTTAATTATATGGTTATAAATAGTAGTTGAAGTAAAGCGACTCCTTTGACTATACTGATTTAGTTAGGTCTTTCGTGCAAACAAATGACCATCGAGCAACAAATAAATCAAACAAAATCTTGATTGCCTCATTTCTTAATTAAATTTCAATTCTTACACATGACATTTACTCCGATGTGATGTTGGATCATTTTACAAGATTTTAATGAAACAAGATTCAAAGTGACTGATTAGATTATAAATCTGGTTAAAGACTCTGGTGACCTCGGCAGGTGCGCTCTGGGTAGAAGCAAAAGAACATGCCGGTTGTTGATTGGAGCTCTTGGAATTGCGAATGAGCGCAGTGGATTCCTGGAGATCTCCGAAGCTCATGGCATGAGCGAATCTTTAGTGGATCATTTTTGTTGAAGGCAGTAGAGTAATAAAACCGCTTCAATAGAGCTCCCATGTCGCAGGTCCGAGGTTCGATCCTAGGGCTGGGCAAAGTCGACTCAACCTTTTACCCCTTCAGTGGGTCAATAAATTGAGTATCAAGCATGCTTGGGAACTTAACACTTTGGATTTCGCGTTAAGTTGACCACCTAATTGGGACCCTAGGGCAATCGAGTGGGAAACAGATATAGGCACTGTACGCCTAGGCCCGATCATCATTGACTGTAGTGTCACAGGTTTATTTTTAGTCGAGTTATACCCTAATGCTATATAAAAATGCAAACACAGAGAATCTTTGTGCTACTAAAACCGTTAACAAACCGTTATTATTTTCATAAGCACTCTTTATATGTAATCCTATGAACAAAGAAAGATTTATGTTTGGAAATGAATTTTCGAATTTTATAAATTTAGAAACAAATGAAAAGAAAAATATGTTTATTTTTCAAATATTAATTAATAATTACGACAGATGTAAAAACAGCATTTGATCTCCTGTAGTTCCTGCTTGCATACTTAATTAAAAACCAGACATAAAATAAATTAACATAAAAGTTGAATTTCATTTGTGAAAAACTCTTAAGAGCCATTCATAAAAAGTGCCGGGGAACAATTTTCGTCGATATCTTCAAATAACATTTCTTGGATCAATCTAATGAAATTAATAGAACATTTTAATTGCTTTCTTAAAAATTCAATGTACAAGATTTTTAATGAAAAAAAATTAGGAAGCATTTAGAGGTTATCATTTAAAATAGTTTAAAAGGATTCAACGAGTACGAGTTTCAAAAAATTTATTTCATGTCTAGGGAAACAAAATGATAAAGAAACATTATGCAAATAAATAAATTATTCATTAATTAATTACAAATTATTAATTACTTACAAATTATTTATCATATAAAATATTAATTTGTCATTTTCTTATCAAACGATTAAAGATAAATAGAAGAGTAAGTATTTGTAAAGGCCTAAATTTGAGGAAATTTCTTGAATTCAATTTGAAAGAAAACTGCTGCTATAAAACGGAGAAATAAACCAAATTAATTAATTATCATTAATAAAGGTTTTGTTCATTATATATTTTTTCAACACTTAATTAAAAATATCGAGATAGTTTTAAAAATTTCTTAATGTTTTGATAAATTTGACATTTCATAGAATAAAAAAGAGTAAAATTTATTAAAAATAGTAAGGCTTGATTTTTAAGGGACAAAATATAAATACATATTAAAGTGCTTTTGATGTTTTAAGAAGTTTAAAAAATTGATAATTTAATTATAGTGAAGTTAACTTAATATTAATTAAATTTAAGTAATTAATTTAGATCGCGCGCGGGATATGAGAAATCCTTAAATTTATCATTTCATAAATAGATTTTTAAACTGTCAATGAATATAGAATTTAATATATTTTGCATAGCACAACCTAAATGCGAAAATATTTTTAAAATGTTATTTTAATTCTTATTTTCATAAGAACATAAATACAATTCATATCTTCATATCATTACAAATTGCAATCAATTAAATAATTATTTCCCGTAAAATATATTAATATAGGATTTATAAGTAATTATACCTTCATTTGAAAATAATTGCAATTCTTGTTTAAAGCAAATTCAAAGGAGATGCTTTCCTTTAAAATTTATATGATGATTGTGATATTAAAGAGTGAAATAAAAAGTAAATCGGTCCAATTTTTTTATATGTAATCATCGTGTACTTAATTATTAAGATATTTCAATTATCACACAGTTTAAAAACATAACATAATCTTACAAAATGTTTAAAATGTGTTAAATTTTTTTTAATTGCTTTTTTTGGGGTGGAGGGGGAATCCTACTGTTTTTGTCTTTCGTAAGCAAATATTTTAATACCAAATAGAGGATTGCTTAAAGGAGATATCTTTAATTCTTTATCCCCACCACCACATATGTATATATATATATATATATACATATGTATATGTATATATATATATACACACATATATATATGTATATATATATATACACATATATATATACACACATATATATATATATACACACATATATATATACACATATCCAAATTTGTCTGCATAAGTGCTGTATCCTCATGTAATAAAACGAAATTTAACAGGGTTTTTATGGAATTTCGGATAAACTGTAATATATGGAATTTTAAAATTTATATTTGAGTTTTTTATCAAATGCAAGAATTTTTTTAAATACAGTTGTTTTGTTAAAATTAATAATTTTGTAAGTAGTTGAATTAGATATTTCTTCATTTAGTAATTGATAGAAATTTTTTTACATGTAAAGGCATATTTATTTGATGCTTTATCTACAGAAGTAATAATGAAAAGTGCTTGTATTTCTTTTATATACTTTAAACATTTTTATTTATTCCTTTAAATTTTAAATTATTTAGATTTGTTTTAAATTTGCACTAGAAATTCAATTTCCACTGAGAGAGAGAGAGAGAGAGAGAGAGAGAGAGAGAGAAATTCTATTGGAATAGAATAATTCTATTAGATGTCTTAAAAATGAATTTACGGATATCATTGAGAAAATATTTAAGAATTTGTTTATGGTTATAATAATTGGTCGAAATTTAGTAACTTTATTAACGATATATTTTAATATATAATTCAGTATGATATCAGTATTTCCGGTAATTATATGTCCAAAAGTGAAATCCATAATGGAGAATTTTTCTGCTTCGTGATGCTTCATTTGCTGAAAATCAGAGTAGAACTTTCTGAGGAAATGCCGCACCTTGCCGACTGGTCTGCAGCAGTGGTCCGGCTGCTTGTCTGGCAAATCAAATATACGAGGCAAGAATTGGATTTTATAGAGTTCTCTGGAACCAGTGCTGTTAAAAGTTTTAGACACAAGTTGGAAGCTCAAAGAAATTGCAAGGGAATATTTCCAAGTCTTTTTATTGTGAGAAAGAACAAAAAATTATTATCGGATTGTGGACATGGCATTTTAGCTTTTTGTGAAATTGAGTTTCTGCAACTAAATAGATGGTCTAGTTAAAAAGTCGTAAATGAATTTTAAGTTTGGAAAATTTTTTGCTTTATTAAACTAAATAAAAAATTTTTTTTGAAGTTTAATGACTTTTTGAGAGTTTGATTTCCAATTCTTCTTTCAATTATTTCTAACGTTTCTTTACAAAAAGATTTGAAAATATTCATTTTATCTCAAATCCCAATAAATTCTTCGATTCGTTGAGAATTAAGGCATTTTAGAACCTTGTAAATGAAGCTTATGATAAAATACTAGGGAATATCAAAGTATAAATTTCATTATTTTGAATTATATATATATATATATATATATATATATATATATATATATATACACACACAAAAATAACATTAAATATTTTGAACTATAAGAAAAGAGTAGCTTACACCTAAATGATTTTTTTCATTTCATTGAAAAACCCCTTTAGTGTTCAATGAAATATGTTGCTCGAAACGTTATGAATTTATTTACAGTCGAAAATATTCTGAAAAGGATACCAGTAATGGAGTAAAAAACATGTTGTCTGGAAGCTTCAGCGTTCTGAAACTGCCGCGTTGTTGAGACTCTGGTATGCATCAGAAACTCTCGGGGGATTCGTTGCCCTCTTATTAACATAGTATTGATACTTGATCAGAATTTTTCAGGTGTCAACTTCATCACATATTTGTCGGCTTTAAGTGGTACCAATTGACAGAAATAGCAGTTGGGAACGAATTGCAATAAGACAAATGAATAAAAAAAGTATTTTTTGGAAATTTTTAATTGAAGTTTAAGGATTATAGTAACTGATTCATCGTTAGCTCAGGTTATTTAATTTATGACACACTCATAACCACTCTGATTCAATTTCTCCATATAAAATTCTGTTTATTCAAATCACTAAAAACTCCATTTTTACTCAGACTAAAACATACATATCTTTTTCATACAGCTTGGAAGACTTTCCTCTTAATTCAAATGATATGTGGAGGGCGCTTCATGCCAAACTCACTCTGTAACCAGGAAGCGCGGTATGACATCACAGAACATACCGGCCCCCAATGACATGTTTACTTAAACATTCAATAAATCTAGAAAAACATAAAATAAAAACATAATAACAATAAAAAATACAACTCGTTACATATATAGATCACTCAGGTGATGACAAAACACAAATTTTCGAAATTGAGCGTTTAAAAGATCCATTTTGAGTTTTACAACTCTTATTTTCCCACGACCCACGACTTTCTTAAAATGGTACTTGAAAGCTTTTACCGCAGCCTCCCAGATACCTCCAAAATCGGGCGACCTGGGAGGTATAAACTTCCACTCAATTTTCTCATTTGCCAAATAATTGGCTAATTTTTCATCCGGATTTTTAAGTAACCGAAGAAATTCTCTAAGTTATTGGCACCGGTGAAGTTAGTTGCATTGTCAGAATAAAGTCGAGAGCATTTACCTCTAAGAGCAATGAACCTCTTTAAAGCGGCTATAAGCGATTTTGATGTCAAATCAAATAATATCTCAATGTGCACCGATTTAAATATAAAACAAAATGCAAATATAAATTTTTTATAAGATAGTTCGACGTGCATATCCAACTTTAATACTAAGGGACCACATAAGTCCACGCCAGACATTTTGAAGCAGTAGTACAATTGGACTCTGTCATTTGGTAGATTGCCCATAATTTCGTTTGCAATGATAGGTTTTGCTTTAAAGCAAGGAATGCACTGGTGAACTACCTTTCTACACATAAACCGACCATTTATTGGTTAAACATTTTCTCTAACCAAACTTAGTAGTGTCGAAGCACCAACATGCAAATACTTCAGATGATAATATGTAATTACACTTACAGTAAATTTGTTGTTTTAGGGCAAAATTGCCGTTTTTTTTTAATAATTTAAACTAGCATTACCTAGTCGGCCTACAACTCGTAGGATAACTTTATCGTCCAGAAAAGGATTTAAACTCTGTAGCTTACTTTTAGGAGGCACTCATCCTCTGAGTTGCAGACTTTTAATGTCTGCACTGTAAGTTTGACATTGTATCAATTTTAGAAGGCAATCCTCGGATACTCGTAGCTCATCAGTGTAAGGGGTCCTATTTCTATAAAGGGGTTCTCTACAATTCTCCACAAACCTAAGAATAAAATTAAAAATACGCAATATTGTTATATAATTATTACTAAGAAAGACAAAGTTATTAATCAGTTCATTTACAGTAACAGAAAAATTAAAATGTTCGTAGTTCGACTGTCCACGATTTTTCAGTTCAGAGGTGAAGTCACAGATAGCTTCTGGAATAATGACTGAAAGGTTGGGATAGTCATTGTTGGACTGAAGGTGTTGTTCATCAAAACACTGGGTCCATTCCACCACAAGGAACAATTCATAAGCTTATCAGAATCTATGTCTCGGGACAAGCAGTCCACAGGGTTTTGTTCGGAGGAAATTTAGTTCCACTGTTCGGGATTAGAATTCTCCTGGATTGTAGATATCCTGCTTCTGACAAATTGTTTTAAATCTATTGTATCCTTCCTGATCCATGTTAGGATGATTGTGAAATCAGACCACAAATGGACGGAATTCACTGTCACCTTTGTTACAAGTTGAGAACAGCAGCACATAATTCAAACCTAGGAATTGTTAAGCTCTTGGTGGGTGCTACCCGTAATTTGCTAGTTACAAATTTCACCAAGACGTTTCCCTCTTCATCTCTTGATTTACAATAAACAGCTGCACCATAGTTAAGCATCACCAAACCCATGAATTTCTACAATGGATGGACGTTCAATAAGGATACGTCTTTTAACTTTGATGTCCTTTATACGTTTTAAAGACAATAAAAATTGATGCCATTCTTCCTTTTCTTTCTCGAGAAGTGCATCTTCAACCTCCACAGTTTTTGCATAAATATTTTTGCTTTCGCTATAGCTGGGCCAAAAAGACCTAATGGGTCAAAGATTCTGGCGATTGCAGATAACACTTGTCTATTGTTGTAGGAATAACTTAATTCCACTTCTACTCGAAAGATAAAAGTGCCTTCCCTTGAATTCCAAAATACGCCTTAAGTTTTAGTTTCTATATCCGTCTTATCAAACATATATATAGCCTCAGAAATCACTGGAGGAGTGGTAAAGTTTGTAAACCATTTATGCAAAGTCATACCTTCACTATTCAAAATGGCTATCAGTTGCCTTTGCAACCCTTCAGCCTCGCTCTTTGTAGGTGCGCCAGTCAAAACATCGTAGAAATGTTCGCAAAGAACTGGTGCTGCTTTAGGGAAACTTTTCTCTTCATCGTTCGATAACTGAACTAAAGTCCTCGTCGCTAGATATGGGGCGCTCACTGTTATATACGTAACTGTAAGTAACTTATAAGTTTTAGGCTTCTCAACAAGTCTCACTCCATGCAATTCGTTGGAATGGGTAATGATCTGGGTTTATTTTTATCATTTGACATCAGCCGTAAAGGCTCTGAAACTAATCATAATAGAGAATAAGTCTTTTTGTATTACACCTCCGTTTAATTGTATAGAGTTTAAGGATGTACCATTAGAGGTTTCAGAAGAGCAACTGAATACTACGCGTAATTTGGTGGTACTCTTCTCAGGTCTGTACACCCCGTGGTGCGGAGCATAATATGTAAATTTGGCTCCTTTGTTTCTTGAACCAATCTTATGTTTCCTAGCTCTTCATATTTCTTTAGAAATGTCTTATACAATTCATAATAGTTGGAATTTTTCTGCAAACGAGATCACAGCGACTGGAGTCTCCCAAGAGCAATATCTCTACTCTGATTTAAACACGGTGGATGTTCTTTAAGTGGTCTTTTAACTATGTATTTGCCCGAATCATCCCTGTAATGTGTATTCGCAAAATGCTCCTCGCACAGAGTTTGTTCTTTGCTCTGTGTTGTCTTTGCATCTATACTTTCAATTTCCCAGAACCTTTTTAATGTGTTATTTAAATTATCATCTGATTAATCCGCAATATTTAACTTTGTCCGTATTTTTTGCTAATCCGCGGTGATTTTTAACCTCATTGCCCTGTTCTACACAACCACTTGCTACGTATCCAAAAATCGTATTTTGTAGTAGTAATTTAGAATTTGGGCAGACGATCTGACCTGGTCTTAGTAACTCGTAAAATAATTCCGCGCCTAGTAACATGTCAATTCTGTCAGGGGCATTAAATTGGTTGTCGGTTAACTCAATTAAATTAGAAAATTTTTCATTTACTCTCACCTCTATTACTCTTTGCGGAATCAAATCTGTAGTTTTCTTTACTACTAGCATGCTTATTTCTCTCTCCTTATTTGAAATTATTGTCTCTACGGAATCCTTAACTGTCATGACTGCATTATCTAAACCCGAAATTAAAGTATTTGTTTTATTAATATTTAACTGCAAATTATTAGCACACTGTGATGTTAAAAGTCACGTTTGAGAGCCTAATAAGCATCTAATCTCTTTATACTCTGAAAACTTGTCCTTTATAAGAATACGAGACGTACTTAGCAAAACACTTTTTGTTTTATATTGAATGAATCCACTAGCTACAAATGACTAATGTGTTTCTGGTACCACATTAGAATTGTATATTACATCATGCGATGTTTTCTTTTTATTCGCCTTTAATTTTGCCTTGATTATTTTGATTCTCATCTTTAGGATAGTGAATTAAAGTGTTATGTGGTAAACCACAGAAACAATTCCTTGATCGGTATGTTTGAACAGAACAATTATATAATTTAAACATTTGAAACAGGCTCTATTCCTCTTTACGACTTCAACTCTTTCCTTTACAGAAAGTCTTTTGAACTGGGGGCAACCATATAACCCTTTTCTCATTTGAATTACGCACCCTACATTTTGCAATTTTAACCTTAGACAAAAATACATTTGTATTTCTATTATGCTATCGATTAACACTAGTGTTCTCACTTTTTTTTCCGCGTAAAGTAAAAAATAAATCTACTTCCCTTCCCAATTCACTGGGAGAAAACCGCTTATTTGCTTGCCTTACACTTATAAATTAAGCAGTTTCCTTATGTAGTGTTTGGTATATTTTATCCGAAATAATAAGTTCTTTAAGAGTTTCAAAATCAGAAACCTTTCTTAATTTTAGATAATAATTCCAACGGGTTATTAGACGTGACGCGAACTTAACATGAGTTTCATTAGGTTGCTTAGAAGTTTTTCTAAAATTCTCCAGGCAAGAATATGCCGTTGGTTCAAACTCTCTCAAAACTAAAGATTTTATTTTCTCATAATTTGTTAAATCTTTATCTTGCAAATACGTTATCATATTAGACGCTTAGTCACCAATTAAATTTACAAAATCTCTACTTTTAAACTCTAATACATTTTTTGTATTAAATGGCCTTTCTAAGGAATCGATGAACGACCCCCATCCTTCTGGACGAGAGGGCACCTTTACCGTTAAAGTTTTTATACTCCTTATAATTTGATCTAGACTCAAATTTTATTTCACTTTCACTCGTTTTATTCTCATTTCTAATTTAAGCCAATTCTAACTCTTTTTGCGATCTTTGAAATTTTAGTCTTTCGATTTCAATCGTTCGTTGCTCCTCAATTTTTATATTCTCTCTATTATTGTATTTCGTACCCTTCACAAAATCCGGTTTTGTTTTATAAATATCACTAATAAAGCTCAATTAATGACGTAATTGTCACTTTTTGCTCGACTTTTAAATTCAATTCGATCGCAATTTGCTCAAAATCAACTTTTAAAGCACCTTTAAACATTTTTTGTTTTTGTTTTCAGATTATCAAATTAACGATAATGTTTCTCACAAATAATTAAAGGAATAGTAAAGCCCCTATATATCTCCTAAATAACTCAATAATAATAATAAACAAGAACACTTCTCAAATATTTAATGAAAACGAAACTCTCAAGCAAGGACAAATCGAAACTACAGATCACTATCTCTATATGAACTCCGTATCTCATAATAAGAAATTACTCGTCAAAAATTCCTCAAAATAAATAACAATATTGCTCTTACTTCGACTCTAGACACCATAGTGAACGAAGAATTGTATTTGATTAATCCAAAAAGGCAGCTGTTCATTTTCATAATTGCCGTTTGTAGCACAACATTCAAACACTCGTTTTCGAAAGTCCACTATTCACATTATTCTCAATTTGACACTTTAAATTTTTCCGTTGGCTCCGACCGACCAATGACTCATTGTTGGCTCCGCGCGCGGTTATTTAATTTATAACACACTCATAACCACTCTAGTACAATTTCTCCATATAAAATTTTGTTTATTTAAATCACTAAAAACTCCACTTTTACTCAGACTAAAACATACATATCTTTTTCACACAGCTTGGAAGATTTTTTCTTAATACAATTCAAATGATGTGTAGAGGGCGCTTCATGCCAAACTCACTCTGTAACCAGGAAGAGCGGTGTGACAACACAGAACAGTAATCTTATTAAAAATTCTTTGGAAATTATACCTTTAATAGCTTTTCTTATTCGAACTCAAATGTCAAACATTGACACTGATGGCTTAAAGTGAAAGTTGATACAAGTGAGCATTACCCAAGTTAATAAATATCAACAAAATTTCTTGAGTTGAACTTTATGAGAAAAGATACATATTTTTGAGTGAATATTTGAGCTATTCGAATCAAGAGAACATAATTTTGAATATAGTAAGTTTTTACAATATCAGAGCGTTTGGGTGCTTATTTGCAAATAACTAATGCTTATGCTTATTTATAACTGACCCAATAATATTACTTTATCTAATAATCACGCATACTCATTTAAGAAATGCGGATTAAAATGCGAACTGAAATGAAAAGATTTTGTAATTTTAATTGATTAATTTAATAAAGATTTAATTTAATTAAAAGTTATAAACATACGATACTTTGACATATCTTTCCATGTTTCATGATTTAGGTCTTATCATTTTGATTTATTTTTACTAATCGCATTTTATTATAAGACATTTTTATCTAATAATTTTTATAAAAAATGTTACTTTTGGAGAAAACTTCCAAAAATCTTTGTTGAAAAATGTGGCGTTTTTGCTTTCTTCATGCCATGACAGGTGCTTGAAAGTCTCTCTGGTTGCCAACACGTGAATTCGTCAGATTATCCAGGAGTATAAGTCCGCAGCGTTTCAGAATTCCACAACGAATTTCGACTGTAAGGCAATGTCTATAAATCTAATAATTAACATGATTATTATTTAAATACGTATTCAGGCCTTTTCATCAGTAGAATTACTTAACATATGATGTAAAACATGCTTTAAACCTATCTATTATTTCTTGTTTGAGAAATAAGTTGATATGATAGGTTTTCCATTCAACCCCTGTTATTGTTTCCTAAAACTTTGAATATTATGTTTGTCTAGTTTGCTACAGAATTTTAACAAGCCTTTCTCTGTATATAGCCAGAGGATCCCACTGTACTTGTATAAATAACCAAATATCATAGGTGATATCTGAAACTTTTTTACAATTTTGACGCCATCTGGACTTCTGAAATCCATACCAGAGATTTCTTGATACACCGAGAGCTTCTTATAGATAACTGGACTTGCTTCCATATCACTAGAAAAGAAATATGAACACTCACACGCAACCATGCGGTTCACAAAGCCAATATATCTTCCAGCCCAAAAAACAAAATTTGACGAAGGGGATTTGTTTTGTCAATGATTTCAAAATCAACTTTACTCATAACCTCCAATAGCAGTTGTTTAAAATCTATTGCTTTTACAGGTTTTAAGCTACAGTTACCAAGATTAGGGTTTTTAAATTAGAGTTATTGATGAATTAAATCACTGCGGACTAGAACATTGACTGAGAAGGTGCAGAGCAAGCAAAAATTTGTACAAAAATTTTCAATTGCTCTTCAACGTTGGTATGTTCATTGTTGGTATGTTAATGTATCTTTTGGTTGTCACTTTTAGCACACGAAGACTAAATTAAGACGGGTTCTTAGCCTGAAAGAAGCACCAAATCCACTAACAAACCGTTTGAAGAAAAAATCAAATCTATGAATTTTTAAGTATATCAACAGCAGCACAAATCCTTCAGTGCCTAATTCAGCCAAGATATATTAATAAAAACTTTCATTGATTTCACGTGATAGGTATTATTTTCTTTTGAAGCTTTGCAAAACTTTTTTATTGTTCTCATATCGTTATTAAAATATTAATATTTATAATATGTAAATTGTGTAAATGGATACCTGCCATTGTGGTGTTCAGAGAAATGTGACCGCTGTCATTCTATCCAAGAGAGGACCCTTCAAACGTCACAACCTAGCCTTCCACACATTGCAGAGGAGTCAAGGAAGCCTTCAGAGCTGATATTCCAGGATCTCCTTTTTATTGATATAAACCATGGATTAATCGAATTCGTGCAGTACCCGAGAAAGAAATCTGTAGTAATGTTCCGTCTCATTTCTCGTCAGGATTTTCTTTAAAAGTACATGATTCCTATAACTGTTGTGTACTATCTGGCCAAAAGTATCCCTTAAAAAAGGGATTCTGGCAAGTGACGCCATTTGATACGTAATTGAAAGCTGTAAAAGTGTTGGTAGTTTGTTAGATTGTATATATACATTTGTGAGACAATGAGTAAATCAAAGGAGCTTAGTGAGTTTGATCGTGGTAGTATAGTTGGATGCCACTTTTGTGGGAAATAATTTTTCGACGTACTCGGAAGATGTGCTCCTATCTGTTTCTTCTCTCTTGGGTTTGAAACAACTTATTTCATGGTAAACAAAAAATTAAAACCAATTATTCCATGCGCGTCATATAGAAAGAATACCGTACTAATCATACTACTAATTTACAGATTGCTTTAAATTCTTCGATAAAGGAAGCGTATTTTTTCTTTAAAACTAGATCTGAAAACCAGGGTTTCACGCCGATTGCAAGTCGATACTGTTTCTTATACGGAACTCGGGAAAGGACCTGCAAGGCAGAGGGTAAATTCCACGAATTGGGTAATGCAGTGGAGGGCATTTTGTTGGCTCGTGTTGATTTGGAAGGGATCTCAACGCACTTAGATCTGGTGATCAACGTCGTCGATGAAGTTTAAAAGGACTGAATATTTGCAGTTTCAAATATTAAGCTGTACTTTTATTTGTAATGCTTAGTATTTGAAACACTGCAAGTTGATTATAATTAAAAATAATAAAGATTTATCCTTCCAAAATATTTATAAAAAGAAAGGAATCTTGTGGTAATCTCGAAACTGCTTGTGTTCGCAGTAAATATTATTTACCACTACACTTGTGGTTGATAGAAGTTATTAATATGGAGACAATGAAAATATGCAGAGAGGCTCATAAGATTCGTATAAGCACTGAAAAATCAAAATGCTAAAGAAAAATGATGCTTACGTCTCATGGATTTTGAATTTTTATAATGAACACATCTGGCGAAGTAAGTAATTTTTCAGTCATTTTCTTTTGCAAAGCAGAGTTTTGGCAACTTTGTTGAAAATTATTTTTGACTCGGTAAATAAATCACTACTGCAAATATGTTTGTATTTCTACCGTAAGTGGAAAAGTTAAGCAGACTGCTTAACTTAATTACACAAATCCTTTCACCTGGTTGCGTTGAATACAGTTGCAGCTAATCCTTCGCCCAAAGCATTTTAATGGAGTTTTGTTCAATATTTCTTAGATCATACCAGAAAATATTCATTTAAACATTGTAAAAGAGACCATGGATTGTGTGTTTATACACACATATATATATACAGTTTCCCACTTGTATTGTACTATCTTAAATCATTTCGCGCATACAATTACGTTTCAAGAGATCTCGTCATACGCGTGTGGTTTTTTAGCATTTACGTAGCAAGAATGTGCTTCGTTTATTAAGTTATCGGTAATGTACGGAATTAAGCATTTTATCTAGGTATTTCGTAAAATGTAGGCAAAGTATGAAACTTAAAAATTATCATATACATTCCCCTTAAATATTGTATCAATTCAATCCTCAAAAATATAATATATAAGTATTCTATTCAGAATGCCAAATACTATTTAGACAAATTATTAAAAGAGCTTATGATAGAGAGTATTTTTAATAAGGATTCATAATAAAAATTGTATAAGTTATTCAATCCTCAAAAATATCGATAATATTCAGAAAAAAAAAGCGAAGTACAATTGAATAAATTATTGATTATATCCTGAGAATATGCGCGCCGGTGTACGTAGGAAGATTTTGCATGACGACTTCTCAACATTTTTCATAATGCTCTGCTGTAGAATATCTGAATAAGTTACTTGAAGCACGTAAAGTATAGACGTGTGATGTAATAATAATGATTTTCTTTAAACGAATAAATGAGTTTACTTTCGTTTTCTACAAGCTTCACCTCATGTCTGTTAGGTAAGGAGCGGCCTCCTAGCTCATTCTTAGCAGTTACTTTGACTTTTCTTAAATATCGTTTATTAATTTCTGATTATTTTGTAGTTTGAGTCAAAAAAACTTTCTTCTGCCGCATTCACTCAATATCTAAACAATTTATCTTTGAATCGTTGTTGTACGTCGATTGACTATTATTGCATTTGCAAAAATTGCTTCCAACTTTAAGGCTATTCTGGGAAAGAGAGTATGCTTAATCCTTCATGGTGCTCCAAAAATTTTAGTTCTCCTTCAGACTGCTGGCAGCTGATTGGTTAGCTCTATGATCTTCAGTTCCATAGTGTATGGGTTCAATCCTCAAAACAGCTTAGTTCGGTATTCACTTTGAACTACTAGTGCCGTTGCATCAGGTCAAGTGATTGCAAACCAAATAAACAAATAATTATTAACTTTCATTAGCAAAACTCAAAACAGCGCTTAGATTTCGTTAATGCAACATAAGACTATGAAAAATTCTACTTTTCGGGCATATGAGAAGAAAGGCAAGCAAAAATTTAAATCCTCTTTAACTATTTAAACTAACTTCCCTTCTTTTCGAAAAGATTTGAAAGCCAATTATTTAGAACAACAAGTATAAAAGCCGTCCTACTAGCTAAAAAATTTAAAATGTACCGTAATACATTTATTTAAACATAATAAAACATTAAAGAGGAAGACCGACGGCAGGTCCGTCTTTCACCTTCCAATGTTATAGCTTACAAATCTATATAAGCAGCTCCCTCACTTGGTGAGCACTATCCATATTATAATAGAGGTCTCAAAAAAACAGGTAAGTATCAGGATTTTGAAAACTTTTACAAAAGGAAAAAATTACAGTTAAAATATACTTCACTTCTTTGTTATTGATAAAAAAATCATGAATGTTTTCTGTTTTCCTCATCGACTCAGACATTCGATGGTGGTGAACTTCGCCTTGTTTACTGCGCTCAAAGAATACGATTTGAAGGCAGGCAGCAAATTTGTTGATCAATCGGATTTATGACACCATTTCAATACGATGTGACGTAGATGAAACGTCATCTGACGTCGTAAGTATGGAATGAATTAAAAATGTGATTTCATTCATATTTTCAATTTTTGGGAAGACCTTCCTCAATCCATGCTTATAATATTTAAGTGCGCTCTGCTGGAAAAACAACAAGAGAAAAATTTATTTTCTTTTAAATGTTTGCTTATTATTGACAGTGAACACATGTTAAAAGTAGATGAGACAATAAAAGACGTGAAAAATTGTAAATTATATCACTCTCAAAAATGTGAAGTAAAAGATTGTATTCAAAGAGTATAATTTAAAAAATTGCAGAAATTTGGCGTAAAAATGTAGCAATGAAAGTTACCACTTTTTTAAAACTTCCATAAAATTATTTAAATAATTTACATGTATTTTTTATTTTGACTGGAGTAAAATTTTATGTGTAAATTCCAAGGAGATATTCAGTTTATATCTGAAACTATAAGCACTTTAACTTAAGGAAACACTCTTAGCACTGGATCTCATGATCATTGTGCACTAAAATATATCTTATGTGCCTAGCATAAATTACAACTATGCATTTCAATATTCTAACTGTTGCCATAAAATGAAGAGAATGTACACCCATTATTGCAGCAGAATCATCGCAGTATCATCGTAACTTATACCAATGCAAACTAAATTATTCCCAAATTGTGTAAACAAACGAACAAGGATATAAAATTACAAAAGGAGTCACATCTCCCTCACACCTGCAGCATAAGAAAACGCACTCCCTTCCCAGGTCTCGAAATCACAAGTGCTGACTGTGAGACTTGAACAATAAACTTTCCTTAGTTAAAGCTATCAATAACAAAAATCGCATATTATTATTAATTTTTATAATAACGGCGGGCAAACCCTTCGCCACAACAAGACTACTCATTTGTCGTTACCCAGCGGGTATCTGTGAACCCAGTCACGGTGGCTAGTAGCATGACTCACGCCGTACCACCACAAACCCTTTTATAGGGTGTGTCACATTCATACCTCTAAAAAGAAAGGACAGAGGGAAAGTAACATCCACAGCTCAGGAAGCAGCCGGCCAAATCGTATAATATAAAATTATGCAGCGGTTTAGTATTATTTTCTTAGTTTTAAAGGAAACTTGCACCCCACCAAGTGAGAAATCATGGAAACTGTCTTACCTCTGAAAGATATGTACAGCACTGGAATCCCATCTCTTTCTAGATTCCCTCGAAATAATCATGTTTCTAAGCAATTATGATAATTATTTTTACTTAAATTTTGAAAGAGTATTGCTGTCATCCTCCGCATAAAATGTAATTTTCCAATACATCAACGCTTGGGAATGTAGTGGAACAAATGCACTTGTGACCAAAAGTTAAGGACGAAATGGAAAAATTAACAAAACAGCGGAACAAACAGGTAGATCGGACCGAAAAACCAATCAGAAGATCGACTACGGTCAGGTATGCAAGGGCATACTCAAATTACGCAACATGACGAAAAGGGGGAATGTCGGAGGGTTATAAAGCAGGCTAGCGGTGTACACTCAGCGTTTCTGTGAAAGCTATTGCACGGCGTATGTCAGTTCAAACGACGTAGAGCTGCTTAATCAGTGTAAAATAATGAACAGGCAACCTCGTAGAAGACATCAGGATGGCCTTAAGCGAGGTCGAATCATTGTAGACCTCGCTTAAGGCCATCTAGATGTAGATTGAGGAAGGTCAAAGTGTGACAAATGTGGCTGCGGAGTTTGGAATCGCTCACAACATCGTTTCATGAATCTGGAGAGCATTTCAAACTACAGGAACAGCTATCCGAAGGTTCATCAGTGGTCGTCCACAAGCAACCATGGCAATAGACGACCGGTATATTGTCCTACTGGCAAGAAGGAACAGTCGGCAGGTGACTGGAAAAATCGCGAGACACCTCCGACAGACGACTGGACGACCGATATTGCGGTTTCCAGTCGCCAGGAGGCTGCACAATGGTGACCTATTCACACGACGACTTGTGCGTTGTGTACCATTAACGTCTGCTCACCGGAGAAGGTGCTTTGTGTGGTGCCGAGAACACCAGAACTGGACGGATCAGTAATGAGGTCGAGTACTCGTTACGGATGAGAGCAGATTTAGTCTGACTACCGATTCTGAACGCATACACATCTGGAGAGAGCGGGAAACACGCAATAACCCCTCCGAAATCGTTGAAAAGGACCGGTTTCGAGGTCGCGGTGTTCTCGTTTGGGGATGCATCATGCTTGGTACTTGTACTGACCTTCATGTCATCCAAGAAGGTTTAGTCACTGGGTCCTGTTATATTAAGGATATTCTCCTTCCTTATGTGTGTCTTTTTAGAGGTGCTATGGGTCCCAAGTTCTTCATGGACGACAATGCTCCACCTCATCGTACAGAGGCTGTCGAAGAGCTGTTGGAAAGTGAGGATATTGAACGCATGGATTGGCCGGCAAGGTCCCCGGATCTAAATCCAATCAAACACGTGTGAGACTTTCTAGGGAGATGCTTGGCAGCACGTTACCAACCACCAATAAGGATTCCGGAGCTGCGATTGGCGTTACAAGAAGAATGGGCGGCATTAGCTCACAACTTATTGACAACCTTATACTCAGTATGAACAGACGATGTCAATCCTGCCGAGCAGTCAGGGGAGATTATATCCCCTACTAAAAGCTGGATGTTTCGGCCCTCTCTGTCATTCTGCTCCATGCTCAATTTTCAATAAAGTTCCTTTTTAATTATTTGGAATTTTTTGACATTTTTTTCTTTTTTTACATTTTCCATATTCTTACATCTGGAAGATGTTCTTGTACGATTTTTATCGATTTGGAATACTGTTGCACTAGAAAAACCTTTTCGTCTTTAATTTTTGCACACCAGTGTATATAAAAGAGTTGAAGCATCTACGTGAAAAGAAAACTTTTATTTGGATGTTCTGCCAACGTCAATCGTGTTTGTTTTTCGTTCTCTGGGTTTAATTTTGCAGTAGTTCAATCAATTTTTCAAAATCCTCAAGTTTTGTTAGGTTTCAAATTTGAAACGCGATCTTACTCAATGCGAGTCTACGAGCTTTAAAGCTCCAAAAACAGTTTTTTGTCGTAACTTAACCTAACCAAACCTCTTGCAACAGTGAATACATTTCTTTCTAAATATTCTTAGTTTAATAACCGTTATAAACCACTTTCTGTATAACTCTAGAATTAATTAGTAAATTCAAGAGTTCTAATTTTAATATACGATCTGCAATGTGTGCACATTTGCATGTTAAGCGTATTTTAAAGAGAAACCTCCGTTACAAGCCACTCCTTTTGAATTTCTGTCACATTTTGGGGTGTATAAAAATATCCACACACAATGTAAGTAACTTTTTCAAAGACCTGAAGCACTCGCTAATAAGGCGGTACTTGTTTTCCCAGGTAAAATGTGAACTAAATAAGCATGTGTGATAAGTCAACTGTCAATTATGAATTCATTCAATTACATATTACTTAATTTAAAAAAATGCAGTTCCATTCAGCTAGTTAAATAGTAATCTTTTCTCTCTCTTTAAGATATAATTAAAAAATACAGATTCACTTCAAAAGCACTACAGTACGTTTATATAGCCACAATTTTTATTTTCTACATTATATGTGTAAAAATCATTTATTTAAATAAATTTAGTTTCACAATTGTTGGCGCCTGTAAGTGCAGCGCCCTCCTTGAGTCATACTCATGTATTACATAGTGTGTTAATATTTTTCTTGAGATTTCAAATTGTTGAATGTACCATGTCAACGCCGGGCGGAATGTTGGCGCCTGGAGAGCACAGCGCCCTCCTTAAGTCATAAAAAAGAAACCGGCAGTAGCGATGTGAGAGTCGGAGAAATAAAGGGTGTGTTTTATACAGTCCTTGAGTGAGTATTAATTAAGTTAAAAACTGAGCTATTTTACATTGGTCATAGTCTCACAGGAGAAAACCAGCAACCTATCGATCTATATAATGGCTATGAGCGATAATTTACGCCTCTGCTGAGTATCGTCAACGTAATTGAGGTATGTGACTGAATAATTTACATGTTCTGAGAATTGATCTTTATATAAATATTGAAGTATTAATAACTATTCAAAATGTTTAAAGGCGTAAAAAAAAAGAGGATTTGATATTAATTGCTATTGAGTTAGGAGAAGATGTTAATGAGAAAATGACTGTTTCAGAATTAAGCAGTATTGTAAAACAAAACCAGAAGTACGTGACAGAGAAAAATTCCGTTGTAAAATTAGCAAATACGATAGTTGAAGAGATAAAGTCCGATGTGTTGCGGAAACTAGTGTTAGAGAAAATTAAGCTCGAACTGAGAAAATCTGAAGAGCCTCAACAATTAGAATTAGAAAAAATTAAACTTGAAAGAACGAAAATGGAATTACTCGCGTGATAGCGGTATATAAGTCAAATTCAGAAGGTGAAAATGTTGAAAATAATCAGACTGAATCTTTAGACTCTCTCATAAAAAGTGTCCGTACTTTAACTATTAAAAAAATTCAAGGATCCTAGTAGACCTGAGGGTTGTAGTTGTTTTTTTGCATCTTTAGAAAGAGCCTTTATTTCAAAAAACGTCCCTGATAAATACAAAGCGGAGATTTTGTTAAATTTGCTAAGGGAAAGGGCGACTAATGTGAAAACTTACATAAAGGATGACTAGTTAAATGAGAATTCTATAGTAAAAACAATAGTACTTCGAGAATTTGAGCCTAATCCTCAATCATGTTTAGAACATTTTAGGAAAGCCCACCGCCAACCCAATGAAACATGTACAATTTTCATCGCGATTAACGACGAGCTGGGAATATTATTTATAATTGAAGAAGGTAACATATGTCGAAACTCTCAAAGATTAATTATGTCGGATAAAATATGCCAGACCTTAGATAGAGAAACTACGTGTCATATTAATGAGACAGGCTGACACATGGTTTAAACCCTCTGAATTAGGGAAAGAAATTGATTTATATTTTACTTCCCGAGGTAAGACTGTTGTGGAAAACTCAAAATTTAATAAATTGTCCGAGTCAAAATACACGTCGAGATTTATTTGTTTGTCGCTCAACGGTCATTTTTTGCACACGAGGGCTAATTAGACCGGGACCTACGGCTTAAAATGGATTCCGAACCACTACAAACATCCATGCATAAGGTGGGATTTGAACCCACGAACTTATATACACGTCGAGAGTTTTCCTTTCGGAAGTTAAAAATAAGTGTATTTTATCGTGTAATGAGAATCACTCCATATATAAATGCCCTAATTGTAACAATATGTCTGTAAATGAGCGTATTGAGTTTGTGTAAAATCAAATCGCTTCTGTTTTAATTGCTTGGGGAATAATCATAGGGTAAGGACTTGTAAATCAAAACATTCGTGCAATATCTGTAAGCGGCGTCATCATGCCATACTTAACTTTCAGTCAGAGCAAAAACAAGAACGTTTATCGGCGCCTAATGTAAATACTCTCAATGCGAAAGTGATTTCCTTCCCCTCCCCCACAGCTTTAGAATTCGTTCCTACTAGCAATAAACAAGAGCCATGAGGTCAGGATCAGGATCAAAATTGCTTGGCGGCAACTAGTTATACTTCGTCAACAAATTCAATGTCTGTACTACTTAGCATTTTCATTTGTTTTTAAACCGATGACTTGGGAAATGTTTTACGCGTTCTTGGTTTATTAGACATTGGAGCCAGTGCTAATTTTTTGAGTAAGAGTTGCGTTGAAAAGCTTAATTTAAGAAAGGAAAAAATAAATATTGGAGTTTCAGATTCAAATGGAATGTTTCTGACAATTAAATCTAAAGTTAATGCTACGATTGTTCATGATATAAGAAATTTCAAATTAGATTTAGAATTTTTGGTTGTTCCCAGTGTTACAAATTTGACCCTTTTAAAGCAAATTGATATTTGCGTTCCGGAATTAAAAAACAATAAGTTAGCGGATTCGGGATTTAATATTCCAGGTCCAATCGATTTAATTCTGGGAGCAGAGAATTTTTATGGACTATTAAAACCTGGCAGAATTTACCCTACTAATACTAAATTAATTTTACAAAACACAGTATTCGGATTTGTAGTGAGTGGTAGTGTACCAATAGCAACTGAGACTAATGTACACTGTGGGCTTATAAACGAGGGTACCGACGTAAACAAAATTATGCGGAATTTTTGGAAAATAGGACAAATTGAAGAAACACAGAAATTTGAAACTGTTGAGAGAATTGAAGCTAATAATCATTTTATAAAATCTTATAAAAGGGATAAATCAGGAAAATTTGTGGTACAGATGCTATTTAAAAAAGATCCGAAATTACTGGGAGAGTCTAGAGAGATTGCAGTCAAAAGATTAAATTCCTTGTGGAATAAGTTAGAAAAGAATCCAGAACTCCTGGCATATCGTAAATTTATGATTGAATATGAGTGCTTGAAATCATATGCAAGAATTTTCTATGATGCAAGAACCTAAAGTGATCTACTATTTACCTAATCATACAGTTTATAGATCACAGAAAACGAGTACAAAATGTAGAGCTGTGTTCAACGCTTCACAAATTACTTCAACTGGTGAGTCATTAAATTCCATACAGCTAAATAATGGTGTAATTCAAGATGATTTATTTGCTATAATATTGAGGTTTAGAAAACATCTTTTTGCTTTTACTACCGACATTCAAGAAATGTATCGAATGATCTGGATTGATCCTGTACAAAGAGACTTGCAAAGAATTGTATGAAAAGATAGTAAGGAGGCGAATATTAAAATGCATCAATTATGCTCAGTGACGTATGGAACCACTAGTGCTCCATATTTGGCTCAGAGATGTCTTCAACAGTTAGGTACTGATGAACAATTGAAATTTCCATTGGCTTCTCAAGTAGTACAGAAGGATATGTACATGGATGACATATTGAGTGGAGGGTCCAATTTAGAAAGTGTAAAGTTTCTAAAGCAAGAATTAACTCAAATATTTAAAACTTGTGGTATGGAACTACATAAATGGCAAAGTAACTGTCCAGAGTTAAGAGGACTCTCTGAAGATTCAAATGACTATAGCTTTGATCAAACGAAAACATTAGGGTTGCTATGGAAAACCAAGAGTGATGAGCTTTCCTACAATATGCCCTAAAAAAAGATGCTTCTATGGTTACAAAGAGAAATTTTGTCCATAATTGCTCACATTTTTAACCCACTTGGTAAGATAGAACTTGTGCTTACAGAGGCTAAAATTTTTATGCAACGTAACGTCCGTGGAGGTTATCAATAGACTGGGATGAAAGACTGCCATCAGATATCGTACGAGAATGGTTACAGTTTTTTGATGGGTTGTTGTGAGATTAACTGTATAAAAATAAATCTATGTATGCTACCAGAAAATGTAAAAATTGAACTCTTTGGATTCTCAGATGCATCAGAGGGCTATTACGGTGCAGCAGTCTATCTAAGATGCGAATCAGCCAGTGGTGAAGTAACTTCACATCTAGTGTGCAGTAAGGAGAGAGTTGGACCAATCAAAACACTTTCAATTCCACGACTTGAACTGTGTGTTGGTGTATTGCTATCTAAATTGACGAAGAAGGTTAGCACACTTACCTAGAACTTAAGAGAGATCAAAATTGATATTTTTCGGAAAACAAAATTGTTTTGTCTTGGATTCAGAAGTCTCCAGTAGAAAAGAAAACCTTTGTCGCTACCAGAGTGGCTAAAATATAAGTTCTGACAGATGTCTCACAATGGAGGCATATGTCATCGGAGCGAAATCCTGAAGACATCGTTTCTCGTGGCTGCAATCCAACACAACTGAGAAATAATTCTTTGAGGTGGCATGGACTGCTACTTATCATCGAGGAAGTAGAGACGCTTAGCAACTGAAGAGCTAATTAACGAGGACTTGCAACATTTTAATACAGAACTGGTTAAGAATGAACGAAGGTTCAAAAGACTTGTTTTCCTAGTGACTTTTAATTCTTTAACTGATGAGTTACTTAGTATTAGTAACAATTATACTAAACTTGTACGTGTTTTAGCTTTTCTTTATAGGTTCCTTGATAATTGCAAATCACAGTAAAAGGTAACTGGCCCCCTTGCAATGTAAGGAAATTAAAGATACTGAATTTGTCTTAGTAAAATTAGTTCAACAAGAGTGTTTTAAAAGGGAAATTACATGCCTTTAGAAGGATGGTAATGTGCCTGTAGATAGTAAGTTAAAAAATCTTTTCCAATTTTTAGATGAAAGGGGTGTTGTAAGAGTTGGTGGAAGACTTGCCAACAGTAAGTTTAATTTTGATAAAAGGCTTCTTATAATTTTACATCCAACCATAATTTGACTGTGATTATTGCTGAAATGTTTCATAAGAACTATTTACATACTGGCCCACAACGGATATTGTTCCTTATTAGACGAAGGTTTTGGCCTTTAAGTGGACGTAACCTTTGTAGAAAACTAGTGCACGATTGTGTTGCTTGTTTTAAAGCAAAACCAGTTCCTTGTCTACAGCTCATGGGACATTTACCTGAAGAGAGAGTAACCATAAACTTTCCATTCAATTGTGTAGGGCTAGATATTTTGGTTCTTTTTATATAAAATATCCCAATCAAAGAAAAGGAATGTATAGTAAAATTTATGTGTGTATTTTCATTTGTTTTGTGACTAAAGCTTGTCATTTAGAGATGGTAATCTCTAGTGATGCCTTTGTAGCTACACTTAAGAGATTCTTTAGCAGAAGAGGGAAAAGTGCCCACATATTTTCTGATAACGCTACTAATTTTGTTGGCAGTAACTACGAATTAAGGAAATTGAGTAAATTAGTTAGCAGTGCAGATGAAAACTTGAGTAATTATTTGTCCAAAGAAAAGGTTGATTGGACTTTCATTCCTCCTAGATCCCCGAATCATGGTGGACTTTGGGAAGCAGGTGTCAAATCCGCGAAATACCATCGTAAACATGTAGTAGGTAATTTAAAACTAACCTTGGAAAAATTCTTAAGTGTAAGTGATCAGATTGAGACAATTTTTAACTCCCTTCCATTGCATCCCCTATCATTTGACTTAAATGATTATGATGTCTTGACACTTGGCCATTTTTTGATAGGCAGACCTATCGCAGCAATTGCAGAACCCAACATCCTAAATTTACATGACAATAAATTAAAACAATGGCAAAAATTGACTAAGATGGAGCAAACATTTTGGAAGCATTGGTCTAATAATTATTTGAGTACAATACAAGAAAGATCAAAGTGGAGGTTCACCAAAGAGAATGAGCAAGTTGGGACTATGGTGATTTTAAAATTAGATAATGTACAGGTTTGTAACTGGCTATTGGGCAGAATAATGCAAATATTCCGAGGAAAGGATAAGAAAATGAGAGTAGTTTCAGTTGAAATGAAGAATGGAGTACTTAAAAGGAGCAGTAATAAAATTTGCATTTTGCCATTGCCTAATTAAGGAGTGAGAACTCTATCAAATATATCTGTGTATCATTATGTATTTAGTGTAGTTTATTATTAATAGTGTGTATCATTGTACTCATATATTATATAGTGTGTTAATATTTTTCTTGAGATTTCAAATTATTGAATGTACCATGTCAACACCGGGCGGAATGTTGGCGCCTGCGAGCGCAGCGCCCTCTTTGAGTCATAAAAAAGAAACCGGCAATAGCGATGTGAGAGCCGGAGAAATAAAGGGTGTGTTTTATACAGTCCTTGAGTGAGTATTAATTGAGTTAAAAACTGAGCTATTTTACAGCAATAAAGAAGCAAAAAACTATTCCATTGTTCGAATTTTATTTTTGTAAATGCTGTTATTTTATAGTTACTTTATTAATTGTTATTCAATTCCTGAAACTGTCTTTTTCTAACAAGATCTTAATCAGTTAACCAATTTTCAACTCGCACAGCTTTACCATAATTGTTTATCCACTTCGAATGAATTCCGAAGTTCTTTAAGACGAATAAAAGATAGTTTAGGCTAGAAGCCAACATCTTTGCGTATTACGTTAACGCATTTCTAACTTTTGTGTTTACCTGCTATTTTACTTAATAATGAAGGGAAATGAATCATCTCGTATTTATTTTTAAATAAGTTTGTTCAGTGTCTTAATTGCATTTTCCATTTTATTGACTCTATGATACTTTAAATAGAAAATTAATTTGAGACGATTAATATGGAATAGTTGAATAAAAATCAGAAAATATGATTTTCAGACAATATTTTTAATGAAAAACATGACGATCTGATATTAATAACTTTTAATATTAAAATTTACTATCAATCTTAAAATTTTCCGTTTTGTTTGTTTGCTTAAAGTAATAGAATTTCTATGAAAGATAATGTGTCCATAAAAGTATACCATTGTTATTGTATGGTTTTTAAAGATATTCTTAGTCTAATATGGTGTTGATGTATATTTAGGAACTCGGAAGAAAAGGAAATAAAGAAATCCAATTTTAAGCTGAAAGGAAGCGAATGAGTCCTCTCCCTGCGATCTTTGACGTTGAATTTTGCGAAGTATGAAAGAGAATTCAGACTAATGAGCAGTCTTAATCCATTCATTAAGTCCCACGGATTTATTTTTACATCGATTATTGTCTTAGAACAAGAATGCTAAATATAGACATTCTCCCCCCCCCCCGCACAAATAAACACTACAAATTAATAGGAGGTTATTATTTACTGGGTGCTAGAGCAACAAAACTGGCTGATTCATGTTTATCACAGCAGTAATTTAAATTTCTCCACCCCCAGTCTCATCGACCGCATGTCTTGAATTTTATGTCTTCAGTTAAGGGAGAATTATTTTATAAATACGAATTCAGTAATAAATCGCTAAACTGCTATAAAATTTCGATAAGCCGATGGAGGAAATGTCATTCTTTTACTTGTGGAAAGAAAATCAGCAGTTGACGCTGTATAAAAGATGCCCGCTTTGTTATAAAGTTATCTTCGTAAAAGCTTAAAAATATAAGACTTTTTCTGATTTGTCTTGATGACAAACCAGAACATACCGTCGCAAATTACCACTGCAAACCTCATCTGATGGAATCCATTAGTATGGCAGAAGCTGCTTTTATTTTACAAATTTCTAATAATAAAGTGGTTGTTTCTTTCATTTCAGTTGAGACCATGATTACGCCGCTTTATTACAATTTTCACGAGTTTGAAATATACTTGACATTAGGTAACGTCTCATCGTATTGAGACGTTGCCGTAAATCCGACTTGTCAACGAATTTCCTGCCTGCTTTCAAATCGCATTAGTCGAGCCCATAAACAAGGTGAAGTTCACCATCGAATGCCTAAGAATAGCATCGAAGTTAATTTTGTTCATAAAACGAATTTTCATATAAAGACGAAAACTGGTTTGAGAGGCTGTTTTCCATTGATTGAAGCCATTAACACGTTGACAATAGATCAGAAGAAAAAGAAAAATGGAAAAGACAAAACGTTTACTTTATGGTTAGTTTAAAACTGCAAGGCTGATTAAAATCTTTAGAAATTTCATTAATTAATAGAATTCTAAATTAATAATTACAATATTTGTAAACAATCTCTTTTAAATCTTAAAACTAATGCCTTCTTTACGCCAGTAATAAAATTTTTCGTGTTTTAAAAATATTTTTCTGTTATGCTTATACTGTATTTTTAGCGACAATAGCGTTGTGCTTTGAAATTATAAATAAGTAAATAAATATTTCAATTTTAGTAAAAAAAGATATTTGCGTATTCAAATTTACACTACTACAAGATATTTATGCGTAAGCAAGAAAGAATCTTCATTTGTTAGAAACGCCTTTGTAATCTGGATAAGATAGAAATCTTTGCCCTGCTCTAAAGTTCATTTGATGAAAAGAGGAGAATCCAAGAGTCAACATATATACACTACAGGCCATTAAAATTGTAACACCAGGAAGAAATGCAGATAACAAAATGATATTTATTGGACAAATATGTTATACTAAAAATAACAAGTTATTAAATTTTCAAAAAATTTGGCTGGACAGATCCTGAGAAATCAGTACCCAGAACAACCACCTCTGGCAGTAATAACAGCAGTTATACGCCTGGGCATTGAGTCAGAGATTAGATTGCATGTACAGGTACAGATGCCCATGCAGTTTCAACACGATGCCTCAGTTCATCAACCGTAATGACTGGTGTTTGGTGACGAGCCAGTCGCTCGGCAACCATTGATCAGACGTTTTCTGTTGGTGAAAGATCTGGAGAATGTGCAGGCCAGAGCAACAGCCGAACATGATGCGTAACAAGGAAGTTCCGTACAATACCGGCAACATGCGGTCGGGCATTATCCTGCTGAAACATATGGTTTCGCAGGGATCGAATAAAGGGTAGAGCCACGGGTCGTAACACACCAGAAATGTAACGTGAACTGTTCAAAGCATCGTCAGTGCGAACAAGAAGTGACCGAGACGTGTATCCAATGGCATCCCATACCATCACGCCAGGTGATGGGCCAGTATGACGGTGACGAATGCATGCTGTCAGTGTGCGTTCACGACGATGCCGCCAAACACGGAAGCGACCATCATGATGCTATACACAGAACCTGGATTCATCTGAAAAGATGACGTCTCGCCATTCGTGCGCCCAGGTTCGTCGTTGATCATACCATTGAAGGCGCTCTTGTCTATGACGCAGCGTCAAGAGAAGCCGCAGTCATGGTCTCCGATCTGAGAGACCATGCTGCTGCAACCGTCTCCGAACTGTTCGTGCAGACACTTGTTGTCTTCCAAACGACCCCGTTTCTTGACTCACGGCTCGTGACGTGGTTTCACGATCCATTACGGCCATGTGGATAATATGACTGTCTTCTCGGCTGCTAGTGATAGTTGGCCGTTGAGATTCCGCATGGCGTACCGTATTACTGTCCTGAACCCATCGATTCCGTATTCTGCTAACAGTCATTGGCTCGACCGACGCGAGCAGCAATACTGCAATAAGATAAACCGCAATCCCGGTACGCTACAATTCTACCTTTATCAAAGTCAGAAACGTGCTGGTACGCATTTCTCCTTCTTACACGAGTCATCACAACAATTTTTCACCAGGCAACAACGTTCAAATGCAATTTGTGTATGAGGAACCGGCTGAACAATTTCCTCATTTAAACACAATGTAGGTGTCGCTGCTGTAGCCTGCTTTGTCTGAATGCGCTGAAAAGCTAATCATTTTCATATCACACCACCTTCCTTTCGTATAAATTTCACGTCTGTAGCATGTCGCCTTCCTGGTGTAGCAATTTTAATGGCCAGTAGTGTAGTTGAGGTTAAGATTTTTTCTCTGGATGGAGGTGGAAGTTAATTGATGATTTTATAACCCCTTTTGCGTTCGACCCGGGGACGTGTACACAAACATCGCTCTGAATGGTTGCCTCCTTCCGAATGGAGAAGGCGTGAGGTTGATGTGAAAGTCAGAAGAGAGAGGATCACTGTCTCGAACGAACACCTGGAAGTTACGAACAGCTCTTCACTTTCTTCAACGAATTCTGTCATCAGGAGTCGACGAACAGCTACAAGGCTTCGAAGAACATTCCTGAAGGGTTTAACGCTTGTTTCGTGTAAAAGTGACGCTTTTGGGAGAGTTTATGTGCTTTTAAAATCCTATAGAATTATCTGAAGCTTTTGAAGTGTATAAATGATGAAGTTAGAAATAGAAAACAATTTTCTCAAATGAAGAAGAAACTGATGCAGTTATTTAGAGACTTTGGGTAGTAAAAATATAGATGGATGGATAACGGTGTAAAAGAGCTTTACCTATTGCCTCCTTTATCACTGGAGCAATCGGCACCTTTTTACCTGGGTCATGTGCTGTCGGCTGAGAACCTCATTCAGTCATTATTATTCGAAAAATAACTTTTACACACAGTGGAGGAGCATCAAAGCTTATACAATCCTGGCAATAGGACCTGCGTCATAGTGTTTAAGAGCATATATTCAATAAGCATGTAATTGTGTATTCAAATAGAAGTAAACATTTAAAATGAAAATAGTAGATAAAATGGTAAGGAATGATAGAGGAAAATGAAATTAAATATAAGCATCTACTAACTATATACAAAATATACAACCTTGAAAATAATAGTCAAGACAGCCATTAAAGTTCAAAATAAAATTTGAAATGACTGAGTTTTACTCAAACAATTCACTCAATGATAAGACTCTTTTGAATATATTAGAAAATCCAGTGCTTGATCATGGTGTTACCTTTGTGTTCAGTCTCTTGAGTGCAGACAATAGAAATGTGGTTTTGCTCTTTTGATATGCATTGCTGATGCAGAATCTAATATAGGCAATTTGTGAAGAATGTCTTTCCATGTGGAAATCGTTTGTCGAAATACAATTCTCTATGTAATGCAGTGTTGTCTTTATGAGCTTGGTGTCCTCAATGAAAATATATCGGGCTATGGTTCATGATGAGTAAGCAAGTAATGGACAAAAGTATTTGTAGATAAATATTTCGCAGGCAAAGTTTTAAAAAGAGTGTAGGTCAGAAAAAAAAAATCAATACTAAATTTGAAAAAAAGAAATCTCCATTTTGCGTACATTTCAAGATTTTATGTAACAAACCAAGTTTTGCATTTGCTTATGCAAAAATTTCAAAAATGTTTTATAGTCCTTCTTTAACTCCTGGGTGATGGTAGGATTGTTAAAATGCGGGTCAACTTTGATCCTTCTGTGGTCTCATCAACATTGTGCTTCTGGGCGAAGTACCGTCAAAAATATATACCTGCATAGAATCAACGACACAAAAGTCTCTTGTAACAAGTTGCACAATATTAGGAGTGGTCCTCATTAAAAGGTTCCTTATAAGGAATGGTCGTTCACAATTTCACTCACTATTTTTGTATTTTTGCCTTTATCACTGTAAACTTTATTGAGTTCCATTTTTAACATTCTAACTTGCAACTGAATCGACCAAATAGAAGACAACAAAAAGAATTCTTTAGTGCGAAATATCACTTTTTGAGCGAGCTTAAATCTAAAATTGTTTCTTCGCAAAGTAAATGAAAGATAGATTACTACAACTGTCTGCCAAAAAATAATGGATTTCTTTCCTCCGGGTGTATTATTAAAACTAAGTTACCACTATTTACCGATTTATTTGTTGCTTCATTAAATTTGCGATGTGACGAAGTGGCTTTTGAAAACCAGCTTCTCTGACACGTTAAGTTCTCATGTTAACAGGACAGTTTTAAGTTTATTTTAAATAAACTTAGTTACTATCCGGAAACTTTGCCAAAAATGTATATTACTTTTCCTTGTCATTTACGTTTTCCCATTTATTACAGAAAAACATTGCTGGACACGTTCATCTCGCAAAGTAAATGAATTCGCTTCTGAAAGTGTCTTAAAATTCCGAAAAAAAATTTTTTGAAAACGGCGGCTTAAAAAACAAGTTATTTAACTTTTGTTCTCCAAAGATAACACAATAGAGGTTAAGAGCAGGCAAGAGAAGCTTTGACACTTCCCCGACTTCTATTTTTAGGGCTCTGACTCTGCTTGAGAAAGAATGCTACCCAGGCTCCTCTCAATCTCTCCCTTGTAGGTATAATTCACCCACATCCCACAGGCACAGTGATAGAATTATCTGCCAGTACTGCTTCTTGGGTATGGGAATGAAAATATTTTAATTTCATTATATGAACATTATTTTCACATGTAAAAACACACACCTACATATAAATACATATATGCTACCGCTGAAGCCCTTAAAAATAGTTCCTTTATTGATTATATCAAGATATGTAATCTGTACCAATTTAACTATAAAAATATTAATCAAACTAGAGTGATTTGTCCAGGCATCGAAAAATGTTTAGTTAATCTGTAAATAAAATTAATAAAAACCCTGCAATAACAAATCATAACCTACAAATTATCTATTAGACATTCGTTAAAATAAAAATATTTTTGGTAGAAAAAAGTCATTGTTACAGTACGCCGAAATTAACGTATTTATATTCCGATATCTGAAGAATCACATAAACACAATCGCAAACAATCAATCATAATTAACTGGTAGAATAAACCATCAATCCATAAAAACCCAATGACACAACGAATAAAGAATTATCTGCTATATTTTTTATCCTACTGAAATTTTAGTTTATTTTACTGTCACAGATTTAATGTAAGAATTGCTTAATCTTTATATTCATTATTAAACTAAAGTTACAATTTTAAATTCTGACTCTTTTACTTAGAAAACTTCAAACAACTGTTTTGTTATTACCATTTTTAATTCACTTCATAAGAATTTCCGTGATTTAATGCAGCTCTTTTGAAAAAGTGAAAATATCTTTCTTTAAATGCAAGTTCATCTTTACAATTCTTTATTTAAGTTTTATTTTTAAATATGATTGAATACAATAATATGGATATTTAAAGTAAACATCACTTAAATATTTTCCAACGATAAAAAGGAAAATTAATTATTATTAATTTGAAACTGATTTAGAATTTATTAAATTCTGTTAAAGGACACTATTTATGCACATGTAGAAAGTGGGGAATTAGTATAAAAGCAAGTATGCATCAATGTAATTAAGTTAAAACAACAAAATGTTCCGAATATTTAGTTACGTCAAACATGCCTTGTGATTGATTATGGCATCGTTTCTCGATAGTCTTAGATGCCTTAAAAAACTGTCTGTAATTTACGGGTTGCAATTGATAAGCATGACAAATCCTTTGAAAATTATTAGTTTTTAGAAATTGGGGCACTTAAAAATTAGTTGTGGGGAAAATGTAAAAAAAATTCACCACAATTATTTCCTAATAAACTAATTAATAGTTTCCATAAAATGTTAACTTACTTATAAGCTCCAAGGAAATAACATGTTCTAAAAAGCACTATCAAATAAGGCTTTTTTGAAAAATTATTCCAAGAAATCCGTTCCCTTTGGCCTCCTTGGAAATTCTATGGAGCGAAAGGAAGCTTTCATGGGATGACAAAACTTGGTTTTATGTAGTGAATTCTAAAATCACTAAATGAAAGAAATTTTAGCAATTTTTTTTTTATTATTCACATTTTTTAGGAGTTTCCTGCTTTCTTCTACGGCATTTAAGTCTAGACTGATTTTCATTTATGTTTAAAAAATTGCAATGGATTAAATTAGATTCAGAATTTTTTTTTCTGTCAATTGATTTTTCTCACTTAAAAATTCTTAAATAATGTGTATTTGCATAATTTGATTCCCAATGATCTTAATAACTTATTAATAATTTTTTTATTATTTTAATCTATAAAATGTAACTAAATTTGAATTTTTTTAAACCAAACATACTTTTTTTTTTACTTTTTAACAAGACGTATTTAATTTATTCCTCATTATAATTTCTATTATAAATCCATATTCTAACTTCTTTTACACAAATGATGACTATTGAGTATGCTCGAATGAACCTTAAAGTATATCTAACCTAAGTATATCTAACCTTAAAGTATCCTTAAAGTATATCACTTATGCTCGAATGAACCTTAAAGTATATCTAACCTAAGTATATCTAACCTTAAAGTATCCTTAAAGTATATCACTTATGCTCGAATGAACCTTAAAGTATATCTAACCTAAATATTATTTTTTAATTTTCATTGTTTGATCTGCAAGCATCTTTTGATATCATTAAAAGTTTAAATAAATTAAATTATTAAACATTTTTACTTTTTCCATACTTTACATGCTAAAAGCAGTTATTACTTTTCGTTAATTTTTATGATTGGTGAGGAATATATGCTCTAGAATTATTAAGCTAATTACTTGTATATGCTATATTGCTTTAAAATTAATGCAGCCCTTACGTCGCAGAGTTGTAATTCCAATTCTTTTGAAATATAATTGAAGAAAAGTTATGTAAATGTTTAAAGAAATGCTTTTAATAAATAAACTGCAATATATCTTCAATTATTATCAAACCAATTTAAAAAAAATTCCTCACAAGAATCTAATTGAAATTACACACACACACAAAAGGGCATTTTAATTAACTTGTATAAATAGATTGATAATTACTTTTAGTTATACAAAATTAAACGTTAAAAATCTTGTCAATATATTTACATAATAATGCTATTTAAATAATTGAATTGAAATTAGATTGGAATACAAGATTGGTGATTTTATGAACAATTATTTCTGAGACATATTTGTAAAATATTGAACATAACTTGAAAAATAAATTATGGAAATTGAGATTATGCTGCTACAATACAGTAGATACAATATGCATTTCATAATTTTAATAAATAAAAAATCTACTTAAATTTATTATCATTAATTTAAAATAAGTAATTTGACAACACCTAATATCAAGTTTCTTAAGAATTACTTTACAAACCATAAACTGATAATTTTTCTGTCAGCATAATTATAAAGGGTCTTTTTGAAGAAATGAAATGTAATTCAGTTATTCGAATTACAGTTTTGGGACTGTAAAATAAATACATTTTATAGTTCCTAAAGATATATTAAATGCAAAAATTAATATAACATAATAAATTTCATTTTATAATAGTTTAATTATATTAACTATTATTTTAACATAATTAGGATATTTTTAACAAATAATAAAAAATATTAAATATATATTTTTAGGTTCTATAAATTTTTAAAGTTTATTCAAATTCAATCGAATAGTATATAAATTTCTTTTAAACTCTAAATAATTATTTTTCTCCCCAAGTTAGACATTAAAGTTAAAATATTTCCAGCTTGTTTTGCTTCTTGAATATAATTTTTTTCAGCTTTATAAAAATTTCTCTAAAATTCATAAGAAAAAATAAAATTTAATGAGATAAATAAAAGGTTATATTTTATTTTTCTTATTAAATTTTCTGAAGATAAATAAAAGGTTCTCACAATATTGTTGTAATATCCCCATTCTTTGAAATGCTCTCCTCCTGTTTAGAATGAAATCGATACTTTCTGCTTTTCAACAAATGACTCAGTGTGGGGGAGAAGTCAGCTTCATAATTTGCTAAGCAACACAGCGGTCCAAGAGAGAGAGCTTGGAATGTGTTCCTGCACAGTTATAACGGCTTTAAAATAACGACATAACGAGAACATCTTACAAAAATAACGAAAACAACTTTAAAATTCCGAATGCTCCAAAATAACGAGAATTGTTTCAAAGTTCCAAAATAACGTAACGTAGAAACGTTTCATAATAAAGTAACGACTTTAGCAGTTATTAATACCAGAACGATTTGAGCATTACGGTAATGTATAACTGCTAGAAAATCTAGGGAAAAAACGCTATCTTAATTACATATTTTTTCAAGAACACATTATTTATTATGTAGTTATTATTTAATAACTGTTGTTAAGTAACAGTTCTATTGTATAACGATTATTGCTCATGTGATGTCCATAGTCCTTGCGCTGGTGTGAATGTGGAAAAGATGTGCCAAACTCGTCACCTGACAGTGGATCAAAACAACGAGGCGCTTTATGATGGGGGGGGGGAGTATTTCTGAAGGTGCACAGTATGTCTCACCCCAGGCCACACTGAGTACAGTTGTTGATGGAGGGGGTGCACCGAGTGGCTACAATTGTGTAGAGTCTATATATTACTTGCCAAGAAGAACCACAGATGGCAAAATGAAAACATGCACTTCGAAACTGCGAAAACAAATGTGAAATGAATTGGCGGATGTGTGATGCGTTGAAAAATGCCTGTTTGACAGTAAAGATTATTATAGGTATCAAATAAAACAGATCGAGTTTCTCTTCCACTGATTACGAATCAAGGAAGTGGATTTTCATAGAATTTATTTTTTACCCGTTCATATAAGTACCTATTTATTGCAAAAAAATGAATCAAACACTTTCTCCGAACCTTTCTCAAAAATGAGGCATTCAGTGTTATTAGTATATGAAATCCGTGGCTATCAGGAGTTCCCCAAAAGCAGGGAGCAAAAGTGATGCACTTGACCTGGTGGCATCGCTTTTGTACGTAGCCAGCCAGACGGTGTTCCATCGAGGCCCAGAACGTACGTGCAATTCAGAAGCAGGAATCGAGCGGTAGAGCCCCAGATTTGTCCTGCTGCCCATGAAGGCATCACTTTACATGCAGGACATTGCGACCATTCACGTGTCTCACCCACAATTAGTGAACATGATGAATCTTCAGATGAGTCGCGATTCGAACTCACTACCTGCGACAACGAAAATAAGTGTACGAACCAACTACGCTACCTCAGTCCTCTAATAATGCATAAATGTTTAGAAAAAGGTGTATTATGTACCGATGTTCATGTATCGAATAAACTTTCCTGCAACATAAATATATTTTTTTCAATCCTTAATCTAATCTTGATTTTATCAGTTAGTCGTCATTAAAAACTAATTATCCAGAAGTGATTATACATTTTGATCACATATTTATTTTACAAAATTTATGCTATTTTATTACTCATAATTTAATTGAACATCATTTTATAGACAACAAATTTTATGGAACATCATTAAAAACATCATTTTATAGACAAGAAATAAGACTGGATTGATATTTAACGCTGTTTTAATTCTTAATTTTTAGTTTCATTCTAATATTTTTTCTTTAAATTTTACTGTGCAGTTTTGTGTCTTTAGCAGTATGAAACTCGCATGACATTCAAATGAAAAATGCATGTTGGTATTCGAAACGAAGCTATTCAACAGCGAAAGTTATTTGCACTCAAATTATTTCGAATACGGTGCTGAAATTCACTGCTAGAACCTCAAATAACGTAGGCTGAAGTGGAATATTTAATATACAGGATCCCAATTAAAAAAGCATAATGTTATATAGCGAAAAAAAATAAAGTTTAAATCCCTAAAACATGAAATTCTGACTAAATAAGCTATAGATGTTTGCTTTTAAATGAGAATTTTGCAAAGTTATGTAAACTCAAATCTGAATTTGTGTGACATAAAAAAGAATAGAAAATTTCGCGAGTACATCTGTAGAAAACAGTTTTCCTGACACAATTAAATGTGTAATGCTGTGAATTCAAAAAAAAACCTTCCCATAGACTCAAAACTTTAGGAAATAACTAAAAACTGTTTAAGAAGTGAAGTGAAATCCGAGGCAGTGTATCCAGGACTCTGTAAGGCAAAGCCGAAAAACAAGATTAATGAAAATGACGCAAATACTTTAACTGAAAGATGAATGACTGTGATGTGTAAAATTGCATAAAACTAGAAACTTGAAATCACTGGATATAGAAATGTGCAATACTTTATGTCATCGGATGAAATTGAAAAAACTAAATGGCTGATCAATCTATTCCTTCTTTTCGATGGAGAATACCGTCCATTATGTTCTGGTTGGACTGAAATTTACATATACCTCATAGAAAACATCGCACAAGTAAAAAATTCTTCCGCACAAAACAGATTTAAAGATAATTTGTCGAATCGCTTGCAATTAAACGAGTCAAAGTTTAGGAAACATATACAGTAATCCCACCTCTTACACGGCGGTACTCTTATAACGCGCGCGTTTTCATACTATGCAATTTTCATGTCCCTCGTGAAACACGTGTTATTGATTCCAGGCTTTATATTTCTGTACTGCGAAATTTATAAGGATTTGTAGAGTTCATAACCCATTTCGATTAAGTTTGCACATGGGTTCTTATTAAATTGAAATAAATTATATTATAGACCTTTGAACATTCTGCTGAAAAAAAGACTTCGGTAGAAATGTCGTTTCGATTAACCTCCTACAGCGAATAAGTATATAATAAAACTGTTTTAGGAATTATTTGATTTATTTGAAATGAACTGCTTTTTAGTTACGTTTGTATAATCTCTTTATTTAAATATTTTTCATTTTATTTTAATGAAACGCATACATTTTGTCCATGACACAGTTTTTTCTGAATGTTCGATGTAAACCCTTTTTAAAGAGAAAAATTAAATTTGACTCGTTCATAACACGTATGCTAGCGCGTTTTACGAGAATGCTGGTACAGCGCACTTTCTTATTACCCGGAACTAATATACCGTGTTTATGGGAAAAGTTGTACTTCTAATATTACAGGGGTTGAAAAGAAATGCGGGTAAAGCTGAAAATTTTATCAGCTTTACTCACATTTTTATCGATAGTTCGATTCCTATGTCTGTTAACCCTCACGTAAAGAGTGACATTTATACCAGACTGTTTTTTAATACAGTTAGCTTCTTGCTTTAAATGTATTTGTGATACACTTAAGGATACAAGTGGCTGGCAGAATTCGTGTATTGTAAAGAAAACTTCCTAGAGTAATAAAGGCTGCGATTTCTGCATTTCCAGGCAATGAAACCCTGAGTGAATCACTAAAGTAGAGCGAAATCAAGGATAGGTCTCGCCGATCCGTTAACGTGGGGATAATTAAGATGATATTTATTGGGAACATTCCTTCGAGATTTAGCAGCAATGTCAGCAGTCATTTGGAGCACATATCATTTCCTTATTACTGCATCATTGGAAGCGATGCTAACTATGTTCGTCAATCGGAGAAATTGCGCCAAATTTTATTCCTCATAATGTTTATTTAAGTACATGACATCATACGAAAATGTAACTACGCAAGTATATATAAATATTTCTAATGACATTTAAATTTACCGACGTTTTTTATGTTCACAAAAGCATTTTTAATATATTTTAAGGGGAAAATATTCTTTTCTACTGTAAAAGATGCCTTAAAATCACATGCTATAACGAAATACACAGCAAATTTTAAAAGTTATATGTTCATTTTCAAATATGAAATTCGCTTGTAATTCATATAAACGTGTATATATGTTTGCGTAGATTTAACTTTCAACTGATATTCGAAAGATCAAAATTTTATTTCCATGAAATATTTTTGATTTTGTAGTTGAATGTTGTCAATCAAAATAGCGATCGGAATTGAGTTATTTATCATTCTGTCTGTATTTCAGCTAAATGAATAAAAGAAATATGCTAAGTAATTACATTATATACACACACACGCATATATATATATATATATATATATATATATATATATATATATATATATATATATATATATATATATATATTGAAGAATTTTTGTATATGACTCACAGACTTCGTATTGAGAATATCAAAAATTTTGGATCAACGTACTGGAACATCAAACATTAAATGCTAGTTATCGTATAAGAAATAGTGTTACGATTTCTTAAGCAAATAGTTTTATCGTATAATAAAATAAAATCGTACTTTTAAACTTCAGCAATCACATGTGTTTAAATAAAAAAAATAATTCCTGAATTATTTTTCGTGTTATTACAAAAGATTCACAATACTATAACTTAGAAGAAACAATGATAATAAATACTTCAAAGATATGAAACAGACGTTAGAAAAATGAAGAATTTTCACATCACACAATCGAAACGCGTTTTATTTCTTTATGGATTTTCAGCCACTTTTTGTCGCTTTTTCACTTATCTTAGAAAATAGTTATAAGAACTGAAAGAAAGAGAATTAGTAGCATAAAATGTACTTTTTCTTACAGACAATATACTTTAAACCGACAGTAACTAAACTAAGAAGTTATTTTTGGGTATGATACACGAGCTTTTGAAGCAAAAGTTTGTTTTCCTTTTGTTTTAAGGTCATATTTTGTACATAGAAATCAGGTCTTATAATATGAAGTGAATTTCTAAGTTCTGCAAAACTTATTCACACCTTCATAGGATTCAAACTCACCAATTATTTAATTAAAAGCCAGAAATGTAATAAAACTTTTTTTGAAGCGCATTTTTTATCAAATTCAAAAACAATAGAACATGTGGTCAGAAAAAGGCCAAATTTAAAATATTATAAATTCAGAGAATTAACTTAAATGAACTTATCCAAGTAAATGGAAACTATAAAAGAAAAAATAAAAACTTGTAGATCTATTTAACATTGGAAAGAAGGGTATGAAGAATTTGAAGCCTTGGAGACGATTTCTAAAAGGAAACTTTTGGGGAAATTGAGCCTCTTGAGAACATTTTGTCTGATAAGTCGCTGAAGAATTGCCACAACTGCGATAGGCTATAAATGTATAATTTAGCCTCCATTTAATCATAACTGTGTTCGCGTTTTTCCCCCTTCTTATTAAGTTGCTCCTCTATATTTAGTATCTTTGAGAACAGATGGCTTACAATGAGAAAAAAAAGAGATAAGCCGTTAACATTAGTCTGTGGGGATTAATGAAAGATACAAAATGCCTTCTGCAATGCGGAAAAGAAGATCACTGAAGCGTTTCATATCACGATTCCGATTAAAATTGTCAGATCACATCACCCTTGATAGTTTCAATTTATGTAAGAACGCCTTTTTATCTAGATAAAGTTACCAATATATTCACTTTTTATTTTCCGCTAAAACGTTACATTTGCTATGGATAAAGAAGATTATTCAACAATACTTTTCAAAGGGTATGATCTGTTCGTGAATTGCCAATAAGAATATTAGATTAACGAATATTTGATAAATAAAAATATTGCGAAAAATTCAATGATTTCACCAGATTCTGTCTTATTCTTAGTTATGATTTTGAAAAATCTTCGCTTTCTCATTTTTCCCATTCAGTTCCATTTTTCAAAAACTTGATGTATAATTGAGCAATGACACTAGTTCTTTTCTATAAATATTAAAAAAGATTTTTTTATTATATATCAACTAGTATTACTTTAATGAACTGGATATAAAGGTTTTTTTCGATTATTACAAATTTGCAAAAATTTTTCTCAACAGTCAATTTTACAAATATTATCTCAATAGATAATTTATAATCAATATTCCTATTCCTTATAACGAGAAAAGTATTTATGTGTCAATAATGTAAGCAACAACAGTTTCCAAAGTCACTTGGATGGCATCATTAATGTTTTTTTTTTTTTTTTTTTTTAAGTTCAATCTTAAAATTTAATTTTGTTGAACATGTGGTTGCACCGGAGAGGGCCTCTACCAAAAACAGCTGGAAATATTCGTAATTTAGAAGCAGGGATTGAGCACATCCCCTCCTCCGCAGAAGTATTATTTCATTGAGAGAATATTGCGACAGTGGCCTATCAAATGCGCCTCTGCAGCCTTTAGTATCTTCGGTTAAACCGGTATTCGAACGCATTATCTTCCGATAACAAAGCTCTAACCAAGTAGGCCATCTTGGCCTCCTTTGTGTATTTTTTCATGAGCCACTTTTCGCACATTGCTTTATATCCCACCAATTGGTTTATAATTGTGTGTTTAACTCCTTTTAGGGCAATGTGTTCTTCATTTAAGGCAAAGTATAGTTCACTTGTGTTCATCTTACCACATGAACATCGTTCAAAACTAAGAAAGAAATGGATTTAGCTAAATTAAAATCGATGAAATTACTTAATCGAAATAACATCGAACTAAATGTAAAGCAAATGAAAGACAGAAAGCTCAGTAATTAATATATATAAATATGAGATATATTAACGATATTAATATTTAAATTCTTCAAACATAAAGTGGATGTTTCTTTCAGTTGAGATCATATCCTTCATTACAATCCTCCTTGGTTCAAAATATCCATTGCGTGAGATAACGCTTGATATACGTCACATATAATTAATTACGACATCGCATTGAGAGGGCTTCGTAAAGCCGACTTATTAACGGATTATCTGCTAGCTTTCAAATCATATTCTTCGAGTGGGAGCAAACAAGGCCAAGCCCATCATCGATTGTCACAGAATATCATCGAAGTTCATTTTGTTAATAAAAAAAAATGATTACTTATATAAAGTACAAACCATGGGTTTGAGCAGTCTTTTTCCATTGATTCAAACCAATAACACAGTGGCAGTAGAATAGAAGAGAAAACGAAATAAAAAAAGATATCCACTTAATGGTTAGTTTAAATCTGCAAGGATGATTTAAATTTTTAAAAATTTCCTTAGTTAATGGAATTTTAAAATAACAATTGCAATATGTTATATTGTACTTCAACAAATAAAAACTGTCGAGCAGCAGTTAAGACATCACACACACACACACACACACACACACACACACACACACACACACACACACACACACACACACACACACACACACACACACACACACACACACACACACACACACACACACACACACACACACACACACACACACACACACACACACACACACACACACACACACACACACACACACACACACACACACACACACACACACACACACACACACACACACACACACACACACACACACACACACACACACACACACACACACACACACACACACACACACACACACACACACACACACACACACACACACACACACACACACACACACACACACACACACACACACACACACACACACACACACACACACACACACACACACACACACACACACACACACACACACACACACACACACACACACACACACACACACACACACACACACACACACACACACACACACACACACACACACACACACACACACACACACACACACACACACACACACACACACACACACACACACACACACACACACACACACACACACACACACACACACACACACACACAAGTTCTCATATATCACACAACTTCTTAAAATCATCAATTAATTTTCTTTTAAATATTGATATTTGGCACTTTAATTTCCTATTCAAATACGTAGTTAAAGTTAAAATTTTAAAACACAGAATGATTTTATTTGCTTAAAATACATTTATTACTTAACAATTAAAAATTTAGCTCTAAAGTGTTGAGCTTAATTATTTGAGATACTATAAATTTATCTTAAATGTTTTTTAAGATAAATTATTATATTTTATTTATATATAAAAATATTTTTTCATTTTATAAATTTTTTGACTATTTATGATAAGATAGTTAAAGTCATTTTTGTATACTTTAAGCCCGCCACACACGATAGGATTTGTTGAAGGGGGTAGGAAGTAATTAAGCACACACTTCCTTCAAATTCTGCTGACCACAGTAGGGGAGGCACACATGGAGTGGGAAGTTATTTTTAAGGGTGCCATTTTTCAACATTTATTTCCTTTGGCTTAAAATACGTGCCTTGTAAATGGAAATCGAAAATCGCCAAAAATTTCAATCATTTAAAAGAGTTTTTCAGTCACTTTTATGACTTGACGTATTTATGCGTCTTTTTTAGTTTTTATTGTTGTACTCATTTGTCTGCTTGTAACGTCTGTCATTAAATGTTATCATAGTAAGTTAAGTAACATGAGTAAATTAGGCACAGAAGTATTATTTGGCTGTTGCCTTGGACTGTAAAAAGAAAACAAACAATAAAAAAAAGAAATGGGCAAAAAATTGGTTGCTCCAGCTTGAAACTCTTTCACATCTAAATTTGATTACAGAAATACAGTCGGAAGATAAAGATTTCTTTAATTACATGATGATGAATGAAAAATTGTATGCAATGTTGTTGGATAAGGTAACACCTTTCGTTAAAAGAAAAGATACATCCAATCACTCATCTTTAAGTTCTCGTGAATCATTAAGGGCAACTTAGCGCTTTCTGACGTTAATCAAAGAGACACATTAGTACATCAAAAAGTTTATCTATTGAGTATTAATTATTATAATTTATTAGTGGATATGAAATAAATTATTAATTTGTTATCTATTATCCAAGTATTCTTAGATTTTATAATATTTTCTTAAATAATTTTTAAATAAAAGGGAAACAAATTATTATTTACCAAATGATAAATCATAACTTAAAGTGCATATAATTTCAATTTCGCTTAAAGGTAAATAATTTTATTTTGTTATTATTAATCAATTAATTATTTTTAATTATCTAATTTTATAATTGTTTAATTATATAAAGAATATATTTAATGAAAAAAACAGAATAATCTCAACTAATACCTTTATACTATTGTTTAAACGTAATTCATATTTAAAAATATAGAAAATTAAAATTTTAAAATGTTCATTTTGAAGATTTGTAAGCATTCTGAAATAAAAAATATATTGTTTTCTAATAAAGCTCTTATAAAATTTCGTAGTTAAATTTTACGTTAAATGTGTAATTGTATCCATTCATTCAGATCGAGAATAATTTTACAAAATAAATTAATGTAACTTATTTCACATCACCATTCTCAACAAAACCTGTGTCCAAATTGAGGAAAAACACTTCAGCTCGAGGAATTGCAGTTTCGTCCAGAAATGATAAATATTCAAAGTACCATAAAGTCGGCACACATATGCATCCTCCGTGCTTACACCACTTTTTTTCGATTCATTGATTTTTCTCTTTTATAGGTTCTACGGAGGGCATTAATTTTTTCCTTTACATCGTTAATCGAAGCCTTTTCATCTATCTTTTTATATATTTCTAATAATTTTTCGTAAGTTAACTTTCTTTTCATTTTATCTGTGTAATCGATACTCATTATTTGCCTCAAACAAGACTCATCTTTATAGACTTCAATAAATTCCTGCAATATTTGCTTCATGGACATTTTTAAAAAAAGGATGTAATGTTCGTGATGTGTTGCAAAACGTGAATCTAAGTTTCAGTAAATGAGAAATTTCAAATATTAATTTTGCCAAGTGTCGCCAAGAAATAATTTGCAACCCTGTGGGTCAGACACACGACAACGGGAAGCACTTGCTTACTTCCTGTGTTGGAAGAAAAACCAGAGCTTGTGTGAATTTTCTTGAATCTTTCCAACTTCCCCACACAGGGTAGAACTGATTCACCGTACAACAAATTCTTATCGTGTACGGACTCATGTAAAGGGAGCTGACGCATGGATTTCCCGACCTGTCACAAATACTATGGTTGCCATAAAAAACTTCGTATGACGCAACTTCTTACAAACGTTAGTTTAAATTTGACACGTTAACTTTGTTTGATACATTTCTAAAGTAATATATTCTTCCTTAATATATTTTAAAAAGGAAGGTAATGTGCAAAAACTGTTCTTAATATTTATTTTAAGAATTTAAATTGTATTTCGCTAATAAACAAAAAAAATTAGAAATAAAATATAAAAAAAAACTTTTTTTTGCACATAGTAAGCAATTTATTATAGTAAGTATATTTGTTTAATATTACTCCCAAGAGCAATAATACTGTTAGTTTTATAACATAGACTTATATATATACAATATATATATATATATATATATATATATATATATATATATATATATATATATATATATATATATATATATATATATATATATATATATATATATATATAAGAGTCTATGTTATAAAACTAACAAATAGTGTTATAAAAAAGGTCAAGTAGAGAAACTATTTTTTTATTAAATTATGTTAAACTGTAAGTATAATATATAACAACAGTTTTCATGCATATAATAACTAACAAAAATAAAAAAAACTTTTTTTATATTATAATCAACTTGTAAACAATATATATTTATAATATATAATTTGAGAGTAATACATACTTAACACATATAATATAATCTAAAATAAATTTTTAAATTTTGCATTTTACTGAGCCATTTATTTCATTTAATTTTTTATTAAATGTGTTTGGGGGCGGAAAAATACAAAATTTAAAAACATAACAAAATTAGTGTGCCTACTCTGTAAATCAGATACAAATAAAATGATAAACACTTCAAACAAGATACCGTGTAATAAGATGTTAATTTTAAACTTAATTACACTTTAAATAAGCCTTTCCAATAATTAAAAAATTGTTATTTTTATTTATCTTAAGAACAGTGATACTACTTTAAAACAGGTAAGTTTCTTCATCAAAATAAGCAAACCCATACTGTGCCAAAAGGGCGATTTTAAAGCGAAAATAGCAAACCTTAAGTATCATGAAATAGTTTCGACTACTAATGGCTTAAACGTTGCCGTTTTCATTATTTAATGACTCACAAAGTAATCTTGTGGTCTATGTCCAACGTTTGGTAGCAGAAAATTCTGAAAAATTTGCTTTCAATTCCTTTCTTTCTTAAGGCAATTAGCAAAAAACTCCATAGAAATACATTACGGTCGCCAAGATTTATACCCCGGAAATCTCATGCATCGGCCTGGGTAATTAAAGGGCTCTACGTAAAACACTTCCGACGGAATGACGTCATTTATGTCGTAGTTACGTCAGAAAATGGGTGGAGCGTACGACTTGGAGTTCTCAATAAAGTGTTTTAAGCGTTATTCCTCGCGCTAGAAATTTGAAATGGAAACAAATTACCAATTTTAAACTGAAAAGGAGGAATTTATTACAAACTTTTATAGAGATAGTTTTGATTTTTAAAAAACATAGTTATTTGCCATTTAGATTTTTGCTCTCTTCAGTTGTTCACCAATTTTATTTAATTTATATGAACCACCAATGCCTTTGGGACTCTAAAGACAGTTTTTATATCGGTAAGTACCGTGTTGTGAGCTGCAGAAAATGGTCTATGGCAATTGTCAATCACGATTATAAACTTCGTCATTGCCTTCAGGGCGGACTTTTTTGTACAAAGTAGGCTGCATTTACTTGTCGCAAAGGAAGAGCATCGGAAAACATTCAAGCATCCACGTGGACAGCAGGCGAAAATAAAAATCGTCATATCCATCTCCAGTTGCTCTAAAGCAGCTGGACTGAAAATAGAGATGAAATTTACGAGCAATTACGAAAAATTTAGAGGCTACTTCGCAAACATCAATTTCTTAGAAATTTGAAGTTTATGATCAGCGCCAAATGCATAAACATTAGCTTCATGGTACTGATGCCACTTCAGATTAGAAGGGTCGCCCTTTAGTTTCGCACGCACTTATAAAAATTAAAAACATCCAAATATAAAAGAGGAATCGTCTCCACGAGCTTTTGTATTGAAGAGGCTGCCTATTTTGCCCTGCTGTTCAATATATTTTGCAACTGGTTTTCAAATAGACGGCATTTAAAAAAGCTTTCAAGAATAATTTCCAATCTGATAATCTTCATTGGCAAAGTTTCATATAACTCGACTGACAAAAAAATTATGTCACTTAATTAAGTTCGACTCACAGAAAAGCAGGTTTAAAATTTTTCATTTCGTGTTTATCATGAATTCGAATATAATTACGCATGAAAATACTTATATTAAAAGAGAGCGAGATTGAATACATTATATATATATATATATATATATATATATATATATATATATATATATATATATATATATATATATATATATATATATATATATGTGTGTGTGTGTGTGTGTGTGTATATATATAATAAATACAATAGCAGATCTCTTATAAGTTTAAAGTAACTTTATAGTTATTAAATGCTACGATTTAACAAGGTAATCTGCAGAAGAACGATTGCTGTATCATTTCAAAATGAAATATGGTACTCAAAATTATTTTAAACCGGTTTTATCTGGTTTTAGTAAGTTTTGAATAGGCTGCTTTGGAATGACGTGTGTAAGTGGACGCGTCATTCCATTGCTTTTAGACGTTAAATATAGACGATGTATTTATAAACAGCAGTGAATTACATCATCCGATTTCCTTATTATTTATTAATTAATGAACAGCAATGAGGATATTGGTTTTTTCGAGAGATTTTAACTATTTATACAAGAAATTAACTTTTATATAAAATAACTTTGAAATTGTTTTATCTTCAATTTAACGGTCTATTATTAGTTTATTCATGGAATAACTAGGTTAATACTAATTCATGGAATACTAATAAATATAAAATAACTTTTTCATCTATTATATACTTTAATTGACTGTTCTAGTTATGTCTTAAAGTGCCTATGAAGTAATTAAACTATACACTATAACAGTAACACGATGTGATTACTCAAAAAATGTGACTTATAGTAAGCTATAAGTCACATTATAGAGTTATAAGCTTTTGCTTATAAGTGAGAAAAAAACATTTATGCTATGTTATACGCAATCCTCGAAAAGAACGTGCGGAAGTCAGCGCAATCAAGAATAAATATTTTTGCTTCGATTACCCATTTGTGTGATGACGGTAAATATGGGCGATTTTCTTGATAGTTGGGAAAAGGAATATTTAAAGTGGCGTTGTATGTGTTGAGGTTATTGATGAATAAAGACTAAAACAAAAAGCAATTAAATACAAATAAATAGTACAAATAAAAGACAAAGATGCATATGAGAAAGCAACGTAACGTTTATTTATTATTATATTAACATTCTAAAGTTAAAATACTGAGTAAAGCAGAGGAGTTTAGTTGTCGCTTGTCTGATTCAAGATTATGAAAGTTAAATTGTTACAATACTTCCTCCACAAGCCACAACTTATTTAGATTAACATTCACTAACAAGACTATTAAATGAGAACAGTTCTAACAAGGTGCACAGTTCTTTGAACCTAACACTAGGTAATGATTTAGTCATGATGTCTTCTAATTGCAATTTACCTGGAATATGCTTGATGAACAGTTCACTATTAATGAATTTTTCTCGCACAAAGTGATAACGGACATCAATGTGTTTAGAACGTTTATGGTGTTCAGGGTTCTTGGCGAGTTTCACAGCACTAGCATTATCTACCAGAAGAAAGGGAGTTTCGAGATTTGTTATGTCACTAAGCAGATGTTTCAACCAAATTAGTTCTTTAGCACTCTCACTCGCAGCAACGTATTCGGCCTCTGTAGTAATACTTATCTCAGCTGGACTAGCTGGAATAACAACCCTCATCGACATAATGTATGTGCCATCTCTCCAGGATCCAACTGCAGTAAGTTCTTCATTACGAAAAAAATTCAGCATACCTTTCAATAAGTTTTACTTCAACTCCGTGCTTGGTTGCCTGTTGTACAGAGAAGAGATGCCGTTTCACTTCAGGGACATACCAGACATTTTCCATGTGAACATCATACTTTCATTTTGAATACAAACTTCAATATTTATTCTGCCAGATCCATAATGAATCTTGTTATTATCAGCAAGTGAAACCTCAATGGGTACAGGAAAATGTTTGTATGAAAAAAAATACTGTTTGTTAACAGTCATGTGGTGTGAAGCACCAGAATCACAAACTCAAACAACAGGATGTGTACTGTTTGCACCTTTATTATGCTTTGACTTTCTCTTAGGGCAGTTCTTACAAAGTTGTGCATTCAAACCACAGTTAAAACAGTTCTTTTGCTTGAAATTACTAGATTTATTACCAACAGGAATCCTTTCCCCGTTTTTCACAGTTTTTTGCTTAAAACCAGGTACACGAGCTGCAAATGCACCATAATCCACTGAAGCATTAGATTTAATACGTTGTTCTATTGTACACAATTTTTCAACAAGATTCTTAGTTGTTCGTTTATTAGAGTCTAAAGACTCCCACACATTGCTGAATTCTTGGAATTCTGCACCCACAGTAAGCAATATTTTGGCGTGCAATAATTCTTCTGGAATATTGCTTGATCCAATACGATTTAGTTCACTGTTCATATCTGTGTAGATTCTTTCAACTTTAGCTGCATGTGTTGCAACATTGTCATTAAGATCTCTAATTACTTGAAAAAATTGTGTCATCAATAAATTAAGTCTCTGTATGCTGCTTTGCTCAAAAACCCTAATTAATTTGTCCCAAATGTCCTTCTCATTTGAATACGTCATCACTAAATCTTCTACAGAAGCACTCAACGTACTTGCAATAAGCGCGGCCGCCTTAGCGTTATCCCCTCGCCATTCTGTCACCTTCTTTAAGTGCTCATCCGTATTAACATAGCCATTTACAGCGACAGGACAAATGTTAATTCCATCAATAATTGACATGAGATCATACTTTTCAAAGTGCATTTTCATTTGCCTCTTCCACTTGTTCCAATTTTCCGCTCTTTTTAATTTGTCAATATGTACTTTCAAATCCATGGCGTCTCGCTGTTAGGCCTAGCACACAGTTCACTTCGCTTTTCAAAATTTAGGAGATATTAAATGCACGCATATTTAAAAACAAGCTGGGCCCATAACCTGTTGAGGTTATTGATAAATAAAGACAAAAACAAAAAGCAATTCTAAATACAAATAAATAGTACAAATAAAAGACAAAGATGCATATGAGCAAGCAACGTAATATTTATTTATTATTATATTAACATTCTAAAGTTAAAATACTGAGTAAAACAGAGGAGTTTAGTTGTCGTTTGTCTGATTCAAGATTATGAAAGTTAAATTGTTACAATAGTATGAACAAGCTGCTTAACCTCATGAGACCTCAACCCCCGGAGTTCTCTTCTCAGAATTTAAACCGCTAGATTTTAAGATGTGTATGGGTAGATTTAGACGGTTTCCACCGAAAGGATCTTTGCAACAGGTGCTTTGAGTGCGACACACTGACCTTCGAAGTAGATATTAAAACTTTTGGTATTCTTTTGTCTCCATCCTGTCAAAGAGTTTTCTATTAAATACTAGATTTTAGTTCCGTTTGAAGTCCCATCTTCCGTAGATATATTTGTGATTTTCATAGATTGAATTGCCATTTCTTGACATTTCACTCCTTTTCGTACCAAATACATAACATCTAAATGTGTCGCCTTTTTAAAGAACCATTTGGTATATATATATATATATGCATATATATATATATATATATGCATATATATATATATATGCATATATATATGTGTGTGTGTGTGTGTGTGTGTGTGTGTGTGTGTGTGCATACAGGTAGTAAAGAAAATAATAAAACTACCTTAGAGTTTGATAAATAATTTTTATTCGTATGGTGCAGGACCACCTTTTTTATGCAATACAGCTTAAATTACATACAAGTGTTGAATAGAGCTTAGAAGAATACCGCACCATTCCATTCTTCATGGAAATTTATAGGAGTGATATTGATGTCGGCTATGAATTAAGTATCGAACGTTGTAAAAGTACCATAACAGTTCAATTACATTGATTTACGGTGAATTGAGCGGGCAAAAATAAATATTTAATTTCCTCCTCTGTTTATATAACCATGATGAAGCAAGTCGCACTGTGTTAGCATTCTGAAATATTCCGTCTCCCACAGGCAACAAGATTTTCATCATCTGTTATATTTGGTCAGATAAGATTTCCCTGTACATCTCCTTAATAGTCCTTCTGTCAGGGCTTCGATTGTTGCAGCAGAAAACCATATTATGATAAATGCTAGGAAACTAGGTGTAGTCATGATCATACGTTTGTACTAGTGTCTTCCAAGTGTGCACACATACTGTTGTAGGGAAAAGAGTGCAAGAGGATTCATGTGTCCAATTTACTTTCTTCCACTTATCAATCGACCAAATTTTGTAATTGTGACATCCTGTATACAGCATTATCATTGGAGTTGCTATTCTGCCGTAAATGTGACTTTTAACTGTAACCATTGTTACTGGCGAATGTAGATGCCGATTGAGGTCTGCTGCAACCTTTTAGACATTACAACCCCTTTCGATACCCGTCGGTATCTTTCATTGAGTTTCTTTTCAACCGCTGTTTTACTTTGCTAAGCTTATCTTGCAGTGCTATATGCAAACTGCCATAATTTTAGGTTCTGCACTTTCAGAAACGCCTAAAAATTAAGAAATTCCAGTCACAGCTGTACATTCTCCAACTATTTGTCCATTTTGAAAATTTGAGAGGTCCGACATTTTGCGCTCTTGGGAAAAAAAAAAAAAAAAAAAAGCCTAAGATTTGCAGAGTTTTAATATAGTTACCCTATATTACCAGAAAAAAAACATTTCAATTTATAAAAAACTAGCAGCTAGTATTATATTTTAATACCAAAGATTGGCATTCAAATATCTCACTTTCATTTACAGGTGTTTCCAGTATTTTAATAACCACTTGTATATTTGTATATACATTAGTATGCAAAACGTAAACGCTTTTTGCGATAACTCTATGAGAAATCATTGAGAGGCCTGGAATGAGAAACAGCATTGCAATTAAACGATGACGAAACCATTATTGCGCAAAGGTGAATATAATGCATACAGCACGGAATCAAACAAAAAGGTTTTATTGAACTCATAGTATCGTTATACATCTGTGTTCAAGATGAAGAACCACAAGCAAATGATCCTTAGTATGTACTTCTCTTACTGCAATGGTTGCTTTCCACTGTCACCCCACACTGAGCACCAGATTGTCAAACCATTCTTGAGAAGCAATGGCTTAGAGCGTGAATGGCTTAGAGCTTGAGAAGCAGCGTTTTTTTAATGTTAAGAGGATGCTTCTCAGTTCATCGCATACGCGTTCCATGGGATTTAAGCCAGGAGCCCGAAGATCAATCCCTTCCGGTTATGTCCTCCTTTTCCCGCCACTGCTAAACAGCGTATAGTATTTGACTGTCATCCGTAAAAATGAAATTTGCCTCAGTGGAGCCTCGGAATAGCCACAAATAGGGAAAGACCTCTTTTCAGTTACATTACAGAATCACTGCCAAAACGCGGACTCATTTCACCCGTTTAGGATAATGCCTCACAGCTCCACGATCACCGTTTATTTTCGTGATTTTACTGGGATATTTAAATAAATGCCACCTTCAGATGAAAATGCCACCTTTGTGAAGTCGTCTCGGCACAGTAAATCGCAAGCACTTGCCATTCTACTGATGTTCACATTTACTGAGTAATGGTGCTCACTGGCAGATTTCGGGATTTCCGGACGATATATCGGTCATTCACTGAAACTGCTTTTCTGTGGTAGTCACCACCAACTTTTCTAGGACGAAAAACGGTTTTCATGTCTACGAAATGACATTTTTTTTATTGATTCCCAATTCTTCTGCTACACACTCCGCCCCTCCTCCAGCTTTCCGCTGGAGTGAAGTGGTCCAGGTGATTCCTCCAAAGAAATCACTTACTTGCAGCGGATTGTCCCCCTTTTATTGCAGTCTAGATTTGTGCGTGGCGAATGCATGCGTTTTGTGTTTGCGTCATAGGCGACGTTTTGTTCCTAACACCTGCAAGCGCACCACCTTTTCAGTCTATCGTTTCCTTATTGCACTGACTGAGCGCACAAAAGTCCCTTTTCTGCTAAGGCATGGCACTCCACTTAAAATTTACTTTCTTGCGCGCGTTTTGCTTACCGGTGTGTGTGTGTATATATATAATATAATATAATATAACATAATATATATATATATATATATATATATATATATATATTCAGTTTCTTTATTGTTAGTTAACATTTTGTTAGGATGAATGAAATTTATTATTTCTAATAATAAAAAAATACAAATTATTTTTTCGCTGAAGGGGATTTAATGATCATAAAAATAAAATGACTTTATCTTTAAAAATTACTCACATTCAAGTGTATATTTATAATTTGTTTATTACATCTTTATGTATAAAGTACTCTACGTTATTTTTATGTCCCTTACAATTTGTTATACTTTGTGCTAATTATACAACGTAAAAAAACCTACAATCATTTTGAAATGAGCATTTTTTAAATGAATATGTAAACTTTGCAGGAACGCTTAGCTAATCAGAAACCTCTATGATAATAAAGTAGCGAAAGGTTTAATGTCCAGATACAAATGATATTATTTCACCCTTGTTCAAAAAATATAATCTTGATGCCCGTATTTACAAGCTTTGGTTGTTGGACAAAATAAGGCATATATTTAAAGCAAAAAATATGCAGTACCATCTCCATTTCTATTTTACAAGAGAAAGAAATCATTTGTAATGTAAAATACTTCGCTCCCATGGTTATATATACCTTTTCACATTAGTACTTTTTGCCTAAAATTTACAAAAAGGATTAAAACAGTATTTTCATTTAAGTTATCACTGAATCAATGAACTCGATATCAGCAAAACTATTTTTCTTTCGTAAAAAGCTTACGAAACTTTAAATAAACTTTTTATTTGTCATGTTTTTTACTATTTATTTACAAGTGATATCAATGAATAGCGTCCATTGAAGTTCGCATAAAAAGGAAGCAATTCATCATTCAAGTATCCAATAAATCGACAGCTTTTCAGGCTCACAGCAGCGCCTTCTGATTTCAAAATCAAGAGATACTTCCTTTATTTTCTCTGAAAGCGGGAAATTTTAATGGCATAAAAAGGAGAGAATAACCTTGACTTTCGAGATGCGCCCGTACAGAAACAGTTTCTTTCATTCCGTCGGATTTCATTGCTCCGAATGTAAGTATTGAGGAATTTCTCACTGCTCTTTACATATCTATTTATAGAAATGAAGTAAAGAGCATAAACAACTTCAAGATCAAAGAATAATTTCCATTTTAATAAAATTATTCTTATCGTTAAAATTTAATGATGAAAATCTTGCATTCAATATCAAAGATATCATAATATATCATCATATCAAAGGCTTTGCACCTCTGTACCGTTGTTCATAAGTATATTTTGCATTCAGCATCAATAATAAAATTATTCTCATCGTTAAAATTTAATGATGAAAATCTTGCATTCAATATCAAAGATATCATCATATCAAAGGCTTTGCACCTCTGTACCGTTGTTCATAAGTATATTCAGCATCAACAAATATAAAAATTAAAAATAAGTAAAATCGATGCAATATATATATTATACTATAATAAACTTTTTCCTCGCAATTTATAACCAAGATTAGAAGACTCAATTATTCATTTCAAGTTTCAATGATTGGAATATCATTCTTGTTCATTTTACAAAGTTTGTTAATGTAAGAAATACAGAGACCGACTTCACACAGATAATCGGAAAGCAAACTTTGTACCTCGATCTAAACGAATGCAAGTCAAAGATTAGAATGTCAAAGGATCTAGAAAATCTGCCCTTTGAAATTATACAAGTTGTGAGTCTTATTAAATAATTGCGTTTTATTCCTCATGACTGAGCTGAAATTGTTTGCTTTAGATTCAGTTTCATGAACTTTAACAATTATATTTATTTTTTTAAGATTATTAATTCATATTCATTCCATCCAAATGTTAGCGGTAATCTATACCTTCTGAAACTTTATATTTAACCAAGGTTTTTCAACTGTGTATTTTTTCCAAGCGTAATTATAAGAATATATGAGATCTCGTTGTTTTCGTTATAATGTTTAGATTGCACCTTAAATTAAGAATCTTCATTTGTGGTCGCAAAATCTTTTATTTATTCTAATTAATATATTTAAAAAAAATTGTTTTCCTTTACAGTATTCTTACATTAACCGTATAGTTATCAGGTAATTAATTAAATTTCAGCTTTTAATTAAATATAAATAATAACAAATTAACTACTCTTTAATAATGAAGAAAAAAATCACATTAGATGATGCCTGAGAATGAATGCAAAAACTATTATTTCAATGCTAATAATCTCAAAAATGCGCACTTTTTGTTTACTTTACTCGAAATATCTGATGATAGGCACTGAGAAGGTCACTATCAGAAAATATTTATATCGCTATTTAATTTTGAAATGCTAGTAATTTAAATACAGGATTTTCTTATGGAGATACAGAAAGAATGGATAGTCACAATTTTTTTTTAAAGAATTTCATATTTTTATGAAAAAAAAATTAACTCATCTTTACTTATGTACATGCATTCGTTTAAGAATGTATATATACATACAGGGTGTCCACTAAAGTCCCTTGCCACCCTCTTAACTTCGGAACGGCTGCTGCTATATTCATAAAAGTGGTGTCTAGGTATAGTAAAGCAGCCATGCCCTACTAAATAAAACAGACTACAGTGCCATCTGGTGGAAAACAGCAGAGTTAGCATTCCTATCTCCAAAACGAAACGAGATAGAGAGAAATATTGATTTACAAAGTTGTAGAGCATCCTCGATTTAGAACGAAAAGATACATTGTAGGCATTAATGTGAAGAATACAATGGTTAAAACACGCATTTATTGTTTCATGCTGTGACGTCACAAAACGATCTAAGAAAGAAAAAAAGGTAATAATTATAACGATATACTTTATTTAAGATGTTCAAACTTGTCACCGTCAGCTGCAATGCCCATTTGGATCCTCGCTTGAAGATTACATTGCACACGCTGGAACACGCGACCGTAATGCGTTGTTTAAGGTCCTGCAAATTTTGTGGAGAGCTCGCATACACCTGCTGTTTCAAGTATCCCCACAGAGGAGATCAGTAGAGCGTGATGTGCACTCTTCGAAACCGCCATAACCTAGTATTTGGTTGCCAAATTCCTTGACGAGGTACTGGTTCACTGGTGATGTCTTGTGAGCAGACGCGCCGTCATGTTGAAACCATAGATTTTTAAGATTAAGCAACGGCAGGTTTTCCACAAAATCGGGTAATACATTCTGCAGTAATCGTAAATATTGTGCACTCGTTAGCGTGCCATTTTAGAATATTGGGCCTATCAGCTTGTTATTGTAAATTGCACACCAAACGTTAATAGCATACCGCATTTGATGTTGAACGTCGACGAAACATTTAGGATTTTCAAGGGCCCAGTAATGGGTGTTTTTCCTATTGTACATACCATTCCGTGAAAAGAATGCCTCATCCGTCCACATTATATCTGTCAAGAATGTTAGCTGGACCTGTATCTGATTCATGACAAAGTTACACCATGCATAGTGTCGCTCGGCAGCCCCGTCAATTAAAACCTGTTCAGACGTTGGTTGTTATGGATGAGCACCAGATTCGCTTAGGATTTTCCAAACCTAACTTTTGGGGAGACCACATTGTTGACTGATCTCTCTTACTCTGCATTTTGGATATGCGAGTGCATATGCTAATACCTCATCCGGTTGAACTTGCTGCCCTACCTTAGCTGGTCTGCTAGATCGAGTTTGACTAGTAATGCAACCTGTCTGCCTTAAACGTTTTACAACAGTTAGGATGGTTTGATGAATATGAGATGCGGGCCTGCAGGGAAACGTTGGCGGTACAACCTTTCTGCTGACCGTGCCTTGCGTCGACATTCACCGTACAGTAAAACCATCTCACAATACTCAACTTTGGAATACTCAGTCATGATCATTCATGAGCATCAACATACTAAAGCCCCAAGATGATGACTCTTTTATAGCTGTCTCAGGGGAACAGGCGTGACGTTTCTTACGTATTTGCATACTGCATTCAAAATGTTGGAATTATTTTTCATACTTCCATTCTTCCCATTTCGAAATAAAAGTGAAAAATTTAAGTACGAAAACGATTTTTTGCTTTTTTAATTATGCGCATGTACGATGTGCTACGTCACAGCACCAAACAACAAATGCTCGTTTTAACCGTTGTATTCTTCATATTCATGCCTACAAGGTATCGTTTCGTAATTAATCGAGGATGCTCTACAATTTTGTACATCACTTTTCCTCTATCTCGTTCCGTTTTTGAGATATCCTCTATCTCGTTCCGTTTTTGAGATAGGAATACTAACTCTGCTGTTTTCCACCAGGTGGCGATGTAGTATGTTTTATTCAGTAGCGCATGGCTGCTTTACTATACCTAGACACCTCTTTTATGAATATAACAGCAGCCGTTCCGAAGTTAAGAGGGTGGCAAGGAACTTCATTGGACACCCTGTGTGTATATATATATATATATATATATATATATATATATATATATATATATATATATACTGGCCATTAAAATTGCTACACCAGGAAGAAATGTAGATAACAAAATGATATTTATTGGACAAATATATTATACTAGATATAACAAGTGATTAAATTTTCAAATAATTTGGCTGGATTCATCCTGAAAAATCAGTACCCAGAACAACCACCTCTGGCAGTAATAACAGCAGTTATACGCCTGGGCATTGAGTCAAACAGAGATTGGATTGCATGTACAGGTACAGATGCCCATGCAGCTTCAACACGATGCCTCAGTTCATCAACCGTAATGACTGGCGTTTGGTGACGAGCCAGTCGCTCGGCAACTATTGACCAGACGCAAAACAACGCGGGTGGTAAAAAAACTTTTACTAGAAGTTATAACATTATACTCTGAGGACTATTCTTTCATCAGCAAAGCTTAAACTTGATGCATACTGCTCGAATTAGATTTTGATTTATAATTAAAACGGATCCACAACTGAGCCAAAGCATTTGACCTGTTGATGATTTTAAGTTGCATTCAAAGATTAAATTATCACACAAAATTAACTTCAAATTTCGTTAGTTTTGTTTTTACACACAGCACATGTGTTTGATGACACAAAAACTACAAGGCTACTCCTTGTCGAGCGTTTTCCAGATTGGCTTCCCGAGTATTCTTCGCATGACCACTGGTCCGCAACATGACTCCTCTTTTAGCTTCTGTTAAAAAAAAAATAACATTACTTGAAACCCCGGTGTTTTTGTATTTTTTTAAATGTAAATCAGTTATGAATATCAACCAAAGAAAGTGCAGAAAACTTAGAAGTCTCTTCCTATCACCACCTCCAATGTCGAAAGTTCACACTGTTAGCAGGATCAATCTATGAGATGTGATTTGAAGGGATTTTTAAAACTTAATATATTTTCTCTCTATAGTGCTTCAAAAATAGATAAAATAATCAATAAAAACATAGTCCAACAGTCATAATGTAAAAGAATCTCATTTCTAAAGCTTTTTTAACATTAATTAAGAATATATATAGTTTTTTTTTTATTATTATTTTGTTTATTGAAAGATTTTTTTAAATGCGCGCCATCCATTTATTTCTCAAGCTCTCTCCGGAAGACAGGTTTCCATGATGTCATAAAGTTTCAAACTAATATTCTCTAATTTTATAAAGTATAATATCCTATTTACAGAAAAATTGAGAAATCATTTTTGGTTATTATTTAAAAAAATGCGTGCTCTTTCAATATTTTTTGGTTTGTCCAGTAATTCAATTTGTAGCCAAATACAATATTTTGTTTCTGTCAAAATAAATTATATATATTTAAACAATTCAATAAATAAAGTATAATACAAAATATTGTACTTTATTATATTTTCAAACAAGAATTCGCAAATATATAAAGGAAATTAATTACATTTTCCTAGAAAAGTGCTTAGCGTGAATAATCAAAAATTATTTGCTGGTGGTGATATACGGCATTCCTAAATACCTAAAATATTATTAAAAAAATTGTGTAAATAATAATAACTTTGTCACAGTCTTGTTGCCCTGTCTAAATTATTTCATGCATAAAATGATTATCTTGGTAACCTTATGCTTGCGTGGTAAGCATTGTTATCTGTGGCGAAAAATTTGTAACGAACCGCCAAATATTCTTCTGGCACTTGTTTTGGACAAAAGTTGTTGACATTGGAAATTACATGCTTTCAAAAGAAATATTTTTTAATTCAATAATTAGTTTAGTTCTATTTGAAACTTCAATTCAGTATAAAAGAACAAAAAAATTATAATTTGAGAATGAATGTGAAATAATTATGAGCTAAAATCACATAGTCATGTTCTTTTTCAAAAAAGACTAGAAACAAAAGTAAATAATAGATTAAAAAAACATTTGTTCATCAATATTACTAAGAAATGCTTTTGCTTATTTTTCATATTCTGTTTTTACAAATTGACAAATCAGGATCAGGTAACTTTAATCAATTGCCATAGCAACGATTTTAAGACGGCGAAAATTAATTTTTTTTTTAAGGAATTTTGTTTGCTGTGGGGACAACGTATTCTTGACATATATTCGATCTAAAAATCATCTGCGTTAAGAGCATTCTAAATATCAAATGTACCCGAAAACCCGCGAAGCTCCAGGGTAAGCAAAATTTTAAAATATTCATTTTGCAATCAAAGCATTTGTCTTAAGCAAACTTCCGTGCCCAGGAGGCTTGATACTTGTGTCAGCCAAAGACCATCATGCTGAGAGGACTTGTCAGTATTCATCGATTCTAATTGAATGGTATGGGAATGTTGACTTCCTTACTTCGCTGGGAAGCAGATTTGCGTTTAGCCGCGTTAGTCAGATCAAAGAGGCGCTCCGAAAGGTGGTAATGTGACTGCTAAAAAGATGCACCTGAATGTCTGGCAGATAGATGTAAGACTCGGTAACCGGATGCCCAAACCAGCCTGAGACAATCTGGCTGAGAAGGTCAATACAGGTTGAAAATTTCTCAATACTCTCCACTAGTACGATATTACGATACAATGTAAAGCGGTATGTGCCAAATCAGATGTCGACCTCATCACATAAGTTTTGTTCAAAATATCAATTCACCATAGGCAGACAAATGGAAGCATATCACAATAACCTCACCTAACTTAGTGGAAACATTGTGTGGTTGATGTCAAAGAAACCGAGACAGTATTATTAGAGACAGGCTGCGTTCTTTACATTCTAGTGAAAAGAAATAAAAGATTGCAAATTTATTTTTAGACACTTGAAGCTGAGCTATGCATATTGTCTAAATATGTAAACATCGTGACCTCGACATTTTTTGCCCTGCAAGCTTCCTTCGATTCGATGCTCGGCCGCTGCTTCAGTTCCGCCAAACTCTTCTTCAAACTCTATTGGACTTCCTGCGGACATCCGGGCCCTGCTGGCAAAATCGATGCTAAAAGTCTGTCTCGGAACTGCTGATAAGGGCCCTAGTCGCCAAATTCATTGTAAATTTTACTACGTAATAATATGCTCGTATGGTTTCATTTAGTTATTTTCGCCAAGTAAGGTACTCTTTAAACGCGATTTTACGCCCCTCCCCCAAGCGTGCATTCCCCCAGCTTTATTTCTGTACTGCGAACTTAATAACAATTTGTCCAGTTCACAATCCATTTCGCATACGTTTGCACATTGTGTTCTTATAGAATTAAACTACTTTATTAGATTTGTGTTTTTGGAACTATTTGAAATGAACCTTTTAGTAACATTTGTATAAGCTTCTTTGTTTAAAATTATCTTCATTTGATTTTAATGAAACGCACACATTTCGCGTTCATCACATAGTTTTTTCCTTAACGTTCGATTTTAAAGAGAAAAGTCAAAACGCGTTACATGAAGTCGCGTTCTGCGCGAATGTTCTTACAACGCGTTATCCGCGGAACTAATACGCTTTGTTATAGGGGTGATTTCTGCATTTTATTTGACTGCCATAGAAAATAAAATAATATTAGATAACATAGTATCATTATACATCGCTTTTTCTGATTAATCAAAGTGTCTGAATTTTTTATGATCTATTTTGACGGAAGAGCAACCATAAGCCGAACCACCCTGGCCTTCGGTTCGTGGACTCAATTTTACCAAGGGCAAGGATTTTTCAGGATAGTTTCAAACCCTTTTGAAATTGTAGGTGCCATTTAATGTGCTGACCGCTTGGCGACAAACAAATTAACAAAAACCATACTTAACAAACATTATAATTGAGCCATCGATAATAAACAAATATATGTAATATATCTTAGCCAAAAATTACCTTTCAGTGGTAAGATTGAAAGAACGTAACAAGAAAAATCACAGGCTATAAATAATTTGAATAATTTCAAATCTATACACAGCTCTTCGTAATGTTTTTAAATTGTTTTAAAATCTTGTGTGCTATAAAAACAGCACCATTCAGTTAGAAATTTGTTTCAAAATCAGAGAGGCTTATTCTAAAAAAAAATTTCTTTCAAACACAAATAAATGTTAAAATGATCTTATGAATTTCCCAATACTTTTTTTCTAAAATGAAAATGTTAAAAATGAGGTATACTGTAATTATTTTTAGAGAGAGAGAGAGCCCTTTATCGAATACAATTAAGCATCTAACAATGGAATAATTTAATATCGTTTTTGTATTTTTTTAAAAATATTTAATAACTCGGATTTATATTTACTTTCATTTATTTCACATATGAAAAGTTAAAATTTAAGCAAATAAAATTAAAAGTTTTAAATCGAAATAAATTTAGTTGCCTATCCTGTAAAAATACCAATTTATCAAAAATTCATAAAAGTATTATACACTACTGGACATTAAAATTGCTACACCAAGAACGCGACATGCTACAGACGTGAAATTTATACGAAAGGAAGAAGGTGCTGTGATATGCAAATGTTTAGCTTTTCAGCGCATTCAGACAAAGCAGGCGCCAGTAGCGACACCTACATTGTGTTTAAATGAGGAAATTGTTCAGCCGGTTCCTCATACACAAATATCATTTGAACGTGGTGAAAAGTTGTCGTGATGCCACGTGTAAGAAGGAGAAATGCGTACCAGCACGTTTCTGACTTTGATAAAGGTCAAATTGTAGCGTACCGGGATTGCGGTTTATCTTATCGCAGTATTGCTGCTCGCGTCGGTCGAGATCCAATGACAGTTAGCAGAATATGGAATCGATGGGTTCAGGACGGTAATACGAAACGCCATGCGGGATCTCAACGGCCACCTATCACTAGCAGCCGAGAAGACAGGCATATTATCCGCATGGCTGTAATGGATCGTGCAACCACGTCACGAGCCGTGAGTCAAGAAACGGGGTCGTTTGGAAGACAACAAGTGTCTGCACGAACAGTTCGACGACGTTAGCAGCAACATGGACTCTCAGCTCGGAGACCATGGCTGCGGCTTCCCTTGACGCTGCGTCATAGACAAGTGCGCCTTCAATGATGTAATCAACGACAAACCTGGGCGCACGAATGACGAGACGTCATCTTTTCAGATGAATCCAGGTTCTGTGTACAGCATCATGATGGTCGCATCCGTGTTTGGCGGCATTGTGGTGAACGCACATTGGTAGTGTGCATTCGTCATCGTCATACTGGCCCATCACCTGGCGTGATGGTATGGGGTGCCATTGGATACACGTCTCGGTCACCTCTTGTTCGCATTGACAGTGCTTTAAACAGTGCATGTTACATTTCTGGTGTGTTACGACCCGTGGCTCTACCCTTTATTCGAGCCCTACGAAACCCTACGTTTCAGCAGGATAATGCCCGACCGCATGTTGAGGGTATTGTACGGATCTTCCTTGATACGGAACATGTTCGGCTGTTGCTCTGGCCAGCACGTTCTCCAGATCTTTCACCTACAGAAAACGTCTGGTCAATGGTTTCTGAGTGACTGGCTCGTCACCAAACGCCAGTCACTATGGTTGATGAACTGGGGCATCGTGTTTAAGCTGTATGGTCATCTGTACCTGTACATGCAATCCAATCTCTGTTTGACTCAATGCCCAGGCGTATAACTGCTGTTATTACTGCCAGAGATGGTTGCTCTGGGTACTGATTTCTCAGGATCTATCCAGCCAAATTATTTGAAAATTTAATCACTTGTTATTTCTAGTATAATATATTTGTCCATTAAATATCATTTTGTTATCTGCATTTCTTCCTGGTGTAGCAATTTTAATGGCCAGTAGTGTAATTTCCAATATTACAAATCCTAATAGTGCATTATTGACAAAATGCAAATATAATGTAAAGCATTAACTGTAGATAGAACCAATTATTTTTGTATGACGAATAGATATTTCATTTAACGTGCTTATTTGGCGGTAAAATTGCGCCATAACTGTATCACATTCATCTCACCCACTAATGAGCTTAAGATAATTCTAATAAATAATATAAAATATGGGATTGCAGACAGAGAGTTGCGTTATATAATAAGATTCTTTTTTTCTGTTAGAGCTTTAATGATTTCTATGAAAAAGTAAAAGCAAATAATTATTGGATAATCTATTTTATACAACTGCAATTTCTTCCTATTTTTTCTTACTCCTTGCCACTGACCTTATCACTGACTGTCTATGAAAGGCTCTCTCGAATGGCAAATGACGAGGCAAATCTCTACAATATCCATGAGAACATCCTGCATGGATGCCTGAATTTGTTCCCTTACTTATAGCTTCCTTAAACTAATTGAAACTCTTTCATATACTTTTACTGTTAAAAAATGCTTTGATGTCATGATGCAATCAATCAGTGGGTCTCTCTTTTGGTATCGTGGTAGTGTTGAAAGGCAAAAATAACAGAACTTTTTCAAATTGATGTAAATATTTACTATCCAAAACGATTATCACGTACTCATTTCTGCTTACTGCATGACTCATCACTGTTTTCCGAGAAGACATTTTTAGTTTTTGTTTCAGGTGATCCTATTGAAAAGAATCGCACTTTGGAATTTATTTGCGCCTGGAATACTGACCTTGAGCTCTTATTTTCTAGTCTGTCCTGGAAATAACTTCTCACGATGCTTCTTCCCATCATGTCTCGAATTCGGTGCCTCTGCGCGAAGCCTCGGCAACAGGTGGCAAGAAGCAAGGGGTGTCCGGGGAGAGCGCTGCCCATTCCGACAAGATCCTGACCGGCTACCAGGTTAAGAAGCACGAGAAGGACTTCAAGTAAGACAGAGGAGGAGACATTTCAGTTTTTAATCACACGGAATTCCTCTTTCGCCTTAGCAATCATGTATTATTTATTTCCTTGCAATGCAGGTGGCTCCTCAAGTGTGAGGGAGAAACTCTCACTACAGATTACATCGCAGTCTGCTTCCTGTACTTCATTGGTGCAATTTCGCTGCACTGCAACCGATATTCGAGTCCAAGTACCGTATCGGTGTCTCAGTACGATATTTTCAATGGAAAAAATACATGGATTGCGAGCACATCTCTAAATTGGAAAATGGCATGTGTTTTCGAATTTTAAGCTTCTTATCAAAAAAATTCAATATAAATATTTGTCAATTTTTCTAGGATTTGGCTCATAAACAATGTTAGACAAGGAGTACGAGTTTACCATCTCTCATATTAAAAAAGTATTTCGCATTCAACAAACGAAATGCTTATCGTTATTCCACAACTCAACTGTTTAATTTGGCTTTCGACGTATTTGCTCATGTCGTCTAGATTTTAGAAGAGACGTTTAAATTCCAGATGAATTCATGTTGCTTCCATCTCTGACAGCTGTAGGATTTGAAATTTAATTGTGCTCTTAGTAGTTCAGGGGTAGACTGCCTCGGTCCAGGGTTTGCTTTATTTAGGAAGTCTTTTTTTCTTCTTAACAGAACTATAATAAAGTAGGCTTTTTACTTTTACAATTCTTTTTTTTTTTTATTTCACTGTTTTTGATAGATCTACTTGATCATCTTTAGATAGTCTTCTATTTCCGTACATTTCAAATCATATATATTGATGGTAAAAATAATTTTTGACGCAATTTTTATTGAGAAATTTCCTTATCTGATTTTTTGGAGGTATTGCGTAGCTGTTTTTGGAATTCAAGTTCGTCAAATGAGTAAAAATTGTTTTGACTCCAAATGTTTGTGCTCATAAATTTAGAAAATTCTTGTTGCCAGATTGTCATCCTCAACTTGACCAACATTTTACTTTCCATAATTCTTGATCATCATAATTTATTTCACCCAAATTGAAATTAATTTTTATCAGATTATCTGTCTTAAAAAAGCAAATAATTGATATATAAATTAATTTTCTTTAAGTTCATCTTAATTTTAGCATTGCTTGAATTTTATATTATAAGTTATTAAGTGCTATTTTTATTCATTCCATTTTCTGGTTATAAATAAATATATTAACTTTTATCATCTTACAAGCGCATGAATATGGGGAGAATTTTTCATAAATTTCATGAATACTCGAATTTTAATTTAAAAAGTTATGTAAGACATTACAAAATAGAAATAGCATTTTATTTATATTAGGAAATGGTGTGAATATGTATTTTATGTTACTTGTGCGTACACATTAGTTCTGTGAATGTAAGGATTTTTTTTATTATTATTTTTTATTTTTACATATACAACTCTAATTTTCTTTTTCTAATTTATTTTTGTTCTCACTCAATTTATTGATTAAAAATTCAAATCTTAAAACAATAACACAGAACTTTATTAAACACTGCCGCGACCCCAAATGAGAATCAGGGTCCGGTGTAAAAACAGTTTTGCTTGCAGATCGAAGCAGTTGATCAAGGACGCCATTCTCGGAAACGACTTCCTGCAGCACCTGGTGACGTCATCGCAGGCGAAGGAGATCGTGGACTGCATGTACTCGAAGGAGGCTCCAGCGGACTCCCTTGTCATCCAAGAAGGAGAACCCGGGAGACACCTCTATGTGTCCGCAAGTAATTCCGCTTCCTAGTATACTCTTTTCTAATTCTAATCTTCACAGATTTTACCCATAACCAGTTAAGACGCAAATCACATGTTTATGATTGGTCGGCTACGTCAACACTGATGTCTCTTGATATTGATGCTTATAAGAGGTTTCAAACTGAGTCTCGACTCAGAAACCGGATGCAGCTAAATGAAGAATATGTTTATTTTTCTATTAAAACTAGAGATGCATTAAACCGCATTTTGATTGCAAGAAACACATTTTCGGAATGAAATAAATTAAAGTTCTCAGTAAAGTAAAATTAAATTACACTTTTGAATGTATCTTCCGAAATCTTTCTTTCATAGAATATGTTTGTAAAATTTTATCACGAAAATGATTCTCCCCAGGACCATCCTTCTTTAATGAAATCTGCACAATTTTCTGCGATTTTACTCTTGTTGCTTTGCATTCATTTCTCATTTCTTTCATTCTTGGAAATCAATCTATTATTATACACGATTGCTTAGGTGATAAACGCTTCTCTTGTAATAAAAGATGATGAAATTACATATTTGATATTGAATTCAGCATATCAAAAATTGAAATCCATCTTAAATTTGGTGCTTGGATTAATGAAACGTAAAATTTCAATATTTATTCGATTTAGATTATTTTCATACAATTTGCATGCAAAATTTTGTTTCATTTTGCCTCTGTACTCTTGGTTTTTCATTCCAGTTCCCAATTCGATTGTGATAGAAGAAGAAAAATTATGTTATTGCAATCTAATGAAAATTAAGTGTATGCGCAACTCTTTATGATAACACAATTCATGTGCAGAAGTGGCTTTGGCCGATTCCATGACATTTCTTTTCGTAAGTATTTGAAGAAATGTATCCATGAAATTCAATGAATCTCTTATCATTCGGAGTATTGTTATGGTAAAGTACTGACATAAAATAATTATGCGACAGTTGATAGCACATGATGATGTAATCAATTGTCTATCATGCAGAAAACCTTCAGAATAACTTCTCGAACATGCAGAATACCTTCTCGAGCGTATTGTACTTTTGTCTCTTGAAGAATGCCTTCTCCGGTGCAATACCTTATCGAGTGTAGTGTTATTTTGTCTCTTACATGTAATAATCGTGATGATGGATACTAAGGATATATTTGAACGAGCCCGGGGTAATTGACCTTGGCAGTGCTGATATTACAAGAAACGAGCAGTGAAACTTAGTACCATCCATGAATCTGGAATTATGCAGCACCTAAAGTGTTTTCACTTGATATTTATGACTTATTTCTCATTTATAACTCTCGCTGAATCAGATTTTTAACTTAGACCATGTCAAACTGTGTCAGAATTTTAATTCTGTTGTAATGCGACATGAAAGTAGACTTTGAAAATAACCTGGTTTATTGATTACCGGGCTTATTATTTCTTAGAAAGTAATAGACAAACTGACATTCTTATGAAGCATACCACGCATACATAGCTTGGATTTTGACATCATTGGTTATTAATTCGGTTGATATTAAAGAACAAATATAGCATACAAATTAGTAATATAGATGTGATACTATTCCTTATAGATCCTTGTCAGCCATTAATGTTGTATACATTCCTTTCATATTCGAAATTCTCAAGACTAAATGTGTTGATAAATCTAGGCCACAATATACATATTTCACTTCAAACATAGGAATTCAATTTAATAATTTACATGAATAGAGTCTCAAAATATGCTTTTATTCGCATTACATATATATCATTAATAAATATATTGATCATTGACTGTTCGCTCTGCAACTTGGCAGAGCCCACTACTCTGACTCATCGCAAGCCAGAGGGGGACTCTGATCATCTCGTTTACGTATCGTCCGCTCTTCGTCTCGTGCCTTTTTCCTTGTATATGCCTGCCATTGGAATTAAAAAAATTTGTAATATATCCTATTGAGGTTTTCTACACATTTTAAAGTCTTTTATTTCAATCGAAGGAAAAAATTATCGGCTTGTAAAATTTCATTTTCACAACTGTTATATTTTTGAAAGTTTTCTTTATCACCTGATATTTAGAATTTTTCTTCAGATGCAACCGAGAGCTTTTAAAATGGCCATCGGTTCGCGCTTTTTCCGCGAAACGAGGGTTCATTAATGCTGTGAGAGTTTTTCAATAGCTAAGGTCGCGACGGAAAAGAGTATGATTAACGAAAAAACAAAGAATCTTCGCAGTATTTTTATCTTATACATTGGCCGCATGACATAATTTTTCTTTGATGACGTTTTGCTTATCCTCACTATTATTCATTCTAAGTGATGCATCAACGAAGTCAAAGTGGACGGAATTCCACAGGAATATCAACAAGCATGTTGATGAACGAGGATCTTTACTCTAAATCTTTTCTGTATCACTTGGAGTGACTCTTTGAATGTTCGTTAGCTAAAGCTGAAAGACCCTTCAAGATTCGTATTATGCTGCAGCTACGAATGTTTCTTCTGCTTCGTAATTTATTACAATTTTATATTTAATGTGCTGATTTGCTGTTTCGGATAAGAGGCTGGACAACAGCAGTTATTCCACGCTGGTGGAAGCCATCACTCTCGGACTTTCTCGCGGAAACTCTACTTGCCTTAAAAATTCACAGTTTTTGTAGCAAAAAAAAAAAAACAACTTCAATGCAAAAAGCTTTTTCCTGTCACAACATTTGATAATATCTTTTTACTTTTAGAGGATTAAAAAAGTAATTCTCGATATTCTGATTTTACTTGTAATTTGTTTCTGTGGTAAGACACTGAATTAATGCATTTGAATCTTTTATCCAGCATGCCTATCTGTTTAAATGATATATGTAGTTCTTTTTTATTTATAATTGATACTACGGTATAGCTAGTGCATCAAGACAATGTTTGTCAAATTGTCTTGTAAATGAAAACAAAACCACGAATGCAATTGCTTGCAATGTCTTTGCCAAACTAAGAGGACATCATCCGTCGTTGTATTGTGAATTTTAACTGACACAAAACTGCTTTAAATCGTTAGAGCTCATTAATTCGATGCCTGATGTGTTTTACTTATCCCTTTGAGCAAGCATCTATTGGAAGCAATTTAAAGAAAACCAATTCAGTTGAGAGCAATATGATTAAACACCACAAACAAAAGCCAAAAAACACCGACCTAAATTGTCATGTGATGCCATTTACAAACTTTTGCAAAAGAGTTATTCGCATCAGAGGTAAGGGAAGGAATCTTTCCCTTTAATTATAATAATTAAGAAAGTATAAATCGTCCTTGCCTATTTAAATTTACCGTAAAGTGGATCTCATCTTTTTCATTTTGCTTTTTCTTCTGTTCTATTGTCAACCTGTTAGATTTTTGAAATAATTTCGTTAAAGATTTCAAAATTTGAAAACTAATAATATCAAACAACAGGTAATTTCCATGATTGTAAAAATTTTTACAAACGGAAAAAATACAATTAAAAAATAATTTTTAATTTCTGGTAAAAATCATGAATGGATTTTTTCTTGTCACCGACGACACGCAGAGATTCGATGTTGAACTTTGCCTTTGTTTTCTGCCGCTTGAAGAATGCGATTTGAAGGCAGATAGCAAAATATTTGAAAACCCATCTCAATATGATGTAATGTAGAGGAAACGTTATCTGACGTCATGAATATTTTAAACAAATGAGATAGGTAGGTTATAACGGGCACTTTTGGAGCTTTATGCGAAGATGCTTGTAGCTCTCATTGAAGAAGGTATTTGGAGAGGATTTATGCAATCAATCGACTAACCTTATTTAAGTAAAGTCAGTTGAATTCGGTGATCATTAACAAAGACGTCTTGATATGTGAAGAAAAAAAATTCGGATTTATAAATTCGTGTTAGAAAGTAGTTCAAGGTGGATTTTGAGTTGTAACTTCCTTTTTTCTTTAAAATTAGAATCTGTTGACAGGCATAGAATTACAGGCATAGAATTTCACAGCATGCAAGAATTTTAATTTCCGGATTTATAAATAGTTCAAATATCCAAGAGAATGATAATACTCCTATTCCTAATTTTTCCCGTAGTTGATTCTTCAGATGTTCGTATAAAGGACAATCTTGGAGAATATGACCTATGGTTTCAGGTTCACCACACTGACAACGGTCTGTATGCCAGAGATAAAACCTAAATAGAATAAAATTGGTGGGAAAAGATGTTGTTCTTGCTCTGGTCAGCCAAACGTCTTCTAGTCGCGATTTTGTTAACAGCATATGATTTTTGCGAATAGATGTGAGATAAGTGAATGCTTCAGCATATTTGATATTTTTTCATTGATTAAGACTTTCTTTAAAGTAATATTTCTTGATGTGTTGTTTCAGATCTGCAGGAGAAATAGATCGAATAGCATAATGACTCGCAGCTGCTGCTTTCGCCAATCAGTTTGCAATTTCATTACCTGCAATCCCTGAATGTCCCGGAACCCAAACTAACTGTATTGAGTAACACTTTTGAGTAGATTGAATCTTTTGGAATCGAAGCAGTTGAATAATAGTTAGTGATATCCTGGAACAATCTGAAAGAGCAGAGATGCAAGAAAGTGAATCTGAAAATGACATATTTTTTGGGATCAGTGCAAATTTTAGAGACTGCAATAAGCAGTGCCATAGCGTCTGCTGAGAAGATGGAGTTTATAGAATTAGTTTTCCCTGTCATTGATAAACTAGTTGTAAAATTGACTATTGCAATGCCCACAGTTGATCCCCGCTTGGAAGCATCTGTAAAAATCATCGTATCTGTCTGCCATGATGACTCGCAAACTTGGTGAAATAGCTTACAAATTATATCTTTTGGCAATGATTTAGTCTGAAAAGGAAGACTCGAGGAGCAAATGGAGATTTTTTTGACATTTCTGGTCAGCCAGTTGGGACTTTTAATATGCACGGGGTATTTTCCTTGTTGTTCGAGCCACAATTTGACTTTGGCCAGAGGATGATTACGATTGACTCGATTGTATGTTAGCTTTTCCCAAGCTGAAGCACAGGAGGAATAATGATGACTTGCTTAAATTCCAAATGTAAAAGTTTAAGGACAGCATTTCATGTCTAGAGTGAAGAGAAATTTCTCCTGCTTCTTGTAGAACTATAGGTATGGGGGTCCACTTAGGAAGACCTGTAGCAATTCTTAGGGCAGTGTGATATACAGTTTCAAGGATTTTGTGGTCTGTTGTGCATGCTGAAGTAAATATATGACAGCCATAATCCAGACTGGAGACAATAAAAGATTTCACGATTTAAAGAAGATGAGCAGTACGAGCACCCCATACCCATACCCCATACTGGCTGGTGAAGAAACCTGCTATACCTTTTAAAGCGTTCAACTTTTTTGATATAGATTTTCTCTTTTCCAGAAAATGATGATGGAAAGATAAACTGTGTGAAAAAATGTAATACCAGAATTTGAATATTTTTACTCCAAGAAATAGGATGATTGTTGCTAAACAAGTTGAAATTAGGTTGTTGTCGTTTTGAAGAAAAGTTAATCATAGAACATTTTTGTGGGTCTATCAATAACTTCCATTCTTGACACCAATTTTGTAATATGCCAAGTGCAGATGTTATTTTCTGCTGAAGTTTTCCCAAGTTAACAGATTCATATAGTAGAAATATATCATCAGCATACATGTAGCATTTGATGTCAGGGGGAAGGATTTCGTAGAGGTCTGCCATAAACACTGAGAACAAGATAGGTGATAACACGCTCTCCTGTGGAACTCCCCTATATGAGGTGGCTGGTGAAGATAGCTTATTTCTCCACTTTACTTGAAAATGGCGTGCTGTAATGAACTGTTGAATCCCCAAAGCAGCGTTTCCTTTGATGTTTGCTTGAAGTAATTTATAAACTAGGCCGTCTGGGCAAACTGAATCATAGACCTGAGAAATATCCACTGCAACCACAATAACAAATTTCTTAGAGGATCTGCCAGAGATTATGTGATGATGAATGATGGATAAAATACTGTCACAATCTCGATGTGGCAGAAATCCGTGGTGATTGAGATGAAAGAAAGATATGGTTGATATATTGTCAATAAATCTCTTCAAATTCATTATTTCCATTAATTTACACATGACACTAGTCAGATATAAGACGGTAAGATGTCACAAGATTGGCCATCTTTCCCGGTTTTAAGATTGGAATAACAATGGAGTATTTCCATATTTCTGGTACAATACTTGTAGGCCACGATTTATTCATTAGGGAGAGGAGGTAGTCTAGGTTGATAGTAGTAATGCCTTTTAATACTTTTGCAGATATCTTATCTGGAACAACAGATGAGTTTTTGCATCTTGCCAAAGCTTGTTGCAGTTCAGATGCAGTAAAGGGTTTATTTTAAGAGAAATCCTCACTTGTACTTAAATCCAGTGGAATAACCTCTAAAACTGGTGAACAAGTGTAGAAGTCTGTAAACATATTAGCTTGATGAGTAGGATCTGTCACTGGAGAATTATTATGTAATAGGATCATATGTGAAGTTGGAGATACTGTAACTCTATTTTGGAGATTTTTTAATAAGTTTAAAATATTTTTTGATGTTCCAGCTGAAATTATTTCGTCCCAACATTTTCGAGAGAGAGTATTGAGTAGTCAATGTAGTTCTGCTGCAGTTCTTTTATATGCCATCCAAACGTACTTATCACATGTGCATTTAGCTTTACGCCAAAGACGTCTTTTTTGGCCAAGGAGATAACTACACCTAGAATACCACCATGGGGATAAGGTTTACATGGCATTTTCTGCCATCTTCGAAATTTGTGTTTATTTATGCAGAGATGATTGAATTGTTCAATGGAGTGAAGATTAGAAATTTCATGATCAATATTGATGGAAGCAAAGAATTCTGACCACATGATACGTGATCTGTTCGGTATATGGTGATCAATGTATCCAATAGCTATAGTAGTTTTAGATGGTAAATGATCACTTCCAAAACAATCTGGGTGAACTTCAATACAACTAAGGTGATAAATGTCTGGTGATACAAAGGTAAAATCAATGAGTGAAGGTTTATGATGTGGGCCGTAATGTGTTGGAATTTCAGAGTTCAGGAGGCAGAAATTCTCTTCCTGAATCCATTCAAGAAGGTCATTTGCCCTTGATGAAGTGGAACAGCTTCCTAATGATGTATGTCTAATATTGAAATCTCCTATGATGATATAAGGAGGCTGAATTCCTTAAATTATGCTATGAAGTCACTCTGAAGAAGATTTGCCAAGAGGAATGTACATATTAATAGTTGTTATTGTAGTCGTTGCCACTGTGATCTTGACTGCTAAGATTTCTCTGCCATCATCTGAGATTGATTGATTAACTGTGTGGGGAGATCCCGGACTGTACCATGTGGTTAACGGGTAAAGTCTTCCCCACACCTAGAGCCCCCTAGACCTCTAAGAGATGCTTGGGAGCACCTTCATCGCAGCAATATTTAATAAAAAAATAAGCATAAAAATAATAAAATAAAAAAACAAAAACAAAAGAGGGTAACACATTGGAGGCAGATTGCCCTAGTTTAAAAAAGGGGCTTCAAGTCCTAATTGTTTACATGCCAAAACATTGGAAGAGCATGAGGGGAAACAAAACGAAATTACAAGGCGAGGAGAAAAAGAAAGTCCATGTATTCATAAAACTCCAAGTGAGCTGCCGGTTGGAAGCTGAGGAACTGAGGCGAGTTCTTTTGGGTTGTCCCTGTAAGTTGTTGTTATCTTTGATGTTTCATGAATAGGACTGATGTTGCTACCATTCATTGCCCGAGTCCTCGGTTTGGTTACCCGCGTCATCAGCATCAGTAGAGAGAGTTAGTCTCAGGTCACGGCAGAGCTTCAGTCCTCTTCCAGTCATATAGAACATAAGCTTGGTGAGTAGTTATCTGCGATGGCAATCTCCGAGGCAAAACTTGAGAAAATCGAAGTTGTTTTGTTGTGCATGCTTCTTTAGATGATAGGGGCTGTAATCTCTAAAATATAGTGAAGTCGGTCACCTTGGGCTCCACAGATGCAATAGGAGGAAATTGCTCTCTGGATTTTGTAGAAGTACTGTGGGAATGGGCTGTGAAATCTGAGGAGTTGATTCAGGTAAGGATTACAATATGTATGTTGATTGGTGACTCTTGGGAGAAAGGTTTCGGTAACTCGACCAGTTGTAGCACTATCCCACAGTTGCTGCCAGTTGCTAATGGTGAATTGCTTCAGTTGCCCAGTGAGTGACGATCTCGGGAAAGGGATAATCAGTTCCTCGGTATCATCAATTATCGTGGCTTCCTTAGCTGCCTTGTCCTCGCTTTCATTACCAATATCACCTTGATGGGCTTTTATCCAGCTCAATTTAATTTGTGATGGTGAACTTGCTAACTTGTTTTGAATGAAGTGGATGATCGGGAACTCATGTAGTGGATCAAGAAGTGCATATAAGACTGATGCGCTGTCTGACCAGATGGTAGCCGGGGTGAAGGTCTGGTGATCTATGGTGGTGATGGCTTGGGAAATGGCAATTGCTTCCGCTTGAAAAACAGAGTTCCAGTGCCTTAATTTGAATTTCGCCTCGTAGATCATGTGGTTGTCGTGCTAGACTACAAATGCTGATCGTGTTTTCCCTTCAATTCGGGAGCCATCTGTATAGATGTTATAAGGTGTAGGTTTTGCCACTAATTCGCATCCGATTTTGGAGTACTGTTGAGAAGGTAAGTTGTAGAGGAGAATACCCTTCAGTCTTTTCGATGGATGTTCACAGTCTTTGTGCACAGGTCGTTCAAAGTCAGAAGCAACGAATGTGTGCCCTTCAGTTGTGATTGTTTCTCCTAGCTGCAGAACTTACGTTTTGAGGGCTATCTTGAGTGCAGGTGAGATGGAGAGGTGGTAATCCTGCCAAGATGTTGAGCGCAGTGGTGGACGTGGTTTTATAGCTTCTGGTGATAAGTAGGGTGAAATAACGTTGCAAAAGCTGTTCAATTGTCGCTGTTTTCTGGCTGTCATGGGAAGGGTCCACAGGGAGGAGCCATATGTTCCCATTTTTGCCATGACAGAGATAAATGATCTTGGTAATTTTGCCTTTAACGCCCCAGTCTCTTGTTATCTTGGATCGGAACAGGTAAACGATCGGGACCATTTTCTTCTTTAGTGTTCTGATGTGCTGTAGAAAGGACATTTTCTTATCAATTATGACTCCAAGGTACGTTAGTGCCTTGGTGTGTCTTAGACTAATGCCATCCAGAGTTATTCTTGAGTTGAATTTCAGAAACTTTGCTTTCCTATGAAGGATTAGAATTTGTGACTTGCTGATGATTTTGGATGTGAAATTTTGAGTTTCAGATTTGTGCAACTCATGGAAAGTAGCTGGAGAGAAGCGTTACTGTTTGCCTAGAGTGCTGCCCTTGTTTTGCCCTAAACAATGAGGATCGTGTTATCAACAAAAGCTATAACTTTGGTATGGTCCGGCCATGCTGACATCAGAATCCCATTGAAATAAACATTCCAAAGAATTGGCCCGCCTAATGAACCCTGTGGGCATCCCCTGGTGTGGGGATTGGTGACTCGTCCTCCGTCATAGATGGTGGTGAGCGTATGATTTTTCGAGAAAGCTAAAGGTGACAGAAGTGATGTTTTTTGGGCACCCTGTTTGTTGAAGTGCCTTGCGTAGCCCTGGCAACCAGAGTGAATCGTAAGCTTGCTGGATGTCAAGCGCGATCAATGCGACATATTGATCTCTCTGATGTGCTTCTTCAATGATGTTGCGGAGGCTTTGAAAAGCATGTTCAGTTGAGCTGTTACTTCTAAAACCAAAATGATTCCGGCTGAGGAAATCCGTTTTATATAGATAATGCTTAAGCCTTCCTATAACCAACCTTTCTTAAACCTTCCCCAGTGCTGACAGTAAGCAGATTGGCCGATAACACGTTGGGAGACTAGGGTTCTTGTTTTTTTTTAAAAATAAATAACTTGGCCCTGTTTAAATGGCCGAGGAAATGTGTTAAAGTAGAGACAGCGGTTATAATATTGTAGAAGGAAATCCGAGTCAGCTCGAAAAATCAGTTTTACAATTACATTATCTATCTCATCCATGCCAGGTGCTTTCGAATTCGCCAGATGCTTTACTTTGTGGCTTAGCTCATTATAAGCAAACGGTGGGTCCGAGGTGGCCGTGGATGTTGAAGATTGATTTCGTATGTTGTTATGATATGGATTATCGGTGGTAATATCATCAGCGTGGAATGTGGCTGTCAGCAGATCTTTACGTATACTTTCTGTGGTTTGCTTGGTGTTGGTGGAAGTGGATAAAGCCTGAAATTGCATTGGTTAGTAAACCTTACCAGTTGCAATCCGCTGTATAATTCTATACTCCCTGTTGCTCAAGAAGCAGAAACGAGACTAATTCCTAAGCATTGCCTCTAGAATTGACATTTTATAACTGGCCATGTGCTGCTTGTACATCTGGTGCATTTGGACCCTTATGGCCGGGGTTGGAGCACTTTTCATGAGTCTTCGCAATGCCTAAGTTTTTTGTTTTCGGGTTCGCAAATCTGGGGTTCGCCATCATCTGAGAGACAGATAGAAGAAAATTGCCTTGTTGGAATGCTTTTATTTACTGCTAGGAGAAGGCCGCCGCCTCGGCTATCTTCTTTATCCTGACAAAAGATTATTTTGTTAAATAAAGTTATCTTGTCAACTTTTTTTTAACCAAGTTTCTTGTATTGCAATAACGTCTGCAGAATTAAAATAATTAAGTTTCATGTATGGGCGCTTATTGAGAACACTTCGACCATTCCACGAAATTAATGAGAATATGAAAAAAGTTACAATTATTATAATTATAATTTAACTTCTAAGGACTGATGCGCCCAGTATAGAAGTTGCGTCCCATCTGTTAGAAAATTTTATTGCTTCCCTTTCTGAAGTTTGTATTTTCAATTATTTCTGACTGTTCCTCAGAAGAGTTACCAAAATTAAATACATTGTTCACTGGTAAAATTGGATTGAAATGAATGTCACTATTACTAGAGTTTGATGATTGTTTTTGGAATAGACTACTTTTCCGAGTTTTCCTTCTAGCAGGGGATGATGAGAGACTTCTAGATTCAAAACTTTTGCTCACAGTTTCTTCACGTTTTTGGAAAATAGTATTAAGGATGGCTTCTTGTTGGGTTTGAATAGCTAAGATTTCTTTGTCTACTGACTCTTCAAATTTTGTAAGTATTGAAGTGACTATATCATTTATTTTAGCATGAGTAATTTCTGATGGTTGATTAGACTTTACAATTGTAGCAAAATTGGTTTTAGAGCTTTTAAATCGTCTTCTTGCTGCAATAAAAGATAGATGGTTTATTGCCTTAAATTTTAAAATCCGAGTTTCTTCACGAGATGAACATGAAGGATCATCTGAAGCGTGAGGTCCTTTGCAGTTTACACACTATGAGACTTTAGTTGAACAAGGATCACTATTGTGATGTGCGCTACAGAATCTGCATAAAGCTGACTGTACTTTACATATTTTTGTTGCATGTGTAAATTTAAAACAAATTCCACATTGACGAACTTTATCCACAAAAATCTTTACATTTACAATAGATAAAAACACTTCAATTAGAGATGGGATTTTATGTCCGTTGACTCTTACCAAGATAGTTTCTGAAAGCTCTGAAGATCCCTTTTTATTAAAACGTCATATTTGAGATACAATAAGGCCGTTATTTTCTATTTCTAATGCTAGATTTTCTAGACTTTCGTCCACTGATATGAACGAGATAATAACTTTCGTAGTTCAATTTGTATTTGGGGAATCACAGGTATATTTAATACAGTTTCGATTTTACAAATTTCGGTTGCAGTTTTTTAATCATTTGTAGTGATAATTACTTTTCCGTTTCTGGTATGTCTGACTTCTTCAATCCCATTCTTGTTGGAAATAGCATTTTATAGTACATATTTTAACTGTGAAGGCTTCTTAGGAATAGAAGCATATCCAGCTGTAGGACACAAAGATATTGTGAAATTTGAAATTCCAGCTTCAGAAGCTGATTGTATAGCTAGGGGTGCATTATCATCATAGTCTAATAGAGAGTTCGATGCATGTTTTGGTATGAAATATTCACACTCAATAAATGGTATATCATCTTCTATGTCTGTCATTTTGAATATAACATTTTGTACGTACTTGAGGAAATAAACTAACAGAATTACTTGAGCTTGAAACTAATTAATCTTATTGGAATTCCTACAAACTTAAATAAATTGCTTGAGTTCTTCTCAAAGCTAATAAGGTTCGAAATACGTACCGGTAAGAATCTGCAACTTTTACTCCCAAACTTAAATCAACCCGTCTCGTCATTTAGGAAGTCAAACAAATGAGAATTGTGATAAAGGGATGGGCCGGAATCTCAAATTACTGCAATACATCAGCTAATTTAATAGGGAATCTCTAAGAGTCAGAAACACAATTTTATAATTTCTTACATCTACTTCTATATCAACATTTTTTTCATTTGCATTTTTATAGGTTTGATATGGTTGAATTTTGCTTTTTATGTTAATTTATTTTTCTACGAGACGTGTGCTTATTCTTTTACAAATTTTCATGATATTTATCGAAATCTGATTCTTCGATTTGGGATTTTCTTACCCAATTACTTCTAATAGCTTATGTACTTTTTTTTTATCAGTCTATGGTTACAACATTATGTATGCATCTCTAAATGTTAATATTACAGCTGACAATTTATATTTCATCTAAATAATTCTCTATGTATATTTTACCACTGAAAATGCATAGAAAATCCAAAATATTTTCCTATGTAAGTGCACTCATAAAATTCATATAGTTAATATAATCCAAAAACAAAATTAACATAAGCAACAAACTTAATATCTTTAGGTTTTTATCGATTCAACAAGTGTGAAGATTTCTCTTGTTTTATTTTTTTAATGCATTTATAATTGTCTATTTCTGATCACTACATGACAGAACACAAGCAATCGTGTTCAATTTTTGAATCACCGTCAACTGATGTGGTCGACATCTGAACTAAAACCCTCTTCTTTACGCCACACCATTGGAAAGATATTGTATCGCGTCCTATTTTAAGTGATTCCGTCACCGTTAATGAATACATTTGGGTTTGGTATAGAACTCACTAGCTCGTAATTATGACACCCACCCCCAACATACTACGCATTTGGCTTTCCTTCACACACAAAAATAGTATGCTCATATATTAATACTTTCAGAGATTTTTCGCTTGGAAGTCTGAGACTATACCTGTGAAAAGCAACTCACTGGAAATAATAGTAACTTTTTGTGTTAGTAATATAGAAAAATAAAAATTTCAGAGGGAGAACTGGAAGTTCGAAAAGGAGATGCTATTCTGGGGACTATGGGACCTGGTAAAGCTTTTGGAGAGCTCGCTATACTCTACAATTGCACTAGGACGGCCACCGTGAGAGGTACTGTTCACAATATTTCTTTCTAAAAACAAAATTATACAAATATTTCTCAATAATTTATTTTTAAATAATGTTGTCATAATTCCTTATGCTAAAAAATGCAAAGAATTTTTTACTTATGTGATCAATTCTTTACATGAATATCAAATTATGTGTATGCACACAAGTCCCTGGACTGAAATTGATCAAGAAACATTACTATTATTCACGCTGAAAGTTGAAAATTGAATCCATGAGCTACTAAGCTATAAAACTAATGTCATTTGATTTGTTGACTCGTTCAATCACTTACACGTGTCACATAACCCAGAAATAACTAAGTTTTGAACTCACTAACAGCACTAAATGTTAAGTTTCGTAATATTCAGTTAAACGTTTTCCATTTAATATCAACTGGAGTACGAAAAAGAAACCTTTCTAATGTTCTATATTTTTGTTTTTTAAGCATTCAAAATTATCTTAAATTTTAAAATTAATAATTCCATGTAAATGCTTTGGATTTGATAGTATATCCTATTTGAATTAATTAAGTACATCAAAAATTATTAAAGTCAATATAATAATAATTAAATAAATATCTATAATAAATTGTAATTTTAATTATCAGGGGTGGTTCCTTTAAGAATTCACTGCTTAATATCCAAATTAAGTCTTGACTCAAATAGAACTTTCGGATATTCTTAATAATATTTTATTTGCTTCAAAAACTAAATAAAAGAGTGTCTATTTTTTAAAATATGGCCGCATATTTTAAAAAACCGTTGATTTCTCACTATCAGGTGCTATAACTGCACGAAAAATCAGAATGATCCTTAATTGTGTGATTGATTTTTAAATAAAATCATATACTGAACTTTATTATAAAATTTACATATTGGAAAAAAATAATTGAACGATGTGAATACTTTCAAATAAACAGTTCTCTTGTTAAGTTCATTAGGAAAATGTTTCCTTTCAAACTCATGTTTCGAAATTATTCTTTGAAATCCTTATATTGTTTTTGATTGAATCGCCCACTTGCTTGCTACAAATTAAATTCACAAATATCAGGAGCATGTTATACTGCATAACATTCGTGTCCCTTGAACGATTCTTGACCTTCGCCAATTTTCATTGCCTCCGGTGGCATTACAATAATCAGCAATTTTGTACTTCATTTTTTGATGGTAAACGATGACTTACGGGTAACCCTTGATTTGTTGGCGATCTTTTTGCAACCCACCAGAATGTGAATAACAAAATGGCAACCATAAAATTTATTTAAAGCATTAAAAATATCAAGTTTACTATAAATTAAATTTTATCGCCAATTTTCTGCTAAACAAAGGTGTACCTTATTCTACTCCCAAATCTTCTTTGATCAAGCTTTAATTTACTTGATTGTCTTAATTTATTCCACTTTGAGGATTTCAAACTTAGCAAATTCAGAGCATATATTCGAAAGTAGAAATGATAGGGTTTTCATTTGGTTCTTAAATTTGACATAATTTAAGTGAAATTTATGAACCAAATGAACGATTTTGAAAGTGCTTCAGTTAGTTTATAGATTAACTAGGTATTTCGTGAAATAACTAAATTAGTCATTTAAAGTATCCAATTGAAGAAATATTTCATACTTTACCTAGTGCAATGATTAATATATTACTAATAATTATTGTATGAAATAATTATTGATAGACCATGTGTGTGTGTGAAAGGGAACACAAGCAATTTCTAAGTAATTTTGTCATTATTTCATTATTCTTCTGCACTATAAATATCGTAACGGAAAAGAAAAATATTGCAATTACTGTCGTAAGCATTTGCCTCGTGTATTTTCAGAACTACTAAAAAATATTATATTTACACATTTTAACTAAATAATAAATATTTTTTGACAAAACTTATTTAAACGCCCAAGTTTATTTCTGACAGAACTACTAACAATCACTTCCACAATCAATTTCAACAAAAATCTTTTATACAATATTTGATCAGAAATCGCTAATATCTCGCGGAAAATACATTTCATTTTTTCGCGGATAAATAATAGATAAATAATACGGAAAAAAGCGGATGACGAATATTCATGTTGCTAACATATCCACACCGCTTGAATCTTTCCCCTCAAAGAAACGAAATTAAGTATACACAAAGCGGTCCCAAGACAAACTAGAAACGCATTTTCAAAGATCTCTAGAAAATCTGATTTACGCTTTTTTCTAAAAGGATTATATCGTTATGTAACGTTCTTTCGTTATATTATTATCGTTATGTAACGAAAGAACCGTTAATGTAATCGTTATTTTGTACAATACCTAATTAAATTCTAGAATTCAATAATTTTACAAACTTCATCCGATTTGTCTAGTTATTTCATGAAATATAATTATTCTATGAAATAATGTACATTAATGGTAACATCGATGAGAAAAAAAGGTATGTTACGGTATGTTTACAGGGGTTCGATCTGTTGTCAAATTAGCTCTTGTGTATAAAAGTGATCATAAATAATTTTTACATTGGCCGTTAAAATCAAATTGCAGCCAATTATTATTTCATGATTCATTAGCCAATTGTAGCCAATTATTATTTCATTCAATTATTATTCATCTGAATAGGAGAATATAATCAATGCATTTGTTTTTGGCAGCGGCGACCGATGCTCTCCTCTGGGTTCTGGACCGCAGAGATTTCCAAACCATTATGATGGTGAGTGGACTCCAAAGACGGCAGGATAATATCAATTTCCTCAAAAGGTATTTCTGAGTAGCATTGCTTTTCGGACTATTTAAGAGTATTTCTCCCTAGGAGACATATATATTTATCTCGCTCTCACCTTGCGCCAACTCATACTCACTCCCGGTCTGCTAGTTGGAGTGAGTAGATAAAAATATTTCCCAATTTCTTTTGGATGGCAAGAACTTATTAGAGATAAATTATCTTTTAGTCACAATGAGAGAACCTATATCGAAATTCAACTTTTTCTCGATAACATAAATGATTGTAATTCATAAATGATTCCTAAGCTTAACTATTTTTAAAGTGTAAATGATTATTTGAAATCTTAAAATGACAAAAAAACAGTACCTGAAATGTGCTTAAATTATTTTTAAAATATTTCTTTTTAGTTAGAGAAGTTAAATACGTATAAAATGAAATTTTATCACGGAAAACTGTTAGTGAAATATGCGATATCTTTTTCGGAAAAGTGAATTGTAAATTAAAATGCATTAAAATGCCAAATCATTTATTCTCATAAATATTTTTTTTTCAGTTACTATACTATTTATTAATATTAGCTCCATTTCTATCAATTACTTTATAAGAAAAATTCCTTATCATTTTTAAATGCACAACTAAGATAATGGGCAATGAATTTGATAAAGGTAACTGCACTGATCGTAATTATGGCTTCCCGATCAAGTAAGGCATCAGGATACCAAGATCCGATTACTTTTATTTACTTGATCAGCGTACTTCTGTTTATATCCGGTATTTATCAATGCATTCGGGTATTTATCTGGAACAACTGTATAAAATTCCTCGCATAGTCAAACAATCAGTATTTGGTTAAGAAAACAGTAAATAAAATTGCAAGATGGATGCACGGTAAGGCTAAAATATTTATAATGCTACAAAAACAATTTTGGATATTTGTAAAATAATTTAAATAATAGAATATCATAACAAAGATAGAATATCATAGCAAAACCAATAAGAGACAAATAAGCATAATTTCCGCTGGAAAAAGTATCATAATATCTTTTGAAAAACAACACACAGGTTTTAGAATAAAAATCATATATGCTCTTTAGAAAATAAATTGTGAATAAACAGAATACAAAATCGAACTCGCAAACGACTGATTGAACACATAACAAAATTCATTTCAAATAATCTATCGAATATTTGTGCAGATCACAAGCTTAATTTTCATTGATTAAGTACTATTATATATCCTTACTCAGAAACTTTGAAAATGCCATTCTAAAACAGAATAAAGATGAAAAAAATATACGATGAGACCAGATGTGGGAAGGGGTCAATTTAGCGACAATGCTCATGACCACGCATTCCTCAGCACAGGAAGTAGTCTTTTTTTCAAACTGGAGCAGAAAGATCATAAACTCTCTCTCTCTCTCTCTCTCTCTCTCTAATGATCTTTCCTGACAGACATGTGAAAATACAGTTAAGCAAGTTTGAGAATAGCCTTTTCATCGCTTTTATTGAAAACTCAGGTTGATCAAAGTAATGTTATTCACCTGCTCCAGATGTGACGTCAGAACGTGCATTAATAGAAAGAATTGAATAATCATAGCAAGCTTTCAGTGACGAGGAGAAGGATTTAACAGACTTCCCTTGTATAAGTGCAGCAAAGCCGTGACCACAAGGTCTGCGAGCGCCGCTCTTTCACCGTATCTCAGAGGACTTAATTGAGAGTTGAAAAGGTTTCAAGAGGAATTTACAAAGTAATGAGCAGGCAGAGGTGTATTTACAAAGGAAATTACAAAAGAAAAAAATAGTCGAAAAACTTAACAAAGTGAATGTACAAAAGGTGAAATGTTTCACGAAAATTTAAAAATAAAGTCCATAGAAAATCTTAATAAAAAAGGTTCTGAATAACAACTTGAGTAGTTCATTTAAGTATATTGTGTAAAGAAAATAGTCTTTATGGAGTACACAAGAAGTTCAAATCCGAGTCGGAGAGTTTCAGAGTTGGAGACGAAGCAGGAAAAGACCGGCATCCAAGTCTGAGGTTAGGACAATTCTCAGAAATTTGGATGTTGATGTGCCGGGGGAGGGATGAAATCTCGTACAGATCCAGGCTCCTACTATTGAGGAAGCTAAAAATGCTAATGATTTTCTGCATTAAGTGAGACGAACTGATGATAAGGGTGTGGAATGTGTGTGACAGTAATGACCGTTGCTGACGGTTTCCTGATATGCCATTTTGAAGTCAATGTATAGTCGAAGATGTAATGGTCCAAATCCCCAAAGCTGTTGCAGATGCAGTTGTTAGAAGATAATCTCCAGAATCTCTTAAAGTATTGCGGAGTGGCCCGTAAGGTATTGTGTAGTAAGTGTGTTGTTGACAATTCCATCGGTTGAAACCTTTGAATAAATGTCAAAAGTTCTTCTACCGTCAGTGATGTATGATGATGCTTATGCTATTTCTGTCCATTGTTCAAGAGCAAGTTTGCAAAGTGTTTGGGTGAGGTGGACATTTAATGTTGATGGAATACTTCGTTTACGAGATGACAGCTTTGGCAAGGTTGTCGGCTATGTCATTTCCAAGGTTATTATTGTGTGCTTTAATTCACAGAGGCTGAGGTGTTAGAGAGGCTGGTTTGAATCCGTTGGATAGCAGGACTTCGATGCTCGTAATTACCCTTATTGATGATTCGCTGACGGTAAAAATAGTAAAGTTGTTGAATTGATTATTAAGTGCGTGGACTGAAGGATCGCGAGTGATTCTGCTTGGAATACGCTGTTGTTGGGGCGGAGTCTTAGAGACCATCCCTTCTTCACCCTTGAAGCAGATTATTGCACTGCCAACGCTTCCCTTTAGTTTGGACCCATCTGTAAAGTACTTAATTTCGTCATTATTTGCTGGAGTAGTTAGTTTGTTGGAAATGAAGTATATGTGTGACAGCTCAGTCTCATCCTACAATCATGTGTAAAGTTGCTATTTGTTCTATAAACCATTTCCAAACGTATTGTGGAAACAAATCAGAAGTCCAAGATTCATTTTCGGGTCAGCAATCTGTAACATTGAAGCATCGACAACTCCATGTACTGTAGTACTAAGCTAGAAAGATATAGAAGGTTTTATACTTGCAGTGCATTTAAGTGCTTATTGAAAAATTCTTTTTTTGTTGACAGAAGCCCAGCTAAGTGAACGACAGAACTCCAATAAACTGTCACAGCAGGGTTAATGATTGGCATGACTATAGCTCATGAAATTCAAACTGCGGTGCCGGTACATTAGCAGACCAGCATTGTATTGATGACATTTGACAATTTTATGTAGAACTTTTCTAAAATTTTCTTTCGTGGATAATTTTCCATCAAGAAAGTACCTATTCGTACAGATCGAGAATTTGAAAGACTTTTCCATGTGTGCTGTGCGCTCCCTTCTAGTCTCCTGCAGAGCATATACGGAACAACTGAAAAGCCAGATGTCCCCGTGTCACAAGAACACAAATGAATCTATCTCCCTCACACTGTGCGCAGAAGATGTGCCTAATTGTTGAAGTTGTATTTCTTTAACTGTATTTGTTTGATAATCTTACTTTTTGGGTGAAGTGAATTTCTCATCTATATTGTAGTTAAGTTTAATTTCAAAGCGTTATTTTCAATGTTAAGTATATTTCTACTTTTTTATTAATTTTAAATAAAGACTTTCCTTCAACTCTTTGATTTTAACTTTTATTGATTAAAAATATCGTACATTACCTTTAACATGTTAAAATACCTACAGAAAGAGATGCTTTGTTTCTCATTACAATAAGTGCTATGTTTTAAATCCCTCTAACAATCTCAATTTGATTTACCTTTTGGACTTTAAATTAGGTTTTGTTATGTGGAATAAGGTTTGTATAGTAGTATTTTAATACTGGAAATGTTATTAGAATCATGTAAGAATTCAAAGGGAAGCATATGCTACTTTAGTACCTTTTTTGTATTAGTTGAAATTTTTGCTTCTTGTTATAAATTCCAATGGGCAAATTTAAAGAAAGTACTTGTCTCCAATTAAACAGTTGAACCGTTAGATGTTTGGCCACATATTCTGCATTTCGAAATCAGACTTTCACTTCAGATGTGAATGTTTCTTATGTAGTTTGGAATTTGTTTCAAAGTGTATATCTTGGTAAAATTACCTCTCTTTAGCCAAAGTGAACAGCAAACAAACAGTTAATTGGTTTCTTCTGACCCAGTGATATGTCTGCCGCAGAAAAGTTTTTGATTATTTCATAGATTTTGCCAATTTATTTCTCAGACTCTACAAAGAAGTAAAATTTTACCGTTTTCACATTTTATTTCATTACTTTGTTAAAATTTACATTTTTGACATTATTCATACAAGAGGTTCTTAACTTTTACTTAAGTCAAAACTTCCTCTTTTGTAGAAATTATAGTTATTTTTTTATATTTAAAAAAAGAAATAATAAATTTGTATAAGTAATACCTTTCAAACGTAGGCTTAAGTATCTGAATCGGGTTATAATGTAATTAATGAAAATGTGTAAATATTTTTCAGATGTATTTTCTTATAATGTCAAACTGTATTAAAGAATGCAATTGCTTAACCGTTGCATTTTGAAATGAATTATTTGCCTGAAAGCAATTCGAATGTATCATGGAAAAGTGGTTAAACACTCTTCATTTGGCTTCCATTTATTTTACATTATTAAGGCAATAAATCACTCAAATTTTTATCATTTATTACCCATGAACCACATAATTTTTATCAATTTCAGAATGTTTAAACGAGTAAATTCACATTTCTTCATAACCAAAATAGCAAACTAAATTTTAATATTTTAAATTTCTCATTTAAGGATTTTTTTTTTAAGAGTGATTTTTAGAGCAGTTCTTCCCAGAATTTCGACTAATGATAAGTGATCTTTTTAAAGTATTAAAAAATGCTTTTAAGGTGCTGTGGAGGAAAACTAAGATCCGTCCTCTCAATGTACATTTTGAGAGGGAGACTTTCGCCAAACAATGACAAGGCGAAAAACTCCTAACGGATAGCATTACAGGCTAATAGATAATATTTTAGGTAATAGAAGCAAGTTTTTTCTAGTTGGAATAAAAATTGAAGATTTATCTGAACGCATTCTTTCGTGTTTATTTGAAAATATTCCTGAAATATAGTTGTATAAAGTTTTATACTAAAACAACTTGAGTTCGTGTTCTGAACAAAGTAAATAAGGAAGAAAATGTGCCATGTTTAACGCAATGAAAATTCACTGCGTCAACTGAAAATGCACTAAATATGTATGTTTATATTAAACACTGTTATCTATTATTCGTAACACTAAAATTTGTTGATGAATTATTTTACTGCACTTTAAAATGTCTGATCCAATATTCTCCTACAATAAAAATGAATGTAAAGCCAAAATAAAAAAGAAACAATACTTTATTGTTATTTTATAGTGTTTCCTCTTATTTGGAATAAAATAGCTAGAATATTTGCATTTAAACTTTGAATATTATTTTACTGAACTTAATGGGTTTGAAGTTCATGCCTTGAAATTTCAGTGAAGTCCACACGATAAAGCAGTCATCCAAAAAGACCGAAGTTCCGAACATCATAACTAGTCTAGAACACATCTGAAAACAAAATTTAAAAACACATAATTCAAAAATATCGTTCCTTATAGCACAATTCACAACAAAGTATTTATACAAAAATATTCCTACCCGATGTTTTGAACGCTGCTCTATGTTTCAGTTGCTTCCTCACAAACCTTATCCAAACTGATTTCATAAATTTAGAAAATCAGTCTCCAAAAATAAATGAATTCATTATGTTACTTGATGCCAATTTATTAAGCAATTTTATCTGAAAAAATCAGCCGATCAGACAGAAGGTCAATTTTTGCAATTCTACTTCCGAAGGACTCTGCTGCGACTACCTCAATAGTACCTTACATCATCCACCAGGTAGAGGGCATTCTGGGAAGCCAGTGGGGGCCAAGATTCATGTGCCGCGAAGGAGGAGACTCGGACTCACGCGACAACTGAAGGCTGAAGTGCAAAATCCATTTCCTGTTGTTTAGTGGTACGGAACCCACAACTAGAGCGCTGCTGTCCTATCACTAAGCCCTGGTAAGCCTCGGCACTTTTAATGTTATAAGAATCGTAGACACGGTAATCTCTTCAACTGACAATGAATTATAAATATGTAAACATCTAGTGATGCGCCTACACGATCATTAGTAAGCGCCCATGAATCTTGGGATTAATTTCCTGTTACTTGTCGAACTGGTGCGGTACACGTTTCGGAAAACCATGAACTATTTTTTCTAAACTTCACTATAACAGTTGCAATAAATACAAATGTGTAACATCATTATTTATGCAGCCTTGACTAGTATTTCATGGGAATATCTATAAACTTATGTTATTCTGCTTTTCTCCACCTATATTTACTTTGTTTCCATCTTTCATCGAATACACATTAAACGTCTTATGTAATGATTGTATATAAAACAATCTCATTCAATAAATGGTCATTGTTAAATTGTGACACAAAACTTAATGGGTTGGATTTGTCCGTGCTTTTAAACTTTGTGCTTCAAAAACGGGCTGAGAGCAGACTTTTTCTTGGAGTCTGTAAGATGAGGTTCAGCTGTTAACTCTAAGTCACAGCCTCTCGTTACCTGAGTATATAGTTAAAATAAATATGAAATACTGAATAAATTTTTTCTATAATTGTATAGTTATTTATCTAACGTAACAAAAAAAACTGAAAAGTAAAGCAATAATAAAAAAAAAGTTAAAAATTTCAATCGCCCTTGCAGATTTAAACCAATCAAAAGGTAGTTATTTTGTCTTTATTTTTTTTTTTCTTTTTTTCTTTTTCTTTTCTTTTTTTTTTTTCTTTTCTTTTTATTTTTTTTTTTTTTTTTGTTAACGCATTTAATTTTGGAAGCAATATTGCTAAAGATTTGATGAATTAATAACTTAAAAAAACAGAAAATTTTTACAATTTTAAAAATTTTGCAAACGGAAAAAATTATAACTAAAAAATGCCTCTTTATTACTAATAAAAATCATTAATGGATTGTTTCTCATCGCCGACAACACGCTGACATTCGATGATGAACTTCGCCTTGTTTGCTGTCACTAAAAGAATATGATTTGAAAGGGGATAGCAAATTCGTCGATTTTAGTCGGATGAATGACCCCGTCCATCACCCTCGATAGCTAAGAAAGCCAGAACAATTTCTTGTGAAATCAACTGCGTTCGTTTAAGAATAAAATATTCCGAAGGAACGGATTTCATGTTGTTTAAAAGTCCTTAGCAATCAATTTTATACTTTTAAATTGATTCTGATATTATTTCCACGATCAATATTAAAAAATTAATAGCACAGCTATTTGAAAAAACTTATTCAAGTATAACAACTTGTAACAATTGTAAGTATAACTTAGAATTGTGAATAACAATTTTTTTTATTCATATTAAGATCAAGTCTATGAAATTTTATTCAATATTGGAATTTATATTTTCGTTGGTGTACTTTTAAAGGAAATATATATCTGCGTTGATTATTAATGTACCAAATCAACATAAAATTATTTTTATGCAATATATATTTATATATAACAATTCCTGTGCATTTTTTAATCCGGGTGCTGCTATGTTTTATTCTAGAATAATTATTAGCAACATAATCTATTATGAATAAAAAATATTTCTTTAAAATCTTTTAAATGCAAACATATGATTAATTTATTAGCAAAATATATTCTATATGTAGAATAGATGTACAGCATTTAATGGATGATGACTACTTTGTATAATTGAAGTGGAAAAGACAAACAACAAAGTAGAAAATAATTTATTATAATGTATAAATGTATTAGAGGTATAATTTCTGATACAAATTACTTTAAAATATAATTTTTTTTCAGAATTATAGGAAAAGAATTTGAATTTTTCTTTTTTTTAAAATTGAGTATTAATCACTGTAGAGTCATCATTTATTTCAATAATTTTTAAGAAATATATTTATATATGATTTGGCTATGAAGAATTTTACTTCAAGAGCATGCCCATTTTCCCATTTTTCAAAACGTAGATAAATTTCAGATTCATTCAGAATCCTAATTACTAAAAATGTGTATATGCTCTATTATTAGAACAAGTGGCATAAGTAATATAATCTTTTAAATCGAAATCTGTTCCTTAACAAAACACAAAACATCTCTCTGCATTTTATTTGCAATATTTTCTAACAAACAAGATGAAATGTTATCAATTATAAATCATAAAAATCTGTTTCATAATCCTCATAATTTTGATTTATTTTAATTTGCACAATATTTTGTCTCAATATATTGATTGTATGCCTAGGCGTGTTGCTTCGTGCATCGACTAGCTCTGTGTTGGCACATCATGTCGAAATGCGTCTCTCTCTCTCTCTCTCTCTCTCTCTCTCTGCTTACAGAGTTCAGTCACTTTCAGCTTCCCGGTGTTGCGTTTTATCGCTGCAGCTCTCTCCCTCCAGATTCATCTCTCAAGTGCTTAGGACATATCACAGGTTATTATTACACTTGGAGGGCATTGTGACCGTGGTCTAGTTAACATGCTCCACCCGCCTTATGTAAATACTACGGATTTCTGGCTAGGTTGAGATTCAAACTCACTACCTTCCGATGATGAATACGATGCACTAGGTCATTGCTGCCGAGTGTGTCGCAATTTTTTGAGAAAGAGTCTTTAGAGTGGCTGGAAAACATTTGAAAAAGGAAATAAATCTCTCTGGGTAGAATTGCATACCTCTCCAGAAAGTACCATCAAGTGAATCAATTGAAAATTGGTTCCCTTTAATTGTAAGGTATAACAAGTTTTTTTTACATTGGATCTTAATTGAACACCAGATTATTTTTGAAATGCAATGTCATACCTTACTGACCAATATAAAACCTACTTCATAGAAAATTTATGTCATAATTATGTATTGATGAGCTTGTGAAACATTAAAACCTCCCACTGTTGAACCATAACTCGAACTGAACTTGAGTACTTCTATTCTGATGAGTATGGTCCTTTAACTTAACTCCGTATCAGCTAGAAGCAGAGTAGATATCGTAGAAATAGTTCTCCTTCTCGTTATTTTGAACTAACGAAGATAAGCAATATAAGTGCTATTATTAAAATAAAATGAGATGATACAATATTTTTAGCATTTTCGTTGGTAACTCTTATCGAAACTTTTAAAGCAGATTTATGCTTTTATAGTTTTTTATTGGTTTTATTTCGAACAATAAAAGAAAATGAAGAAAATTATCTGTGAAAAATTTCAGTGAATGGTGAAATTCAGAATAGTGTTAAACAATTCAGCACATACTTTAATCTGGAAATGTTAGCTTCTTTACTGCATTCTCTGCACTACAGCATCTTGTGTAATCATGATTTATTGTTTTATTCAGTTATTGAGAATTCAATAACATTTCAAATAAAATTGCTTGAAATGAACTAAAGAATCATATAATTTATCTTTTTCTTCTTCTTTTTTTTGTTTAGCGTACCTCTTCTAAAAAACCTGAGTAATGAAGTGCTTTCCAAAATGGCGGATGTCATGGAAGTGGTAAGTTTTTGAAACAGTTATTTCAATCCAAAACTATTCACATGTTTCATAGTCTTACACAATGAAGCATTAATTATTATTCATATATACAGTTATTTGCATAAAACAGACTCTCCTCTATTTGTTCGCACATGGTTCTATAATTTTAATTTGCTTAATAATTATTTATCTTTGTGAATTTATTATAATTTATTATGCTAATAATTGATTAAGCTGAACCATGTTTTAACGCATTGGTTATTTTAAAATGCAATTTTTTTATTTATAAAAACAAAATTAATTAATTCATTTTAATCAATTTTAGAGTAATTTTTATTTTTTATAAACAGAATAAAACATAAATTATTTTGAAATTAAGATACGTGCGGTAGTTTCTTAATAGTTTGATATATATCGCCAATGATAATCGCCGAATCATTACACGTCCGTTTCGAGTTGTTTTTGCGGCTTTTTTGAGTCATGGTCTTTTTTTCCGTGAACTTTCGAGTCTTTAACGTTTTATATTTTATTCGGAAATATTTCCTGTTCTAAAATGTGTTGAATGTTTTCAATTTATCGAGGAGCGAAGAGAAATTATACTTTACTTCCAAAAAAAGAGCTGTTCCGCCTCGTATTAGAGCTTGTTCAAATGAACACGAAATGGAATTCTATACCAAGAGAAATAGATGGCGCTAAAATGTGAGAAGAATTAATGGCTTAGAAAAAGAAGTGGATCTGATAATGCTTCAGTAAGTCGAGAATTTTATTTGCAGTAACGTTACAACTTATTTGCCATTGGGCTAAGGAGCTCGCTTCATTTAATTGACACGAAGAACAACTAAATATTAAAGAAAAAGCTACAGGAATAGTTGTATACGTGAAATATTTTCTTTCGAAAACCTCCGACATCCTAAAGTACAAAATCGATGAAAGCGTTCGAAGAAAAACAACGCCGGACGGAATCTCGGCGGCCTTAAAACCAGTGAATACTTTCTAGTATTCAATAGGGAAGCACACAAATCCGTTGATTGCAAAGATTACGTATTATCCCTAATATATTCGGACTGTTGGCGGAAAGTGAAGACCTGGAAACATCTGGATATCATCGTAGGTGCCACTTGGTGGATCCTATTTGACGTCATCGGGGACGAAGTTATCCGATTACTTTTTAGAGGGAAAATAAATGTGAGTTACGATTTATTTTGTGAAATATACACAGTAATTTCCTTGATGAATTAGTATTAATCGCTTTCATACTGAAAAAAAAAAAAGAAATTAGAATTGCACATGAATATAGACTTATGGTAAAATAAACATTTCTATTTATGCATTCCATTTTCGTGGATCTCAAAAAGTCTGCTGGAACGTATAGAAAACACGTAAAAAACGTTTTCCGTCTTCAGTTGTTTTCTCGAAGTAAAAGTATCTTATCATACAAAAGTACAAAAGCAAAATATTGAGAGTGACGATCAGGGAAACGAAAGATAAAAGCACTACCGTCTACTTTCTTATCCAACCAAGTTTACGTGACGGAAAATTTTAAGATAGAAAAATTCATCTAAGATTATTTCAAAAAGAAATAGCTGAAATACAGCTTCTCCGACCAAATTTTTATGACTAGGCGGCAACTCTGAATAAACTTAGTGAGTGTCGAAAGTTTTTTGTTATATTATGTGAACTCAATCAGAATGCCTTCTCTTGATGCTCTTCATTCACTTCAGTATTTTGAACTGTTTGGCCAGATGCTCGAGGCATCTGCTTAAGTATAGAGTGACAAAATTGTACTGCTCTTGATTCGTTTAATTCATGTCCACTTTTTATAATAATTTCATTTGCTTAAGAGATCTTAACGTTAATAAAACAAATGGGTATTTCAAACAAGTCAATAAATTGACTTGTTTGAAATAATATGCTAAACTAACGACAGTAAATAAATTCTTTATTTGAGGCTAGATTAAAGAAATTCAGATTGCCAAAAAGCTGACTATCCGCAAAAAATAAAAATTAAAAATTAAAAAAAAAATTATATCAGGTACTATAAAACGATTCTTGATGCTTGACCATGATAGTGATTTACTCTGAAAAACCAAAAAAATAAATGTGAATACAAATGAAATTCGCAAAATTATCAATAAACTAGCTAACCGAAATCCAAGAAACTCAATGAGAAAAACACATCAAGAAATAGGGGTTAATAGGTAATCAGTTAGACAAATTGCAAAAGAAGAACTTGGACTTAAGCCATATAAACTTCGAAAAAGACAGAAACTAACTGAGAAAAATAAGTGTACACGGATGCAAAGATGTCGAGCTTTCCTTTGAAAGTCCACAAAAGGCCCATGGAAGCATTTCATCTTCATGGACGAAAAACTTTTCACAATTGAACAATCCTATAATCGACAAAATGACCGTTGCTAGTCATCTAAACGTCCTGGAACTTCCCCAAGAGTTGGCAAAAATAGTGATTTGGAGAGGTATTTGTGGAAAAACTCCTTTGGTTTTCATAGATCAAGATATCAATATGAACAAGAATATGTACTGCAGTGAGATTTTACAGTCGGTTCCACTTCTTTGGGTTCAAAAACATTTTCAAAATAGCATCTGGGCTCTTCAACAAGATTCTTCTCATAGAGCAAAATCAACACAAGATTGGTGTCAAGAAAATCTTCCAGATTTCCTAGTTGTGGGAATGAGGCCCCGCCTGTTCACCTGACTTAAGCCCAAGAGTATGCTCTAGACTGTTCTTAAGGTGGAATGGTCTCAATTAACGCCTTATGAACTGCGGCCCATTGCAGAAACTTTTATACGACGTTTAAGGCTCTGTATCGATCCCCAAAGTGGGAATTTTGAAAATACTTAAATAGGTTGTATCTAAGTAACAAACGACTTAAGAGTAAGAGTTAGTTTTTTGAAAATAAATTCTATGTTTTTAATTTATTACATTATTTTTTGGTCAACAGGATAAAGTTGTCACCCTGTATTATTATTATTCCGCATATCATTTCGTAAAGTCGATGAATTTTCCTTTCTTAAATTTTTGTTAACGCCATTGCTACTAATAGAATTCATTTTAAGTTAGACTTATTCTTGTATTAAATGTAAGAAGTGCTTGTCAATCTAGCTAAAGTTGTTCAAATTATAGAATAATAAAATTCATTAAAAATAAAATTTTGATGTACTGTTTGTATGATTCTATTATATTCCATAATTTTAAATATAAATCTATGTAGAATTGAAAAAGCTAGAATTTTAATTTGTTGCCTGCCCCATTTTGAAATTATTGATTGCATTTCCCCTCCTAAGTCAATGCCTGAAGAGAGCTGCTTATCAACAAAATGAAATCCTTCGAGTCGAACTAAATCAGTTGGACGACCGCAGAGCTCTCCTCTCAATGAAATGAGGATGATCTCCTGCGTTTATTCTTTTTAAAAAGTTGTATCCATCTTATTTTAAATACATTCAGAAGCTCCATTTCGGTTTATTGTGTCAAAAGCATTATCTTTCCGAATAGGACCATAAGAAAGAAAATTTGAAAGTTATTAATATCTAAGTAAAACTAAAATCCTTATTTATGTGCGTATTTTGTATTTCTTAAAAAAAATAGCTATACTTAGAAGAAATAATTTATTTAAGCGAAAGAGAAATTGAACAAATGAGGACTTAGCTGATGGCAATGGTGTAAATTATTTGCAAATTAAATTTTTGCTCTCGCAAAGAACTAATTTTGTTAGTGGAATATCTTGTCATCACGTCTATGGTGACATGGTTTGTTATAGCGTCGTTCTTGTTATAATAAGGTAGTGAGTTTGATTCCTGACCCCACTAGAGATTTGTGAAACTCACAGCCAATGCATACAAAATATGTCGTGCTCCTGACATCCTCAATGGGAGATGATACATCTGCGTGTTGCAAGTCACGTTTTGGAAGCCTTCTCCTTGATTCCTGTCTCAAAATTACGAGAACTTCCTTTTGTAACCCATCAAAACCTTTTTGTTCTTCAGTACAGCCCCTTCTTTTATTTGGATATCATTTTTGACAGTAAACTGACTAGGAAAAAGCACGTTACAAACACACTGGAAAGTGCTACCAAGAGACTTACAGTAATAAAAAGAACTGCTGGCTCTAAAGAACCCTGGACTTGACATATAAATCTTGTACTTTGTTACTTATCACTTACTGTTCCGAACCTTTGGTGGCAGTAAGTAAATGGTTTATTTATGCTTTTGAAAAATTCAGTAGTCAAGTCCTATTACTTACCCCAGAAGCTTTTAAGCCAATTCCGATTAATGCGCTTCTGATATCCACCCGACTCATGAATCAGCTATAGAAGAGTGGGCACTATAATATATTATGGGACAGATTGCTTTTCCTTGTGGAATCGTCTTTTGTCATCGTCTACACGAAACCTTAAAACGAAGGAGTGTACCCAGAAGAGAAGTGGCTGTGCGTATTTACAAATGGCTCCATGTTGACTAACTGTATCTAGGCTCTTCACATTCTTTAGGAAGGCATGAAACAGCTTTTGATGCGGTAATTCAAATCATTTTGTTCCAGGGTCGGTTTGAAGCTTTTTCAAATGCTGTTATAACTGTCAGATTCTTCCCTCCTGCTTCATTTGATTCGTCTGGCTTTCAATGGTTTGATTGGACATCATAAAGGAGTTGCATTGCACTGGGCACTGTGGATGCTTTTTCAAAAGAGATTAGACTAGAAATGGAATATTTCACTTTGGCCCAAGGACATACCTGTTCCATTTTTTGATTGTCACAATTGTCAACATGAGAGAGAAAATGGATTCGACCTTGCATTGGACTGGGGGGGGGGGACACTCGTGGAAGAGATAGGGTACAAAATGAAGGATTTACTGTGATTTCAATGTTTTATCTGACTTCATGTAATCATTGTTCGATTTGTAATGCTTGTTATTCTGACTACAGTTGTCTTTTAATCTGCCATTAGAAATTTAAAAAAAAATCTTTTTGGACTAGTGGGAGGATGCAGGCCCTACTGGGTGCCTCCCTCATGGAAATGTGCCATCACTTCTGTTTCTTGTAGTTGGGCATTGGAAATAACAACATACCTAGTCGTTGCAATTATTTTAAAATTGAGCTGATAATTCTGAATTTGATTCACAATAAAATAGTTCTTTTGAAATGATGTTGAGTTAATAGGTTTACTTAAATGTGTTTTCCGTTTGGAACGGGATTAACTTCACTATAAACAAGCCATCGCAGGAAACGAACATGAAAAGGATTACCTCTAAACGGTCATTTCTCATGTGGAAGCCATAACCATCCTTACCGCATAATCTTTAACCAAAGAGTGGACAGACAAATATATTTATACAATAAAAAAGTGTATAAAAATTTAAAGATCCCACATACTGCAAAGCCCATTGTAACATTTTTAAAACTATGCTATTAATATGCTTCTTATATTTCCCACGTTTTCTCAACTTACTGAGATTACCAAATATCTCCCATTTTAATTTGATTATTCCTTCTGAGTATGAATTTAAATTTTTTAATTTCTGTTTGTTTTTTTCTCCGTACTTATTGTGTACATATGGATGAATCATTTATAAAATGTCTTTCTCCTTTCTTTTAAATCAGGATTTCTACCCTGCTTCAGAATATATTATAAGGCAAGGAGAAACCGGAGACACTTTCTTCATTATCAGCAATGGAAAAGTAAGATGTACATTTAGCAGTTACTTTTATTTTTAAAAAAAATGAATAACCAGCCAAATATAGCATTATGTGATGCATTCACAACTTCGTATAATAGATTTACGTGTTTGTTCAATCTAATTTTAAATGATTTGTCTTTCTTTTCGTGTCATATGTCATTATTATTGAAAATGTTTATTACAGAAATAGATTTCTTTACAAACTGTGAAACATTATTGTGGATAGTAAAGATGTTTGCTCATTTCCAATAAAAATTCTACTTTTTGATAAACATCTTTACAACTGTTTTCAACATCACTTCTTATTTTCGTGTCGCTAGCTAATTTGATTTGGTTTTCCTTATGAGAGATCATTTATTTTCTTGTCAGGTGCGAGTTACTCAAAAAGTTGTCACTGATGATGGTCTGTTCACAGAGCAGGAAATACGGTGTCTTGAAAGAGGAGAATATTTTGGAGAACAAGCATTACTCAGGTACCTATTCGGGTATTTAGATTTTTCCTGTTCACAATATTTGGTACGCAAAATATCCATTACAATATTGGTCAAATTTTGGTTTTCATCTTAACCCAAATATACCTTGAAAAATGTTTTATTAACATAAGGAAATTAATATTTAACGAAGAAAGTGCATAGTATGCATGGTACATCAGAGGGAAAAATGCTAACAGTAAATGCAGTCATTTTAATTTCCAATTATTCTGAATTACTTTAATAAAAAATTCCTTTTAGCAATGCATTGCTTTCATTTTTCAATAAGTAGAGATTAAAAATGTTTTATTTATAAATAATTGTTTCAAAAATTTACTTAACTATAAACTATTCTCTCCTAACAACATATATAAAAAGGCAGGCATTGTTTTACAGAAACATCTGCGATTAAAAATTTAACATGATTAAACATGATATATTTTTAAAATTAAAAAATTCTGTATTTACACCTTGTTGCAGTAGTGTTGCTGTGCGCTGTTCGATTCAGAAATGAAGGCCAACTGTTGAATGTCTTATCTTTAAAAATAAAAAAAAAAGCTTTATTTCGTAATTGCTCTAGTTTCTTGGCCTTCTTCCCTTGGCACTTTGCCAATAAATCTCCACATTTTCCTGAGATTGATAAGCATCCCAAAGTGTACGATGAATAAAGAGGAGGAGCACTTTTTAGAAGGATTTTCTCGATTGTACAGCAAAAAATATGAGAATTTTTTTATTCTTGTGGGGAAATATTCTTATTTTAAGTGCGATTTCATTTTTGGTCTCATTCGGAAATGGTAAATTTTTATTATAATGTAGACTGTTTATTTGCGCAATAAAATTTTGATCATGTAAATAAAGTTTGGCGGTCTATGAAAATAAAATTTTTATTAATAACTAAATAAAAAAGCCATTTCACGAATTGCTATCAAAAGAAGTGCCGATTCCTGAGGAGCTTGACAGCTCCTTTTGTCAGCACGTGATGGATTGCCCAATAATTTGCATTTTAGAATGGACCTCTTAAATTACCTCCAAATGGTTAATGCTCTTTCCTTTTTCTTTTTTTAAATGTTCGTGAGCTCACATGTTCGAGCTCCCATTTAACCTACAGATTCTTATAGTGTCACAAAGGGGGAAACCCGGAAGACCTCTAAGTTCGAGCTCCAACAAACATGCATGCAGAAGGCAGGAACGCAACATCTATCTCTCATTTATTTATAAGTTGCTGGGATCAAACCTGGGACCTTATACTATGAAGAGTGTTGTGATGAGCCCAGGAAAATGGAAACGTCGGATTCCGGTGTCTTATGTATCAGAACGACGACCAAACACTAGGAAAACTATTGGGGGGGGGGACAACAACATGAACGGCATGCGCAAAGAGAATTTATTTAAATTAAGTAATTACATGAATTATTCCACGATTACTTCATACAAGCAAAATCAATGATTTCAATAATACTTTTTTATTCAGAAACTACTTTAAACATGTTCAGATGTTAATGGATGAATAATTTTTTAATTATTAAATAATATTTTGTACAATTTATAACAAACACAATATATATTTGTATTTTATTTTAAATAATGTATTAGTTAAGATACAAGAATTTCTTCAAAATTTTATCATTTCATATCTGTAAAAAAAAAAAAAAAAAAAAAAAAAAAAAAATTTTGAATAGTGGATAGACACCACAAGCCTTACAATAGACTGGCAATTTTTAGTATCGGATTCTTCAATTTTCTTTATCACTATGGAAACAGTTAATTTTTGTAATGGTTACTACTATAACATTATTTCCTATACTTATTTTTTAATAGAACTATGAAATAAGAAAATCTTTATGGTCACATTTCTCTCTCTCTCTCTCTCTCTGCTATATTAATTAAAATAGTACATTATTATTTTCTGTAAGTTTGAGAGCTGTTAAGCTTATTTACTGATATTTAAATACGGATATTTTTTTTTTGTACAAAATGCAGCATAATCATTTCAATACTAAACTTGCCTGGACTTTAAGTAAGACTGGACCTAAGCAGTTTGCATTCAATTCAGTAGCTGGTGCTTCTGAATCTTATCTTAGATATGAATATTTGTAAAGGTTTGAAATTTAATTTAAAATGAATTTCCCGATACAATCAGTCTTTTGCAGAAAATAACCAACGAGGGAAACGACTGCTTACAAAATGTTTACATTAGTAACCTTGAGTTCTTAGAAATGATTTTTGTGATAATTATCAGATTATTTATTAGATTTTATAAATTTATAAACTTTTTATGAATTATCGAAATTTACAGTGTATTAATTTCTATATATATGCAAGTGTTTACCTTTTCTCTTACTTTTCTTTGTATTTAAATAAAAACCTTGTTTAGAAGTCGCAAGAGTCTCCTTTACAAGATTCAGTTTGGTTCCAGACATTTCTAGCCCCCTAAAATGTCCTAATCAACTCCACCACCTTTAAAGAAGTCAATTTTTTGTGCTTTTTTGATCGGATTTTAGAAAAATGAGGAGTGTTATGACTTTAACAAACTACTTCCCTATATGATAACAAATGTTAAATACATCATCATGAAAATTACATAAAATTTAAAAATATGCGTTAGAGAAAAACAATCGCAAAATAAAGAAAATTGTCACCAAACATGAATAAATGTTATTTTTGCTCTTAGTTTTCGATAATAAAAGTATCGTGAAAACGGACACAATAAAACAAGATCTCCGACTGAAGCTTTTTTTTCTTCATCAATTAAGTTTTAAGAGTGAAAATATTTTCTCAAGTACGTCAGAGATATTTCCTTACTTGAAACGAGCACGTGCAGATTTCTTTTTAATTTCCTTTCTGCATTTCGTGGTGACTTAAAAAGTTATTGTTTTTGCTATATAAACTCCTAATTATTTAAACTTATATATTTTTTATAATGAACTCTCCCTGAATATATTTATTATAAGTTTTTCATTTCGCGTTTTTATAGCTGTGCAATGATGTATTAACGGGAAATCAGTTTGTTTATATTGGAAACAAGATGATATTTAAGCAAATAGCGTTAAAATAATTAACAATTTTGTTCGGCAATTATGTTTTGAAATGAATGGGATTGCATTTTCTGCACGCATTCGAAAACTCATCACAAAATTATTTCATTTTCAGGGAAGAGCGGAGAACTGCGAACGTCATAGCCATGGATCCTGGAGTGGAGTGCCTGACTCTCAACAGGGAGTAAGTCTGACGCTTTTGAAAACCGTCTTTTTGATTTGTTACCATAGTGATGGGGCAGATGTATTCAAATTTCAGAGAGCATTTATGATAGTTTTTAAATGATTAAAATTATAAGTAAATCAAGTAAGAAAAGTAAGAATCAAACTTCGTCTTCAAACATTAGTAAAACACCATTGACCTCACAGTGATTGTTCGAAAGTGTTGAATATGGGCCTGAAATAGCCTCTGCTTAACACAACAGGTATTAAACCCCAATAGACTTTTACCATATTAAAATATATTTACGTATAAACAAATAAAAAAATATAAATCCCGCTAATGAAAGGATTAGATGGATGGACTTTTCAATACTTTTCTGAACGTTATAAATAGTAGTAGAAATTCTTGAATGCTTTCCCAATTATTTGGTACAACAGGTCCATAAAGCGAATGGTTGAACATTCTCAGAACATCTGTCTCTTATGCTTCTTTTTCAAAAAAATAAATAACGATATTGACTAATTTATCCGATTTTGGAAAGATTTTCCTTTTGCCGTGAATAGGTTTCCCAATATGTTGGTCATCTGATCTACGGAAACGGAGTTGAAAAAAATTTCAAATTCATAATTTCGTCTAAGAAAATATTAATATTATTTTCAAAAGTATAATAGTGTTTAACATACTTATGTGAAAATAATGGATGTCCTTATTTCCCAATTAAACTTTATTTCCGAATGATATTTCAATAAAAACTAGTACCTAACAGAATATATGACTTTTGAGTGCATTTTTAATAAGCAGTCAAAATCAAAAATTAATTTCTTAAATGAAAAAATTGATTTATTGTTTTGGAAATATTATTTAATTGATTTGCAAATTTTTCAGTTTTTTTACTTTATTGTTTTGGATAACATTGGGAGCAACAATTTAATAATAAACGAGATTATTTTATTTTCTGATAAATTATTTTAAAAAATATTGTTTTTATACATAGTGTAAAAAATCACAATTCATGGAAAAATAATCTAGATTAGAATTAAAAAAAGGAGAAAAATTATGTAAATACTATTTTCTTGACCAAAATCCAATAAAATAAAATTGAAGTTTTTTGTATTTAAATTATAATAATAAAATATTTTAAAATTTGATTAATATGTACTTAAAAAATTGTATTTATAAAGAATATTAAATCAAGGATTTTTCTTACTGAATATCAGGTTAAAATTTCACGATCAGTCAATTGATGACAGATCATGACAAACACTTCTGTACAAATTCATTTAAATCGATGAGGAAGCAAACTATGCGACTCAGCTCAACCTCCTGGAAAGGGGCCGGAAGTTCCAACATTTGGGTTCATTTTGCGCGGCACGGAAGATCAGCGTGTGAAGTACTGCGTCATAACTCTGGTTCTTCCAATTCGTACAGTCATAGCCTAGTGGATAGGGTATCGAATCGGGAGGGTGGGGTTCGATTCCCGATGCCACCAAAGACTCGGCGAGTACATGCGATATAGGTGCTCGCTAAATCTGTGGAATCGAAAGTCCTGTGGTCGGTCGTTGAGTAGTTACCATGGGTGCAATGATCTGGAGAAATTTACTTCCCCTTCAGATCCTTACCAAAATTCAGGGAGTATATTCTCTAGTGCTACCGTCTATCGGAGGATTTGAAGAGCGAAATTCGTACTTTCATCTTTATGGTGCTCTTTTTAAACGAAAGACGCTCCCGATTGACTTAAATTCGCATAGTCAAGGCATAGCGAGCTTGGCTTGTCTAAGTGTCATTAGTAACTACTACTACTCTTCCCATTCAGTGCCTTCCTCATTAAGAGTTTTGAAAGTGAGTTTTTGACTGTATGATATAAAAGTTAAATCTGGTTCTACATTGCGCATTGTTCCAATGCATTTATTATTCTACGAAAAGTAAGATGGTTAAAGAGTAATCGAAAAGTTCGCAGTCAGCTGATCATGAAGAAGGAGAAAGATATCTAATATCTGTACGACTAATATCTGTATTCATTGCCTTTCCCCATAAAATTATTTTTAACTATTTAAATATTAAATTAGTTTTTACCTAGAAATATTTAAGATGCTCATTTTTTTTCACGGGAAAACCTTCCAATAAAGTGATTTTTATTTTGTAATTACTTTTCAATAATTTTTTTTTTTTTTTTGGGGGGGGGTAGTTTTTTCACATGAACTTAAATATTAAATAATTAAAATCATATGATATATGTGAATTAATTATAAATAATTCATGTTCATAATTATGACTAAATGCGGAATAATTTTACCTAGCGTAAACCTATTTATTATTATTTTTAAAAAAATCTTCGTTATCCAAAAATAAATGCAAAATATTATGTACTAAATTATTTGAATCAGTATATATTAATAGAAATTCATATAGTATTCAACTAGTAATTGTAGAATAACATCGTATATTTATTTATTCGTAATCTATGGGTAATATATGTAGATATACGATGCTTTATTATAGTTATTAGTTAAATAATGTGTTACAAATATAATTTCTAATCATACAATAAAATTTTTCGGAATTCAAGCACTGTTTACTTCTTCAACGACTAATATCTGTATTCATTGTAAAATAAATCTATTCCAGATTTAACGGTACAGAAAGGATTCATAACACCGAGAAAAAGATATTATTCTGTGATCGTAACAAATATGATCAACCACTAGGTCTAAAGGAAGATAAAATTATGAATCTGTCCTAACAAAAAATTCTTATATTGTTGGTATTTACTGTTATGGTAATAAACCTTTGCGAAAAAAAGCACCAATAGGATTCAGAGGTTTCTCCTTCAGCCAGACCGAATTGGAGTTCCAAAAGCAATCACAGCAGATGCTGTTCCGTCACTCTCCACTTCTTCCCAGGGCACCGAGAAATGAGTGCCACTGAGTCGATGTCCATTTCGCCTCCTTAAGAATGAAGTGAATAAAAAAAAGAAAATTTCCCTTCCCACCGATTATTCTGAAAATTATGTCATATTTTTATTTTTGCTTGGAAAACGATTCGTGTCACCCCATTCGAAGTTTTCGGAGAAATTCCTTTCACTCTGCATGCCATTACTGAATTATGACAAAAGAATGAATAATCAAATGTCTTTGATTAGTTCATGAAGAAAATGGGTCACAAGGAGAACGACAAGTTCAACCTTATTCTTATTTGAGGCAGAGCAAAGAACCATGTATAAGGATTGTCGCCGTCTTCACATATATTTGATGAAGAAAAGCCTAACAGAGCTGTTCATCTGTTTCTTACAGGAAGAGTCGCACCCAGATAAGCAAATGCTTTTGGCTGCCAACTTATTCTTATTCTGAATCTTCCTCTATAAAAGCATGGAAATATTTTTAGCTCAACTGTTTCTTCCACAAAAGGAAAACTTAATACATGAGAGAACGGGGGACAGGATTGAAGGCATAACAATTGAGAGTTGACGACAGAAACTGCTCTTTAGAAGAACTTTTGCTCTTCCTGAGATGCATTTTGAGTTTTTCTAAATTTGACAATTTTTAAAAGCGTTAGAAATATTTTGAAAAGGTAAATTTTTTTCAAAAAATAATAATAATGAAAAGTAAATAAAGCAACGATTTCATTCTTAGAAAGAGATACTACAACTAGGTGAAATAAATTAATTGTTAATAATATTGTTCTAACTTAAGCTAACAAATCGCGTTATATGGGAAAAGTAATTTCTTTTCGCCAACGATACAATTACCGAGAATCCCTTTTAATGAAAATTATATGTAAGTATGAGTGTATGTATGTATGGTTAAAATATAAAAGTTAAATAAAAGCTAAATTAAATAAAAAACATTGTAAAGTTATTCAGAAATTGTTAGCATAATAAGTACAAAAATGAATTAACTTCAATTACAGAAAATATAAAATATTTTTAAGAAATTAAAAGAAAAGTTTCTTATAGAAACAAAAGAGGTATTAAGAAAACAAATTAAAATAATATGCAGTGATAGAATGAGTGAACATGTAAATTAAATTCAGGAAAATTATAAACAAAGCCTGTCTCTTCTTATCACGAGGACAAAAATGTTCGACAAATACAAGATAAATTTATACTGGAGATACGTGCCTTGGCACAGGAGCTCCGGTCCCAAAGACCACCCCCTCGTCCTTATCACGAGGACAAGAAAAAGCAGTTTCGAATTCGTTTGTGTAAAGATGCTAACTTTTGAACAACACGCAAATGAACCAACGCCTTAGAAGAAAATTACTATCAATTAAAATTTCAAAGTAAAAATTGAATGTGAAAGTTTATCGGCGAAATTACGAAAATATAACCGTGCTTTATAAATATTTTTAAAAAAATTAAATTTAGAGCGACGTTATTGGTAAGAAAAATTTTTTATGTGTGTGACTCGAAGTGAGTATAAAAATTAAAAGTAGTCAAAAAAATAGTGATTGGAAGATCATGCATACACACACACAAGTACTTTAGATGTTATTCTCTTAATGTTTGCTTTTGCAACATATACTTCAAGTGCAAAATAATTTCAAGTATATATTTTTGGCTATTTATTTAAAGCTGCTTTTCGGCCGTGAGTGATTTGCTAAATTTGTGTGTTTACAGTATTTTCCTCAATTTTTTTCTTCATACAGTGTTCCTGTTGTTTTCATGTCCAATAAGGTAATGCAATGGACCAAACGTGTCCAAGACAGCTCTGGCCATATCTATAACTTCCGAAGAATAGAGTTGTCGTAATCCTAAATTTGGCTTATATGTACATATACTTATACAATCATTATTATTATATATATATATGTATATATATATATATGTATATATATATATGTATATAAATATATATATGTATATATATATGTATATAAATATATATATGTATATATATATATATGTATATAAATATATATATGTATATATATATATATATATATATATATATGTATATATATATGTATATGTATATATATATATATATATGTATATATATATATATATGTATGTATATATATATATGTATATATATATGTATGTATATATATATATATATATGTATATATATATGTATATATATGTATATATATATATATATGTATATATATATATATATATATATATATATATATATATATATATATATCTATATATATATATATATATATATATATATACATGTATATGTATGTATATATATATGTATATATATATATATATATATAAATATATATGTATATATATATGTATATATATGTATATATATATATATATATATATATATATATATATATATATATATATATATATATATATATATATATATATATATATATATATATATATATATGTATATATATATATATATATATATATATATATATATATATATATATATATATATATATATATATATATGTATATATATATATATATATATATATATATGTATATATGTATATGTATATATGTATATATATATGTATATGTATATATATGTATGTATACATATATGTATGTATATATGTATACACCTTTCCATTTTATTGCAGATCTTTCAATCAACTGATAGGTGACTTGCAAGAACTGCAAACAAAAGATTACGGTGACGAAGAAAGACTTCGGAGGTGGGTGTCTCTAAAATCAAGCCTGCAATTTGCTAGGTTTTTTTTTTTTTTTTTTCAGTAATTGTGCTTATGTGTGACTGACAAAACTTTATTCGATGTTTCGTTACTTGGTTTTGCTCCTCTAGAGGGCTTTTCGTACAAGGTGACATGCAACTTTGACTGCAACCTATGAAATAAATAGATTTCTAAGAACGAGATGCACACCCAAGCTGGGAGTCAAAACGAGATTTTATACGAATTGGAGGTATTAAAATGAATATTGTTTTAAAATTGAGCACTGAAAAATTCATTTGCCGTTAAATTTAGTGCTCAGTGTTCAGAAAATCTGTTTTAGTTGATTTAATGGCATAACTATCATAAAGTTCCCACATATCAATCGCTCCTTCAACCAACTCGAGTTTCACACTCTTGTCGTGTGTTGCAATTTCGAAGCAGTGGACAATATGTTGAGTGTAAATAATTTTTTGATGATACGTTTGTTTTGTGTAAGAGTACTTATCTGCAATAATAATCCTAAACTTTAAAATTATTTTAAAATTGAACATTTTCCCTATTATTATCCACTTTCATTATAAAAACTTTAAGGAAATGACATTATTTCATAGCGTGATGAAGGTTACAAAATAAAATTAAACACGCTGTTTCATTTGATTTTTCTATAACTATTTCCCTTAGGGCCTCATTATTACAGAAACTAAAGGAATTACAAATGACAACTTCAAACGGTGTTTATTTAATAAAAAGAAACACAAAAATATTATCCGAATCCGCTTCTGAGACCATATCAACAAAAACTTAGTTATCAGGCAAAAACACATAAATTAACAAATACGAAACGAAAAAAAACTGTTTTTTTAGATTTTTAAATTAAATTTAAAATTAGCTTTTTTATGAATGAATCATTTTAATTTGAATAAGAACTAAAATTTTATAATTTGAAAATTTGAGTCTTTATTTACTCTGCCAACATCATGTTTTGCCCATAGACTGTCGAGCTCCCCTTCTGTGACGATGTTCGTTGAAGAAGAGTACAAGAACATCCAGTTGGATGATCTCGATGTCCTGGCCACCCTCGGAGTCGGCGGCTTCGGCCGAGTCCAGTTGGTGAGTGCTCTCTCACTTGTGAATCAAAAAGCGCTTTAAGGTGCGCCACATCATCATCAGTCTCAATGTACGTTCATACATAGCATGATGACACATTCCGGTACAGGTAAAAACCGTTCTCTGCTTGTCATTTCATCGATACTATGACGCCAAATGAAAAAGCTCCCAATTTAACCATTCCGATTTAAAAGAAATAGACTACAGATTTACAAATACATGCAAAGAATAATTTAAATTAATAATTAATGAAAAAAATATTTTATCAATAATAAACTTGCATTTATTGTACCTTACTGGTAGATTCATGATATTTAGAATGGTAAATCTTGGGCTCGAATCAAAGACGTTTGAACAAATAATTACTTTAACTTATTTACCACTTCACAGTCACTTTTTAGTAAAGGGATGGAATTTGACCGTGATTTACAATTTAAAGTGGATTCTGAATGATTACAATCATATGAACATATGGTGAATATCAGCTTACGAATTGCTGAATGAATTAATTATTGATTCCATTGCAGCGAAATGCTTGCAATCCACTATCTATTCGGTGTCGGAGAAAGAGAGGGGTGTGTGTGATACGCTGCTGGATTCCGAGTGCTCTTCTGGTTGTTTTCGCGACAGCTTCCATCGTGAAGAGAGTCGTGTAAAAAATCCATGCTCGAAAGCAAACATGCTGGGAAAGCACGATCTTTTCTTACAGCTGCTTTTATCTGTTACGTGCTATTAAAAGATGTGCTCAGCCTTAAACATAAATTAAAATGTTTTAAAAAGAAATTGTAATATCAGAATATATAATAACAAAAAAGGAAACATTAAGACTAGGTTTACAGATATTTTATCTATCTATTTAAATACGCTTCCATTTGACGCATGTATAAATAAATACATTTACATAAAAAAAACAACCTTTAAGAAACCACTATAATAAAACATCATAAGTAAAAAAATGAAAATAGGAGAGAAACATTTACATGTTAAATTTTTTTATTATTATTGAATAATATTTTTGAATATAGCTTCAAAATTCTACATTCATTCCATTCTACTGATACACAAACACTCACTGTGACTGTAATTCATTTTTGCATTTTGTTCAAGTGATAATTGGGCTTATTTCATTTGAGATGAGGGCATCGATCAACTCGTGTTCATATTCATTATTGAACTTAGTTATCAACTATGAACTAAGCTGTCATATTTGCATGGGTAAAATTAATTTGTTGAAAATTTTGTGCCCACCCTTTAATCGATGTATATTTGTAAAGATAAATGTACCGCATTGAGAATTCTAATATTTTAAAACTTTTAACAAAAATAGACCCCATTATATAAAAGTTATAAAGAGATTACCAAAACTGATTACATTTTAAGTTATTTTTAAAATTAATTTTTCTAAGAAAAATTTCAGCTGGGTCAAAATGACGCATTTCATGAATTTAGCGTTAACCAAAAAGTACATCATCTTGAGAAAGCTGATATTATTGTGTTTATAAGAGTTTAAGAAAATGTTTTTATACATGCAGATGTTTACAAAATATATTTTCTAAATTTAAGTTAATTAGTAATGTTTTTTCGAAAACTGAAGGAATCGAATACATTTAGAAGTATGATTTTACAATTACATTAAAGGTTTTATACCCACATATTCTATTATTCAATCCCAAAAATATGTCGTTTTTGTTTGCTTTGGTATTATAAACGAAATGAAATTCAATTTAGTCTCTTTCTTAGTTCACAAGTCGATGCCTACTGAAGATGAATGTTTCCCCGAGCTTCGGTCAATTATTCGATTTCCAATTCTTCGGATGCATTCTTAACTCTGCTTCCTCAAACTTGATTCATTCTACAAAAGATTTCACCCTAATAATACGCAAAACACAAAGAATAATCCCACCAACAGATGCATCAATCTATTGCTGTAAATGTTTTTAAATGAATAATGTAGCAGTTATGCAAATGTTTTGAAACCCAGAATCACTTTGATTCATGGCATGAGGATTTAATTTCTTTAGGAAAAATTTCGTATTTTTAGAATCATTTCTTAAATTACTGAGCTAAATATATTTTCATGTAATATTGATGGAATATAGAGTAACATAGATTTATATGAGGTTCTTGAAAATTCACTCATTTCCTATGTATAATTTTCAATGCGTTTAAAACAAATAAAAAAAGTCTTGATGTAAACCAGTAAAAAATATGTAATTTATGATAACAATTATGATTATATATATATATATATATATATATATATATATATATATATATATATATATATATATATATATATATATATATATATATATATATATATATATATATATATATATATGACCCTGAAATTTCTATAATCCCTAATTTTTTGGAATAGAGATGAAATCTTTCTTTCAAACTTTTTATTTCTTTGCTAACTAAATAATTATTAAAATATTGTTGTTGTTGCATATCTCTGATGTTTAGCAACGCTAAATCAGAACTATAAAATTTGTCACGCTAAGAGAATCTAACACTGAAATCGGGGGCTTGAGAAGAAATCAAAAGTCCCAGACAATCCAGAATAGGCTCGGGAGTGACTTGAAACACTTCAAAGAGGCTGAAGAAACCTTTTTTTCCCATAAGAATAGGATATAGATTTCTAGTGTCCACTGATAAACCTCGTGATTGCTGTCTGGTCCCACATGAGTGATAATTTTTGCCTTTGGTGAACTAGTGGAATTGTCCAAGAAGCAATCTTTTTTCGCTCTTGAGAACAGCTCCAAATGAAACAGTGACTCGGGTATGCCAGTAATTGCTTCAGCAAAAATATCTGTTGTCCCATGGCCTTGTATATCAACGTGGGGAGGTATCCTTGAACTTTCCGAAAGAATGAAAGATGAATCAGTTTGTTTATACTTTCCGAAAGAATGAAAGATGAATCAGTTTGTTTATAGTTTCCTTTCCTCTATCTTTATGCCAATTAGATAGGTGCTGAAGAGAGCCTCTATTGTCAGATAAATCCAAACGGTTGCTGATAGAGGACAGAAATGTCTCGAGCCGAACATCAGTGCCAACCAGCTCACTTCTGAAAACTAAGCGCTCATGTCCTACAGGCAGTTTCATCGAAGTTAAGGGGTGTCCCTGGGCGGAGTGGGTGAAGTACGTGGGAGTGGTAGGGTCACTCAGGGCGTGAAACCACTCCATTTTGCCCAGCTAATGCTTGGGACATAGTCTCGTTGCTCCAGTTATTCCTTTTTAACAACAGAAGCTGCCCTGTTTCTGCTGTCTACGATAACGCGCACTATTAAAATGTAGAAGAATTATGACCAAAATTATACTATCAACGCAATATATCCAGCGCATCAAGCTAAAAAAATATCATCATAATCCTAATTCACTTATTCTTCCCAAAGACTAAATGTCTCGTCACTAAATATTTAAAAGTGAATCAGCTGTGAGCCATTAATAAGATCATGGTTTTCTGATTGGGAAATGCAAGGTATGATTCCAGTCAGTGTTGAACAAAGAGAGATTTATGCCTGGAAATCGTATAGCGTTCATCATCAGGTCTGATTATAGGTGGTTCAAAGTTTGTAAGGGTTTTACTGTGCGGGAAATGTTTTTTATGGATAACGTGACGTATTTTGTATTATAAAGGAGGAAACTAGAAAAGCTTACCTTAATAAATGCAAATCCCATCTTCTGTTATTTAGGAATGAGTGTAATTTAATCTCGGATCTTATATTCCAAAATCCTATCGCTTGTGGCCAGAGAATAACAGGAAAAGTTCCCTTTAGTTTACTGTCCAGTCTTTAAATTACAATTGGACAAATCCTACAACCAATGCGCCTCTATACATTGGTAGCGTATTACGTGCATTATTTATAACACAGTAGAATTAGTATCATTTTTCATCGGAATTCTCGTGAATAAGCCCTTAGAAGCGTGACAAACAAGCAACACATTTACAAAGATGCTATTAAAAATTTCTCAAGATTTTATTTTATAAGCGCCAAACTTGTCCCCATGCTATGTAAATGACTTAAAAGATTGTATATAAGGTAATTAATTTACTGGAAGCCGGTTAATCGCGAACAAACAAAGGCCTAGGAATTGTGTTGGAGAACTTGTGTAAAATGGGAACCAGTAAATATAATTTCCTCCGCAAAATTGCGATATATAATAACAAAAGAGTATTATTTGAGGAGATGTTGGATTGAATAGACTTCTTGGAGATTATGTGGAAGAAGTCATCCGAGAGCCTATATAAAGAGAGTGTAGGGTACAAATAACTCCCGCAAGAATCTATATTTGTGAGACACACTTGGAGCAATTCCTCCAAGCGCTTGATCCCGATCAGCTGCTTTTCTGTGACATGTTTAGAAAGAACTATTAGCGATTTTTGCACTAATAAGATTTGCATCTTATTAGTGTAAGGTCATCAAAAGGTGGGGAAAATAGTTTGTTATAAAATTATTATATAACTTCAATGTTTTTTAAATTGTATTAAATGCTGCCTGAGTTTTTATTTCTAATACTACTCGAATAGATTCATCAAAAAAATTATTTAAAAGAATACCGTCAATAATAATGAAATTAATAAATTTAATGACCGATTCTTGAGTGACGCTTAGCTAATTACTAATAAAATAATGAAAGCATTTCCGCTGAAAACAGTCAACGATGAAAGAAGGAAAGTCTATTTTGAATCAAAAAACAAACGCGAAACAAATTCTCAACGGCAGTCCAAAACATCTGTTTCGCCATCAAAACGCTAACCCTCTTAAAGTATAGACAGCCGATATAAGTCCTGACACCATTTCTGGTGTTTCCATTTCCACAGCTGGATTTCTTCAAAACACAAATTCCTTTACTCTCGAGAAAGGAGATATTGTCTGTTACGTTTTAGAGTAAACATTAAAAATCTATCCAATAAAAATAAGCGACTTTATTAATAAAAATGATGGACCTAAATATTTTTGATCCACATGTGTGGGTCGATTATCTTATCTTGCATATAGTGTTTTTAATGGAATGCGTTCCAAAATGTCGTTTAAGCCTCTCTCTGTTCCTATTAACATAAACTACATTAAATTGACTTAATATTCTTAGTTCACATTAAATTAGAATCATAATTTATTTGGTTAAAAAGTTGATTTGATATTAAAATAACTCAAATTTTACAAGTTTTTAACCCTTAAAAGTATTACTCTAACATTCGGACCGTAGCAGCTTGGTCCGACGGTGACACGGAGGTGGTGAGTTTCATACCTGACTTGAGCGAAAATTGTCGTTCTCATACGGACTGAAACTTCCAAGATTGTTCTTCCGCAAGCGTGAAAAAAAAAAGGTGCCAGGTCAAGTATCAGTTTCCTCGTTCAACAATATTTCAAAGTTATGGAATAGTTAGCTGCGTTCGATGGCTTTATACAGTGGAATTAGTTGGTTGGAAACATAGGGCAACACCCTTACCTAAACAGTATATTTAATGAAATTTACAAGCAGTGATAATTTTCGTGTTAAATGCTTATTTGATAAAATGGTTTTGCATTGGTAAAATGTAATGAAATAAATTCATTCATTTAAAGTTGGACATTAAATTATTCTTGTGGTATAGATAAAGTGAAATTATGAATACAGAAATGACATGGAAACTCTTTATAACTAAACCAAATAAAATTTGCTTAGGAAAACCTAAAATATATGAAACTGGACTAAAAGTTAATATTTAAGGTTTGAAATCATACTTTTAAATAAACTGTTTTGAATATTGAAAATTATTTTTCGCAAAAAAAATTCTTTTATGGAATTTTTTTTCTTCTAATATTATTAAATATTTTAATGTTTTTCCATTCGAATACACGATTTCAACGAAAAATGCGAGTTCGAGTTTACAAAGTGATATCGGTATTCTTTTTGGGGGCCTTATTAATCATTTATGGTTGGTGTGTGTGTGTTAAGAATGTTTTGATTTAATTTTTATTGTGAAAGATTAATTTATTTGCATATGTACTATATGAAATGTTATATTCCAACGCTTACGTATGAAGCACAATGCTTCACGTGTAAGCACAAAGCAAAATCACAATGTATTCAAAGCCGATAATATTTACAAAACAAAAACATGCATTGTTTTGCTTTTCATTCTCGGGATATCGTGGCTGTTGCCACACATTTAGTATCCATCTCGTATTTACCACTTTATTTCTAACTGCGGAATCTGCCGATAATGCTCGCAACTCAAAAAGTTCAAAGGATCGATTTATTTTTCAGAAGTGAAATGAACTAAAAATGACCCAGACGACACTGCTTAAACTACGTGTTTTTTTTTTTTTTTTTTTTTCACTCGCTTTTACAGTGATTTAATTGTATGCGCGGAAAGCAGAAAAGTTAAAATAGTTATTTCAAGTAGTGTATGTGGGGTGGAGCTTGAGGACACTCTAACTTTTTGTAAAAATAGACCATTTTTTATTTTTAAAATATAAGCAAAAAAGTGTTTTCCAATAAACATATACGACTTTTTCACTAAAATATACAATATTTTTAGAGTTTGTAAGCTGTTTTTGGTTAAAAATAGAACTTTCTTATATATATATATATACACGCTTTTAAAATTTTAACAAAAAATCTGACCTTCCATTGAAAACATGATTATTAAAAACTGCATTATTTTTATGCTTTTAAGATTTTTTTTTAAAATAAAAGTTGAGTTTTTTAAGCTGTTTTATGATAAAAAAAAATAGTGTTTTTTTATTTTTAAAATTTAAATGAAATGTATTCTTTTTAGTGAGAAATGCAACATTTTTGTAAGTTTATTGAAAAGGTAAGATAAAAGCCATTTAATGTGTTTTTTAGGAATATAAAAAAATTACTTTTTTAAACAATTTTTTCCTGGATACCACAACTTTATTCGTCAATAAATTTGCCTCTGAAAGTTGTATTTTCATTATTACAGAGCAATCATGAGCTTTTTGAAAACTTCTTATAATAAATTCATGACATAAATTCTTTTGGTATGTATATATGTTATTTAAATCCATATAATCTTCTAATTTTTTTTATTGTTTCTTCCGACATTTTATTTTGATATCTTGATACAAATGACATGTTTAATTTGTTAATATTTTCGATTATAAAAGAATCCCTCAGAAATTGAAACTTAGACTCACGAGATCAATTGATCTTATCACAATATTCTTTTATGAATCTCTCAGATAATTTTTGATGTCTTAAAATTGCATCCCAAGGAAGCAAATTTTCATTTAGTATTAAAAATGCCCCAGAAAGAGGTCGATATGCACTTATATAATCCCAATCCACCTTATCTTTAAATTTCATTATAAAAAGTTCAGATAACTTTTGATATTTTGAAATTAATTTTCAATCTACAGTATCTGGTGTGAAAATTTTTAAATAAATACTCATTAAGAGGATTTTTAGCTACTTCTATCGAACCAATTTGTGTCATTTATTTAGATTAGAAAAAGTCAATTCTTTCTATACATTTAAATTGTTTTGATTGCCATCTGGTAAAATTTCTAAATTTAATTCATCTGGAGATAAATTTTATCATTTGACACATTTCGATGTCTAAATATTTTATAAATACATCTTTAAAAAAGATTATTTTCTTCTATTTGTGAGTAAGGTTTTAATTTAGTTAATAGTCCATCACTCGAAATTGATAATTTAACAGAGTCGTTTCTCTTTTACCATATGTAAAGCATGTAACTGAATCTGTATGAGTTCTTAAAAATCTAGTAAATATAAATTCTTTTCCAATTTGCAATTGTATTAAGGATACGATATTCAGATTAAAGAAAAAATTGTAATTTTCATATGCATATTAATTATTAGTTTTGAATCAGGTTCCAATAGTTTAGAGCTCATTAAATGGGATTCTACAGGTCTAAAACTTCCTGTATAATATGTTGCATATTTCTCTTTAATAATAGTATAAAAATTTTGAGAATAATAAACATATTCCTTTGTTATATATATATATATAATGTACATCATATAATCCATCATTATCTCGTATTAAAATACTGTCATTCTTTTTATTATTAATGAGTGTTTTTCTGTCTATATAACACAGGCCTACAAAAAAAAAATTTTTTTTTTTTTTTGGTGCTTAGGATTTTAGAGCAGATTTTAACTATATTTTTATTGCTGAATCTAAATATGAAAGCAGTTTTTCTGTATCAGCTCTAGATTTTTAGATAAATTCACTTATCTATCAATGTTTTTTTTTTTCTATTTAGTACTTTCAAGTACAAGTGTTGTAACATTTATACAGGAAAAGATTCTTGTATATTTGCCCTATTGTCAGTCTTCTTTTGTAACCAATTGAATTTAAAATAATAATATTTAGAAAATAACTAATTATTATTTTTAAAAATTATTATTTTAATTCATTTATTATAAAAAGAAGACAAACAATATGAGATATATAACTGATTAGTTGACAAATTCTTAATAAATGGGATTGAATCCTACTTATTAGTGCTATCCAGTTAGTTCCATAGAAATCCGATAGATGGAGATGTCTGTCCACTATCTGAAGTGACCTTCAAAGCTTCAACCGCAGTCCAGAGTTGAGAATAGTTCGTGAATTCCGGCGCTGCAGATAGATAAAGGTTAGCGTCATATGAAATTTCTCTTTAGTAACGAGTTGTTAAAAAGTAAATCTAAGTATTTGTGTTGTTGAATAGAAATAAAATGAGTTCAAGTAGAAGAAGCTGTGTACATCATCCTGATATTTTTTGCTACATATGCGGAGAATACACGCTACTGGAAAACAGAAAATCTATTAGTGACTTTGTAAAGAGAGCTTATCTTGGATATTTTGGTGTTAAACGTGGTGATCAGGATAAAACCTGGGCATCACATATTGTCTGTAAAACTTGTACAGAGCATTTACGACAGTGGACTACCGGGAAAAGGAAAAGCCTGAAATTCGGTGTACCAATGGTTTGGAGAGAACCAAAAAATCACTTTGATGACTGTTATTTCTGCCTAGTAAATATTACTGGAATCAATCGAAAGAACCGTAATAAGTGGACTTATCCAGATATAGTCTCTGCAAGACGCCCTATCCCTCACTCAGAAGTGCCAATTCCAACTTTTCACCTGCTACCAGAACTCTGTGAGGACGCTTATTGTCTCTCTGATCAGAATTCTGATACTACTGAAGGTGACAGTGATTTTGAAACGATATCATCAATTCCTCAATGTTTCAACCAAGATGAGTTAAATGACCTCACTAGAGATCTCAATCTGTCGAAAGAAGCTTCTGAATTACTGGCTTCCAGGTTGAAGGAAAAAAATTTACTTGATCCAGGAACGAAAATTACATTCTATCGCACAAGGTAGAAAGATCTGCTACCTTTTTTCTCTGAAGAACAAAATCTTGTATTTTGTCGTGCTGTTAGAGAATTCCTGGTAAAAATGGATCTTCCTGAATATTTTACAGATGATTGGCGCCTATTTATTGACAGCTCAAAGCGAAGTTTGAAATGTGTTCTTCTACATAATGGGAACAAATATGGCTCAATACCAATTGTTCACTCAACGAAAATGAAAGAGCAATATGACACCATAGCTTTGGTCTTGGAAAAAATAAAGTATCGTGAACACCAATGGGTGATTTATGTAGACTTAAAAATGGTAAATTTTCTCCTTGGACAGCAAAATGGAAAACACAAAATATCCTTGTTTCTTGTGCCTCTGGGATAGCAGAGACAAAACGCAACACTGGGTTAGAAAAGAGTGGCCTAGGAGAGAAAACATGGATGTTGGGGAAAAGAATATCATCAACGATCCTTTAGTTCCACGAGAGAAAATCATCTTTCCACCACTGCATATCAAGCTGGGTCTAATGAAGCAGTTTGTAAAGGCTCTTGATAAGAATGGATCATGCTTTGCATATATAGGGAAAAAAATGCCTCAGCTGAGTATGGAAAAAATTAAAGCAGGAATATTTGATGGCCCACAAATAAGACAGCTGATTAAAGACCCTGACTTCATAAACTCAATGAATGAGATTGAACAAAAAGCCTGGAATTCATTTGTTTCAGTTGTCCAAAATTTTCTGGGTAAACACAAAGCTGAAAACTATGTTGAATTAGTCAATGAAATGCTGAATAATTTCAGATCCCTTGGGTGTAACATGAGCATTAAGGTGCACTATTTACATAGCCACTTAGACCGTTTTCCTGATAATTTAAGAGACATTAGTGAGGAGCAAGGTGAAAGATTTCACCAAGATATAAAATGTATGGAGGATCGCTATCAAGGAAGATGGGATGCTCACATGATGGCAGATTACTGCTGGACTTTAAAATGGAATTGTTCCAAAATACATTCAAGAATGTCACGCAAAAGAAATTTCCGAAATGTTCAGTGAGTAATTTGTTTAAACTTTTTCTGTTTTCTTTTGTATTTAATAAGCAATATCTATGTAATATAATAAAAATTCCCTGTTTAATTTGTTTGTTTAAACCAAGGTTTTTCTTTTAAAATAGTGTAATGCATGATTCATTAAAATGTTGATATCTTAAAAATTCAAGCTGATAGGCAAAAATTAATGGCATATTTGGATTCAGCGCATCGAATTCATATAAAATCACCTCCAAAATCTTTGGCACCAAAACCACTGTTGACCAATGTAATATTTATTACATGCATCTTACTTATCAGTAGAAGTTGGAATATTTATTATCTTTTTGTTTTTAGCATCAAATAAATTTTGTATCAAAACTAAAGCATTGCTTTCAAAGTAATGTTTATTAACAGCTTTTTTTCGTTTACAGGATCTTTTATATTGTTAATTATTTGATCTTTAGCATAAAAACCACTTTGACCTGAATGTATTAAACTTTTCTAATTCTTGTACAATTTTATTCACATAACTCAAATTAACTGTATCATGTAAATCTTTTGGATCTGACACATTTGAAATTATTTTATGTTTTGCATTATAGTTATCATTTTGTGAATGAATAAGAGATGCATCTGATGAATTTACAACGTCTTGTTTAAAATGTTCATGAATTCTATCCACATATGATTTTGTAGCAGAATCGGTTAATTCTAAAGGTTCATTTACATTTCTTAAACTCTTTTTTTCTAAATCGTTTGTTAATTTAAATCCTACATCCATTCTTTTATTTCCTCATCAAACAAAGCTGTCATTTAATAATATAATAAAATCATAATAATTTCAATATTTAAATCACAGCTTCAGATTGAATATTCATAGAACATTTGTTTCTTTTCTACAAGATCAAGTGATTTTCGTAGCCTCATTTTTAAACCTCCAATTGACTTCAATTATTAAACTTTTCAGGTTTGTATAAATTTCATGATTTTTTAGATTAAAACAAATTATAAAATATTTACTGAAATTTAAACAATCTATCATATAGTTTGTTTCTGCATTTGTATTGTTCATTCCTGCTTCTGAAAGAGCTGTATATATTCGATTATTATGCTTTTTTTATTATTATTAAAATCCATGAAATAACTTACTGTTTGAAATTTTATGTTATTAATCATTAACCAACATTCTGTCATATTCAAGTTATCAAACATCATGTTGTTTTGTCTCATATTTTCATTTCTTTCATTATATTGAGGAATGACGTATAAACTTAAAACTTCATCAGATGTTGCAGGGATATTATAAGATCCACTTGCATTTTTATTAAATAAATTTGATTTGATAATATTATAATGATCTCACTTTATTTCTTTTGGAGTATCAGATAATTTTAGTCGACTGAATTTTATAGCAGCTGAATTTAGAAATTTAACACATGGTAATCAGTTTTGCCGCCTTTAAATATTGTTCATCTAGCGATAAAGTGCGCCAAACCTCCTACGGCAACCTCCTACGCTCTTGTTTCTCTCTAAAAAATTTGATTCATTATTTTTTTATTTTTATTTTTTATTTATTTATTTATTTATTTTTTTTTTGTAGTGGTATAGTCCGCGTTCTATATCGATCTCAAATAAATATTTGATTTTCTTTTTTTATCGACGGATTCTTTATTTAAGTCCTACCATTTTGATCAATCGACCGGGAGGTAAATTAGCGCGTCCTATTTACACAAAAAAATTTGACACTCATACTGTTGAATATCGTTAAAAAGTATTACTTTCGTTTTACTTCATAGCGGACTTGAATCGCAGACGAGGCATTTTGAAATTAAAAGTTTGGATGATTAGGAGCTTATGTTAAAAAGTGATAAAAGTCAAGAATGATGATGCAGTTACTTTTGAGGATTTGCATTTGTAAATGAGCAAATCACATCAGATTGAAAGTGAATTAATTAAGCACCATTTACTATATTAAAGTGAATATAAGTATAATCATTTAAATTAGCTATGTCTGCTATCTTTTTACCTTCTTAGTCTGCATCTTCATATATTTTTGCTTCAAATCCTAAAATTTGGTACAATTCACTTTTGAATAAATCAATTTTATAATGATATTTCAATTTAATTGCAAGTCTTTGTCTTTCTTCTATAATTCCAAATAATATTTGAGGATCGTTTCCAAAGTATTTAACCATGTAACGATTCAAACCTTTCATACTGTAATGACCATTTGGAATAGTAAACTCTACCCATTTCTTACCATCAAAGTATGAAAATTTATTATTTTTGTCTGTAATATTATTCCATGAAATGTACATAGAAAATGACTGAAGAGCTATTTCCTTAAAATTAAAAGGGTTTTCAATATTCAATTGTAAAATCTTCTGATCTACTAGCATTTTTAGAATATAAAATGAAGTACTTCATTTATTTATAAGTAACAATTTTCTCATTAGAAATACTAGGTTCTTGAGTAAATGAATATAAAATATCAATAGGGGATTTACCTTTATTTCAGTTATATATTTCATACAATGAAAACCACATTTTACAGATGTAGGCAATTGTAAAAATCTAGAATTATAACGAATTTCTTTTCCTGAAGATTTTAAATAATTGATTGTACTTTAGGAAGACAATCATTCTTCATTTTGATTTTTTCAAATTCAAATTTTAAAAAGGGACAAAATTGAAAAACATAGAAGAAAATCCAGTTTTAAAATTTATAACTAAAATATGTTTGAACTCTTTATGGGGAAAGTTTGGACAGCGAAAAAATAAGAAGCAAACTGAATACTAAATAGAGATTAAAGATTTTTATAGAATTATACTAGATGATACAATAAAAGATCTAAATGTGATATTTATGAATGATTGCGTAGAAATAAGTTATAAAATGAAAGAAAACAATATGAGAAAAATAACTTTAACACAAATATTTATTTAGCAGCATTTACAACAAGCATTACTGCTCGAATACGATTTTATAAAATGATAAATAAATTAAAAGAAAAAGTTATATATTATGATACAGATAGCGTTGTTTGTATAGATGATGAAACCGAAAATATTGAAACAAGATGTATGTTCGGAGATTGAACTGATAAACTAGGAAACGACAAATATATAAAACATTGGATATCTGGGGCATGTAAAGATTAGACTGAATGATGGCTCTGCATATGGTAAAGTAAAAGGATTTAAAATGTCTTAACAGAGTGAAACAATGCTAGATTTTGATAACCGAATGAATATAATTACAGGTGAAACTGATTCTACAGATGTTGAAATTATAACCAGTTTGAAACACAAAAAATAGAGATATTTCAAGTATTAAACCAAATAAGAGATACATGCTTGGATTTGATAAACGTAAAATCTTGGATGGTTATAACACAGTTTCTTTTGGATATTATGTTTGTATCTTTAATATTTTACATCTTTCATAGTTTCTATCCTTAATATTTTTTATTCTTAATTTTTTATATCTTTTTTAAATTATTTATAAAAATGCATTTAAAATAAAATGACTGATTTAACATTGATATTCAATATTCAAGGATTTATCCTTCCATATAAAAAAATTGTCACAGAAATTAATTGGACACATTTAACAGAACCAATAGCTGAAACTATTTAAGTACTTACATCCGATTGTGAATTAACAGAACAAGAAATCAATATCGGTAGTAAATGCACACATAAAATTCACGATCTAAGATTTAAAACATACTCAGATGACAAAAGTTTATGGATTAGTATTGAAAATGCTAAAAAATTATATTCAATATTTATATAATGAATATGGTGGTACATTTGCTTATGAAGGAGGTATAATTTAAAAAGAAATCTTCGAAGAATTAAATAAACCAGCTGTTGATATTGATGTACTTAAATGTCCTATAATATTAGGTCCTATGTGCACTCTATACAAATGTTGTCAGTATAAGAAACCCATTCAAAAAATAATTTTCAATAAATGGAAGAAATAAAATACTTAGATTTCAGTGAAGAAATTATAGAGAGTTCAAAATTAATTGACGATTTAATTGAAATCAATAAAATGCATAACAGATATGGAATTGATGATTTGATAATGAAATATATTGTTCAAATAAGAGAACTAATTTTAAAAGTTCAAAATAATGATATTAGAGAAAAAGCACTTGTGATGTAGTGGATGAAACAACTTATTATATTACAAATAAATATCTTCAGATAATATTTTTGAAAACGTAAAATAATTTAATAAAATGAAATATCATAAATCAAGGAAATCAACAACATTTCAAAAAGAATATATATCCTGAAACTTTTAAATTGAGAGATTTAGAAGTTGGAAAATACAATTTGATATCTTTGAAAAAAATCAAAACAAAATTTGGATCTTTATTAATTGCAAAACTAGAAGTAAACGATAGTGAAAAAGAATTTTACTTAAGTTCTTACCATGCTGATTTATCTGAAAAACAATTAAAAAAAATAAATAAAAATAACTATCGATTCAAATTTAAAGATAAAATAAATGATAAATATTATGATTAAGAGTTGGAAAAAATTTAAATCTTTATCTTTAAAAAAAAAAAAAAAAAAAAAAAAAAAAAAAAACATGCAACGGCTTTTATCTTACCTTTTCAATAAACTTACAAAAATGTTGCATTTCTTAATATAAAAACTACATTTAGTTTAAATTTTAAAAATATAAAAATAAATTTTTTTATCATGAAACGGCTTAAAAAGCGTAATTTTTATAAAAAATAATAATAATAATGCATTTTTAGTAATTATTTTTTTTCAATGAAAGGTCAAATTTTTTTGTTAAAATTTTAAAAATGAAAAAAATCTCTATTTTTTAACCAAAAACAGCTTCAAAACACTAAATATACTGCATATTTTAAAAAATATGTCATTTTTTAATGAAAAACATATTTTTTGTTTAAATTTTAAAAATATAAAATGCTCTATTTTTGGAAATTTTTATCAAAAAAACAGTTGTCGAAATTGCAAAATAGATCTTATTTTGCAAAAAGTATTGCATTTTTAGAGTGTCCTCAAGTCGCCCCCCCCCCATATACTGCTTTTATAATACTATGCTTTTATTGCTTTACATAATCGCCCACTTAAAATTTATGAATGAAATGAAACTGTAAACTTAAAATATTTCTAAAGCTATTCAATTATGCTCTATGCAATCACTTACTTAAAGTTTAAGAATCGAATGATGATCCGGATAAGCTTTGCTTATTTTTCTTCTACTTAAGAAGAACTAAATAAATGGGAAGGAAACAGTAATTGGCCATCTGTAGGGTTCTCAAAATGAATAACTTGCGAACACATTTAGAGCAACAAAGAATAAAAACGCCATAATTAATAATGATACGCCAAAAGTAATAATGATATTCTTTCACATTTTTGTGCTTTCATAGTCAGCAAAATAACCGATATATTTTTATTTAATAAAGAAATTTAGACGCTCCTTAACTTTATATATTCTCCATCATTGTATTATAAGCAACTAATTGCGGTGATTTACTATATTTTCCTACAAAACTAATAGAAATTCGTTGAACTCTGTTCTGTTTTTTAAACACAAATGATAAATGTGTTTTAAGAGATACAAATATCTAAAAACAAATATTTTTCTCACTTAGAATATCAAAGGCATTAAGAAAATACTTAATGTCTTAGCGCATGCGCGCAAATTCTGCCGCCCTCCTCCTTTCCGATTATGTTGCTTTTGTTTACTTTAGTAAAATATATTCTCAGAGAGACAATGCACTGAAGGTGCGCTTGTGACAATGTCCGCCAATGACATTGTCGAGATTATTAAGTTAAAATGTGTATTAAAATTTATGTAAATAGTAAAATTTATGTATACTTAAAATTTATCCTCATCAATAAATTAAATTGAAATTGTCTGCAATTGCCTTGTGCCACCTCGGTACGCGCTACAATATTTAAAGATAAAATGATATTTTAGGTAAATTATTTAGAAATTATTATTATTCCTTACTTCTAGAATTAATTTAAACTTATTTCTTAATAATTTTGAAGTTTTTTAAAATAGTGATATTTATAAATTTATATATTTAAGGGCTTGGTAATATATCTCGCTTGCTCTGAAAATTAAGTAAAAAACCTTAAATTTTGTGATTACTCATTCGAAATAAGCAATAATAAGTTTTGCATACATTTTTTATTTATTTATTTATTTTTATAAATTTTAGGTTTTCCTTATTTTATATAAATTTTAGATTGGAATATGCTGACTGAAGATGTGTAATAGTTGAAATATATTCGAAATATGTCGTGTGAACGAGAAATCCTGAAAAGCCTCTGATTTCGTAAGAAAATCGCTTAACCAAAGAATTAAGATGAAGAAATGTTAATAGGCAATCCAGGTCTAACTATGGAAATTTCTGTTATGTCGTAGATACTGAAGAAAGAGGAAATTTTTTTTTACTTCCGGAGAAGTCAAGATTTTCAAGAGTACAGTTGCATATCTGTTTTTTTAAACTGTTATTCACATGCATGTTTTGTTTTTTCTTGTATAATTGTTCTTGTGTTTGTAAAATTAAAAATGAATGAATGAAACCAAGAAGGAGTTTGCCCTCCTTTGTTCCTGCGTCTAGTCATAAATAGAGTTCGACGTAATAGAAGCAAGAATCCTAAATTAAATCCCCGCTATTGTTAAAGAAAAGTATTTTCCCTCTTGATATAAGGAAATCCATCAAGATTATTACTCGATGGATGTTTCCAGACATGCGGTAACTCTCCATTTCCCTTGCAGCAGTTAAGCTACGCGGTATGCAGATGAAATGGCAACGCAATCTTTCTATTGCCACACGCTTGTGTATTCTGCGTACACATTTTATAAGGACTGCTTTCATTATTTAGATATCAATTCTAATTAATGTATCACGGGAATTAGGTTCAAGTTTTTCAATTTCCTTTAGTGCATTTTTAAGAAATGCTTGTGTATTCTGCGTACACATTTTATAAGGACTGCTTTCATTATTTAGATATCAATTCTAATTAATGTATCACGGGAATTAGGTTCAAGTTTTTCAATTTCCTTTAGTGCATTTTTAAGAAACGCAATTATATAACTTCAAACGGATAATTTTAACTTCGAAGTTACATCACACACATTCCTGTTCTCAGAATATTTTTACGCTATAGCGGGCTCGTTAAAGTCAAAACGCATGATATTTTATTTCCACTTCTGTTGCGTGCCATGTTCATTTAAAAAATAATGGCTCATCCGACCATCTTTCAGTTACTTTGCAACAAAATCAATAAATTGGATTGTGGAAGTCAATTCGGCTTTGTTCTTCTTCTAATACTTCGATGTCATAAACCGCGCGAGTATTTGTGTTTGTAACATAAATTTTATCTGAATTCCAGGTGCAGTCCATCTACGACAAGCAGAAAACGTTTGCCCTGAAAATCCTAAAGAAGACGCACATCGTCGAGACTCAGCAGCAGCAACACGCGCTCAGCGAGAGGGCCATCATGATGTCATGCAGACACCCTTTCATATGCAGGTCAGTGCATCCGCGCAAAGAAAAGCGTATTGAACCCTTGAGGACATTTTATACTCATTAAGTGCTATGATCATGAGGTGAATCATGAAACAAAAGTAGCTGTGAAATGGGTAATATGTTGTTACTCATGACACTTGGGAAAGCCAGCTCCTTTAATCACAACACCACGAAAGTGAAACTTAAACATTTCTCTAAGATTCCACCAACAGATGGCGCCACTAAAGGATCCACTCTCTTAATTTTGACATGGATCTGAAAGGGAGGAAAGTTTCTCCAGATCATTACATCCATGGTACTACAGGAGTTTCCATACCACAAATTTAATTAGCACGTACTCGGTGGGTCTTTGACAGCATTGAGAATCGAACCTCGCCCTTCTGGACGGAAGCCACATGCCCTAACCACTGGGCTACCACGGCCTCAATAATACATAATATAAAAGTTAAGAAGTTTTGAAACAGAAGTGGAGAGAATAGAATTTGTTCTGTCAGAAATTGGAATTAATATATTATTCCGTTGGATAAAATATATGTTGTTTTGATATAAGATAAGTTATAAAATGTATTACCAAATCAGAAGGTTTTACCTTGGAAATTGGATTCTCTCTTGTCATATTTGTGTTCATTTGATTCAACATATCACATCAAAATTAAAAAACATGAACATAAGAACAAACTCAATATTTTTAAAGAACAAATACAATTGCAATAAAGAAGAATTCTGTAATATCTTCTATGTATCGAAACAACGTTATTCGAGCGTCATTTTAACTAAATTCAAAATTCATGTGAAAAACAATTCGCTGAATCAAAGCTTGTCGCAGTAACGGTGAGCTTTTGTATTTCAATCATCGAAAGTGATATTCAAATCGAATGATTCTCCAAATCGGGAAACTAGGAAAACACTTCCAATATCTGAAGAAAATATTCCAAGAACTTAATGAAGTGAGCAGTCAAAAGGAATAGCATTTAATTTGGAAGCATCTTTCAGCAAAGAAGCTCTTTTTTTTTAGAATATACTACAGATAAAACAAAACAAAATTGGATTAAGTAAATAAAAAGAGACACTGCATTAAATTTGGAATATTTTTTCAGATTCCTTCTTTTCAGTTGCTTTTAATGTGTTTGATTACTTTAAAGTTTTCTGTTAAACCGTATAAGAATCTAAAATTTCTATAATCTTCTGTTCTTGAAAAAAAATTTTATCGTTGTTTTAATGATATAAAAAAATTTTAGTCAGATCCTCCTCTTTTACATTTTAAACTTGATTAGTTTAGAAATATTTTTTTTAATTTATACAAAATCTTTCAATATTTTTATATAATGTTATTCCTTATACGAAATTCCTTAGTAACATCTGCGCAAATCCGTAAACCTTCATCGAATATGAAGATAAACGAGTAAAGAAAGAATACAACAAACTAATTACATTTTTATAGCCTGAATAATTTTAAAATAACACTTTTGAATAAATTATTCTTATAATAACATTTGTGGGATTTGATTCTAAACGTGGAAAGATAATAAAAGAGGACCATGATACAACTGAAATACGAATATGTGTGTGAATAAATAGCTCCATAGTTAATTGTATTACAACTTTGATTTCTGTAAAAAAATTGAATGCTTTTAATAAGCTGTTGCTTAATTTCTTCACTCTTTCAATAAAGGATATTCCAAAATGGTTATACGAAGTATTTTCTACAAAAATATCGGAAGAAAAAAAACAAGTACTGATTTAAAAATGATACAAAAATTCTATCTATGACTTTGCCGATAGAAAGCAGTCATTTCCTTTTGTTTAATTAATCAAATAAATCTTGTTTACGTCACGTGTTTATAGTTTTCATTGTGTGACCATTAAACGTACTATTAAATGTGTCTACTTATTATTTGGTTTAAAAAATTTCTCGCTTGATTTTGATTAGAGCATTCCAACGATGACAGCTGGTCAAAGCTGGCTCGAGAACCAAGGAGTTATTTTCTATCGGCAATCGAACAATCGTTCCAACAACTGTCTGAAGTGATTGAGAGAAATAGTGTGTGTTGTAGGTGTCTCATATTGTATTATAGCGCACTTCTCAATAAAGTGTTTTTGGTATTAGATTGTTTGAATGTGTTACTTTTTGAAAGCCTATAGTATTTTGAATAA